>OZ010583.1:7740771-8128271 GCA_963932145.1 Acanthosepion lycidas
AAAATCATTTCATGGTTGCTTTTCTTGTTCATATCTGAAGTAAACAAATTCCCTATGAGGTTTTTAGCATTCTGCATTATTAATATTAATTTCCTTTCCATTGCATTATTTTTCAAGGCTTCTCAATTGCAGTATCCTTATTGTTAATTTCACTCAAAG
Organism: Acanthosepion lycidas; assembly: GCA_963932145.1. NCBI lineage: Eukaryota > Metazoa > Mollusca > Cephalopoda > Sepiida > Sepiidae > Acanthosepion > Acanthosepion lycidas. The sequence goes on from OZ010583.1 coordinate 7,740,931, forward strand.
TTGTCTTTTGTTGCCATAGAAGGATATGACAACACATCTATGGAAATCAAACTCCATTGTTGAGGGATCAGAGTCACCTTCAGTAGCAGGTTAAAATTTTTGCATGGCAAATGAAGTCACATACAGATTGATACAGGTTAAGGATTGAAATCATTCAGTATGCTATTTTCTACATGGTTGGGTGGATTGGTGATATAGTTTAGGAATACAAAAGAAATTGATTTCTATTAATGATTTAAGCTTCATGACAAATCACAAAATCAATGTTCTATATTATGTTCTTTATGGAGATTATTAAAGTTTTTTTTTCTCTTATAACATTAAAAATATTGTCTCTTTTTTCATTTGCAAGTAAACATTTAACATGGAACATCTTAATTTCTTAAATTATGAGACTAGTTGTTAACAGGATAAGTAAATTTTACAAACAAAAGATACAATAATATGATAGAGTTCTTTTATTCTGAATGAAAATCAATTTCCTTTACTCAGATCATGTTTTAGTTAGAAATCATAGAAATTTATTATTGAGAATAGAATCTCAAACTCTTTATTTGCTAGATATTTTTTTATTTAACAAATACCATGCAAAAATTCCTATGGAGTCCTAAAATATTTAGAGGCCTACATAATTTCATACTGTCTGGATGCATATCTATAAAGCCTTCATGATGAAAAGAACAGAATGAAATATATTTGCAAAGGATAAGAACTACATTATCCTGTCATGAATATACAACATATCCTTTAAAAACCTACATTTATCTACATGTTGTATAAACAGTCATGAAAAAGTCAAAAGAGAGAGAAAAAATTCACAGTATTGACAAGTTCATGTTTGGTAAACAATATCTTCTCAAGGTAGTTGTTTGGCTGATGATCTCTCAAGCACAAATAAACCCTCTAAGTCTGAAGAAAAGACTCACCGACTGGTGCTATAGAATCGTAAATACTATGCCAGATAACAAAAAACTTGAAGACTTCCACTAGCAACAACAAATAAAATGGATAGTACCTGTAAGTGAAGCAGAAAATAATGACATCATGAAAATGTCAACTTCCCACACTATCTTCAACAAAAGGCTACAAAGAAAATCTTCATCAATGCAAAAAAAAATGAGTGATAACAACAGACATAAGTCTAATTTAATGAAAAACCCTTTTCAGAGAAAGATTATGTTTTTCAACTGATCATTGCTCAGCCAATGAATGTCAAATGTTTCCTTATATCCTTGAAATAGCTAATCTCATCATTACCATTGAAATGATTAAAATGAATTTGATTCTCACTAAGTGTTTCAAAAATGTGGTTATGTATGTAAAAAAAAAGTAAGATACATGAGGCCCATTCCATTATTTTGATAGATAAAAAAAACTTGATAAATGAAAGGAAGAGAAAATGGAATTGATTGATTTATTTTTTATGGCTTATCAACCCTTTGTTAATTTAAAGCAGAAACATGTTCTGGACTGTAAGAATAGCTGTTTTTATTTTTTTTTTTCTTGCCAGTGAATATTGCATTGCCAATTTCTTTTTAGGATAATGATGATTTTTCCAGATAAATCCTAGTATTTAACCTATAAATGGGGGGGGGGTGTATTCATACTTTTCCCAAGGGTATTTACAGGTAATGAATTCTCTCAGCTCTCTGATTTCTCCTTCTGAGAGAAATTAGGAAAGAAGATTGAAAACATTTAATTTACACAGATTTGTCAGGATTTTATTAACAGCAAAAATTCTTCTTATCAGTAGCATAAAACTCATTACTTTTCAACTTCATTCACTGACCAGAATATTTATAAAATTGATTGTATTCCAACATAGACAGGACCAGATTTAATATTAATTGATTTCTACTTTTGAAAATCTCTTAACTGAAATAGCAACTAACTCAACACTCTTTCTTTTATATAAAATGTAGACAATTCATTAATTTCACAATTACTTTGGGTCACCAAATATGATAATTCACAAAATAATGAACATATTTTTCATGGGGGGAGGGGAATTAAATAAAAAACAGCAATAACCTAAAAAACATTTTTTTAAATATATTTTTATCCTATATTAAGAATCCTTATAGGAAAATAAGGTTCTATTAATAAAAAGAAAGAAAGAAAAAAGAAAGTAAGGTATTTCAGTTTCAATTAGATTTTTTTTTTTTATAGAACTGAAGGTAGATTTCCTGTTGCTGACTCTCATTGTTATACTCAGCTTGAAATACGCAAGACAACAATATCTTGATAGACACACATTATAAGAAGACAATATTAAGCATAAAAAAAGGAACTGAAATCTATTGAAAGGCTATTTCTCAGATAAAAATCAATTCTGTTCTCATTATAGAAGTGTTGGCTTGAGTGATGTGTGCATTTTTTTTGCATAAATTTCTCTTCAAGAAGATCAAATACACCATGTCAGATTTTATTATGCAAGTCAATGTTTTCACACTAACACTGGTATTAAACATCCTGTGTCTGTAAATTTTTAGGATATATTTATGAGCAATATGTCATGTGAGTTTTGGTTTATGCTTTTATTAAGAATATTGATAATAAATTTTGTGGGTGATGTCAAGTTTTATTAGTCAAACAAACCAAGTACAACATAAATTTTTATTTATAAATCAGAGACACAGGCCACAGAAACATACCATATTTTTCTGGCTTACAAGACGCACTTTTTTTCCTAAAAAATACCCTGTAAATACGTGTGCATCTTCCAAGACAACTGTAAGACAATGCCCCAGTTTAAGTAAGCTTGGACAGTCACCTAATTGGTTTGACTGATATGGACATGGACTTCGATGTTGAGTCATTACACTATAATGTTAGCTATCTAATTCAGTCTTTTATATGATGTAACCTCAATACTTAGTGGTTACAAGTATTTTCAAGACTATAAACCTTCCTGGAGTCGAGCCACAAGCTTAAACATGCTCTGTTTACTAGCAGCGGTGGGAGCTTTTCTGCTCTTGACTAGTATGTCATTGCCATACGAAAAAAATCAGATGAGTGATTAATATAAACAATACATGGCACCAGTATGTGAGGGATGCATGGTCAATGTGTTGTTTTATGAGAATGAACTTTTTTTCTCTTTGAAATTTCTTTTCAATATTAGGTTGAGTCTTCCATGCTGCAGTGTTTTGTAAGCCGGAAAATACAGTATTTGATTAACACAATGTCTCACATATATGAATAAATTAAATCTAAGATTTTTTAAAGAGAGGTACACGCTGACCAAGAATTACTCTATGTCAGATTTTATTTGACAGGTTAAAATGGTATTAAGCAACCAACATTGGGAAAATTTTCAAGGTGTACTTATATGATAAATATATCATATGAATTTCTGGTTATATCTTTTTTTATTAGAAATATTTACAATAACTTATTTGCTGGGGTGAAATTTTATTTTGGTTTTTGGTTTGTTTTATGGCATATCAACCTCAACGGGTTATTTAAAGCTGACAAAATTTTTATTGCTATTTCTTGAAAAATGTATTTCTGATAATATTTTTTTTCAAAAATATATTGCTGGTAATATTTTTTTCTTTTTTACAAAAATGTATTGGTGGTAATATTTTTTTTTTTTTTAAAAGTATTCCTGGTAACAATTTTTTTTACAAAGTATTTCGGGTATTAAAACCTATTTCTACACTTTCATAGTATTTTGACCCCAGTTTAGGGTTTAACTATTTGCCTATAGCTGGGACCCTAACAAATGCTACCACCCCAGGTCAGAGTGAATCTGGAAGCACCAACAATTGAGATCTGGTTCCACACTCCTCAAAACCTTCTGATCAGAGGCCTTGCTGTTAGACGTAGTTTATCATCTTACTCAGGATGCGGATGTAGTTTCCAGTCATACCCAGGACAGTAATTTTATTTTACAACTCTAGGATTGTTCATCACATTGTACATACATATATAATAGTTAAGCTTCAAGATAGGACATCTAACAGACCTGTTTAACAGGTGTAATATTGGAGGAATCAAGACTTATCATACAGTCTCAGTTACGGTGGACTGGTCATGTCTTGAGAATGTCTGATGACAGGATACCCAAGATCCTAATGTACAGCCAGTTAGATCAGGGCTACAGGCTAAGATACAAAGACAAGCTGAAAAGCAACTTGTCAGCAGTCAATATGCCACATAACACCCTTGAGCGCTTAGCCTTAGAGCGGGTAGAATGGAGATCAACATGTTTTAGTGGACTCAGATGAGATGCTTTCCCTAAATAGGAAAAGGTAAGGAAAATAACAGTGTGTCCAGATAAATACAAACAGACTCAAGATAAATCACAAAAAGTGATGGGTTTGATAAAAATTAATTTGTAAATTATGTCATGAATTATTTAGAAGAGTTACAAAAATAAAACAATTACGAGTTATGGTTTTATACTGGGTGATTGTTCAGAATTGTACAGCAATTATTCAAACTCACATTCAAATTGTTTGGCCATGGGAATAACTAATGTAACAAAATGAACATTGCCAAGTGACAAAGACATCATTAAGAAAGATGTAAACTGAATTCTGATGCCAAGATGCAGCCATTCAATATTTCAATTTAAGTCTGTTTTTAACAATAAATAAACCCTGCAAGGCACATTAGGCAAGATACTGGCTTCTTTTAAGATTTTATAATATTAGTAAAGTTTTATTATTTAAAAAAAAAAAATGTATAAAAGAAAGTCATAATGAAAATGAAAATTATTTATCATCTGTGGCTATCACACATTTTTGTAAATAATAAAATTACTACAGGAAAGAAAAGTCATTAAGGCTGGTTTGAAATCAATATTCTAGTGATTCTTACTAATGCATCACTCTAAATAAAACTTAATTGTTGTCCTGTGTTAGAAGCTTTAAATCAGAAATATTAACAAACAAAAAGCCTATGATTAGACTTTGAGATATTTCAATCTAACATTGTATGAAGTAACTTTAACTGGTAACTATATTTTCAGATCAAGGAGAAATATCAAACCAAATGACTAACACTGAAAAAAGAGAGACAATAGAGAAAATTTAATAAGAATTAATAATTTTTATAAATTAGGAAGAGAGAAAAGATGAACCTTCAGTTTCTTTTATTTACAAAACCAACTTCCAATCAATGATTAAGAAATTATTAGCCTTGACCTCTATTTAAACCTCATTTCCTTTTCATTTTCCACTCTATCATTGATTTAATGACTCTTTTAATGTCTAGTGAATATTCTCTTTGATTTATTCCTTTGTTTCAACTAACATGTTTGCTTTGTAATGCTGAGGCTACCTTTCATGTATTTTGACTTGTTTTTGTTTTGCACACTTTACTTCTTGAGAAAGGTTTATATAAATGTATAATCAGTATCATGTTCAGGATTATAGAAAATCTCATCAAATATCAAGATAAAGAATCAGTTGGAACTTCATTTAAATTATATGTTATATAGGATGTTACATTCAAGGGTTAGATGTGAAAATGAATCTACAATTAAAAAACTTTTTTTTTTTCATTATAGAGATTACATATATGTTGAAATAATATGAGTTACAAAACATTGTTGCTCTCCTCAGCCTTCTTCAGTTTAATCAAAATGTTTTTGGTTTACTTGAAATCTCATATTTACTTCTAAAAGTATTAAGAAAACTCCTCAATGACATGGCAAGAGTGATGGAATTTCACTTGTCCATTGAATAGACTACCATTGAGCCCTTGTTCTCAGATTTGGTCAGACAAAAATTTTGAATCACAAGTATACAACAATTTTGACTGCTTATGACAACTAAAGATAAAAGATCACAAACTAAGGATACACGGAGTTCATTAGTTCAAAAGCAACCTTCACTTTCCAACACAGGGATTTCTGTTTTTAAATGCTATTAATATATTTAGTTCAGCAGTTTCATACAGAAGATGCAAAAGCAAATACAAAAAAACTATTTCACATTCACAAATTCTGGAAGATAACCAACCAAATTATGAACAGAGGCAAAACAGCTGTGCCCACAATTATAAATGGCCCCAAGGTCATAACATCCTCAACAGACAAGGCAAAGCTATTGATCTCCAGCTTTGTCTCAAACTCAACATTAGATGACAAAGGCCATCCTCTTCCCAACTTCCCACATTTCACTGAGAACAATCTCAGTTATATACTCATTTCAGCAAGAGAAGTCTATAGATTTATCAAAAGCCTTGACCCCAAAATAGCCACTTGTCCAGACAAAATTCCAGTGGTTGTCCTTGAGAATATCAACCCAGAATTATCCCAGATTCTAGCAAAGTTATTTAACTGTTGATTGAAGGAGAACTATTTCCCAAGAATGTGGAAGATGGCAAGCATGTGCCCAATCTTCAAGAACACAGGCAACCAATCTTCCCCACATCCAGTATTGACCTATTAGTCTCTTCAGTATCATTTAGTAACCTTTTGAGGCCTCAATCAATAAGAAGATCGTTGAACATCTGGATAAGAACAACCTCTTGTGCAACGAGCAGTATGGGTTTCAATCAGCCTGACCCACTGATGACAGCCTATCATTTCACACGAATTAGTAAGGACCTTGATGATATACATACTGCAAGGACCATAGCATTAGATATCTCGAAGGCCTTTGACAAGGTGTGGCACAAAGGTTTGCTACACAAGATCTCCAGCTATGGAATCACTGGAAGGGCTTTCTCTATTATAAATTCCTTCCTAACAGGAAGGTAGTTATTAACAGCCAGTCCTCTGAGGCCTGGCAGTCAAAGCTGGCATCCCCAGGGCTCACTTCTCAGACCAAGCCCCTTTCTGATTTACATAAATGATCTACCTAAGAATATACTCCAATCCTTTGTAAATATTTATGCCGATGACATGACGATATACGGGTGCACTTTTAAAGTCTTGATGATCAGACAGTGGGGGAAAAAAAACTGGCTGATTACATTCAATGCCTCTAAAACCAAACTTGTTACATTCCATCACTGTGATCAGGCACTAAACTACTGCCAATCACAATGAACAGATTGTCTCTCGTCGAGGGAGGCAACAAGGCTCAAGTGGATATTAGACCTCAATCTCACACTCAACCACAAGTGGAATTCCTATATGTGATCCATCACAAAAGATGCAGATAAAATGATTGGCTCCCTGTACCACTCTAGTAAGTATCTGACTCCTCATGCTATCCTTTACTTTTATAAGAGTCAGATCAGGCTGAAAATAGAATGTACTGTTGCCATATTTTGACAGGAGTTACCCAGACCACACTTTCCAATCACAACAGAGTTTAAAAGTGTCTCCGAGTCCTTGTTAGAGAAGAATTATTTTCCACCCTCCAACCTCTCTCTCCCAAGGGTGGGATGTTGCAAGTCACTCACTACTCTATCACTACTACCATGGAAACTGCTCAGGCAAACTGCATCTCCTGGTTCCATCAGATCTGATCTTCATGGCTCAGACCTGCCATTCCACTTACATAACAAACCACTCTCATTCCCTTCGTATTCCATCAGCAAGAAATAAGTTCCACTCAAACAGCTTCTTCCCATGAATCATTGCCCTATGGAATAAACTCCCAAGAGGATGCTTCCCTGATCACTACAATCTTAACATGTTCAAGTCTAGAGTCAACCATTATCTTCCCCTCTGAACCATATAAACTACTCCTAAAGTAACCATCTATTTTGAGTGACCACCAGGCCTTGTATAGGGTGAATGTTACTGTAAAAAAAGTCAAATGATTAAATATTCTTCAATATCTGTCTATATTTCTGAGATGAGGTATTGTAACTATTTACACTATTTACTTTGTTTGGACTGTTGTCCTTATCTTTATTGCCATATTCACAATGTTTTGGCCATTGTACACTCCAATGTTTTTCAGGTGATATACATTGGAATTTCGAAACAAACCTTTTATTTAGTCTACAGTGGTAGATTGTTGTAGTTCCAAATGCCAAACTTTTTTATTTTGGTCTGAGGATATCTTAGTATCAGTTTATTCCCTTTAGTTCATTTTATCCACTGGGCCATCACATGGCCCAGTACTTAAAAGTGTTGCTTGAGTGATCCAAAAAGTGACTTGACCCAAAGAGTTGTGAGTTCAATACCTAGCTACAGCAGAGGGAACAAAAACTTGGAGAGTTGAGTTATTAAAGGGAATTAACTGATACTGAGGTACAAAAAAAAAAATCATGGGATGTGAGAGTAGAACAATCTACCCCCTTATACTAAAAAAAGGGTTTTGGATTAAAATTCCAATGTATATCACCTGAAGAAGGTGCTTACAAGAATCAAAATGTTGTGAATATGGCATAAAGATGAGGACAACAGTCCAAACAATATAAATAGTGTAAATAAAAGAAGAATTTAGATCAAAAGATAGCTTAATAAGTACATAATGATGGTAGTTAATAGGTAAAATAAAGTCTGGTAGGTTACTATTATATGAGGTTAGTAGAAATATCTATAAATGAAAATAATAGGTTTTGGATCAAAATTCCAACATATATAGGAAATAGGTAGGAAGGTTAACTGACTGGGGTACATAGCTTCAATGTTATCATTTTTCTTCTTAAGGAATAATTGCTAAACCTTTTATATATTGAATCTTTCAAACCATGTGATCTTTAGAAGAGCAGAGATTAAAAAAAAAAATTATTGAAATGAGATCATTTGGCTGATTACAACAAATCTTGCTGGGAGCAAGATCTGTATTATGGATTAGAAAGCTGTGTTTTTTTATTTTCCGCAGATTCTTACACCAAAGACCATGACTGACAATTCTCCCAAGATCAATAAAAACATCAAAACAAGTTGAGTGGATGTAGAACAAATGATATTCTGCAAATATTCTATAAAATAAGAAACTCCTCAGAACAGTCAGAATCTGAGATAGGATGGAACCAAATGTCGAAGAAAATAAAAAAGAATGAATTCTATTGAGAGTATTTACCAATTTCTGATTTTTGTCATATCGTTGTAAACAAACAAAAAAGAATAAAAGAGAGGAAATCAGTCCACCAGTTAAAGTTGCTTCTCTTCAAAGGTTTTCCAGAGTGAATGATAATTGCCTTTGATTTTATTGATTGGGTGATAAGAAAATTTCCCAGTTGCTGTTTTCCATTTTCTTTGCACACATATCAAATGGATTTCAAACTACTATTTCAACACTTCTCTTTATGATGAGCTAATAATATTGTTACTGAAATATAATTGTTGGGTATGGATTTTCAGTATCTAAACTAATCATAAAAACTATTTCATAAAGCTTTATCTTCATTGCTCTGTTATTTGACTCCAATGTAATTACATGATTTCTTTTTTCAACTGTATACTGCATTGTCAAAACAGATAAGTTAAAGAAAAGGCAAAATAAACAAAATTTGCTCAATAAAAAAAAGATATGAATTCTTTGGCACAGACCTCTCTATGGGTCATGTAAAATCCAGCAATACTTTAACTAAAAAAATTAATTTGACGAGCATTTTATATATTTATAGGTCTTCACAAAGAGTATGATCGAGAAAGCTATTATCTTTATTGCAAACCTTGATAAGGTCCAGTAATAATTGTTATGACAGCAGTAGACACAAGACAAGTTTAATTTATTTGAGAAATCTGTTAGTTAACCCATGGCTTCTCACCATGATTTTTGGTAATGTGGGGATTAATGTGTTATAGGTATAACTTTGATTTTCCAAAATCTAAATAGTATCTTCTGTCTTCTTAATTCCTGTTTATTTATTTTTCTCTCTCCTTAATAATTTTTTTTTTCTTGTACTCTCTGACACTCAGTAACCACTTAGTTGCTTTATTACCTTGCTTGGGGTGAAATGATTAAAAAAAAAAACAGGTCTTTAGAAACCTATAATTAAAACCAGATTTACTGGTGGTCATTAATCAGGTAATCACTAATAAATCAAATAAAGGCTAAAAAACAAGAAAAGAAAAAGCAAACCTCTTTCCAAAATGTCAATCATTTATAAGATAATAAAATACTCAACAAAAACAAAAATATGAAATTTTTCAATGGATAATGAATTTTACAAGAACTCTTAATTTTTTAATAATTTCAGTTAGAAAAATTCAGTTTTAAATCTTAAAATTCTGTATTAATTTCAGACTTTTAAATGATGTTATTATTAACTTAAAACTAAACTTACTAATCATAAATAGAAAATTTTAATACAAATCGTCAAACACCAATATTTTTTTTAAATTTTGAATTTTTTTTTTGTATGTTTATAACCATGCCAATTTTTGTAAGGACAGGTGAGCATATATGACATTATCAGTAAATAAGTGTGATAACTATAGCAAATTTGAAGCCAATATTTCTAAAATTCAGTAAAACATTACAGGGAGATTTTCCTAAATTTCTAAGATTACTGAGTACTTAAAAATTATATAAAATGGTGCTCACATCATTTCCTTCAATTATGTTTTACAGATAAAGTCTCCATAAAACATTAGATCTGTCATCAGGCTGTCATCTCATCAAAATAGCAACTGTAGAGTTGAAAACACAGCTACTGTTGGGTTAAAAATGCATTCCTGTGATATTTTAAACTTAAAGTAAATAATATTTGTTTCAAATCAGATTAATTATGCTTTAAATCAGCTAATATTCCTCAAATAAAGTTTCAGAAAAGTACATTATTTGGACTATTGTTCTCATCTTTGTCGCCATATTTATATTTTATTGTGATAAATATGGCGACAAAGATGAGGACAATAGTCTAAATAATGTAAATAATGTACATAATACCTCATCTCAGAAATATAGACAGATACTTTCAGAAAGTATATTTCATTCTTTGAGAAATTTTTTAATGAAGTGAATTATATTTCAATAAAAGATAACTAAGAAAGGTCACTAATCAGCTATTTTAGCAAAAAAAACTCCTAGTCAATTCAATTTCTGAAATACTGCAAAGTATTTTGCTTATTGGAAATAATCAATTTAAGCTATTAGCTTGAAATTAAAGCTAAAATAAAAGCTTCAAGAAATTAATTTTAAAGTTTGTGCATGTTCCTAAAATTAAGCTACTTTCCACAAAGAATATATATAGAGTGAAATATTTAATAAAATTGTTTTCAGTATTGTTGTGTAATAAAATACAAAGAAAAAAGGAAAAAAAAACCCAAAATGACATATCCTATATTTTGTTCCTGAAATCTCAGTGCACAAAATATAAAATTCAAATTTACAAGCTTCCAATTTTTGTCCTTGAAAATTTTCCATCCAAACTTCAGATGTGAAGTTATCAACAAGAAAGTTTTTAATCAGCTCAACAAAAACAACTACCTGAGAAACAAACAGTATGAATTTCACTCCTCTACATCCATTGCTGATGTGTTAACTGTTATTACACTTAAAATCTGTGAAGCACTTGATAATAAATTCATCAGTAGAGCAATCATCTTAGATATCTGAAAGGTCATTGACAAGGTGTGGCATAGGGTTTGTTACACAAACTCTTTAGCCATGGAAGAGTCTACCCAATTATCAAGTCCTTCCTATCAGATTAGTCCATCAAGGTCATTTCTTAATGGCCAACTCATGAGATCAATGCAGGCATCCCCTAAATTTTTCTTCTCAGCTTCAGCCTCTTTCTGCTTTATATTAGTGATCTACCTAAGATCATTAATAAATATATGCATACAATACCATGGTTTATAGATGTACCTCCAAAAATCTAGATGACCGAAGTGTGGCAGCTGATCTTTTCTCTGACCTATGTCTAACAGCTCATTTGGATGTTGGTGGGGGGATGACGACACAAACTTGTGACATTCAACACCTTCAAAACAAATCTAATAAAGTTTCATCATCACCAAAAGATCCTAAATTTTCTGAAGAGTCAAACAAAAAAAAATGGAGTATTGCTGTTGCATGTTGACAGGAGTTACCCAATGCTCACTTTCCAGCCTTTCCAAATATTTATGTTGTCTTGTGAGTGTTGAATTATTTTTTTATGCTACAACCCATTCCCCACTGATAAAATGTTGTTAACCTTTCACTATTCCAATGCTATTTACATGCCAAATGTTCATATAAGTTACATTCTTTAGTTTCACCAGTTCAGAAATTAACAGCTAGGACCTGACATGCGACCCTACACAATGTCAACTCATCTTTGCTACACACAAGCCACCAATATGCCACTGGGTGGCATGTCACTAGTGTTTATCGCTGGTGGTCTGCTGTTCATCTTGGCAATGTTACCTCTGGCGGACTGCTAGAAGACTGCTGGCATTGCCATCAGCAACCCTCCAACAGGCCACTAGCATCTTGCGTGTAGGGTTCATTTCCTTCATATTTGACTTATAAGAGAGAAGTTTCATTCAGCTTCTTCCCAAGAATTGTTATTTTGTGGAAGAGACTCCCAAGAGGATACTTCCCTGATCACTACAATCTTTGTGTCTAGGACCAACTTATAACAACCTCATTTAATAACTCTCTACCTTGAGTGGCTCTTGGGCCCAGTAGTGAGTGAACAATACTATTAAAAAAAAAAGAAATCATTCAAATCCTTAATGTTACTTCTAAGTTGTTCTAGACAATTTTGTTGGAGAAAATAATTCCATTGTCAATCATTTACAATCTTCAGTCATTTCCTTCTTCCTGGTTTTCTAAAACAATTAAAATAACACAATACTGAATGAAGAAACCCTTTCTTTTGTTACCCAGTAGAATCTTTCAAGTGCAAAGAGTGCATTCTTAACAAAATCTTCAGGAAGGATAATTCCATTATTAAAAATCTAGAGAAATGATTGAAGCAGTCAGTTAATCTATTTCCAATCACACACATGTTGTCTTGTCATCTGACTAATCCGCAGTCACATGTTCCTAAAACAAGACAGACAAAAATTATCATTAATGAATTTGGATGAAATTATGCTAGTCTGTGTTTGCATAAAGCATCTCATAAATATTTGCACATGCAGATGCCTAAAACTAAATTTTGTTCTTCATTTAAGACATGATAAAAAAAAATAACTTTGACAAAGGAAAAAAAGAAATTTACAAAATGCATAAACAGTTTTTTTTTTTGCTAGATATATTCAAAAGAGACTTCTAGAGAGCAGATTTTTTTGTTTTAATCAAATTCAAAGTTGGTTTTGCATATTTTCCACTGACAGCTTTACTTTTATTTTGTCCTCAACTGGGCAGAGGAAAAAAGTTCATTGTCAAGAATTTTTTAATTGAGAAAATTAATTGAGTTGTAATAAAATATTTAAAAAGCCTCCATTGCTTTTCTTATTGTGTCATTGATCATTATTTTTGTTAAAAAAAATTCTGATGATAAAAAAAAAGAATCAGAGTTACCAAAAAATGCATGTGACTTTAATAAATTCTGTTAATTTCCCTTTCAAAATATTTTGTAAGTATCAATTGGTAAGTGATAAATCAGAATACTAATATTTATTTTTTCATTCTGATAAAAGGCTAATGAATTCATGAGGAAGATATATTTGTTATTCAAAACAGAAATGAAAATCAACTTCCTTACAGCGGGTCTTGTAGGATTCTTACTATTTAGCCACATGAATATTTTAACATCTGATGATAATTCTTTCTATAAATTTCTCTTGATAACAAACTTAAAACATCGAGTCACTTTTTATATTTATGGTGATATATGCTAAGCTTTTCGTCACATCAAGTTTTGCTATCTGACATTCCCATGTCAGTAAAATATTGGCACCAGAATAGACTAAAACCCTTATTTGCTTATCAGCTTTTAGATTCTTTTGCATTTTAAAATACTGCATTCTTTTAGGATTGCCATCACCATATCTAGACTTGTCAGAAACTGATATCACTCTTAAAAAGGCAAATATATTTTATAAGTTAGAGAGACACCTATGCTAGTGACATAAAAGCATTTGAATCTCCATATAATTCTGGCAAGTGAATCTTTACAGAAATAGAATGAAGAAAGCTTTCTTTTCTGCTGTGTGCTCCATGAGCTTTTACTTTGATTAAGTTTCAGAATGCAAAATGTATTGAAAAAAAATAAAAAATAAAAACTAATCCAAGATAAATAATAAAACTAGTCAAGAAAGTAGAAACATCTTTGACTTACAATATTATTAAGAAAAAAAATCATTTGAATCACTTTGAAGGAAAACATTTCGATAAGACTCAATCATTTTGATATTTATACAGTTTTTAAAGTCTCAAATGAAACATTGATGAGTTTGTGAGAAGATGTATATATGATATCACACATTGATAGCTGGTGTTAATAATATAGTGCTCAATGTAATATAGCAGAGCTATTAAGTATATATTAATAATTATACACTTTTTTCCTCACTGGGAGCAGGACTTAGAATTTCATGCCCAACACAATCTCCAGGTGCTAAATTGATACTGATCATTGCATAATTTAAATAAACATATCTGGTTAACATAATGTTGGCATAGTCTATATATTATATGGGGGATAGCTTTTATTTTATTTTTTTAATTTTGTATTTAAAATAAACAGGATGTATATTTTATATTTAAAATGAACAGGATTAATGTTTTTTTAATTTTGTATTTAAAATAAACAGGATGTATATTTTATATTTAAAATAAACAGGATTAATGTTTTTTTAATTTTGTATTTAAAATAAACTTACCTATAACTAGAAAATAGAACTAATGGAAAGACATTCATATTAAAAAAAATTATATTTCCTCAACAGAAAATAAGTAATGAGAAGAAAATAAAAAAGGAAAGGTTATAATCTACAGTAGAAATTAATCTGTACAATGTATTTGAACAGGTATTTATTTTTATGCCTACATGTGACCATCAATTCATTTCTCTTCTCTTGTTTAATAATTTAGGGTTATTTAAGTGTTTTAAGATTTCTCTGTAAGGCATACATTACATCTCTCTCTCATATATATATATATATGCAAATTTTAAAAAAGTAAGGGATTTTATTTTTTTTATTAATCCGACAGATTTTTTTATCACTTTAAATGTTATTCATAGTGGATACTCATATTTGAGTAGATGCTCTGTTTATTAAACAGTATATTTATCTATTTTCATCTACTCGCCTGAATGTTTGAGAAATTTGATTAAAGTAAAATTCATGCTCTCTGGCAGGATTCAAATATTCACAAAAAAATAATGTCCAAACTTTAAAGTGATAAAAAATCTGTTGGATTAATAAAAAAAATCCATTACATTCTCTAAAATTCACTTTGTTTACATTTGAATATGAAACCATGTAGATGTGAAAAATTTCAGGAGATCTATGACAAGAGAAGTTTTCACTTAGAATTGGTCCAATTCAGCTTTACCTAGCTATTAGTTCTTTGTAGCTCAGTTGGTTAGAGTGTATCAGATTTATTAATAGTTTCCTCTACCCAGGGAGCTGCAGGTTCAAATCCTGCTGGAGAGTGTAAATTTTTCTTTAATAAGATTTCTTGAACATTCAGGCCAGTAAACAAAAATAAATAAATAGACTGTTTAATAATCAGAGTTTCTACTCAAATATGAGTATCCACTAAAAATGTTTGAAATGGTTTGTTTTTGTTATATTTTGTGCTAATAGGAATATATACTTGAAAAACAAGGTGGATAAAATAAGTAAAGGTTTATTGTAAAAACTATTACAATAAGAATAAAGGTAACAGTTATGTACAAGGTTGTCACAAGTCAATCCAGTAGTGAATGCTACTATTGGAAGTTCAGTAGTTCTCACATAAGTCTGAGTTGTACGCAACAGATCCCAGCTAGTCTCCATAGTCCGTTGACTTACAGCTACTTATAGGTAGTTACTACCTACAGTGTAGTCACTCATGAGGGTGACATTACATCAGTTTTTAATTTTAAATTTATGTGAAAAATTTGGGTTTTCTTTTAATAACACCAATTTGTCATCGTAAGATTACTATTCTGTTTTTCTTTCTTAATAAAACTTCTTCCATTTAAGATAGATATCTATCACCCTCCTTGACCCGTCTCATGCCTAGTGTCTGACTGAAACAGTGAAAAGTGTAAACTCTGTATTAGGTGTTTTCAGCTAGTTAAAATTTGATCCTTTAGCTTCCAATCTCAATTCCTCAAAGTTAACTGCTAAATCCTGCTTCCTCTAACCTTACAGACATGAATTTCATTTCATTCCACACTGGGATTGAAAACTCAGATAACCACTTTCCTTGTCTGCTGAAATAGCCTATTCCCCATATGAGGTAAAAGGGTTTGTTTGATTATTAATTATATTGCTCTGTATAAATTAAATAAAATACATCAAGCTCTTTTTTGTGGATCAGTTCTAATATTTTCATATTACTAGGATCCACTTGGATTACATGCCAACAGATTTTTTACCATACTATATATATATATATGCATTTTCCAGACATTTTCGTCTCAGTAGATTATATCATCTTTTAATCAAAGTAGCATTCCCTATGTTAAAACTGTGGTCTGTTTTGTTATGGTCAACAACCAATGCATTTTGTGTGTTGTCATTTAAAATGTCCATTTTGTGTTCATATAGTTTCTTGTTTAATCTTCTTGATGTTTCCCCAATGTATTCAGTCAGGCAATTCCTGCATTTGACTAATGAATCAAAAAATATATTATTCTACCAACAAACTATCACACCTACAACCAAAAATAATTTATCTAAACTCAACATAAAATTTGTCTCAACTAAATCCAAAACAATCAAAAACTTAATCAAATAAAAGCAAAACAACCAGTCAAATCTTGAAGGAAGAATTTATTCTATCAAATGCAAGAATTGCCAGAATGAATACATTGGAGAAACCTCAAGAAGTGTAAACAAGAGACTATATGAACACAAAAGCAATATTTTTGACATAGGGAATGGTACTTTGATTAAAAGAGAAAATAATCTGAGACAAAAATGTCTAGAAAGTGCCTTGATCGCAATGTTCAGCCACAATAAATTTGCATCTAGGCTTTTACAATATATATATATATATATATATATATATATATAGGCTGATGTTTTATAGATTGTAACTTGCTAGGTCAGACTTCTGCTTATGTTTTTGAGGTGGTTTGATCAAACAATTCTAAACAGATATTAAAATATCTTTCACAATGATATACTGTTGTTGTTGTTGTTGTTATGCCAAAATTTTTTAAAGGAGATAATAAAATAGTTGCCTCTTTTACAGACATTGGTCTTGGCAATCCAGAATATATTTCAATGAGCTAGATTTCCTGTCAGTTCCCATCTCTTCCTATTGCCATATATAAAAAGAGTTTAAAAACTCACTAAGTGCTACTTTCTTTCACAGCTTAAAAGTCACTGGGTGATATCTTTAGTATTTCAAGTTCTCATTCCAAGCCACTATCCATTACAACATACAAACATCCAAGCTTACAGCAACTGGTATTCCCAAGTGGTTACCCCTCTAAGTACTGACCAGGTTCAACATTGCTTAACTATGATGATTAGACGAGAACTGGTATTTCAATATGTCAGGAAGATGCTTTCTAATATACAGACTTATAAACTGCTTATAAAAGCAGCAAATTTTCACCAGTATGATGCTAATTATTTAGTCACTGAATGATCAATAATAATAATAACAGTCATAAAAACCATTTCTTATCAATTATTATAAGAATATAACAGAAGGAATTACCTACTAGGCAACCCTATACTGTATCCTAAGGTGTACAATTCATGAAATTCCATTAATGTTTTGGCAAAACAAATTATAAGTAAACAGCTGCTGCATTTGAATCAAACTCTGTTTTCTTATTTTATTTCAAGCTCATGATTTGAATCTTTCAAAATTACCCCCGTAAATTACAGTGGCTATAAGAAAGAAAAAACAATATTGTACATGAATGAAAAGCCCATGGAAATCTTAAATTCTGCTTACAATTAAGTCTTTCTGCTCCTAATTTGTGAGTTTTCAGAGCCATAATCTTCATGATAAAATGCCAGATGTTCCATTTTATGTAGTATTCATTTATATCTATCTAATAAAACATTCTTGCAAAATCATTATCTATACTGATTGTTTCTCTTGTATATCAGTTGCAATTCTGTATCATGCATGATGACATGCTGAGACATTTTATTTTAAAATTAATTTTGGAGTTCATTATTTAAACATCATATAGAATAGATAAAAGGATGAAAAAGTAGATTTTACATTGCACAGCAGTTTCATTCATATTAACTGACACTTTCTGTAGGGCTCTGGCAAAATACATTTAGCAAATAAGTTTTATTTTAATTATTATTATTATGTATAATTATTTAAATTATTATAATAATTATGTATATTTAAATTATTATTATTATGTATAATTATTTAAATTATTATAATAATTATGTATATTTCAGTTATCCTTATTATAATTATTTATATTATGTATACTGTTCCAAACAGGACAAATGAAGGTTAAGATTGTTTTCCTCCAATGTTGAAAACTGTTCAAAGATTAAAACATTTTTTTCATGAAGATAAAAATTGAAACTTTCAAATCTTCTTTTATTCCATTTCAGAGAAGCCTATATATTTTCTCCTTTAAATGAAGCCATTAAAAGGTTTCATTTTAAGAGATCCAATTGTTTTTCTCTTTGAATTAAATTATTTGACTCCATAGTTACAGAAAAAAAGCAAAAAACGAATTATTTATAACAGTGCTTAAAAAGAAACAATAGACATGCAGCCTTTGAATTTATATGATTAATAAGGAAATAAAAAATATCCATGTATATTATGTATGAAATTTATAGAAGATTGAAAAATCAGAGTCTCAAAATCCATTGTGATATGTAAGCCATATAAATGTAAAAGAACAAAAACACTTATAAAATATATAATTTTAAACCCCAACATTTCTCATAAATGGAGTAACCTGCAAATACTTTCTTTGCATTTAATAAGACATTCATTGCTGAATTTCAAATAAATTATACTAACAACAGTTTTTTCCACAACATTAAAAATAACAGCAAAATTAATAGAAGTTCAATTTTATTACAAAGGGCCTCAAAAAGGATAAAGATAATTTTAGTTGATAATATTTATTAAACAAATTTTTATATTGCTATTAATTCCAATTTGTTATTAATCTAAATATTATAATCTGAATTCTAATATTTACCCAACACTGGTGGTAAGCCTGGCATCTTATGTAACATATTTAACATGTAAAAATATCCCCAGAAATCAAAGTCTACTTGTATTTAGATTTGACAAGATTAAGGATTACTATTCAGAACAAATTCAGATTAGATTAGGTGACACTTCTAAACAGCATGTAAATTTATTTTGATTAATCTCTGGAATTTTTAAAAAGGAAATGCAAAATGAAAACCAGTGAAAGCACAACAAGGAAATGAGAAACACTTCAGTAGCAAAATAAACACAAAATGGAGATCCATTTGCTCATTTGTTAAATAATTCAAGTGGATCCATGTATTAGGTATCCTTTATGCTTGTAGATAATTTGAGGTGATTAAAAAATTAAATTAGCCAAATGCAAACATTTTGATTTAAATAAGAAATTGTGAATGCTCTTCAATTACAGATGTTTTCAGCGACCATTTATCATCTTCAGTTACCAATATTGAAAACACTTATTGGAAATTGTTAGGGGAAGGTTTTTAGCTTCCCCTAAAAAGGATGATAACTCAAAATACAACCGAGTTACTTCCCTTGTCTGTCAAAATGAGGGCACCACTTCTGAACTGAACATGGCGACCAGCTGACATGCATGTAGAAGTCATTATTTCAATCCATGCAATCCTTGCTGTTCTCAGACAGTGGTGAATAAAAGTTGTTTATTTATGTGTTAAAATGCACTTGTCTTAATTTCATTTGTTTTTCTTCATCCTAACAGCCTGGGATATGACATAAATTTTTGGCGACAAGGACTCGAACTTCAAAATCAACATGGCAATTTCACCTGAGACTTTATACCAACAGTTTCAGAAGAGCAATTTCAGAAGTCACAACAACAGTTATTGACAGAAATGATTGCACAGTTCCAGAATAAACTCAAAATTTTACATGTCAGAACAGACCAAAATACCAACTCAACAAATACCGGAGCTAACAATATAACAGAATTCCACTATGACTCAGTGGGTGGGAAAATGTTCGCTTCGTGGTTTAAAAGTTGGATGGATATCTTTCACAATGACTTTTCTCACACAGATGAAAAATAGAAAATCCATCACCTAATTTGTAAACTGGGCACTAAGGAACATGATCATTATACAAATGCAAGCAACAGATTTCACCTTCACTGAAACAGTGGAACAACTTAGTTAAGTATTTGGAGAAAAACTACCTTTATTTAACATTTGATTCAATTTTTTAAAGCTAATAAAAGATGACATTGACAATTATGTGACGTTTGCTGGTCACATCAATTGAGAATGCAAAAAACTGAAATTAAATTCCCTCACAGAGGAACAGTTTAAGTGTTTGATTTTTATCGCAGGATTAAAATCTTCTATTCATGCTGATGTTCACACCCGACTTCTTTTGGTAACAGCTAAAAAGACATTATGTTAAAAGCCCTCACTGCTAAATGCATTAATTTATTAAGCATCATAAAAGATATGATGCTGGTCTCAAAAACTGCAACATCCATGTGAGAAAATCTTGTGATGAAAATAAACCTTCCTCAAAATGTTGGCATTATGGCAACTGACATTATGCACACTTTTGTCCATTCAAGAAACGTAAGTACAATATTTATCACCAGAACAGACATAAAGAAGGGTTTTATAATCCAAATTCACACAAAAATTCAACTGTAAATCAACCCCCAAAAATAAAAAAAAACAAAATGGAGGAAAAAGTCCAAAACAAACACAGTGTTTGCAAATTTCAAAGTGGATTACAAATCACACAGAAAATATATTGTTGTTTCTGTAGACAACAAAACAGGCCATTTTCATTTTGATACTGCATTGGATATAACATTAATATCACATTTGGCCTGGAAACAAATTGAATAACCACGTGTGTCTGAAACAAATCATATGGCAATGAGTATGTCTGGAGGTACAATTCATTTAACTGACGAGTTAACTGCTCTGTGTTACCTAACAAATAATTCATAATTGAATTTAATTGGTCTTGACTGGATAGAACAATTCAACCTTTTCAAAATTTCTCTCAAGTCTATTTTCAATACATTTAACTACACATCAGTTTCTGATATTGAAAATCATTTCATGAGCATACTTAAAAATAAGTTTAGTGACGTTTTTCAAGAGGGGCTTGGATGCTGTACAAAAAATAAAGTACCAGAAGCCTCAGTCATTACAGCATTATCTCTAGAGCCAGAAGTCACTTCATTGCTTGCATCCACTGTAAGAGCACTGCCAGTTACTTCTACAATGATCTGTGAATCCACAGCATCTGATCCAGTGCTACAAAAAGTGATATGCTCCCATCATACAAAATGGCCAGAAGTATGCACTGACAAAAGAATTCCGCCATTCTTTCAGTATTGATCTTCATTGTCAGAAGTCAGCGGATGTCTTCTTTTTGGGGAACAAGTGATTATCCCATCTTCATTATATGACAGAATCATCAAGCAATTCTATTATGGTCATCCAGGTTTTTGGCTGTATGAAATTCCTGGCACACAGCTATGTTTATTGGTCAAACATGGACAAGAAGTTGGAGGAATTGGTAGCCACATGTTCCAATTACCAATTGGCAGCAAAATCTCCCAGGAAAACTATACTGAATTCCTGGCCTATTCCTAAATCCCCCCCTGGCATGCCTTCACATTGATTTCATTGAACCCATCAAGGGTAGTATTATTTTATCCATGTTGATGCTTACAGCAATTGGCCAGAAATATTTTAGATGGATTGAATCACCTTGGATGAAGCAATTCTTAAGTTAAAGCAAACCATCAGTCAGTTTGGAGTTCCACAGAGACTAATTTCTGATAAAAGCACTACCTTCACTTTAACCTGCATTTTCAACTTTCTGAGAACAGAATGGTATTCAACACATTAGGACATGACTTTTTCATCCACAATCAAATGGACAAGTGGAGCATTTTGTAGATATCTTTCAGAGAGCACTCTTCAAACTTGAAGGGGAGGGAACCACACAAGAAATATAAATATTCCTTGGAAGTTACAGAGCTACACATAATCCAGATGCATCTAATGGCAATTCAACAGCAGGAGCACTGATGAACCATAAAGTTTGTTTACCCATAGATGTCATTTATCCAACTACAAAGCATTCCCTGAAAAGGAACATGGTGATGGAAGAACAATTTAACCGTCATCATGAAGCAATAAAACACAAATATGTACCAGGACAACCTGTACTTGCAAAAGATTACTGCAATGATAAAAAAAAAAAAGGATCCAAGGATACATTATATGTTGCTCTGGAAAAGTTGCATATGTGGATATTCAGTCTTTAGATTGGGTTCAACATACAAATCAATTACAACCTTCTAATCTTCCAGAGACCAAATCAAACTCCACTTTACCACTAGACATTCTATTGGACACCTTTGAACTGCTTCAAAAATCAAATCGACTACAAAGTAAGTTATACCCACTGTAATTAAATCCCTGACAAAAGTATAAGGCTAAAAAGGGGAAGCTAAATTCCTTCCCCTAAAAAGGATGATAATTCAATATATAATTGAATTACTTCCCTTGTTCTGAATTGAACATGGCAACCAGGTGACATAAACATGGAATTCATTATTTCAACCCATACAATCCTTGTTGTTCTCAGACAGTGAATGAATAAAAGTTGTTTATTTATGTGTTAAAATAAACTTGTGTTTTATTTTCATTTGTTTTTGTTCATCCCTGGGATATAAAAGAAATTAGAATAAATCATTAGAAATTTTAAGTTTAAAATATAGATTCAAGATGCACCAAATTTAAAAAGAATATTGTTAATGCCAAAAACAGAATTTAACACACACACACACACACACACACAAAGAGAATGCTGAGAAGTTTTTAGCCTAACCCAGACTTCAATAAATAAATACAAACAAATCTGTTTAGTCATTTGGTCAGAATTTTGGAAATGTCAGACTCTGAAAATTTCTTCTCACTCTCAAAATAATACCATCTATTTTGTTAAGTTGGCCCACAATATCAGACATGGATGTTGATGGGATAGTAGGACATCCTGAACTTTTCCACTAATAGTATATTTTGGTTTTGTGTTCTTACCAATAGCAGGTTAGAGACAGTTTGATAAAATGGAATCTGACAAAGTGTATATATAGTAGAAATGTGTAATTGAAATTCTTCATGTGAAAATAAATTGCCCCATTGATGCTTGTGAAATGTTTATAGAGAACAAACAGTGGATGTGAGCTCAGTTAAGCAATGGGTAATGTATTTCAGAGGAGGTGACGGCAATGTGGGTGACAACCCACATTCTTAGTAACCCTGCACAGCTGTCAATCCACAAAATGTTTATTGCTGCTGGTGACTATATAGAAAAGTAATTCTGAAAACTTGCTCAATACAGCAGTGCTATTGTGCTCCTTGCATCTGTTGTAGTTTCTGTGGAAATATATATGAGCATCCATCATATGTAATTTACATAAACACATACGCATTGCCTATGACATTATTACTTGGTATCTGTCTATACAAATTTCAATTTCTCTCTTTAATTCAATATAAATGATTAACCTGTTAATAACAACATATATTTCCATCATTCAGGCATAGAATTGCAATGATGGATATTCCCATCACCTGCAGTTAGGGGTTAATCATGAAACAAATGAATAAAAATGGTCATTTCCAACATAAGAGTAAAAACCTCTCACTTGATACTGGTTACTTTTGATGGTTGAGTATGAATAAGATGATCACAGAAATTCCTGTGTCTTTGTGTCATGTAAAGTTGTATATACCAAAAGCATTGCAAAATTCATACTAATTTAAAGACTAAGAGAAAAAAGGAATGCATAAAGAAACATTAAGATATTAAATTGAAATATGTTTTCTTGTTAGTTAATTAAATATTGACTGAGAATATCGGTTTTTCACAGTTGTTTATAACATTTACATCTTATAAAGTGTCGTATAGCATTTGGCATGAATCATTTTCTGCAAGAATAATACGATAGCAAACTACTTTGCATATATAATAGTGCTCTTCTCGATCAATATGCATGGTCATTACATAAGGATTACATGTGATCCTTATAGTGTAAGGGGCACATTTCCAAGATACAAGTAGTAAACAGAGTCCTTAGAGTAGAAAAGCCTCATTTGGAAGATACACAGGATCTGGAAAGAAACACTACTTAACATAAGAGGAATTCTCAAGTTCTGAGATGAAGCATTTTCAGCATTCTACAAATTATTCAGATTGGTTGTCTCAACTTAATAATTCATGGAACAACTAGAATTATTGAGACTTGAACAACAGGCAACAACAAAAGCAACAATCTTTATCGACATGTTCCTAACGTATCTCATACAGGGATCACTAAAGAATGTACCTTTCCTCCTAAAGCTAAAAATAATTATAAATATCACTTTAACAATAGATGCATTTTATTCTGTGCACCTACAATTTTTGATCGTACCGATTCAATATTAAAAAAAAAAAAAAATTGTATATGTCCAGGAAAAAATGTAGAAAGATCTTAATCTAAATCTGGTAATTCTATTAAATTAGCCAATACTTTTATTCAATCATCAAAAGAAATGAAATAATTCACAGAATTCTGATTATACAAAAAGGTTTATTTATTATAAATCATACTTATTCAATTAGCTTTGAGGTTTTGTTTTTTTACAAACTTGTTTTTATAAATTGTCATCATTCACAACATGGAATAAAATTCAGTAAAAGCTTTGAAGAATTTAAGGAAAAACAAACAAACATTTCCTTTGAGATTTGGAAACTATTTCTTTTTAATTAAAACAAAATAGTTGATAAAGTAAAAACATCAATAACTTGTAGGTGTATGACATCTATAACAAATTCCTAAAGAACAAAAATAAAATTATTGTACAGAGCACAGTATTCTTTTTTTGTTTGCTGTGTCCGTTCAGGATGTAAGTGATCATGGCTCTCCACAACTTTCTACCCTTCGTATCTCTTATTGTTATTTGTCTTTTTACCATCTTTTCCATTCCCTAAAAACATGCTATTACTAAATATAAATATAATTTTCAATATGAAATAACTTATTAAAATATTTGTGAAACATTAAAAGATTACATGTATTTTGTAAATAATTAAACAATAGAGTGCTGTATACCCACCCCCACACAAAAAACGTGTCAATGTTTATGACAGTCATTTCATACTTTTTGTATCTTGCTCAAAATTGATGACCAAGAACAAATAATTATCAAATTATCAAAATACAAACAAAAGAGAAAACCATTTACATTTGAAGACCTTAACATACAAAAAAATATTAAAGTATCAATTTTTTTCTAAAATTACCTAAAACTGACAATTTTTTTAAAAATGATTAATAAATTAAAAAACAAAAAAAAATTTAAATTATTAATCATTATGATGAATTCCTTTCTTGTTGACACAACAATATTTCCATTATTAAACTGAATTATCTTATACAAAACCTCAAACCTTTACACACTTTCAACTCGGGTCAATTAATACTTAAATACTGAACTGACTCACAAAATCATATGGCATTTCAGAACCAAGATGCAATGTCTCAAAATATGTAGTGTTGACTTAAAATGTCTCGTTTCACACAGAGGAATTGAAGTAAGAACTGCTATTCTTTTGTGAAGATTTTTCCAGGAATAAAAGTTAAAGGTGGCAAAAAAAGTGACATCGCAGATGAGGCTAGGATTTTACCAGGTAAGCTTTAACACATAGACAGTGTACACATGAGAAAACATAACCCATTTTCAGGCAGCCTTTTCCTGGGTTCTTTACACTTTTTATTAGTTAAAAAAAGAAGAGTAAATCATTGCCAAGAAAAGCAGATGTAAACAAAAATAAAACAAAGTTAAGAAGGACTTGGAATATTTTGACCATCAAAGTAAAATTTTTTTTAAACTTAAAAATAAAGAAGGAAACATCACCAAATAACATCTGCTTAAAATAAAAAAAATAACAAATTATACGTGTAGACACACACGCACATATTTGTCTTTATAAATCCTGTTTTATATTTGATGATTTTCCAACCTCAATATACACATCAGTAACTTACTTAGAAGGAAAATTGAAACCCTTGCCAAATGAACAGTTTAACCAGCTCAGTATTAACTGATATTTATCTGTTCCACACTTACTACCGATACATATCTATTTCCTGGATTGCATCTAAGAAAAATAATATGACAAAATCAACAACAATAAAAACCTCCCGTAAATCAGTGTCACATTGACTGGTTTCCCAAATTCCCACTTATATTTTTTTCTTACTAAAAGAGGAGCTAAATAATCAACTGCTAACATATAAAGTGTGCGTGTGTGCATTCTTTTATCCATATCAGTGAAAATAGTACAAGCTAAAAAAAATTACAACTTCTCATCATTGCCTTTAATAAGCTCTGAGTAGTTTTCTTCCTTTTTATGTGTGATCATGAAACAGAATATTGGATGTTAACCAGGGAACAAGAATATTAGATTTAAAAGACACTAACACCCAGGTTTTGAAACTGTACCATCAGCAATTGCCAACAACACATAAAATATCAGCCAGATAAAATATGTGTGTGTGTATGTGTGTGTATGTGTATGAGAGGGTGCTGAAAAGTTCTCAGTCTGACACAGTTTCAAAATTTCACCAATCAGAATTTTTTTTGGAAGGGCTTCTTGTTTTTTTCACCACCTCTTATATATAATGATGTTAAAATGTTCTCAGTGAAGACATCTTCAGAAAATAAGTATTTTAATATTTAATCAGTGAAATACTGATTTTAGAAATTGGGTCAAGCCAAAAGATTTTTAGCA
Organism: Acanthosepion lycidas; assembly: GCA_963932145.1. NCBI lineage: Eukaryota > Metazoa > Mollusca > Cephalopoda > Sepiida > Sepiidae > Acanthosepion > Acanthosepion lycidas. Next base: position 7,767,864 of record OZ010583.1, read on the forward strand.
CACCATCGTGTGTGTGTGTGTGTGTGCATGCATATACATAATCAAATTTTGTCAGTGATACTTGCATTAATTCTTAACTAATGACAACACCTTTTTAAATATATGCTATATATAGAGTGTAACAAAAAAGTGAAAACCAATTTTCAAAAAGTATATATAGTGTATATTGAAATTTTTTGTCACTTGTGACAAAACAGACTAAAACAATTTTTGGATTGAAATTCAAATAATTAGATGCTTTATCATCAAAATTTCCCCTTTACTACCAGAAGTATTTAGTTTGTGAGAGAAAAATACATAAAACTAAGCAAGGCAAGTAATAGAGTAGTGGCAAAGTCAGTGGGCAACAATAAATTGCTTATGTCTCCTGAATGCAACTGCAGTGACTGTTCTACGATACAACTGTCATTATTGTTTCACATATTTTCCCCTACTCCCACTATATCTAGAATTTGTTCTTTTATGATATACACATCAGTAACTTACTTAGAAGGAAAATTCTTGAAAGTGCTGCTATTGGATGTTATCAAAATATGTTCCCCAGATTATTTTCAATATCTCCTACTGTCCCAAGCAAAGGTAGATGACCACAAAAATATGAAAAAATGAAAAGAAAACAGCTAGATCCATAACCCCATGTTATTCAATAGATATAATACATAAATCAACCCCAATCCAAAATAATTTAAATACTAATTTACATATAATATACATGCATAAAAAAAAATGACCTCCTACTCACTTCTGTTTATTGGGCATTGAACTGTATCACCTCATCTCCATGAAATTGCCTGACTTTTCTGCCAACCTGATGAATATTCATGAGCACCCCTGTACCAAAAATTTTGTAAAACCAATAACATTTTTGCTCTTGTATATAAACACCTGTCACAAAATAAAATTCTTATATTTGCCTTGATAAAGTCACTTAGAGGACAAAATGCATAGGCTAAGATAAGTTTTCCTTTTGTCTTTTTTCACATCAGACTGAATAAAGGTTTTCACATACTTGTTTACTAAATCTTCATTATGATATCATGAATAACAGTTTGTATGTGAATATGGCAAGTGAAAGATAAAAGTGTGTGTTGTTTATTTTTTCCTGACAGTAAATTAAGCATTTACTAAATTTTTTGTACATTTACATCCTTATGTATATTTCTAGTTAGGAATACTAGAATTTATATTTAAATTGGAATCTGTCTGCAGAAATATATATTCAACTATAGATGCAATCATCATTTTAGCACATTCCATCCAACACAAAATAGAGCAAATACACTTGTTGTCACACAGAAGTGTGGTTGTAAAATTTTAATATAGATATTTTTTAAGGGGTTTCTTCCTATTTAACAGATACATTGTTCTTAGAACATAAGAGAATAAATAAAAACCTAATCTACTGCATGTGAATGTTTGCACAATTTTAAGATAAATGGGAAGGAGAAATTTCTTCTTGAGTTAGACTTATTTGTTCAGTTAGGTTGTTTAGATAAAATGAAGATGTATTTTGCCAGTAAAGGAAGACGTTAAAAATAGCAACATGTGTTAGTAAAACAGTTAAAACTCAACGAATACAATTAAAACAAGGAATCAGGTTTTTATCACCGTAGAAACCTCTTAAATTAATATACAAATTATATTAAAACAACAAAGCCTGATCAGCATTAACATTGTGCTGCAATGTCTCTGCTATCATCTAATTGAAACACAAATACCATTATTTGCCTCTGCAATCTTAGAATAAGAAATATTTAAAAAGTAACTTTTTAACTGAAAACTTTTTATTAAGTTGCAACTTCAATGAAAAGATCAACAAAATCTAATTTTCTTTTTCTTAGTAAATGGTTCTCAAGTGCAATAGGTGAACTGAACTGCTGAAAAATTTCACTTTCCTTACAAGTAAATGAATTACTCTTCACCGAACACAAACTACTGACAATGGTTTGATCATTGACAAAACTGTCATTGTCACTAAGATGCTTGAAATTACATGTTTAGTAGTTTAATATCAAATACATATTTAATGGTGCCTGTGCAAAAACAGTTAAAAATCAATGTTTCTCCTCTTGCAAGATTCTTTATTTAAAAATGTCATTTTTTTTCCTATTAAAAACAAAAAAAATTTTGCTTTGTAAAATCACTTGACAAAAAATGCATAACATGGTCATATTTTAACATACATATACGTTTTTTTTTTCTGGTGAATAAACTGACAAGTCCCATTAATATATCATTTCCATATTCAGCATATTTCAAAAATAAAACTGGGTTGGAATCAAAATTAACCACCCCATGCTTATATTTCCAATTTTTCTATCATTTTTTTTTTCTTCTCTCAAATGTCTTCTTACTCTCTGCCTTGAAGTAACTTTCTCCTTGACTATTCAAGTTGAAATGAATCTGTACATTGCAGCATGTATGTCATGCCTATATTCTTTATCAAAGCCATGTATTAAGACTGATATTTGATAAAAAAAAAAAAAAATATTATTATCGTTAAAAGATCAAAGATGAAAATAATTGATTTCTCTGCATGATCACATATTTAAATCTAGAAACATGCTCATAGCTGATTGCAGAAGTGATTTCAGAGGATTCTCATTAAAACTGGAGGATATTCCCAATGTGTTTTCCAAAACATAATTAATCAAGCTTATTAAATCCTTGAGTTTAATCTAAAATAATTAACTTCCGAGTTTAACTTCATCAAAGTTAATTAACCATACTACAATTATTTTCCCAGTCCAAATAAATGTAATTCTATAGCAAATTTAAAAAAAAAAATCTATTGATGGAACTAGGACTGACAAGAAAGTTAACACAACAATTAATAAAACCTGACTCTCAAAAATCTATAGCACTGTGTTGGGAAGGGGGATATAAATATTGAATGTCAATTTTTTGAAAAAAATCAAAAGATCAGTGTTGGAAATATTTCTCTACCCCTACCCCCACCCCTCCGCCGCCTGGAGATAAGCAACATTTGTGCCCACAGTGTCCAAATTGAAGCTGAGATAGCAGGTTAAAATACCCAAAATCAAGACACCAGTATTCAATATTAATTAACTGCAAATTACCTGAATATTTATCACAGCTCTCATCAACAGGTCATGTTGCTCACTATAATTAAAGATGCTTAAAATGCTGATGCTGTATAAAACTAGAAAAATATGATAAAAATCAAAAAGTGAATGTTGGTGCTGGAATAATAATTTCAATAGGAATGGTGATGGGAATCTAATAATGATGAAAATTCTTTAACTATTTGTTGTTTTAAATCTGCTTCAGACAGAATTGCGGGTATTTCCAGTTTGGAATTTTAAAATCAATTTCCCAAAATGTTCCTGTGAATCTGCCATAATTATATGCAATCTTAACAACACCCGATGAGAATTTGGAATAGGCTTTGCAGAATTAAACTGCACTAATTACAAATGAGTTTCTGTTGGGCTTTTAAGGTCAATAAATCACAACATCAATTTTAATAATAAATAGATTTCTAAGATGTCACCTAAAACTAATGGCAACTCGATTCTTGAGCCTCTTCTCTTTTTAGACTTGCTACTGGTCATAATATGGGTTCTATAACCTATTAGGGTCATAGGAGCAGCAACAATGGTGTGTCTAGAACAAGATAGTCTGATGAAGCTGATCCCTCTTCAGGCTGAATTCAGAGCTTTTCGTTATACTAAACTGGTTGAATTTTTGGACGCCTTTTATATGTCCCTTTGAATAGCAATACTAAAAGTGATTTACTGTTATTTAAGATATTATATAGGGTGTTCCAATAACTTGGACCAATTTCAAATGTGAATAAAGTTTAAGCATCCAACGATTTTTTCTTTTTCTTTCAGACTTAACAACTTAAGTCTTTGGAAATTTCAACCCTGTAAAGATTAACAATCAAAAAATGAGTTAAAGTTATGGAAGCCTATTATGAAAATGGACATTCAAACAGAAATGCATTTTGTGCACTTCGCGATTTTTTTAGTTAACATAATCAACCAACTGAGAGTGCATTTGAAAAAATTTTTCATAAATTCAAACAAACTAGGTTGGTGGTAGATGTGAAAACACCATTGCATGCTCGTTTACGCCGTTCAGCTGAAAACATTGCTGCAGTGAATGTAGCCGAAAATCCAAACACTTCTATTTGTCATCACGCACAGGAATTGAACATCACCACAACAACATTACATCAAATTTTGACAAAAGATTTGTCTACATGCTTACAAGATTCAACTGACACAAGAACTGAAACCTGTTCACCATTTGGAGTGCCATACATTCCTCAGTTAGGTGCACAAGCAAAGACAAGCCGATAAAGATTTTTCACAAAAATTCCTTTTTAGTGATGAAGGCCATTTTCATCTTGGTAGATTCATTAACGATCAAAATTGTTGCATTTGGGCTGATGAAAAAAGGAAGATTGATGAAAAGCCACTGCAACAACAAAAGGTCTGCATGTTTTGCTAGTGGAATCATTGGGATGTATATTTATAAATTTAACATGTAGTTTGATTGTTAATCTTTTCATGGTTGAAATTGCTAAAGACTTAAGTTGTTAAATCTGATAGAAAAAGAAAAAAAAAAATCACTAGATGCTTAAACTTAATTCACATTTAAAATCAGTCCAAGTTATTGAAACACTCTATACATTACAGAGTGTGAAATTGTTTCTGTTGACAGTTGTTTTGAGCTTCCTTTCTAAAAAGTATATTTAATAAAGTATGACTTCCAATAACCAACAACAAAAAATATGAAACAAGTTAGAATTAATGATAGTGTCATAATTTCCTTAGTAGAGCCTGCCATAGCCACTAAAATAGAAATTTCTCTATAGAAGATTTTAACTTTTAACAATCATCAAAATTTTGTTTTATTTTTACTTTTTTTCAATCATTCAACCCCAAACAAAGCACTACAACAAAGGGTAAATGTGAGTGAAAGAAACTGAAAAACATTATTGAGGAGAGAGGACAATAAAAGAATGGGATTCAAGAACACAGAAAATGACAACTGACATTGCATTTATATTTTTGAAGATCAAAGGTGACTGGAAAGTAAGAAACTAAAAGAGTTCCACAAGTCAGAAGTGCAAGAGAAGAAACTATTAGCATAGAACTTAGTTTCAGCTATCAATTTCAACAGTAAAATGTTGAGACCTAAGTGCAAATCTAGTACTGCACTTAATTTCATGAAGTAGAGAGACTAAAAAGGAAAGCACATCAAACAATTGCCATAAGAATATTTATAGAATAAGAAATGGGGAAGCTACATTACAGTGGTGGGAAAATGACTGTAGCCAAGATGCCAGGTAACATTGCAATAACCAATAACATTGCAGATAATTTTGATTTTGTCTAGAATCGCTAAATGCATAGCAGAAGCACCAAACCAGATGTAGTAGCAATATTCGATGCATGGATGAATGGTAGACTTATATATAGACGTATGGAAGATAGATTCTGTCAAGAAAAATCGTCTGGCATGACACAGTGAACCCACTTTCCTAACAGTAGACCTAGCAACAGATTCAATATAATCATTCCATTTCATGTTGGTGGAAAATATTAGACTGAGAAAGTGCAATGAGTTACTTTTCTTGCATCAAAGTATTCATAACATCTAAAAAAAAAAAAAAAAAAAAAAAAAAAAAAAAAAAGTTATTTCTTGCAAGCAATTAATAACTGCTGTATGGTTCCAAAGATAACCGTGGTTCTGCAAAATCGACCAGATATGTTTATTATAAGATGGGTGATAGGTTCTTTGATAATGGGCAAGGAGATCACCATTATTTTTTAATTTTCACTGATCTATCATCTTATCAAGTCAGGGTAATAATGTCCATGAAAAGAAAAAAAACAACAATTTGGGGATGAGAAATAGTTCATGATTTGGATTCAGGGAGAGAAAAACTCCATTTGGTGTTTCAAACTAGCAGAAAGAGAAATTCCAATCTCCAATCATGTAACCAGGATAGAGTGATGATACAAGAGCATGGTTCTCCCCACTTTCTTCAATAGTAAACATAATAGAACTGCCAGAAATCCTCTACAGTGACCAAGTAGACCAAATACTGGGAAGGAAAAATATTTAAATTTTCAGTAGATGAATAAAGATGGCATTTGCTGACTTTTGTAAAATATACTTAAGTATTTTTGTTCTGTCATTCTATATCCTATTTCAACCAAAGAAATTGTTCTTCAGTCTAATTGTGAGATACAATCCCGGCTTGAGAGCAACAACATTTCAACCATTCACTGGAAGAACTCTTCAAGATGACACGTCATTGGCTGAGGAGGATTTCAAACTAGATATAACATCTGCTGGAGTGAACAGTGTCCAGGGTAGTGACTCTTCAAATCCATCAGCCCATTCTTGAAGCTGAACCAGTACATAGTAGGAATGGAGATAGCATCCAATTTGTTGTAACTTCAGTCAAAATTCTTAACCCTGGGGTGTTATATTTGTTGTTGTTTTCATCAGTCGATGGCCCGAGAAGGATAGTATCACAAGTGTAGAAGGAACTACGATGTACAATTAGCTTTTGTATGCAGTTTTCCTAATTGTAGTATGTCACATTTGAGACACTGGTTTTAGATCAAGAAAAATTATGCCAAGCTGTGGAAACCAATTCACAGTTGATCAGTCAAAACTGGTACAGCAAAATAACTGCACTTAGCCCATTATAGCTGTTTGGGGTGGGGGCTAATTGAAACCTAAATTTCATTTTAGAAGTAGACTATCTCAGCTAAGGAGAGAAGGTAAAAAAAGAATTGTTATTTTTTATTCGTTATTTTTATTGTAGTCTTCTGCAACTAATTAGAAGTACTATTCTCACTTAAAGTCAGAAGGACTTCTCCCTAAGTTAATACTTTAATACCCATTTTGTCTGCTACATGCTCCTCCAGTTGTAATTATATGGTAGCACCTAATCTCCCTACAGGTATTTCCTTAGTACTACAGTAATTCTACAGGAAATGGGGGTAGGGAATATTGGTTCATCCCCGAGTTGCTTTTGTGACCCAACCTACCTCTCTTCTTCCAATGTGTTCTTTAATCCTACTAACTGAGCAACCTTGTCTTGGTGACTGGGCTATCCACTTAGACATAATTCTCACCCTTTTTGATTCCTCAGCAACAACCTCATTTAGTAGCCCTTTACCTTGAGTAGCTCTCGGGCTTTGTACTGGGTGAAAAAAATCGGCTGCAATTAACAAAGTCTGTAGACTTGGAAATTGGTTTGCCATGTTGAATGACTGATAACAACCAAAAATACCTTTTGAATGTATACATGCATAACCATAGACAATTGCAAGTGAAGGAAAAGTGATATATATACATCAGGACAATATGAAAACAATGCAGGACAGAAAAAGGTGCGGCTGCTGTAACTTTACCAAAGTTAGAGTTGTATATAAAAAATAAAGGTGAAAGGCATTGTTTATTTAGAAATGATCGATCTGAATAAGACAATCATTGCCAAAATGTATGGATAATGGATAAACAGCAATTGTACAAAATCTACGCATTGCATTTGTTACTCTTCAATTACCACTTTTTCCATTCTTTGCAGAACATTTTAAATAATAAAAGCATTTGAAATAGCAGCAACAACAAAATGGCAGTGTAAACTGATTCAAAACTAATGCCACTATTTTGTTAAAGACAAGGATTTGCTTACATATTAATACATGAGAAAAATATTAATACATGAGAAATATTAATACAACATGAGAAATATTAACACATGATTAATATTAATACAATATGAGAAATAAAAATGTTGAATAATTGTCCTAGTTTTCCTTTTTGATTTGATTTTTTGAGAGGTAATAAATTTTGCTGATTGCACAAAATGTTCGGAAATGTCTTTCTATCCCAATATAAAGCAAGTACTTAATAGTTCTTTGATAAAGAAAACATGTACATCCGCATGCACCTGTACATAGAAAAAATATAATGTTCTAGAGATTTGCAAAGAAATTAGTTCTTGCAGGATAGAGTAAAAAGAAAAAAACAATGTTACAAAAATGTAATGTAAATAATGTTTGCAAATAATATGAGATAAAATACAAATTTCTTAGGATGGTCAATGTAGCAGATTTTCTTTGTCTTAAATGCAAGTGAAAACAAATACAGTTTGAAATTAATCTAGAATTTGGGCACACTGGAATATTGCTTGGCAATTAATTTTAAAGATTTTTTTCCAATATGAAGTGCAAAGTCTAATGTAGAATGTTTCATAAGGAAATAAGCATTGCAATCTCTTTTTTCTCCCTTCCAAGAGATTATTTTAACAAAACAATATCAAATAATAACATAGGCATCTTAAGAGTCTCCAATTTCTTCAGCTATTTCATCAACTTAGATTTATACATGCATAGAGTAATTGGTCATGGCTAGATGTAAGTGGCAAAAATGCCCAACAATTGGAAATGACAAAGTTTCCAATAAACAAGAAGAAAACTAGGCAAAGGAACAGTAATAAGGCAAAATGTTTACAAAATAAGAATAATGTTCACAAAGTAAGAATAGTGTTCACATGCAAAAAGGGTTACAATGAAGTAAAATGTTTACAAAATAAGTATAGTGTACACAAAGTAAGAATAGTGTACACAAAGTAAGAATAGTGTTCACAAAGTAAGAATAGTGTTCACAAAGTAAGAATAGTGTTCACAAAGTAAGAATAGTGTTCACATACAAAAATGGTTACAGACAAGTGACTGTAGTGTTCTGACTTTAAGATACTACACCAACAATTCTGAATTAATCCTCGCAAAACCCTAGGGAGGTTAAGTTGTGTAGTGAACTTTCTCTCTCTCTATCGCAATTACTCTCTCTCTCTCTCTTTGACAAGCTTCTAACAGTCAGATTCAACTAAAAGCAGTTGGGAAAAATCCTATAGAATCCAAAAGGACTGACCCCTCTAGAAACAATGTCATGTGGTTGCTAAAAATAACTTTTCTCATACATGTGGAGTCACCTAACTTAATATTCAAATTGTGCATGAAAGAAATGCAATAAGTTCTTTAGGGCAATGAAACTCAAAAACATCAAACTTTCTATGAGATTGTCATGTGAGGGGAATCACCAAAATTAAGAGAATGAATTCCATCTCCAACTCACCCAAACTCCCAGTTAAGAGAACACACAAAATTCAGTGGAGTTAGTGATGACCAACATGATGAAGATCATTTCTAAATGGATAGGAATCAACCTTAAGTAAAAGAAGCATAGAAATAGAAATGACCACTGCTTGGTGTTAAATACTGTCAACAGAAAAGAAGGAGATAAAGAATAATCCAATGACAGAACATTTTTGCATGTGTGAAGAGAAAAGAAAATAGAAAACACTGAAAATATAAAAGTTACTCCCATGAGAAAATAAAATATTAAATATTATATTAAAAAAAAAAATGAAAAAAAGACAAAGGAGAAAGATATAACAAAAGTGAGAAGAAGAAAAAATATATTTGATTTCAGTAAACTGGGAAAAAAATGTCTATATCTCTGAAATAAGGTGTTATGATTACTTGTATTCAAGGGTACATGGCCCAGTGGATAAAGATGTTGGTTAGATTAGGTGACTAGACTCAAAGAGTTGAGACTTCAATACCAGGCCACAGCAGTAATGAACCAAAATAATTGGAGAGTTGATTTAAAGGAAAATAACTGAGACATCTGGAAGAGGCATAGCACATGGAACTAGAACAATCTACCCCAGTGGATGAAATAAAAGGTTTGGTTCAAAATTCCAATCACCTGAAGAAGGCTAGAGCATATAAATGTTGGTTATGAAGATGAGGATAACAGTTCGAATAATGTAAATAATACAAGTGAAAAAAAAAATGAAGTGTTTTTTTGTACTCATATCGCACATACTGCATGCATTTCTACATTCAGATTCACTTTATTTTTTTTTATTTACGTTGCGGCACTCACAGGTTGTAACACAAGAAAGAACAAAAATATGGCGGATGAGACTGAGAAATGGTTCATTTTATTGGTTAGGAGAAAATCTCAATAAGCATTGGTATGATTTTTCCATAATTTTGGGGAGGGAATGTTTTTAATGATCATTCCAATTAGAGTGGAACTAACAACATGCAATATAACTTTATCAGTTATCATTGCTAAACTGAATCTTTGTTTAATTGATTCTTATATAAGTGTCAGAAAAGCTTTTCAACTATTCAAATATCCAATTTTTTTTTTATCCCTAAATTGAATAAATAACTAGATACTTTAAAAAAATTGCTACTACTATTTGGCATGCTTGAGATAGAATATGAAAGGGGGACATGTTGCTGGCTAAGGCAAAAAAATAGAAAGCAAGCCCCACCTGCTGAAACACTCACCACCAAACTAACTCCAGGTAGGTCTTTGGGACCTGTCAGTCCAGAAGCACTTGCACATATCAAGATCTTCTGCTAGTATGCATAGCAAGATTGTATCCATTGCCAGCTTGCTAGGCTTGTTGTATAGCTTACAGCACTTGGTATTCCCCAGCAGTCACTCATCTTAATGACTAGGTTCAATATTGTTTAAATTCAGTGATCAGATGATAACACAAAAGGTGTTTCAACATAAAGTTATAAGCGTCCCTGAAACAATGTGCAGATTGACAGACTTGGTCACTGTGCTGCCTCTCACAAAACCACAGATGAGAACAGTTGTATGTTTACTTTACTCCCATAGAATTAATGACACAGCCATTGCATTGTCAAGATAGAAACTTTAACAAATATAATTAAATGAGTTAGCAACAAGCTTGTTAATAAGCAAACTTGCCTCCAAGTAATCACAATAAAGTTAGATAATGCTTTTTATCGCTCATTTTATGACTAGTTTGTTTTATTAATCATTTCTCTAGTAAAATACAATACTGGTGAATAATAACACTACTAACAGTAATAATTAACAAAATCTTTGCATTTTCAATTCTGCCTGGTTGCAGTCTTGGAAGAGAATACCAAGTCAGTCATATTTTAACAAGATTAATAAAAACAAACAAATATAAGGATTTTAATAACAATAAAGTCATTTACATATTGATAATATTAATTAATAAAAGAAAAGAAAGAATATCAGCTTTAATTTTCAAGAACTTCATGAAATATTCACAATAAAACATCACACTTCTTTGCCTTTTTTGTTTTACTCTGTTCAACTATCATTTCAAGTCATTTAATTTAGTCACCAATTTAGCAATGCTTAAAAAAATTGCTACTGGCTAAATATTTGCCATATCATAAACCATATCAACCTTGTCAAATGTTTCACACTGGGCTTCATTTATTTACAATAAATGGTAAAGATTTTTGTTTTTTTTTCATCCAAAGAGAATCATTAATGGATCACTAGGAAATAAGATAATTTATCAGTATATATGTTTGTTTGTAGCATTAATGAGAATCCCAAAAGACTGAAAAAATCTCACACGCAAACAATGCAAGTACAGACAAACCTCTCATCAACAAATTAATGGAGGGGGGATGAGAAGTCTGTTAAAGCCAATTGTCCATAGATGGGAAGGGATTATTTTTGAGTTATAAAACCACTATAGTAACTGCTAATAGTTATGATTATAATGTAAATATTATAAATATATGACATAAATAAATATATACTTAATATAGGTATATCAATCAAAATAACAAAAATAGATTTCTCACACCTACTTTCTCATGCATGTGCACCTTATATACTGTACACCTGTTTTTGTTTACAATTGAAAGGTTTGTCGTTGTCACCAAAAAGTCACTTTAAGAACTAATATGACTTGTTCCATTAAAGCTGCAAATTTTGAAATGCATCACTAATGATTTGGCAGTTTTTTTTTCCTGCAAAAGTTGTTTTTTTTTATTTTGCCTTCAGATTTTGCATCTGAAGTCTGTTGATGTGTGGGTGGGGGTTTCCATAGATGAGAGGTTTGTCTGTACAATCAATGTTGAAGTATGTGAGTTTAATAATATCAACCCAAGGTTCTTAATTTTTATATTATGCATATATATTAATCATTTAATTACCCAAATATTTTACCAAAGACACTTCAAGAAATAGTTTAAGATCTTGGCTCTAATCAGGTTTGTTTCAGGCAACTATAAATCTTATCATGTATGCATCAAATAAATAACATCTGCTTTTAACTGTACATTCTATCTCACTTTCAGATATGAAAAGATTGTGTATTTGTTAGAGAAGAAATGTGACAAAAGTGAGACAGAACGCGTAATAGTGAATGGAAGCAAACATGTGAAGATGTGTGAGAGAGAGAGAGAGAATCTTAAGGAGTATGCACTTGCTTGAGAGATGAAATTTTAAAACTGCATCCAATAACAACCAAAAAGAGAAAAAAACAATAACTTACAAACACAAACAATTTTGCCTTAAGCTTTCTAAAACTTTCATATAAAATCATGATTTCATAAATAATATTAAAATCAATTGAAGTCTGAAACAATATCCCCATAGTATGGTATTTTTTTTAAATCAGCAGTGATTTCGATTTGAGGATTTCTAAAGATTAGCATTCTTCTCGTTGCCATTTTTCCCCACCTCTGATAATGACGATCAGAACATCGTCAACAACTGAACATTAAAAGACAAGCAAGGATGAGAATATTGATTAAATTTCTCAATTATAATGTACACATCACAAATAAATATAATTAAAATACAATCAATCACAACACTGAGGAGACTAAACAAAACAGTACAACAATATCTTAACTGATTTCAGAATATCATTCAACAAGAATTAAGTCTCTTGAAATATTTAAATGGATTAAATTAATCGGTCTCTCTTTGCATTACTTCTAAAGAGGAATCAACATCTATTCTGAGCAGTCAAAAATTACAAGCAATTCTATACAATTATATTCTCTGTTTAATTTATAGTTGCCAATCAGCTAATAGTCAGACATGCAGTTGTAGTCAGTAAGTGAGACTCATTGAAATTAAAAAGTATAAAAAGTGTTCATTAAAACTGTGTGACAAATTGCAAATATTCATTGGGAGAAGTTTCTTCTAATGACGAATTGTCAAAAAAATAAAAGCAAAACATATTTTTGTTGTTTTTTGTTTTTCTTTAATTCATTCAGGCAATGAAGAGAAAAGTTCTTTGAAGATATTTAACCAATGATTATTTAACTAAAGACAAATCATTGTATTTCTCATACTGTATGAACTTGACTAAATTTCACAGGTCTTTTAGAATGGTAGTTTATTGTCATCCAGGCTAATTGAAAAGTTACTTCCTTAACAAAGCCAATAGATTGATGGAGGGATTTTTTCTACAGCTTATCAACCCTTTGCAGGTTATTTAAGCCAGAAAATATTTTAGATTGTAAGAATTTTCTTTTTTGAGATAATGATTTAGTGATACAAGTCTTACTAATTAACCCATAGCTGGGGGGAGAAAAGGTGCATTCTTACCTTTTCCAAGGGTATTTGCACATAAGTGAATATAATCCAACAGAAATTGGAACTCTGCTCTCTGATTAACAATTCTTAGTTATTATCCATTACACCACCCACACATCCAAGCATACAGCACCTGGTATTCCCAAGTGATCACCCATCTACTGACCAGGTTTGATGTTGCTTAACTTCAGTAATCATACAGGAACCAGTGTTTCAATATGATATCTAACAAAGCTGATGTGTACACGAATAGGAAAGCATATTAATATTGACATGCATATTATAACGGCTGGGTATGCTTTCATTTTGTCCATTCAAGTTGGATCAGAAAGCAATCTTTTGTGAAGAACAGTGGAATCAAGGCCGCAAATAAATCCCATTGCAGCATCTTGCAGACGAATGACAATCTTATCAGTGTTACAAACCAATCAATAGCAATCAGGGCCTGATTGATGAGCAGCATATAGAAATCTACTGCTTTAAGGTAATAGACATTCTATTGTATAATTTCACACAAGCACTCAAACAAGTAAAAGTCTCTATAAGAACCTCTGAGTCACAGGCAAGCATGAGAACATTAATACATGATAGCTATATTCAAAACAAGACTGTTCTTATGTATCCTTTTATGAACATTAAAAGCAAACAAAGTGATGTCTATTTTGCCATGTGGCTTTTCATCATGATCATTTTGCATTCAATAGAATTGGAATGGAATCCACAAAACATTTTATACAGTTAAGTTTGTTAATCATATTTCACTAAGAGCTGGAAATCTTTAATTTCACTATCAAGTTATAGTTTTTTTTTTAGCAATGAATAACCTTTAACTGTACAAGCCAATGGTTAATAAGTGACTCGGGTGAAGAGAAATAAGTACTTTATGCTGACTAGAATTCAGCAAATTGCTGTTTTTCTAAGAGTTTCAAATTAGCAGACTACCTACAAAGTTTGTCCAGTTTTCATTTTTTGATGGTATTACAAGCATTTGGGTTTAACTGCATTCAAAAAGATCACTTGATTATATTGTGACATTTGTCATATCAGCATACATTTCAAAATATTTTGTCAAAATTTGCATATTTTTCTGCATTGAATCTAACACTGAAGTTTGAAGAAAATAAACATTTTTAACACATTGAGATTTTAAAGATAAAATTCAACTGTAATGCAAAAACAAGGTTTTATGGATAAGGTACTGTGAGTAATTGAAGATGTCAAAAATGGTTTGTAATGTTTTATGTTGGTGGTTCATCATTGAATGATGTCCTAGAGTCAGGTAAACTGAGTTGAGACATTACTTGAGTATAACTTGTGTTATCTAATGTAGGCAATAGACAATATACTCTAGGTATCTAAATCAAATGTTGAAAATCATTTGTAACATCTTTGTTATATTAATCACTTTGATATATGATTTCCATATAAGTAAAAAAAAATACTACTGAACATTATTTCAGACTGAGATTTACTACTGAATCATAGCAGAAACATTCCATTTTTTTAAATAAAATTTAATTAAAATCATTAAATAACTTTTAAGGAGCAATGAAAAGTGGATACTTTACAACTATGTGGAACACAAGAGACAGTAAATAAAACAAGATGAACTCTCATGAACTGTGCTAAAGGTCAACTTTCATAAAATTTAAATAAAATTAATGGTATGTATATGATAGTAATGAAAGGGAATCCTCAGTTATGAGCTTCTTTCAGAGAAGCAAATGATTGATTTGAACAAGTACTGCTCCCAGTATGACCAACTGTAGGCACCAATTGATGCAAAGTATCTAAAATGAGTAAAGAGTGAAACCTTCCATCAGAGTAATGCTAAAATCTCATGTTTTTTTGGGGATCAGGCAAAAATTGTTACAGCTTAGCTGGAAAGTTTTAACTCATCTATTAGACTTCACCTGATGATTATAATTTATATTACTCTTTACAAAATTCATTTAATGAAAAAAATTTCATTTTCCCAGAAAACTGTAAAAGTGACAGTTCTTGACTGAGAACAATGAAATGTTGTGTGAGGATGGAATAATGAAGTTGAAAGATGACAGAAAGTAGAACAAAAGAGTGAATATGATGTTCAATGAAATTAATGTTAAAAATAATATTTATTATTTTCAATAAATCAAGTAAACCTTTTGGCTACCCAATAATTCAAGAAAATCTATATGCTATGTATTGAACTTTAAGAAGTATGAAAGTATTTTGCATTTAAAAGAAAACTCAAGTCATCAGGTAAGTACTGTATTTGCCAGCAATATTGGACACACAATTTTCCCCCAAAATGCACCAATATATTATATATGAGAGGGGCATGAAGACTATGATAAAAGTAGAGTTCACCAGGAATCAGTGTTTGCATAGAGCTTAGCTCTAAAACTAAGACTCCTGGAAGTGAACAAACATGATATCAATAAAAATAACCCTGAAAAATCCACCCAGGAAAAAGAAATTTTTGTAATTACACAATATATTGCTGCTTGTTTTGTAGAAAAACCAGATTTTACAGAAATATTTGCTTTGACTGGTATTTTACTGCTTCCTTTGTGTGTGTTTTTGCTGATATACAGGGATTGGAATTTGCTTTTCTGCATGTATGGTATGGATTTAATCTACTAACAAGTAGCATACTTCTGTTCCGTTTTGTTTTTTGTTTTTTTTACCTATAACCATATGTACCAGTGTCCACAGTATTTACCCAAGACCTCACCACATGGTGGGCTGTGGCACAAGGACGGTTATTTTACATGAAGCGATTCCAAGCCTGTAGGCTTGGGAAAAAATTGCCCATAGACCCTGTATTCACAGGGTTGGGTAGCTGTCTACCTTCCCAGACAGGCTCTGCCCTTCAGCATAGCCTCATCTGGGTTCCTCTCTGCCTGGAGGCAGAGAGATTGACAAGTAAAGTATTAGCCATCACAGATGTTTTGCTGTCTCCCAGTGTTCACTGATACCAGCAGATTTCTTTGTAGCTATTATGAATTTACTGTATGCACAGATGTTGCTCCCTGAAAAACAACTAAAACAATTTTCAATAAATGCATCATGAAATGTACTAAAATTCTTCTTTTCCCAAAAGTGTCCTGGTAATTAAATCTTACCTCACTTCTATTTTTAAAAAGTACTAATAATATAATTAGTGTTAATACTGTAAGTGTTTCTTCATGTTAGTGAGAATGTCACTATTTGGTTTTTGCAAAATTTTGATTTTTTTGGTTGTGATGTGTGCATTTTTTTTTTCATAAATATTTCATGTCAAAATTTGGGTACATCCAATAGGCCATCAAATATTGGTAATTAAACCTGTAAGAGATTAACTTACAAAAAACAGGCATTCATTTACAGTGGCATTAAATAATCATTACCAACAAAATATCTGATGATAGCATTAACTTTTGTAGACACTGACAAATTCAAACTCAATCTGTAGTAACATTGCCATAGAAAAGATTGATTTACTGAAGTAACCACACAGTTTTTCTGTGTGTGGCATCTGGAATACTGTCTAAAAAATTTTAAATAAATCCTAACTTGTAAATTTTTAACAGTTTCAGGCATTTGAAAATCAGAGTCTGCAAATCACAAGAAAATGTTGAGGTTTTTACTCATTGGGAATTGGTTCCTTTGGGCCTTTCGCCTTCAGGCTCAGCTGGAAGCAAAAGGAATCTCAAAAGGTAGGAATGATCACGTCACCTAATATCAGGTCCGTATTTGGACAGCATTATGTTGATAGTCAAAAATATACATAAAAACGGGGAGCTATCATCTTTACTTGCAAAGGTAAGTGTTAAAAATAATAAATCCCTATGCCACCCATTAATGCTTTTAATTTGATTAAAATATAAACTGTAAAAGATTCAGCAATTCCATGTACATAAATAAAATTACCTAAAAAATATATTAAAAAATGATAATCCAATGAAATAAGATTGTGTACATATATTAAAGTTATGGTTTTTCTGAAGTTGTATTAATTAATGTTATCAACTTAAGTGTTATTAATTAACTTATAACTTCAAGGAAATCTCCAAATGTAAATACAATTATATCTTAGTTATAGTCATTTTTATAACAACTGAAAATGTATTGGGATGGCCAAGATGTATTCCAAAAGCTAAGCAGAGTATTAAGAGACAGAAAAATTTTTGTTGAAAACAAAGAAAAGTATTCAGAATTATTACATGATATTTGTCCTCCTATATGGCAGTGAATGCTGGACAATCTTCTCAAAGATGAAGAAGAGACTTGAAGCAACAGAAATGTGGTTCTACAGAAAGATGCTCAGGATACCATGGGCCAAATATTTGAGCAACAACAAGGTTTTGGAGAAAATGGAAACAAAAAGGCAACTTATACTTAACATCAGGAAGGGGCATTTGAGGTTTATGGGGCACATAATGAGGAAGGAGAGCTTGGAAAATCTGATACTCACAGAACAGATTGAGGGAAAGAAGGACAGAGGAAAGATACGTGTAACATACTTGATAAGCTTGAGTAAATGGATGGGAAAACAGGGTTTGGGGAAAATAATAAAAAGACAAAACTTATTAAGAGCAACAAGAGACAGGAAGATGTGGAGGGTCATGATCACCTACATCCTGAAGGGATACAGCACATAAAAGAAGGAGAAACATCAGTTTTCTCTAGCAGATATTTTCAGCTATGGCATCACAACAATATCAGTCTTGTTCTTGTGTATTATTATTAGATGGAGAGAAAACAATCTTAGCAAATTCTCACTTTGTTGGTGTTGGGTAGGGTAGGTGATTTTTTTTCCTCATGATTCTTGCTGCAGCCATGTTTTTTGTGTTCTTCAGCTGACAAAGGCAAAAGCAGCTAATTAAGTCAGATTTGAATAAACGCACACAGTAAGAACACAATCTCTGTAGGGGAGAGTGAGAGAGTGCAAGTTGGTGGAACAAGAGTAGAAAAACAAAATAAACTAGCCAAAGATGTTCCAAAGGTTGAAAAGGGGAAGAAGCAAAGGAAGGAAAAGACAAAGACAGAAACAGAGGAGGAAATTAGTTGAACCAAAAATGAAATCTAAGTAATCAACGATGATTCCAACTTAAGTTTGGCATTTGGAAATGAAACAACAATTATGGTGTAAAAGTTGGATGAGAATTCCGTTAGCAAAAACTATCAACCAAAACTTTCTCTAATAGAATGATAAATCTAAAAGAAGGTGATAATTAAAAACAAACATAAAAGGCTACAGAAATAAAGAACACATTTCATTTACAATGTGCACTCATTTTAGAGTTGAAGTTCACAACAATTTTTTCTTTTCAAGGATATCTTTGATCTTTATCTGGTCTTAACAGATAGGTTAGTTGAGGAGGATGCAACTAATTTACATATTAGTTTGTAAATATTTATACCCATTGAATATTAATATTTCTTCAAGACCTAAACTGACTGTAATAAGAAAGGGATATTTTGTTGTACCCAAAATGTCTGCTTAATAAGTTTTTTAACTGTGTTGGTAGAGAACAAGGAATAAGAGAAAGTATTAGAGTTTGTTTAGTTATGGCCACTAGCTTCACAATTTAAAAAATCTTTAACAACATAGACACACACACCTATCTCTGAGAACAAATACCAAATTTGAAATTCAAATGAAAATTTTGCAGAGCAGTTGAACTGTATGATGATCTCATTCCAGCTTCTAGGCAAAAGTTCACGTGCCTATGAGTTTACCGTTTGTGATACAATGAATGCAATTGCAGTAATCTGATACTTGAGTTTCAACTTTGAACTTTTCAGTTTGACATTAGAAGTGATTGTATCTAAAATTTGGAAAATAATATTTGTTCTATCTCAAATAATTTATGAAGAAAAATGCAAGGAAAATAAATGGTTACAATCACTTGAAATCTTACCAGCTCAAATCAACATTTTGAAATATCAATATCTAACCTGTGATTTAAAATGTTGTGAAGATATAATGGGTTAAGTAACCTAAATGAGTTGAACTTTGCAAAAGTTCTGTCAAGACACAGTAAGAGCTAAATTAGTCAATTGTCAGCATCTTATTCTTTATAGCATCAATGGTAAGCCAAAGAATAGTTTTAATAAAATTTAAATTACGCAAATTTGAGAATGGCCACAAGATCAGCAGGAAGCAAATTCTTCCAATGGAAATAATTAAAGAATTTCACAAGAGCAACTTCATCTCAAGGCCATAGTAACAAAATCAAATTCTATTTGCTAATGATCTTCATTACTGATTTAAAAGCCTTTAAAAGATTAGGATTAAAAGCACTTGCCTACTAATATTGTTAATAACAAATGTGATGCTCAAATAAAGTCTCAACATTCTGTTACTTGGGTTGAAAAATTATAGCATAGACTCTTATTTGGTTTGGATAAAGACCAAATAAGCAGTCTGCTTTATCCCTACTTGAATCAACTAATCAAGATGAGGCTGACAATGTTGCCTATCACTGCTGTTATTGATGATGATGATGAAACATGGCATTCTCCTTGTGTTTAATTTTTATCATTGTGGATAAGTAATTTGGAGAGTGTGGAGTTTATCTGATCCTCATTTTCACTTTTGGCATCATTCTGCATTTATTAAAGTCAAAGTAAGTTTGATTTATTTGAGTCTTAAATAAAGCAAAATGGTAAACTCTCTGGTGCATGTTGATACTTTAATAACAGGATATTTCTCAATTATATGCACACACACACACAATGTAAACATACATTCTTCTTTTTAAAGAAGCTCTAATTCAACAATCCAAATAATTTAAAAACAATGTTATGCAAATTAAACATTTGGTGGATTTGCCATGATCAGATTCTAAAGATTTACTCTAAGATATAATATTTATCAAATATGCTATCTTCTCTTCGGAGATATCCAAACAATCTGCATTCAAAAAAATTTTTTTAAAGCTTTTATAAAAATATTTTTCTTAATTCATAATCCGGTCCAAACATGTTTAATAAAAAACATATCCAGAGACTTCCTTGTATAACAAGATGAATTCATAGGATTGATTTTATTAGTGTATGTGTTGGCAGAATGGGGATTTGAGGTAAAATCTAGTTGAAAAGGGGAAACAGAAAAATTTTGGGAAGATAAGTAAGTATATACTGAAAACAAGAATGCAGTAAAAATGTGGATTTGAACCTATAAAATGAGATGAGTGAGGGGCATGTGAAGATTAGAACCTGGGGTGACTTAACCAAAAAAGCAGTAGAACTGAGAGGTTTCCAGGCTTACACACCTGCAAAGAGCCAAATTGATGACAGGTTTTTGTGAGTGTTCAAAATTTACCTAGCTGGGATGGTTTTGCAAAATCTTATCTGGGTTAATCCCATTATGTAAATTATGTTATTTCATTGCTAGAGGATGGCCTACATTTCAGTCCCAGCTGAGCAATTGGATGGATGATTGTTTCTGACTGGGGGTCAGTGACCCCTTGTTGATGTAACCGGGTGGATTCTTAATAAAACTAGACAGCCAAAACACTTTGATGAGTTTTTGTTTAAGCTCATGAGGAATGCTGTCAAAATCCACGCCATGGCTGCTAAGCTCCCAACAAACACACAGACAAAGAGCTTTTAGCAACAAAACCTACACAAAAGAGAAGGAACTAATTTCTTTCTATACATTCCCACCTAGAGCTACTATTTGAAGTATAGTATCAAAGTAATATCACTACCTCAGGTTGCCCTTCAGTCAAGTAGAGGGTAATACTCACAAACTAACTAAAGTTACCCACTCAGCCATATATCATCATAATAAACCTGTATTTGAGTTTGACAACAATGTTAGAGATTTCTTTTTGGAGTTTTCTCTCATATCTGTAATTTCCATCTGAAAGCTAGACCCTAGAGAAAAGTGTTACCATGGTCACAGAATGGAATTCAATTCTGTTGTGAGATAAATGTTTTTGAAAGTAAGTCCTACCACTAGATGGTACCATCAGGAATGCTATCATACTGTAGGAAACCTATATGGGTATGTGAGAATACAACAATGTTGTCCAACCCATCATGATTGGAATTCATGAACCATTATAGAGATATGTTTGGTTGACATGGATCTAGGGATAAAAAAAAGGAGGAGGAGGTATAGTTGATAACATTTTCAACATGTCATTCTTGAATATTCAACACTATTTGACATTAGAGCATTTTTGGATTGACCATTTACATGAAACATTGTTAAGAAACTGTACAATTATTTCTCATGCATATATAATTAAAATGAAAGATGGTTCACATGTGCTTCTTAAAGCCCTATAAGTATATAATATATAAATTTCACTAACAAGCCTATTAAATCTACACTGCAGTAGGGAAAGGATAATCTGAAGAACAAGAATAAAATTGATACCACATAATATACAAAGCTGTGTAGATGTTTATTTTCATCACTCTACAAATAATCTTAATTGACCTTACTAGTCAAGATATATTGATTGATATAAACTATATATATGTAAATTTTGTTTTGAATAAGAGTGATTTCTAATGCTCATAATTTTTTACATAGACATCAAAAATATAAACACGAAGTTGAACCTACTAGAAAATTAATGAGATGAAAAAGAAAAAGGTGAGTTAAGTGCAGCAATTTGATTGTTCTAGTTTGATAAAATCTTCTTGCTGATCTTCCTTTCAGATTGGCTAACTATAGGGCCACAGTGATTGCTATGAGCCAGGCAAGAACTAAAAGTATCTTCAGATGTTCACTTTGCCTGACTCTGTTCCGAATGTCTTCTAAGAAGTGGTTAGCATTTAGAAGATTGAAGAGAAGTTGATTTCCTGGAGACTGCACTGCAAATTAAAGAGAGCAAACATTATCAGAGAAAGATATAATCTTTTCAATCATGTATCAAAAACTTAGGTTATGTTGACATAGTTAGCAGAAAGTTCTCAAAGCCAAACACTGACTCATTCTTTCTTATTAGAGAAGTCTATGAAATGCTGAAGAGCCAAAGAAGGGGAAAAAAGGTTAACATGAAGAATATTTTTAAGCTGATTGATTTATGAAGAAGTGATCACTGGCTACTTGTGCAAACATCATTTTCCAGTTTGGGGACCAATATATAAAAATAAATAAAAAATGTTTTGGCATTTTTGTTTTTATTCAGAAACTGGCTATGTCACTAACTTTTCTATATGATTATTTGTTTATTCTGGATGATTTCATTTAAATCTGCTCGACATTTAACGTAGCTTATAATTAAACAAGGTATAGAAAAGAATAATTTAACAAACAAGAAATGTTTGTATCTGTTATGAGTGCTGGAAAATACAATTTTCCCCCACTTACCTTTTACTCTTTTCTAGCAGGAATATCATAAAAAGAGGAGGAGCCTTTATTAGATTATATCTTTTTATAAATAGCTTTTTTATTGTTCCACAGAAGGGAATCCTTAACCTTGGCTTGATTATTTTAAAATAATTAAATTAATTTCATAATTTCTTGTCAAAATCAATATGTAAAATCACACGCAGTTTTATAGAATTAAAATGTCTTAAATTGTCATTGGCTTAAACAAGACAAAAGATTGTATTTACAGTAGAATAAAGCTCTTTTTTTTTTAAAACACTGACAGTAACTTGTTTTCAATAAATGAGTAAATAAATAGCATTTTATAAACTAAACTCAAAAAGACATTAATTTGTGTAGTTGGGATGAAGATTGTATAAGACTCATTTTATAAATAAAAGCACCCACCCCAAAAGCAGGTTATCTTAGGAAACCAAAAACCACTCAGTCCAAATTATCTTAGTATTTATTGTGAATATATCAGTACTAACATGGTACAAATGAAAACCTGACAGGATTATTTTAATATAGATCAATATTTCTTCCTAGAACCAGAGTATCTGATCACTCTGCTGAGGATCAAACTGTTACTCCTTGATAAGAGTGTATTCACCCTTTAAAACGTGTTACTTTGTATATGTACACATAAACATATATGTATTGTATGTCTGTCTGACCATAATGTCAGTTTTCTGCATGCTATATATGCATCATACTTAAAGTGGTTTTCATTGCAAATTCAGTTGTAATGTAAGCAAACAGTGTATTGAAAGAGGTGGAAATGCCTAACCTATTGCACTCCCAACCAACTATGGAGATAATATGGGCAGTAACAAAAATGAAACTGCCTTGGAAACCACAGCAACTTTAGGAACAAAGTACCCCCAGGATTGACTTCAAAAGACACAGTGTCTTGCCAACTGCTGGTTTTCCCATTGCTTTTATTAGCATGAGGCATCTTGCAAAGACACGGATCATGACCAATTGCAGAGAGGCCCGTATCTAGACATGCCAAGCTGTCCCACTGCTAGTGGTGAAAACCCAGATGTAACTGGTGTTGACAAATATGTCCACATGTGATTCAAGGCCTCTTTTGTGTCTGTACTGATACGTGTTCACCACAAAATCACCAAGGAGGGAATGACCATATGGCCAAGAATGGACTAACCATAAACTCACTGCTATTTGAGTGGGAAGAAACACTAGAATACATTTATCAGTGTCAAAAAAGTGCTCAATAGCACTAATAGTTTATAATGCAAACAGCAAAAACTGCTTGACAATGTCAGGCTCTAAAAGTGTCCATATCAGATTATATTTAAAATAGCAATTCCCAAAAGAGCACACTTAAAATGAGACCCTGGAAAAAAGAGCTCAATATTGCAATGGCCAATTATATATTAATGGAAATCTTCCAGAAGATTATGTTTAATATAACATGCTCAGCATTTTTTATTTCTTGTTCTAACTTATTAGAACAAATCATTGGAGCTTGATGGGTTACAGTTTTAACCAAATTAATCTTATACATCCTGGAACAAAAAGAGTCCTAGTGAGTATATAAATCTGAAAATATGAACTTATGATGCACCAAAGGTAATAAACATAGTATTATGCCTTTGTACAAAGATATCCATAAAAGATAGAGAACAGTCACTCTCCTATTCAATATTCTATGAAACAATTTCACCTTCAACACATTGAACATGTTCTCCTCATAAGTTAGAAGAAAAACTGACATTTATTAAAGAGATATTTTGTGATAATGGCTATCCTTTGAATATTTTGCAAGCTAACATAAATGCAAAGATTGCACAATTTCGTAAGCCTAAACATTGAAAGATGTCTCATCTATTTAAAATTGACCTAGATTGGTGAGACTGGAGTGATTTTTGCTGAACAAATCTTGGACGGCATTTCACAATGTTATTTTTCAGCAAGCCCACGAGTAATGTTCTAATCTTGGCTAGTGTTGAAATCAGTCTGTAAGGACAACCTGCCTATTTTCAAAACAAGTCCCATTATTTATTCTTTTAAATGTTAGTGTGATACCGACTATATAGATAGGACAACTCAACTTCTTGAGAGGAGAATTTCCCAGCATGTTACAGCATTTGTTAGAAGAGGTCAACTTCAAAATAATTTGCATAAGTCTGTTGTGTCATGTGGGTCTGTAATTGCAGAACACCAGATTAAAAGCTGTTCCAAGGCAAACCAGAAAAACATGTTCTCTGTTTTATTCAAATCTCACTCTGAGTTCCATCTTGGGACAATTTTCATTAAGTCCAGGCAGCCTTCCCTGTATAAACAGGTGAAATGGTTTCTAAAATTTAATGTGATCTGCTTGTAGATAATTTGTATTTAGTATATTACTAATAGGGGTGCATTAGATTTTTCTTTATCTTTTTATTCAGTACATATATTTACTATTTTATTCCTCAATCAAGTTTTAATGAGTAATGACAACCAGTAAACCCTCAATTTGTATTGTGTCAGTCTCTGATTTTGTTCTCTTGTTTTAAATACATATTTTAAATATGTCTGTGTTACATATCATTATTAAATTTTGTACAGCAAACAATATATATATATATATATATATATATATATATATATATATATATATATATAAAGAGAGAAAGAGAGAGAGATATATATAGATATATCAATTGATAATTAGTAGAAATAATTCCAAGGAGCACATTAATCCAAAGAGAGCTCAATGTTGTAAGTAACAGAGCAATATAATAATGATTACAGGCGAGCCTTAAAAATACATTTGGTTATAATTTATTTCATGAATATACAAATATTCATCTTTTCAGACCAAAGTTTTTTAATAAGTGGAGTCAATTTATCCAGATGAAAGGAAAAGGGGGAGGAAAAAAGAAAAGAAAAAATTATAATATCAAAAGAGGAAGAAAGAAAAAGAAAAATTTCAATATAAGGTTTTAAAAAAATTGGGGGAGGGGAGAAAGAGAGGGGTAAAAGAGGGGATAGAGAGAAGGAGAGAGTGAGATGAAGGGAAAGAAAAAAGGAAAGAAGGAAGAATTAAACACGAGTCGATAGGGTGATCTAGAAATGATATTTTTAATTTTTTTATTTTATTTAAGCTACTTTATTTTATTGATGTCAAATATCATCATTATCATCATCAATTTGAAATTGTGATGATTATAATGCAATGATGATTGTTTCACTGTTGAAAATGACATGAATATCAGATAATTCAATGTATTTTTTTTTTAAATCTGATCACTCCCTTCCTTAACCTGTAATTTAACTTGTTCAGTTCTTAAAGAAAGTTATTTCTTGGTCACTCTATCAATTCATGTTTAATTCTTCCTTTCTTTTCTTTCTCTCTCTCCTTCTCT
This sequence comes from Acanthosepion lycidas, assembly GCA_963932145.1. Classification (NCBI taxonomy): domain Eukaryota; kingdom Metazoa; phylum Mollusca; class Cephalopoda; order Sepiida; family Sepiidae; genus Acanthosepion; species Acanthosepion lycidas. The sequence goes on from OZ010583.1 coordinate 7,793,976, forward strand.
CCCCCTCTCTCTTCCTCCCCCAATTTTTTTTTACAACCTTATATTGAAATTTTTTTTTTTCTTCCTCTTTTAATATTAAAATTTTTTCCTTTACTTTTTTTCCTCTGGATAAATTGACTCCATTTATTAAAAAACTTCAGTCTGAAGAGATGAATATTTATATATTCATATTCATGAAATAAATTATATACCCAAATGGATTTTAAAGGATTGTTTGTACTCATATATATATATATATATATATATATATATATATATATATATATATATATATACACACACACACACACAAAATGTTATATATGTGAATACAGATTATTTCAGATGAGTAAATACTATGAAAAATATTCCCCATAAAAGTTATTCATCAAATTGTAAGATCAGGAGAAATGGAAATTATTCATTTAGTTGCAAAAGAATCGATCATTATGAAGCATATTGGCTCTGTAAATAGAGGCAAACAAACTATGGATAAATATCAATTTCTAAACAAAGTGAGCCTACAGGAAATGCAGGATCATTGGAGAAGCCACAAGATTCCCTTTACAAAGTTGGGTTCAGTTTTATCTTCTCTTTTATTATTGCAAGAAAGATTGGACTTGAAGATATCTGAAGGAACAAAAACATTTTTCCCTTCTTCTTGTTTATCAGTCAACCAGTATCCACAGTGATCACTTATTTCTGAATGATGTAGAAAGAAAACAAATCGTTATTGAAGACTGTAGCAGGGATTTGGGCTTTTACCTTTATAATAATTGTTACTATCATCATCATCATAAATATTTACCACTTTTACAACAACATTCTGTTATTTTCCTAACTTAAGGCAGGCTAAAGTAAATTATTTTCATTGCAATAAATAAAGAGATAACCATAGTGATGGCATGATTATCGGAGATAGTTTAACAGCAATTCTGAACTACATGAGCTGGTTACAAAATTAGTTTGGGGCTTTAAGTTCAAATGAAAAAACAAATATAAAAAGAAAGATAAGGTAATCTGTCACTAGAAGTGATTGTCTACAAATTATTTTGCTATTAGCATTAATTTGGAGCCAACAGAAAAATTGGTGCCTTTAAACCAAACAAGTATTTAGACAGACATTCTAAGTAGCTTAAGGAAAAAAAAATTGATGAATGTCAGTTCTGTTGTACATAGTTCAGTAAATGTTTTCACTGGAAGGTATAAAAAAAAACAAAAAACAAAAAAAAAAAAAAAAAAACAGTATTTGTAGATGTAGCTGAATAGTAGAGATTTGGTCTAGTAGACAAGAGGCTTAAGATGATATTCTGTATGCCAACTCAGAAAAACAGATATAAAAAGAAAAGCAAAAGAACTAAAATAAAAAACATCAAAGACCAGATGTCATATAACCATCCCTTATATGCCAAGTCCCTTCAGGACTTGGGCGACTATGGCTCTCCACAACTTCCTGTCTTTTATAAACTTTAGTATAATTTGTTCTTTTTTGCTAGATTTCATAAATCTGTTCTGCTGTTTAAACAAGGTTATGCATTGCTTTCCTTTGTCCCTTTTGCTTTCACTATGTCTTGTGAGTGTTAAATTTTCCAAACCCTCTTTCCTTATTATATGCCCTAGAAATTTCAACTTTTTCTGATAAATATAAGTGTCCTTTTTATTTCCATTTCTTCTTCTAAAACTTCATTATTGCTACTACCTCACCTCTTCTCCATCTATTATGAGATGGTCCAGAATTCACTAGGTGTGAAATAATAAATATGCAAACAACAAAGGCTAATTATAGGTAAGTAACAACCACTCCTGATTAGAGAGAGATGGGGGCAGGAATTAATATAAATTGATTCTAAAATCTTGTAATATTTCAAATATTTTAAAATGAGTACAAATTTTAATAACAGCAATTAAAATGGTCATGGAAAAAATAAAGAAAAAATGCAAAAGAGAATGTTTACATTACCTAAAGTGATAATATCAAAATGAAAAAAAAAAAAGAAGCAAAATTTTAAATACAGTTGAACTGGTTTATTAATCCTCCCTTTTCAGAGTTTAATCAAGGATAAAAAGGCTTACAGACATATCACATTGAAATACCAGTCTCCGTATGATCACTGAATAAAAAAAGGAGCAAATGACCAGTCCAATATATAAATGTAATTCATACAGTGGCAGTATGCATTTGATAGTATATAAATTTTCATATTTTGATAATTGAGGCTTGTGCATAAGTTCAATTACCAGAAATTTACACAGCACCATTCCTCTTTTTCTTCTTTACCAACCATTATGATGAAATCTTCATTGACATGTGACAAGATACAAAGAATATTGAAGTCTCTTAAAAAGATTAGCATAAAATTATTATTAACCTCAGGAAAATACTGCCAAGGGTAACAAAATAGAGAATTCTATGGAGAATCACAATCACTCAAGAAATGAGAGAGAAAAGGAGGTAGAGAGAGAGAGAGAGAGAAAAGCTGGGTTTTCTGATTGAGGTTGCACTAAAATGCACACAGTTGCAACTTCAACATTTTTCTTTTATTTCATTTAATATAAAAACATTTACTCTTTTATGTCATACAACATTGCTCAAGTTAGATAATTTACTTCTTTTTTTATGAAAAATTTTTATGAAACAATTACATTTGGCTTTGCAACAGTTAATGCATGCAATACTTTCAAGCAGTTATTGCACCCACAAGCACTTGAATGCAAAATTGTAATCACAAGTGATACTCAATTTATAAATTTTTTTTTTGTTTCTTGCATTTATTTGATGGGTAAATAAAATATTGTATGGAATATAATTTCTCATTTTTAATGTCAAAAATCATTCAAGTACACTGACAGATTTGAAAAATGATGAGTTTTTATTTTCTTTTAAAAATTTTCCATTATATTACGTTAACATGCAAAAAAATAAATAATAACCTTTTCGAAATCCTGTAAATATTTCCACAAATTTCATACGATAGTGACAGCAATTTCTTCAAGTAATTGAATTCGACTGGACATTATGTTTGTTTATTATCAGTCCTACAACTGAAAATACTTCCAGAAGATTGTCTAATCCTGAAGAGTCTCAGAAGCTAATCATACAGTATTATTACCCTGTCCATTGCAGGATATGTTGGATCTTATCTACTTTAGCATTTCAAACATCCATGAATCAGCATAAAGACTGCAGAAAGTAGACAACTCCTGTAATTACATTCTGGAACTTTCATCATATCCCTGAGTCATTTCATTGTTGAGTTCATGATACATGCACTTTTACACATTCATGCTGCTTAACTCTAGGAGGCGATTTGCAAGAAGCCATTCACCAAAGGCATTAAACAATGATAAATACTATTTCATTTATGAATGTCCTACAATGATTGGTGAATGAGGCTGTAAAACTTCAAGTCCATACATAAAAACAAAAGCTTTCTGCTTCCAGGAATCCATTTTACTATCCTTCACTTATTTCCAGGATTTTTCTATTGAGCAATAAATTATATATTAAGTACATTCCCTAGATACAAACAAAATATTTGTTTTCATATTTACCCCTTTCATATATAATGAGGCTTAAAAGTTGATTCTTTGACATTAATGCAAATATATTTAGACTTGCACATCAAGTTTGTTACATCTATAGATTATTTTTCAATAGGAACCAGCAAATTTTGAAAGTTCTTAAGAGATCTATGAGTAACTATGAGTCTTTTCAATGAGACAGGCAAGTAAACATTAAAAAACTTCCCAAGAAGAGATCAGTAAGCGTAGACTGCGAGTCTCCCAGAGAAGAGACCGGCAAGCGTAGACTGCGAGTCTCCCAGAGAAGAGACCGGCAAGCGTAGACTGCGAGTCTCCCAGAGAAGAGACCGGCAAGCGTAGACTGCGAGTCTCCCAGAGAAGAGACCGGCAAGCGTAGACTGCGAGTCTCCCAGAGAAGAGACCGGCAAGCGTAGACTGCGAGTCTCCCAGAGAAGAGACCGGCAAGCGTAGACTGCGAGTCTCCCAGAGAAGAGACCGGCAAGCGTAGACTGCGAGTCTCCCAGAGAAGAGACCGGCAAGCGTAGACTGCGAGTCTCCCAGAGAAGAGACCGGCAAGCGTAGACTGCGAGTCTCCCAGAGAAGAGACCGGCAAGCGTAGACTGCGAGTCTCCCAGAGAAGAGACCGGCCATTGTAGACTTCAAATTTCTTGTGAAATGACAAACAAATGTAGACTAAGGGTTTCTGGAGAAGAGACCAATAAATGCAGACTATGAGTTTCTCTAGGAGAGACCAGCAAGTATCAGCTACAAGTTCCTTAACCCTTAAGTGTCAATACTGGGTCTCTGAGGACCCCAAACAGATGAATTGTAAACTATTTGTATAATATTGTACACGATTTGAAGGCACTTTCCATGTAATCCTCAAAAATGAACTATCCACTTTATTTTTCAAGTTACTAAAATGTATTACAAACTTAATATTGAAATATTGGTAATTATATGTCCAAACTAATGATGGGTCCCCAGGGACTCAGATTGAGTGCTTAAGTTACTTTGCATCTATGTTTTAGTGCAGAAATTGTTCACTTTTTTCCATGTGCATGTTACCAATAATAAGGATCTTAGTTTCCTATAGAGTGAAGACACTGTTTTCTTTTTTTACCAGAAACTAATTTTGACACCACTTTTAATGATTTCACTAATTACTTTTTGAATATCAGGTGATGGAAGCTACAAACCAAAGATATTTTGCACAAAAGTAGCCAATTTTCTTATAGATATGCTCGAAAAGGAATCTTCTAACTGTGGTGATAATTCTATTCAATTGCTTGATGGTATTAAAGATGTTGCTGAGATGTCAGATGATGACATTGTGGATGGTGGAGATTTAGATCATGACCACGTTTCAATTCCTGTAATTGGCTATTCATCTCGATCTGGGGGGGAAAGTGGTCCAGTGGTCCATTTTTCCGCATGCATCTTCCAAAACTTGTGGCATAAATGTTTTTAGTGATAAGCAAGGACTCACATTCACAGTGCAAAAAAAAACTATAATCCTTCAAAGTAGCAAGTGTAGACTACGAGTTACTCGAGAGGAGAGCGGCAAGTGTAGACTACGAGTTACTCGAGAGGAGAGCGGCAAGTGTAGACTACGAGTTACTCGAGAGGAGAGCGGCAAGTGTAGACTACGAGTTACTCGAGAGGAGAGCGGCAAGTGTAGACTACGAGTTACTCGAGAGGAGAGCGGCAAGTGTAGACTACGAGTTACTCGAGAGGAGAGCGGCAAGTGTAGACTACGAGTTACTCGAGAGGAGAGCGGCAAGTGTAGACTACGAGTTACTCGAGAGGAGAGCGGCAAGTGTAGACTACGAGTTACTCGAGAGGAGAGCGGCAAGTGTAGACTACGAGTTACTCGAGAGGAGAGCGGCAAGTGTAGACTACGAGTTACTCGAGAGGAGAGCGGCAAGTGTAGACTATGAGTTTTCTTGAGAAGAGACCAGCAAGCATAAATTTTGATTCTTCTAAACAAAAATAAATAAATAAGTATCTATAGATTTACTAGATATGATGTGAAACAAATTCTAAAAATATTATATTTACATTAATGTCACAAAATTTATCTTTATTCTAATTTTGCAGAAATTATCTCTGTAATCTTGCAGACACTAACACCTTTACATTCAGGTGACAGAAGAAAGCCATAATTTATAATGTGAAATCAGAAGGTTGAAAACTTTGTGGTAAAATTGACACAGAAATGTTGATTTTCTGACAAAATGTTTTATACTTATTTTTTGTAGTCTTTAAGGATATTTATTGATTTTAAAATATACAGCAAGTCTCACCTGTCACATATTAAGAACTTTTCTTTCTCTTTGTCATTTCATATAATTACATCAATTAACTGCTTTGAAAAATTTAGTTGTAATCCTGATTTTTGAAAACAGAGACTAATAGGTAAGATCTGGAACGGTAGAAAATTTGTAATATATTTATTTATGAATTAGATGTAGGTATAGATGTATTATATGAAATTCATTCAGTTTTCAATGGAAAAATATCAACATCATTAACTATGGATTTGTCCATGAAGCATAATTTTATCATGAACTCTGCTCCTCATTAAAGTTAATGAGCCTCACCTGTTGAATAATGAAGATTGAACCAGAAACTTTTTAAGCTTTTAAAGTCCATTTAGTTATTGATTACTCCATTTTACAACTAAACATATTTTTGTTTTAATGTTTGCCATTTCATCAAACAGTTTAATTATTCCTGACATTTTTGATTTAATAAGAATTTTTGTATAACAAATTCATTAAAATTCTTTTGGTCTGCTGAGAAATTGGTAACTTGTAAAACATGGACTCTCAAAACTAATCAGCTTTGATTTTTTCATAAAGACAGTCTGTATTTTTATTTCCAATAAACGATTATATGTTGAAAAGAGCAACAAAATCATTATTTTGTGACACACACACAAAAAAAATATGAAATTTTATTGATTTCTTCTCAGAATCAAAAAGATTTTTCAGATTCTTTACTTAAATAAGAAAAACATCTTTTCATGGATTTAAAAAAGAAAAAAAAAACTCAGCTGATTTTAATAAAAAAAAAATTATTTTATGAAATTGAGAATTTGTTAAGACAATCCTAAACAAAGAAAAGTTTATTTAAAGGAACAAATAATATTTTGAGAAATAAAAGAAAGTCCACAGTAATCTGTAAACAGAACATTCTATTTTCCCAACCTGACTTTCATTGCTTTAATAAATTTAGACTATACTTAGAATTTCTAATAAAAAGAGAAATTGTTGCTTTGAATTCCAAATGCCATTCACAGATAAATGGAAAAGTGTTAAAGAACATTTAGGAAATTGTATTCACAGAACTAAAGAATCTGCTTTATGTATAATTAGTTTTAATTAATGTGGGGATGGAATTGCTACAGCAGGCAGCAACTCCAAACATCATACCCCATCCCACTGCTAGTCATCTAGATAAATATATTTTCATTGTTATAAAATGACTGTAAATAAAGAAAGAAATGTGAGTGGTGCTGGCTAAGTTTCTCTTAATTATAAATATCTCAAAAGCTAAAAAGTTTAATATTTTACATGGAACTTTGAAATACTAGTCTAGCTTACTGTCTTTGAATTTCTCTCAAAGTATAAGATGGAACTTAAAGACATTAAATAATTTGGTTAAAATGACACTTATTATATTTGTTGCAATTTCTAAAATAAAAAAATTACAAATCATTATTATATTAGTTCAATCATTATTAGATTGGTGTAGAGGCTGGCTTGTCTTTACAACGAGATACAAGAAGGCAGCCATGTTAGCAGGTAAGTCATTTGACTTCTACACAGTTCTTATTTAGATTGCTTGGGAATTCTTTGTACAAAAAGCAATAATTCATTGTTTCTTGTACTACTATTCAAATTAGGATTTTGTTATATTCCGTGCTAATAGGAATATATACTTGAAAAACAAGGTGGATAAAATAAGTAAAGGTTTATTGTAAAAACTAGTACAATAAGAATAAAAATAACAACTATGTACAAGGTCATCGCAAGTCAATCCCGTAGTGAGTGATACTATTGGAGGGTCGGTAGTTCTCGCATAAGTCTGAGTTATCCTCAACAATTCCCAGCTAGTCTTTGTAGTCCGTTGACTTACAGCTACTTATGTATATGTGTGTATATATATATATATATATATTTAATATTTCACCAATATATATTTGTGCTTTCTTTAGGATCTTTGGCATTTTTTCATTTTGAAAATGTTTTAAACTGGAAGAATTGGTAAGGAATCAGCAGAAAAGTAAATCTGATGTAATGGAATAACCTGTCATCCCCCCATGGATGACTACACTATATGTAGTTACTATATATAGTGTAGTCATCCATATTAAATATTAAATGTGTATATATATATATATATATATATATATATATATATATATATATATATATATATGAAATGGCTGCTCATTTCTAAGTATACTTGCTTTATATGGTAGCAAGCTAGTCCCTGTTGCAGACACGTTCTCATACACATTTGTATTCTTCAAAACACACAGAGCCAATCTGGTTTATAGTGCAAATAAGCTGAGTAAACCTTAGTTACAGTTTCTGGGAGATTGTACATAATCTGTTGTGATCAGTAGCACAACAATGCCCAGTACATGAGCCTTCAAGTCATGATGACACACGCAGAATCTCATAATTTATTATGCAACTCAATATTGGGAAAATATGATATATTTATCATCTAAATATATTCTGAAAATTGTACCTATAATGGTTCATTAATAGTAATTTTATTGCAGAAACATTTGCTTGCATAATAAAATTTGAGTGTATATATAGTAATTTAAAAAAAGCCACTAATAAAACAAAGTACCATTTTAATTGTTAATAAAATGTCAAAGAAATTTCAAAATACCAAACTTATAACTTGTTATATTCATTTATAAAAACAAAACATATTTCATTAAAGCCTGTATAAATTCTGCTGGTTAGTAGAAGCATCCTGAGAATTTTGAAAATTTAAGTTTACAATTTTTTTTATTCATTCAAGTTTGTATAAAATCTAAGCACAATTAATTTGTATTTCAGTATTTCAAAATGAAAAAGATTAAGAAAACAAAAAGAGAAAAAAAAAAAAGGTCTTTGCAAATGTATTTTCTTTGAGGACTCCACACTGACCACAAGTTAGACATAAAGATGCAATGAAATTTCTCTGAATCCTGATGGGAATATAGATTACAATGTACAATAAAGGATTGGGTGGAACATGCATATCAATATAGGGAAGAATGGCTAACAGGAAATCATAAACCTGCTCTAGTTTCAGGGCTTAAAATTTGGCCAAGAATCTGGAATCCCAATGTTAGATATAATCTATTGAATGCATTTATGATTCAAGAACATCAGAAATCCAAATGACATAATGGATCTAAGTATTTCCTGATCCTTTGCAACACTTTCAAAATGCTGCATAACAGCTACAGCTCAAATGTTCAATGCAGCAGTTTTACCAAAACAGGAACACATTTAAATCGCAGAAATAAACTCCAGAGAGCCAATTCAACGATTCTGTATAATTTAGCTTGATCAGCTGTCTAAAAAAAAATATAAATTCAGAAAAATCACAAAGGCACAAAAACTTTCTGATATGACAGTTGCATCTGGCTCTCCAGGAATTTGAATTTAGGCTCATCTATGCGATCTATTAAATAAGTAAGAGATTTCTGTTTATGAAGATATGATTTCACTGATAACTGAATTTTGGCATGAGCAAAAACAGGTGGAATTTTGTCAAGTTTTGCCTTAACATAGAACAATAGTCTGTTAGATTTCCTAAAATCTATTTTACAGTAATAAAACCTGTTAATTTCTTTGAAATAAATAAGTTTGATGAAATAGCAATTTCAGTTGTATGACAGCATAAAGAAAAGCCTATACACACTATGTCTTAGAGAAGTTAAAATCAAGCAAGTAAAGAAAATTAAATAGCTAGGAAATGTTTTACCAGATGATGGAAAATGTGATGCTTAAATTTGAAGGTGTATTGCAATAGTGAGAGATGCCTTCCAACAGCCAAACAAAGTATTAAGAAACAGGAAAATTTTATTAGAAAGAAAGAGTGCTGAACTGCTATCTAATATTAATATCTTATAAGATACTGGCCAATTTCCTCAATAGCCAAAGAGGAGACTTGAAACAACAGAAATGGATGTCAAGAATACAGTTGGCCAGAGCATGTGAGCAACAAGGAAGTTTTAAGGAAATAAGAACAAAAAGGACACTTGGAAATAGAAAGCGATTTCTGGGACACATGATAAAGAAAAAGAGCAAAGATAATTTGAGATTCACAGGACATACTGAAGACAAGAGGAACAGAAAGAAACAAGATAGTGTAAATGGGTGGCATAACATTGAGTGGGAGGGATAGTGAAAAACAAAAACACATTGCTAAGAGCTACAAATGATAAGTGTAGACTACGGGTTCCTCCAGAAGAGACATGTGCAGACTATGGGTTCCTCCAGAAGAGACCTGAAGGGACATGTGTAGACTACGGGTTTCTCTAGAAGAGACCTGAAGGGACATGGCAGATAAAAAGATGGCTGTAAAAGAAAGTTGTATCACTGTATATACAATGGTGCATATGTAAAGAAATGAAATGAAAAAGTATAGACAAAAAAAAAAAAATAAAAAAGAACTGTAAATTTTGTAATGGGAAGGTGACAGTCATGACTATAATCACTGGAGTACTGGGTATAGTACCAAAGATCTTCACACACACAAACATGAAGCATAGTTCTGAGGAAGAATTACATTACTGAAAATATATCATTGTAATATTTATTTGATGGTACTAAAAAGTTTTCAGCCTGGCAGTAAAAAATTATTAGGTTTGATAAGATTTTTGGAAGTGGATAAAGTAAAGAACTTTTCAGCACTTCTTTGTAGAAAAGATTTGTGACTTGCTTATAGAGAAAGACTTGCTTTCCAGAGAAGATAAAATGTTGACAGATTCCATTTTCATTTCTAGGCTGCCCAATCCAATTATTCCCAACAATATTTAACCAATCTATCTTCTAAATTTTCTCATGTAAGCTGACTGTAAAAGGGAAACAATTCTTTATTACACATTACATAACTTGCCTGTCATCTCAATAATGCAAACAATTTTGATTACTACCCTTGTATTTTGTTAAAGAAAATAGAGAGGAAGAGGATCCAACCATCTTTAAAATATTTCTATTTTAGTAAGATCAGTGAAATTCTCTACAAAAAACAGTAAAAATCACTTTATATATCAAATTACAGCTGGTAAGAGAATAATAATACAGTTCTGTAAAATTGATTGATTCATTCATTTTCGATGGCTTATCAATCAACCCTTTGCAGGTTTTTTAAAGCCAGAAAATATTTTCAAATTCTAAGAATGTTTTTTTGAGATAATAATGGTTTAGTGATACAAATCTTACCATATTAACCCATAGCTGGTGGGATAAGAGATGGATTCGTAACTTTCCCAAAGGTATTTGCACATAAGTGAATATAATGAAACCAACTGAGAATGGAACTCTGCTTACACCACCTCATATTTCCAAGCAGCCACTTATATAGGTACTGACCAGGCTTGAAGTTGCTTAACCTAAGTGATGATATGGGAACCAGTGTTTCAGTGCAAGGGCGCTGTGAGTTCTGTAAAAGTTGTTACATTTAATGCATGAAGTGTGTATGCAAATATATCAATAAGAATTTAAGAAATACAAACTTGGCTTGAATAATCAGTTAATCAAGGATTCTTTAAGAAATATTTTATTGAAAATTCTTATAGACTTGAATCTCTAGGACAAAAAATGGTAGTCATAAGACTTACAGTCAACTTCTTAGTAACATGATTTTAGCAGATAAAAAGGGAAAGCAATTAAAAAGTCAAAATAGTACAAAATATCATTGTATTGAAGACATTATCAAAAGAATTTTTTTATTATTGATTTGCACCAAGCTTCCTGCACTTAAAAAAGCTTTGAGAAGAATGCGATTTCAATTTGAAAGTTAATACCAATGAGAAAGCCAGCCATATGTAAAATAAATAAGATGAATTTTATATTAAATATTATTTGCCATCTTGAATACATTTTATATTGATATCATTTTTATAGTCTTATAATTTGAAATAAACTGACATAAGTTATATGTTGGAAAGCAAAATATACTAACTTCCATTTCTTTTTCTTTTTTTTTAACAAAGTTCACCTTGTACAAGACCTGGATTATTTCTAAAGTAAATTCTATAAGAGCCAATTGATAAAAAAAAATATTATCCATATACAATGTAGACTTTCATTGGATGAAAGAGTTTTGATTTCAATTATGCAGTTTAATAACTTGAATGATAATTTGCTCAATAAGATTTCCATATGATTAAGAAGAAAATGAAAAGCAATGTAATCTAACAAGAATAATGAAACTTCAAGAACACAAACTTGTAAGAATTCAAGTGACAACAATTTGTTAAAACTACAGTTATTAAATATGATTCAACTGTTCAATTTTCTTTCTAGATACTTGAGCCATCATTTAACAGCTCCCATCGGTTGGAAAGACACATATGTAGTAGAAAAGCAAGTTAATGGGCAAATGTAAAAGTATTTGAAGAGTATTTGAGCAGAAAATGAAAAGAATTGATACAATGAGGCATCGGAAGTTCAGAGTAGATATCCAACTCAGCATCAGACTGACAAAGCCGATAAGCATCAATTTATTTTAAACTATGAAATAAGTAGGGTGATTATGACTAAGAAGAATTGTAAGTCAATCCGCTGATCTGTGGTAGACATTTAGATGGAAAGCTGTCCACTGTATCATGAGATCAAGCAAAGCCTCCACTTTGTCTGAGGGCAACATGGAATGCTGATTGCATGAGACTTACAAACAGATTTAGTGATATGTGTATGAAGAAACATCAGTGAAGAAAGTGTAGTTACAGAAAGAGAATAAACTAGAAGGGTCACTCACACCAGATAGTTGCTATTAACAATATAATCTCATCAATATATTATTAAATGTCCAACAATAAACTGATTATAAATTTTAATCAAACTCTTTTTCAAAGATTTCACAGAAGATGAACATATACTTGTACCTTTATTCCTTCACAAAAATGAGAGCAAATGGAATTACGAAGACTAATGAGAAATATTAAGGAAAAATTAACATTTTTTATTTTAAGGCTAAAAGCTAAACATTGTATAAAACAAATTACTTGAGCAATAAATTATTGATACAGAAATTGGATATTTTAGAGAATATCTTATAAATAAATCATGTCCAAATAGATTGAAACATCAAAGTTGAAACAAAGAGTCTTGACTATTCAGAGCAAATAAATGAAACAGATTCTGAGTTGGACTTGTCAGGTATGTATAGACCAATAAAAAACAAAAAAAACAAAGCAACAATTAAACAATTATCACAGGTTCAAATTTCAGGACTTCCTAATTTGTCTGTTATACTTTTACATCTTTTATATACATCACATAAAATTAACATCATTTGAGAAATAATTCTATGAAAAAATGATGACAGTAAATACACAAGAGAAAAATTACAAAAACATTGAACTTAAATTGCGATGAGTGTCAATTCCTTGCATTGCAAGTTATTTAACACCAAATGTTTTTTAGCAAAGAAAGAAGAAAAAGCTAAGAAGGTTTTTCTTTCTTTTTCTTCTTCTATATAGGCCATCTTATAACCTGTAATTGACATTTCATTAACATTTGCTTTAAAACAATCTCCATTAAATACAAAATTTGACTCATTAATTGGTACTTTTTCAGGGAGATTGTCAAGTTTTGAACAGTTATTTATAAGTTCAATGAAAAAAAAAAAAAAAAAAAAAACCTTATATTTTACAAGCCAAATTTCCTAAAGGTTAGAGTGATTCTATCTAGAAAAGTTTGTTTACTATGTCGTAATAGACAATTTTTGTGGCCAGAATCCATCAAGCATATTTGTAAATTTGACATTCAACTGTACATTGAATATATGGTCTGGTGCTGCTGCTATATTTCTTGAGATTTTTCACAAAATCCAAAGAGTCTGCAATGTTAACAGTCCTGACCTGGCATCACAATTTCAGTCACTTTCCAACTGATGTAATGTGGCTTCCTTGTGTTTTTTCTATAAATATACTTATGGCCATTGTTCTGATGAGCTCTCCTCCTTGGGACCACAACCTCATAAATTTAAGCATACTAGATTGGCAATTAGGTCTCATAGTTTTACTGTTAAAATAGCTAGATATGGTTAGAATTGGTGGAACTACAGAATGTATTCTAATTCTTTATTTTCTCACACTTTTCTTACACCCGTGTAATTATATTCCAGTTTCTTGCTTCTCTCTCTAGCATCTATGTTCTTCAAAAATGTAAATACAACATTAATCACAATCTTCTGTCTTCCCGAATAATACTCCTTTATTCTCCTTGCTAAAATCTTCTCATTCAATTTCACTCCCAATAAACTCTCGCATCTTAGTGGCATTATCACCTTGCTTGGGGTGAAATGATTAAAAAAAAAAAAAAAAAAAAAAAAAGCATACTTGCTTCTATTATGTTCATCATTGACAATAAAATTACTAAAATTCAGCTTTTTTATAATTGGTATTTGAAAAAAAAGGTGAATAAATAAACTATTTTAATCTTTATAGCTAAAACAAGCTTGGATAAAAAAAATTTTAATGCCATGTGCCTTCAAGACTTAAGCAATCATGGCTCCCCACAGATTCATTTTTCTTTATCATCAGTGACTTGCCATGACTATAGGTTGTAATTGTCTTCTCTCAAGTTTTGAATTCAGAGTAGTCATTATCCTAGGCTGGCTGTCATCCAAAGGTTAAAGAACCCAGACTATACTGCTATTTAGCCAAGAGTTGGGGGGAGTGGAGATAAAAGGGATTCATGCCTTTTCCAAAGACATTTGTGTAAAAGTGAACACAGAAGACAAAACAGGAATTTGAACTCAGCTTGCCATTTCCATTTCTGTTGTGATAACCATCATTCTACTTGCATATCATTACAAAAGTGATTTAAAAAGTTAAAAGTTAAAATGAATGAATGATAAATATATATGAGAAAGTCTTTACATTTTTTAATAAAATTTGTTTGAAAAGATTATATATAATGTTTATACTAATGGGAAATAATGATGAATTAAAACATCTATTTAAACATTACTATGTTTACATTTTTGGTTTTAAAAAATAAAACAAGTGGATAAAAAACTTTAAAAGTCAAGAGATGTCTCCCAGAGCATACTGTGGCTAAAGAAGTATTTACTCTGAGGAAAAAGTAAAAGATTGATTCCTCTTGGGGGGTCCATTTTCCTTTAATAAGGACATATATTTTTTTTTTTTTTTTTACAATAAAGTTCACTCCGTACAAGGCTTAAGAGTCACTCGAGGTAGAGGGTTAAAAAGTAAGAGATAAGGGATACTGTTATGAGGATATATGAGGGAAGATAATAGCTAATCCTAAACTTGAACAGGTTAAGACTGTAGTGAATGGAGAAGCATCCTCTTGGGAGTCAATTCCTCAAATTAGGGATTTGTAAGAAGCTTTTTGAATGGAAATTACATCACACAAATGGAATCCAGATGGAATGAGCGCAGTTCACTACAATATGTGTGACATGGCTAGTCTTAACCTTGAAGGTTAGAACTGGTGGAACTACAGAATGTATTTCATCTAACCACTTTCCATGAAAATAGTGATAGAGTAGGGAGAGGCTTGCAATGTTTCATTTGTGAAAAAAGAGATCCAGGGTGGGAAATAATTCATCCCTCAGATGGTCACTTTGACTTTTTTGGAATCTATCATGAGTGAAAAGTGAAGACTGTGCAGCTCCTGCTCATATATAGCATAAGTACTCTATTTTCAGCTTGATATGACTCCCTAAGTGAACAGCCATTCATCATGATAGGCAAAAATTCTGGAGTACAAAAAATTTTCCATTCCAGAAAGGATTCATTCAGAGATGAGGGCAACAGTTTTGGAGGCAGTATGTTTGAAGAAGACAGAGAGGAGCTTCTGTCATGTAAGGTCTGAAGCTGACCTAGTCGGCTTCCATGTACCAAAAAATCATGCTATAGAACAGTACATTAGAAGATGCCTTTGGCTTGGCATCGCCCTTGACTAGTGAATAGTTTGAAGTGCCTGGGGGAGTGGGGTTGTAATATTTCAATGGAGAATTTTTCAGAACAGAATGTGATGAAGAGGTTTAGGAAGTTGTCCTGATGTCCTGTTTCATCAGTAACATTGTTGGGCTCTCCAATGATTTGTGTCCCTTTGTAGTCTTATCAGTATCTGCCTTCTTACTTAGTTTTGTTCAAGTGGGCTAACCACATTTTGATGAGAATATTGAAGTAACCATAACACAAATATGAATGATAGATAATCAGAGAGGATATTATCAATTGTCTCAGCTACTTTGTCAAACATTACAGTTCAATCATCCTGAGGGTGATAGAGAGTGAAGATGAAAGTGGTACTGTGGACAAGTACTATGTGGAAGCAAATATAGAAGAGATCAGGGTCCTTATAGAAATATGTTGCAGAGTCATTGCATCTAGACATGTTTACGAAAATGATGTTGTAATTGTGACATGCACATCATGTAAAGAAAGCTATTGAAGACCTATTTTTTTGTCTTTTTTTAATCATTTCAGATACATACAAGGTAGGAATACTACTAGCACCCAAGGGGGTTACAGGGAGTGAAAGTGAAGGAAAAGACTGTTTCAATGGATTGAGGAAAGAACAAAAGATAAATGGGATTCAAGAAGATAGAAGATGTTGATTAACACTGCATTTAAATTTTTGAAGATTGTAGTTATCAGGGAAGCAACTAAATGGAAGTGAGTTCCACAGGTGAGAAGTGCAGGAAAAGAAACTGTTGGAGTAGTAGTGGTGGTTGCATTTAGCTATTTCAACAGTAAACAGGTGGGATCTAGTTGCCAATCTCGGAGCACGCTTATACTCATGTATTCAGGGTACCAGGAAAAAAAGCTTGTCAGTTGCCCATGAAAATAATTGTAGAAAAGAAAGACGGAAGTCAAGTCACAGTGAGAATGTGACTGAAGATGATATGCCAAGTCAGGATCGATTGCATTGCAGATCCTTCTTTGGATTTTGGCAAGAAGCTCTAGGTGTACAGCAGAAACACCAGACTAGATATGGCAACAGTATTCAATGCATGGACAAATGGTAGATTTGTAAATGTGCAAAATAAACTCTGACAAAAAAAAATTTTCTGGCATGACATAGTGACCCAACTTTCCTTGCAGTAGATACAGTTATTGATTTCTATTGTAGTCATTCCTGTTCACTTGAGATGTGCTTTTTCATCTTGGCATCACTATAATATTAGCCAAATATACTTTGAACATGGAATGAAATATAGTAATAGATAAAGTATTTTCAATATTTTATTGCATATCTTAGCCATGAGCAAAAAACAGGCTGTTCTGGTAGGATGTCAGTATTTTTCTCTATTTGAAAGACCCATATCTTTCAAACCACTCAGAATAGAAGTAAAGAAAGCCAGAAATATCTTATATGGGTTGGAAGCTACAGGCATACCAAACTTCAGTTTGATATCTTAAATATTGAAGTTATTAAGTCCTGAATTTGGCAAAAGTAATGTTTCCAGCTAGCGACATGTGCATTTAAGTAGATTTCAATTGGTCATAACATCTGATTCCACATGGATAGTTTTGGAGAACACTATAATCTTAATCTATTCAAGTCAAGAATCAATCATTATCTATCCTCCATATCCTCATAATCTTCACTCCTACTGCTTCTCCTTACTTTCATATCGCACACTGCATTCAGTAATACTCTAACTTAAGTGGCTCTTGGGCCTTGTATTGGTGGATAAAAAAGTACAATAAACTGAAGAGAACCAGAACTACAAAAATCCTGACAAAAATTAACTTTCAATGTATCTACTGTTACAAGGAGGTGCTGAAAAGTTTTGACTCACATCCCAAAATCACAATATTTTAAAATCTCTTTTTGGTCATGATGAAAACCTTTTAACACTGTCTCCTGAGTAAGACCCCCCCCCACACCCCATAGAGAAGAACATGACTAAAGATTGTGTGTATGCTATCCCATACAGCTGCAGAAAGAAATATAAAGGGGAGACAGGCTGCCCTCTTAAGGTAAGGCTTCAAGAACACCAAAAAGCTGTAACATGAGGGGAAGTGGAAAAATCAGGCATAGCTGACCACATATGGAGAGAAAAGTGAAGTCACCACTCTCTGTGGGATCAGGTTGAAATCATAGACAAAGAACATCATTGGAAAATTTGTAAACTTAAAGAATCAGCACATATGCTAGGCTACAAAAATCTCCTAAGCTGATCAAGCATAAAAATGAATACAATATGGAAACTAGTAATAAGGAGTGCCAGAGAAAAGCAATAACGAAAATTGCAATATGAGCACTGATAAAAAATGGTTGCTGAAGACATTAAGTTTATAAATCTCAGATATACATACACAGATGTTCTTATTACACAGTGGATACGGGCATTGGTTAGATCCAATGACAGGACCCAAAGAGTTGTGAGTTCAATACCTGATTAAGGCAGTAGAGAACTTGGAGAGGTGAATTAACAGGAGATAACTGACATCCATTTGACATGGAATGTGGAACTAGTACTGTCTACCCCAGCAAGCGAAATAAAGGGTTCAGTTCAACATTCCAACCTGAAGAAGGCCAGAGCATACACCTGCTGAAACATTGTGGTAAATATGGCAACAAAGATGAGGACAATAGTCCAAATAATGTAAATAGTGAACCTTTTAACATATCCCCATACTTAACTGCATACTTTACTGCAAAGTATATCAACATTTTGAAGTCTATCTCTATAGGAGAAATAAAGTCTATATAGATAATAACACTGGAAGTGTTTAAACAAAAGGAAGAATTAAATTTGTCAACAGATTCTTGTCTTTTCTGTTGAGAGTTTATAAATATTGATAAGGATAAGCACATAAAATAACTTGGTATTGAAAGGTAATTTCTAATCAGTAATGTCAAGAACAAGAAAGGTTTTTATGGATATGGACATATATTGAGGGAGAAAAGAAATTACACCGAAATTTATGTGAATCTTGATTGCTTTTTTGTTGGATCATGGAACTACTTTATTTTATTTATATATTTGATTTACCATCATGTAATAAAAAACAGAATTTAACTCACAAAATCTTTATTAAGCAAGAAAAAAGATATCCAAGAAAAAATTTCATTATGCATCGAATGTTGGAATGGAAGGAAAATCCGAGGAAAGAAACAAAATTCCAAAAAATAAATCTATGATGTTACAACACGGATCCAAAAAAATGAAGATCTAAAAAGGTAAAAAATAAACAACCCCCCCCCCCACAAAAAAATAAAAATATTTATCACTTGAGGTTGGTGTAATGATATTCAGAATGGCAGATCATAATTTAAGAAAGTTTTTTTTGTTCTTATCTTATTTATCCAAAAGAAAGAAAAGTTGTCAATTGTTTAGAATCTGAGTTATTACACTACAGCAGAGAGAGCAATAAGATTACATTCCTATAGAATACTTTGGAACATCTCTACACAAATATGATTGATTGCTCTGAATGATTGTTACCAATTCATGTTGTACATGATTTGTAAACTGCAATAAATGGAAGCACCTATCATGGGGATGACATAACCTGAGTGTGTTAGTGTCAAGTTGCAGATTCAATGGTGACAAGGACCTTAATTTACACAAACATTAACGCATACACATTTCAAGCACATTTCCTTCGACATATGTGGGTCATTGAACTTGTTTCTGACAATTTCATGTAGTAAACATCTTCACATTAATTTACACTTATAGGAAAGAAAGAAAAGAGAAGAGGAAATGGTAGAAAATAAACAAGAACTGCAAAGAGAGGAGGATGAATAAGGAAAATCTAGAAAGAAAGAAATAAGAAGAGAAGAAAGAGGAAATGGTGGAAAATAAACAAGAACTGCAATGAGAGGAGGATGAATAAGGAAAATCTAGAAGGAAGGAAATGAGAAGAGAAGAAAGAGGAAATGGTGGAAAATAAACAAGAACTGCAATGAGAGGAGGATGAATAAGGAAAATCTAGAAGGAAGGAAATGAGAAGAGAAGAAAGAGGAAATGGTGGAAAATAAACAAGAACTGCAATGAGAGGAGGATGAATAAGGAAAATCTAGAAGGAAGGAAATGAGAAGAGAAGAAAGAGGAAATGGTGGAAAATAAACAAGAACTGCAATGAGAGGAGGATGAATAAGGAAAATCTAGAAGGAAGGAAATGAGAAGAGAAGAAAGAGGAAATGGTGGAAAATAAACAAGAACTGCAATGAGAGGAGGATGAATAAGGAAAATCTAGAAGGAAGGAAATGAGAAGAGAAGAAAGAGGAAATGGTGGAAAATAAACAAGAACTGCAATGAGAGGAGGATGAATAAGGAAAATCTAGAAGGAAGGAAATGAGAAGAGAAGAAAGAGGAAATGGTGGAAAATAAACAAGAACTGCAATGAGAGGAGGATGAATAAGGAAAATCTAGAAGGAAGGAAATGAGAAGAGAAGAAAGAGGAAATGGTGGAAAATAAACAAGAACTGCAATGAGAGGAGGATGAATAAGGAAAATCTAGAAGGAAGGAAATGAGAAGAGAAGAAAGAGGAAATGGTGGAAAATAAACAAGAACTGCAATGAGAGGAGGATGAATAAGGAAAATCTAGAAGGAAGGAAATGAGAAGAGAAGAAAGAGGAAATGGTGGAAAATAAACAAGAACTGCAATGAGAGGAGGATGAATAAGGAAAATCTAGAAGGAAGGAAATGAGAAGAGAAGAAAGAGGAAATGGTGGAAAATAAACAAGAACTGCAATGAGAGGAGGATGAATAAGGAAAATCTAGAAGGAAGGAAATGAGAAGAGAAGAAAGAGGAAATGGTGGAAAATAAACAAGAACTGCAATGAGAGGAGGATGAATAAGGAAAATCTAGAAGGAAGGAAATGAGAAGAGAAGAAAGAGGAAATGGTGGAAAATAAACAAGAACTGCAATGAGAGGAGGATGAATAAGGAAAATCTAGAAGGAAGGAAATGAGAAGAGAAGAAAGAGGAAATGGTGGAAAATAAACAAGAACTGCAATGAGAGGAGGATGAATATGGAAAATCTAGAAGGAAAGAAATGAGAAGAGAAGAAAGAGGAAATGGTAGAAAATAAACAAGAACTGCAAAGAGAGGAGGATGAATAAGGAAAATCTAGAAAGAAAGAAATGAGTAGAGAAGAAAGAGGAAATGGTGGAAAATAAACAAGAACTGCAATGAGAGGAGGAGGAATATGGAAAATCTAGAAGGAAGGAAATGAGAAGAGAAGAAAGAGGAAATGGTGGAAAATAAACAAGAACTGCAATGAGAGGAGGATGAATAAGGAAAATCTAGAAGGAAGGAAATGAGAAGAGAAGAAAGAGGAAATGGTGGAAAATAAACAAGAACTGCAATGAGAGGAGGATGAATAAGGAAAATCTAGAAGGAAGGAAATGAGAAGAGAAGAAAGAGGAAATGGTGGAAAATAAACAAGAACTGCAATGAGAGGAGGATGAATAAGGAAAATCTAGAAGGAAGGAAATGAGAAGAGAAGAAAGAGGAAATGGTGGAAAATAAACAAGAACTGCAATGAGAGGAGGATGAATAAGGAAAATCTAGAAGGAAGGAAATGAGAAGAGAAGAAAGAGGAAATGGTGGAAAATAAACAAGAACTGCAATGAGAGGAGGATGAATAAGGAAAATCTAGAAGGAAGGAAATGAGAAGAGAAGAAAGAGGAAATGGTGGAAAATAAACAAGAACTGCAATGAGAGGAGGATGAATAAGGAAAATCTAGAAGGAAGGAAATGAGAAGAGAAGAAAGAGGAAATGGTGGAAAATAAACAAGAACTGCAATGAGAGGAGGATGAATAAGGAAAATCTAGAAGGAAGGAAATGAGAAGAGAAGAAAGAGGAAATGGTGGAAAATAAACAAGAACTGCAATGAGAGGAGGATGAATAAGGAAAATCTAGAAGGAAGGAAATGAGAAGAGAAGAAAGAGGAAATGGTGGAAAATAAACAAGAACTGCAATGAGAGGAGGATGAATAAGGAAAATCTAGAAGGAAGGAAATGAGAAGAGAAGAAAGAGGAAATGGTGGAAAATAAACAAGAACTGCAATGAGAGGAGGATGAATAAGGAAAATCTAGAAGGAAGGAAATGAGAAGAGAAGAAAGAGGAAATGGTGGAAAATAAACAAGAACTGCAATGAGAGGAGGATGAATAAGGAAAATCTAGAAGGAAGGAAATGAGAAGAGAAGAAAGAGGAAATGGTGGAAAATAAACAAGAACTGCAATGAGAGGAGGATGAATAAGGAAAATCTAGAAGGAAGGAAATGAGAAGAGAAGAAAGAGGAAATGGTGGAAAATAAACAAGAACTGCAATGAGAGGAGGATGAATAAGGAAAATCTAGAAGGAAGGAAATGAGAAGAGAAGAAAGAGGAAATGGTGGAAAATAAACAAGAACTGCAATGAGAGGAGGATGAATAAGGAAAATCTAGAAGGAAGGAAATGAGAAGAGAAGAAAGAGGAAATGGTGGAAAATAAACAAGAACTGCAATGAGAGGAGGATGAATAAGGAAAATCTAGAAGGAAGGAAATGAGAAGAGAAGAAAGAGGAAATGGTGGAAAATAAACAAGAACTGCAATGAGAGGAGGATGAATAAGGAAAATCTAGAAGGAAGGAAATGAGAAGAGAAGAAAGAGGAAATGGTGGAAAATAAACAAGAACTGCAATGAGAGGAGGATGAATAAGGAAAATCTAGAAGGAAGGAAATGAGAAGAGAAGAAAGAGGAAATGGTGGAAAATAAACAAGAACTGCAATGAGAGGAGGATGAATAAGGAAAATCTAGAAGGAAGGAAATGAGAAGAGAAGAAAGAGGAAATGGTGGAAAATAAACAAGAACTGCAATGAGAGGAGGATGAATAAGGAAAATCTAGAAGGAAGGAAATGAGAAGAGAAGAAAGAGGAAATGGTGGAAAATAAACAAGAACTGCAATGAGAGGAGGATGAATAAGGAAAATCTAGAAGGAAGGAAATGAGAAGAGAAGAAAGAGGAAATGGTGGAAAATAAACAAGAACTGCAATGAGAGGAGGATGAATATGGAAAATCTAGAAGGAAAGAAATGAGAAGAGAAGAAAGAGGAAATGGTAGAAAATAAACAAGAACTGCAAAGAGAGGAGGATGAATAAGGAAAATCTAGAAAGAAAGAAATGAGTAGAGAAGAAAGAGGAAATGGTGGAAAATAAACAAGAACTGCAATGAGAGGAGGAGGAATATGGAAAATCTAGAAGGAAGGAAATGAGAAGAGAAGAAAGAGGAAATGGTGGAAAATAAACAAGAACTGCAATGAGAGGAGGATGAATAAGGAAAATCTAGAAGGAAGGAAATGAGAAGAGAAGAAAGAGGAAATGGTGGAAAATAAACAAGAACTGCAATGAGAGGAGGATGAATAAGGAAAATCTAGAAGGAAGGAAATGAGAAGAGAAGAAAGAGGAAATGGTGGAAAATAAACAAGAACTGCAATGAGAGGAGGATGAATAAGGAAAATCTAGAAGGAAGGAAATGAGAAGAGAAGAAAGAGGAAATGGTGGAAAATAAACAAGAACTGCAATGAGAGGAGGATGAATAAGGAAAATCTAGAAGGAAGGAAATGAGAAGAGAAGAAAGAGGAAATGGTGGAAAATAAACAAGAACTGCAATGAGAGGAGGATGAATAAGGAAAATCTAGAAGGAAGGAAATGAGAAGAGAAGAAAGAGGAAATGGTGGAAAATAAACAAGAACTGCAATGAGAGGAGGATGAATAAGGAAAATCTAGAAGGAAGGAAATGAGAAGAGAAGAAAGAGGAAATGGTGGAAAATAAACAAGAACTGCAATGAGAGGAGGATGAATAAGGAAAATCTAGAAGGAAGGAAATGAGAAGAGAAGAAAGAGGAAATGGTGGAAAATAAACAAGAACTGCAATGAGAGGAGGATGAATAAGGAAAATCTAGAAGGAAGGAAATGAGAAGAGAAGAAAGAGGAAATGGTGGAAAATAAACAAGAACTGCAATGAGAGGAGGATGAATAAGGAAAATCTAGAAGGAAGGAAATGAGAAGAGAAGAAAGAGGAAATGGTGGAAAATAAACAAGAACTGCAATGAGAGGAGGATGAATAAGGAAAATCTAGAAGGAAGGAAATGAGAAGAGAAGAAAGAGGAAATGGTGGAAAATAAACAAGAACTGCAATGAGAGGAGGATGAATAAGGAAAATCTAGAAGGAAGGAAATGAGAAGAGAAGAAAGAGGAAATGGTGGAAAATAAACAAGAACTGCAATGAGAGGAGGATGAATAAGGAAAATCTAGAAGGAAGGAAATGAGAAGAGAAGAAAGAGGAAATGGTGGAAAATAAACAAGAACTGCAATGAGAGGAGGATGAATATGGAAAATCTAGAAAGAAAGAAATGAGAAGAGAAGAAAGAGGAAATGGTAGAAAATAAACAAGAACTGCAAAGAGAGGAGGATGAATAAGGAAAATCTAGAAAGAAAGAAATGAGTAGAGAAGAAAGAGGAAATGGTGGAAAATAAACAAGAACTGCAATGAGAGGAGGAGGAATATGGAAAATCTAGAAATAAAAATTTAGACAACAAAGCGAAGATAAAACTGAAGCAGGAAAATGAAAGAGAAAAGTTACCAGTGATAAAAATTAATTCCTGATGAAGATCTTTTAGTTTCAATTATTGTCTTCTCAAAAAGATTTTAAAACAACCTTCATTGTATTTTTAACTTTGCCAAGCAAGGTACAAATAGAAAAAGCTAAAGAAAAAAACAGAAAGAGACAAAACCTTTGAAAAAGAACATAGAGATACAGAAGAAGGAATAAAGTGTTAAACAGCAACTAATTAAAAAACTTTAATTAGTTTATGTTTTCAGCTGCATGTCTAAAGCAGTACTGAAGACAAAACAAACAACAATTGCCATGTTGCCTGTTTCTAAATATAAACCCAAGAACCAACTAGCACCCCACACTAAGTATTCCGAGGATAGCCGTATTAACAAAGCTTGGAGAAGTTTCCATTTAAATTGCATGCCAAATAAGTTGGATTCTTATCTGCCCACTACAGAATATCACATTCCTGTAAGAAAGCTTACCAAAGTGAAACAATATATTTATAGCATTTTCTATTTCTATTAATCAAGTGGATCCACGATACAAGAAAAAAGCAGCAGTAATAAAGCCAGTTTTGTTGTCTCCTTATCTTAGGTCTCCAAAGAATTAAAACCATAGCTCAAACAATAAACACACTGCTTGTCTTACCTGAAAGGTCAAATGTTAATTAAAAAGGAAGTTCTGGCTAACCTCAACTGACCCAAATTGAAATGATTTGTTAGTTTATAAGAGAAAATAAATTTGAAGAGATTATTTAAATTACTGTATCTGTTACTATAAAAATTTATGCATGTTTTAAATAAGTGGTACTTCAAAGTGTCATGCGCACACAGTGAATTCAATTAAAAAAAAAAGCCATGGAGTTGAAAGGCTTTATTTATTTATTCATTAGCTTAACACAATGTATTCAAAATCTGCTGCATCCAAATAGATCCCTATTGATTCATTGGAGAGAATTTTTATGTTTTGTTATGTTTGCAACTCAGTTTCTTTCATCATATCAGCAAAGAATATTTGTTTCTTTAGCAAAAACCATTACACCTGCCATTTCTATCAAGTTTCTAAGCAATTTCTTGTTGTTTCCAAGGAAGGAAAAATAGCGTTGTATCTTAAAAATATTTATTTCTCCAAATCCAATCTAAAGTGTCATGTTGATGAGACTATCTTTAAGATATTCAAGATAAAGCCAGGATTTTTAAAAAAAGCCAAAAACAATTCTTTACACCAATCCCATAAATATAAAGATGTAGCATTATCATCAAGAAAATTTACAAATGAGTGCAAAATAGCATAACATATAAGAAAACAGAATTAAAAAGACAGTTTAATTGTAGTTTTAAAATGAATGGCATGTATCTTTCAGGAATTCTTCCCAAAAGACCGATTCTGAAAATACATGCAGACGCACAAATACAAAACTGTAGATAAAATCATTCGAAAATTGAAGAATATCTACAAGTTATTGAACTTAAAGAAAAAGGAAGAATTGTCTTCAATTAAATTCAATCAACCATCTTAAAATGAGTATGATATCAGAATCAGATGGTTAAGATATTCTACATTAACTCCCCCCATTCCTCACAAAAAAATAATATCATAGGAAGTTAGAGATAGGGTGCATCTGAGCATGAGTTTGTAATTCAAAAGAAGTTCTACTAGTTTTGCCACTGACAATAGATTAAAATCCATTAGATGCTCTAGAAATAAGGGCTTTTAATAATCAATTGAATTTATTTTATAATTTGTAAATGCAATTCATCCTCCATATGCATATACATATCTAAGTAGAATGTTTCCTGATAATGAGATAAATTAGACAAAAAAAAAAAAAAAAAAAAAAAAATTAGAACCTATCAAAAATGACAGGCTTATTTACATCTGGATTGGCAAAGATAATGGGCTCTGAAAATAATATTACACATATAAAAAAAATTATATCATAAATACACACTGTTTTATATATATATATATATATATATATATATATATATAAAACACAGTGTGTATTCATGATATAATATATATATATATATATATATATATATATATATATACACAAACATGTTTGGTTAAATAATTTAGACATATGTTGATTAGTTTTCACTGGGATCCTTTCAAGTTCGTGGATTAATTTCTTGGTAGCCTTAGAAAATTAATTAAGAAAAATACCAAAATTTTCTTTCAAAGAGTTTTTACTTTCTCAAATGCTTTCAATCTCATCTGAGACCATCTTCAGAAGGTTAACTTGTCTGTGAATATGAATGTGTTTCTGTAAATTCAAAGCATTTCAACTGTTATTATTATAATATATATATATATATATATATATATATATATATATATATATATATATAGATCAAGTAGGTGCAGAGAGACACACTTGTGGAGTTGGGCATCAGTCATCCTGATGGGAAGCAGGAAGGGTTCTCTCTGGTGGGTAAATGAGAGCAGTTTCATTTTGGAGGCATTAAAGTTTACAAGCCATTTCCTGCCCCAGTCAACCAAAGATTGGAAGTCCTTATTGAGACCAATGGTCAGGTTAGTTTTGAAAGTGAAATATCATTCCCTATTGAGGCAGGAGTAAATAGTCATGTTGTCAGCATAGATGCATACTTAGAAAGATTGTTGATGAAGATCAGAAACAGTGTAGGGCCCAGGATAGAGCCTCTGGGGAACACCAGCATTTGTATGAAAGTTACTGGAGGAGAATCCATTTAGGACAACGTTCACTTCACAGTTTGACAGGAATGATTGTATTAAATCAAATAATCATCCTGTAATACTGTATACTGGAAGTGTACTAAGAAGGCCAACATGCCAAACCCTATCGAATACTTTAATATATCTAGAGCCAAAGCTTGAGCTTCTCCATTATTGTCAAGTGCTTGGTATACAAATTCAGTAATGGTGGTGAGCACATCAGCAATAGACCGGATAAAGTGGGAACCATATTGCTGGTCAGAGTAGATCATGGGATGTAAGGTGTAACCACTTCAGCATTGATTAACGTCTCAAAGACCTTGCCAAAGAGTGGTAGGAGACTGATAGGACAGTAGTTAGATCAGTCACAAGGATCTTCAGAATTCTTGAAAACAGGGACAAAAGATGAGAACTTTCAACAGGCTGGAAAGTAAGAGTCAGTGAGGCAATAGTTATATAGTTTGGAGAGGACTGGAGCCAGTTCAGGAGCACATTTCTTCAAGACTACGACTGGTATCCCGTCCCTGCTTCTAGCCTTATGGGAGTCTAATTTAGAGATGATATCCAATACCATTGATGGAGCTATGTTCATCTCACTAGGGGGAAAATCAGGAGTGGTTAGTCTGGATGAGTTGAGCATTGAATTGGATGAAAATTTCTGAGCAAAGCATTCAGCGTTATCAGCTGAGGAAGTCAGAACCCCAAATTGATTGAATAGAGGAGGTAATGTGGAGTTGTGTTGTTCATCACACTCTTTCAGAGCTGCCAATAATCTTTAGAACCAAACTTGTGAGATGCAATATGTTGTTTCATTCTTTCAGTAAATAGTAACTCATTACAAGCAGTACAGACAGAAGTGATTCCGATGGGCGATAGCAGTTAAGCAAGTAGCTGATAACCAAGGAGACCAATGCAATTTAACTTTATATTTTCTTGTGGGGATGAAAGCCAAGATGACAGCTTTTATCCAGGTGGAGCCTTCAGGTGCATGTTTTTGAATGAGATGCTTAAAACCACATTCCAAGGGACATTATGAAGGAAATCACGGAATGAGTCCCAGTCTGCTCATTGATAATAGAAAGATATTCTGTTGGTTGAAAATTTATTGCTATGGAGGAGTAGAAGGAGATGCTAACAGACACTACAGCTTGATCAGAGTTGCCAAGAGAGCAGAGTTGCATGGCATGACAAGAGTCAGTGATGGAGGTTAAACAGAGATTGAGAAGAGAAGCATTACTGTCAGGGTTACTGGGAAAACACATAGGAAAGAACCACTTGTGTGAGGGATTGAGAAGTTAAGGGTTTG
The DNA here is from genome assembly GCA_963932145.1 of Acanthosepion lycidas. Lineage (NCBI taxonomy): Eukaryota > Metazoa > Mollusca > Cephalopoda > Sepiida > Sepiidae > Acanthosepion > Acanthosepion lycidas. Next base: position 7,822,280 of record OZ010583.1, read on the forward strand.
TATGCCAGTGAGGTCAGTTACAGAGTGTTTAAACCACATGGTGTGGTGGGTGTTAAAGTCACCAAACACAAATGTGTGTGCAAACAGATGTAGAGATAACCTTGTTTATATTATCAGAAATGTTATTGAAAACTCCACAGTCTTGGGAGGAAGGAGAATGATAGAGAAAGAAGAGATAGCTTACAGAATTGAGGAGAGATAGCTGGAGACAAATATAAATATATAATTTCTATATATATTATATATGTGGTACTTACTGGAAAGCACTCAATATCGGTGATTGAGCTAACATATTCAGTCATATGGATATAAGTTTGTAACCATGAGTTTTCACAATTTTGTCTGATGACCGCAAAAGCATGAAAACCAGGGTCACAAGCTCATATCCATATGACTGAGTGTGTATATATATATATATATATATATATATATATATATATATAAACTTATTTTTAAAAAACATTATTCCTTCACTACATAAGAGTTCTCATGTTTCAAAAACAATAGCTGAAAACTTCAATATAATTATTAGAATTATATTGAATTTAAAGTGTCAAGCTTTGTTTCATCTTTAAGTGAAATTTTTGGCTCTACTTTTGTATTGAGCAATGTTTTTTAAAAATAAAAACAAAAATACTAAAGAACTTTGAATTATTTATCTAACAAGTTCTTTCCTATTTTCTACATTTTTGCACATACATACATACATATATATATATTTGTATATATATTTGTATTATTAGTCAATTGATACAACAGAATTGTATGTATGAATACAATGTTGTGTAAAAAAATAACATAAGCTGGTATTATGGATAGTGGCTCTGAATGAGAAGTCAGCAAGCCGAGTTCAAATTGCAGTCATGTTTTGTTGTATCCAATTTTTGTCCAAATACCCTTAGGAAACATATGAATCCATCTCTTCAGCCTCCAGTTATGCGTTAAATAGTAGGCAAACTGTGCTTTTCAACCTTGATTAACAATCAGTATAGAAGGCAACTCTGAATTCAAAATGTTATGTAACCCTTGTTAAGAACATACTTATACAGGTAAGAATAGGATTGGATCATAGGCATTGTGAAATTCACAGAGTATGACCAATCAGATTGATCGGTTCATAGGATAGATGGAGTTGATCACTAAACGGCAAAACATGTTGTCTTAATGAAAATATCAATGTTTTCAACAGGAATGAACATAGTAAATAGATTTTTATTTTTAAAGTGTTGGAGAGGAAAAACTTCAATTTCCAAAAATTCTTTAAATAAAGTCCTTAGATTACATTAACATAATATATATTAATATAATAATCTGTTATTTTTTTTCATTCTACACATGATTCCCATTTTTCATCAACAATTAAAAAAATACAATTCAGTTTTAAATATATTTTCTTTGTTCTTAGAACTTCATGTTTGTTTATAAACAATTCTACAACAGATGTCAAAAGAAATGAATAGAAAGAAAAACAATGATTTCTGTTCAATTCATAATAATCAAAGCAGGATAATTCATTTTGGATAGCAGCCATAGAAACTCTTCAGAACAAAAAAAAAAAAAAAATTGTGAAACACACAGGAAAATAATACTTACCTAATTGATAGATAATTTTTATTTTTTACAATAATGTTTACCCTGTACAAAACCCAAGTGCCACTCGATGTATAGAATTACAGAGTAAGAGGCACAAATTATGGGGATATGAGGAGAAGATAATGGTTGACCTTAGACTTGTTAACATTGTAGTGATTGAGAAGTATCCACTTGGGAGTTGCTTGTCCCCAAAGCAGCAGTTCATGGGAAGAAGCTGCTTCAGTGGAACTTGCATCTCACCAATGGAATACAAAGAGAATGAGGGTTGTTCGCTACAATGTATGTAGCATGGCAACTCTTAGCCATGAAGGTTAGAACTGGTGAAAGTAAGGAATGTAGTTCATCTGAGCACTTTCCATGGAAATAGTGACAGAGCAGCAAGAGATTTGCGAGGTTTCATTTGTGAGAAAGGAATTACAGGAGGGAAAATAATTTGTCATCCACAAAGATGCAGAGACACTGTTGGACTCTACTGAGACTAGAAAATGATGACTGGGCAACACCTGCCCATATATGGCAGCATTATTCCATTTTTGGCCTGAGCTAGTTCTTGTAAAGATAGAGAAAACCAGGAGGAACTGACCATTATTCCAGCAATTTTAACAATGGCTCATATGTATGTTATATATTCGTAAAAAAAAAAAAAAAAAAAAAAAAAGGAAACTAGCTTTCTTGTCCACATGACTTTTCACATGTTCCCTTTCCTCTTTAAAAGCTGCATTCTTCTTCCTTTTCATTCTGAATTCTTTCCTTTGTTGATTACTGACTGCTGTGAATTAATTTCAGTAAAGCCTTAAGAAAAGGTTATTCTATCCTTGCTTTCTTCTCTTTACTACGTAACAATTCTATTCTAGCTTTCTTCTCTGTACTACGTAAAAATTTACTGAACTTAATTCACCATGGACAAGATTATTCATCTGGACAAGTTTGATATATCTTCTGCAGACCCTCAGGCTGGCAAGCTCTGGAGACTATGGTACCGTAATTTTAATTATTATTTATCAACTATTGCTTCTTTAAACCCGGACAAACTCAAAGTCCTTTATTTAAACATCGGTGCTACCGTTACTGATGTTATCGAGGGTTGTTCTGGATTTGAACATGCTGTTGAATTGCTGAAAAGTGTTTATGACAAGTCTCCAAGTGTTATTCATGCTAGACATTTGTTGTCTACACGTCTGCAACAGGAAAATGAGTCTGTAGACCAATACCTTCAGGCTTTGAATCGACTTGCTGCTGACTGTTGCTTCCAAGATGTTACTGCTACTACTTACAGGGATGAATCTGTCCGTGATGCATTTATACGTGGTCTCCGGTCCACCATAATACGTGCCAGATTGCTTGAAAATGATACGCTCTCAAGTGCTACATTCTATCCTAGCTTTCTTCTCTTTACTACGTAACAATTCTATTCTAGCTTTCTTCTCTGTACTACGTAACAATGTACAAGTTTCATTTGAAGTTCAGGTTGAGTTTAAGTTCTAATAGGCACTCAAAGCACAGAGCCCACCCTAAGGGAAAACCCATTCATCATGATCAATGAAAGTTTTGGATCTGCTCGGTGATGATGGAATGCTGCTGGTTTGGTTATCAAAGCATTGAATATAACCAGCCAGTTAACACCACCCCACCCATTGACCTGTTAGAGCTCGGTCAGATGAGAGATCAGCTGCCAAGCACCAGTCACCTACAGTTTTGGAGGTACACCCATATACTTTTGTATCATCAGCATAGATATTCACAAATGATCAGAGTATACGCTTCAGCAGATCATTTATATAAAGTAGAAAAATATGTTGATAATCTTTTATGCTGAGTTGAAATAAACCTTTCATTTGCAATGAGTGCAGCTTTATTTTAAAAAAAAAGAAAATGTCTAATTTTGGAGAGTTTAAATTGATCTAAAGATACTGGACATTAATTCTGATATTTGCAAAGAATTCAAAGACATCTGAAAATTTTATGGGTCAATTTCTTTTGATTGTAACAAAGTGAATAGAAAACAAAGAAAATAGAAGACATGATACAAGAGAATAATAAGTGAAATCAAATGTTCATGCAAAATAATAGGATGCACTTGCTTTTGAGGAAAACAACAAATAAATACACCCATTCCTATACATGAAATTGAATATGCTTTTATATACATCAGGAATAATAGTGAACCTTCCTTTGAAATAAATATACAATATTCTGAAAAGTAGCCTTGTTTATATTCTCCATTAACTGCAAAAATATTTGTAGAGATAAAATCTTAAATAAACAAAGGAAATAATCATTTATTCTTGTGCCTACATCTTTGGTGGAGAGAGCCTTTAATGATACTCAGTATAATTGACTGTTCATCAGGAAGTATATCTGTAATACTTTTATGACTGGCATCTCATTTTATTTCTTAGCCTATTTTTTAAAACTTAAATAATTATAACAACAGTAGATCTTTACACTTTTAAAATATGGGTAATCTTAGGATGAAGATAAAAAAATATATACAACCAGGTTAGCAAGCAATGCTGTTATACAGGGTGTGATGGGTAGATTGTTACCATTTTATGTTTTTAATTTTGTGCAGGTGCATCGTTTGTTTCCGATTTTGTCAACTGCACACTATAGTAGGGTCAGTTGGGCACCATCTGTGAGAAAAACAGCACCAGGACATAATTCACTTGGTCAGAAATTTTGAAATAACATGCTGTATTGCTTGGCATTTGCACTGGAAGCTCCAAAATGAACATTTCAGAGAGTTGCAGAGGATTCAGAAAGAGCTGGATGAGTCTAATAGTGATTACAAAGGTTTTGATGTGATCATTAGTGATGGTGATGTTATACCTCCATTCATAGGGCCACAAACTTAACAGGAAGGCCTACATCAAGTGCCTTGAGGAAATATTGCTGCCCTGGGTCAAGAGGGTGGCTGCTGGAAGACACTATATCTGGCAAGAGGACTCTACACCATGTTACACAAGAAGGAGAACCCAGTCATGGCTGTCAGACAATTTCTATGACCAAATCACCCTTTACATCTGGCCACCTAACTTCCCAGACTGCAAACCCCTTGATTATTATGTGTAGGGCACAGAGTTGGAGACTAACAAAACACCTTGTAGAACCAAAGATGAATTGAAGGCAAAGATTATGACAGTATTCACCAACTTAAACAAGGAGATCATCCAGAAAAGTTGCAGATTCTAAAGTAGGCCATGGTTGAAGCCAATGATGATCTTGTTGAATAAATTTACTCTTTATTATTTCAAGATATTTTTGAGTAATTTTGCTAAATATATCTGTTAAAATGAAATATCAGCGTTATTTTAATTTTTGTGTAATTTAGACGGCATTTTATCCATTGCACCCTGTATTTGTTTCTCGTGATAAAGTTTCAGCAGAATTTGTAGTTATTAAACGTAAATAAATAGCAAAAATTTCACAGAATTTATTTTATTTGATAAAAACAAGTTTCCCAAAAAAACTCAGTTTTTCTATTTTCACAAATTTACAAATAAATTCAGTGTGATTATTTTTCTCTCTCGTTATTCACTATGCCCACAAAAATACAAAAATAAATGAAACAATTCTACACTCAGAAATCAAAATATACTTTTAACATATTTTGTTTCATAGAAGATAAGCAAATCAAATTTTCAATTTCTGTTCTGTAAAGATATTATTTATAATAAGTATTCCAGAGGATTTTTTGTTTTTGTTATGAAAAAATTGTTTTGTAAGATTTCAGTCAACAGAATTGATAACCAAATCTGATTATGACAGTTTATTTTCTAAATAGATCAGATGGTCATTTTTAGCTTTTAGTGTCATGGAATAGCAGTCTGAAATTTAATTTGATCATTTCAATCAAACCAACACTTATTCCCGAAATACTTGTCAGAGACAGCAGATCTATTACTAATGGGTATCAAATATTTATGACTTAATTACAAATCTAAATGCAACCTAAGAAATCTATCATGAAAATTTTATTGCATCGGCTTACTGTCCATTTATTTGAGGAATGGGAAATGCACTCTGGAAGAAGTTCAAATACAAAATATTTTTAAAATAGAAATTTTAAAGAAATTCTGAAATATTTAGAAAGTTTATGCATTTATAGTAAAATTTATAGTAAACTTATTGCTACAAAAATTATCTTTAGCTCAAAGTATAAATATTTATAAAAATGGTCAACGTGTTTAAAAATAATTTAAATAATGAAAAGAAAATGAGCAAAACAAACATCAAGAGTATTCTTCTATTTGCAGTGTCCCTTCACAGCTCTCCACAAGTTCCTGTTCTTTTAATAAATTTTGTCTTTTCGTTATTTCTTCCAACCCTTGTTCCACCATTCATTTACTTAAGCTCGCTAGGTAGGTTATGCATTGTTTTCCTTTGTCCCTCTTTCCTTCAATCTATCTTGTGAGTATCAATTTTTCCAAGCCCTTTTCCCTTATTATGCACTCTAGAAATATCAACTGTCTCTTCCTGATGTAAAGTATAAATGTCTTCTTTTTTTTTCTTTTTTTTTTTTTTTAAACAAGTGGGTGCTTGACATTTGAAAGAGTAATATACTAAAGACTAATTTGTTATATCTTTAAGAAAGTTTTACGAGAATAACCCAAAATAATATAAAGTTAACTAAATTGTATATATCATAATTACTATGGCTTGATCAACAGCATTACAGGGTTACATTATTCGGACTATTGTCCTCATCTTTGTCGCCATATTTATTACAATGTTTCGGCCATTGTATGCTCCAGCCTTTTTCAGGTGGTTGGAATGTTGAACTGAACCCTTTATTTTGCTCACTGGGGTAGACTGTTCTAGTTCCATGTGCCATGTTTAATGGATGTCAGTTATCAGTTATCTCCTGTTAATTTCCCTCTGAAAGTTCTCCGCTGTCTTAGCCGGGTATTGAACTCACACTCTTTGGGTCCTGTCACTGGATCTAACTAACACCTTTATCCACTATGCCAGGTGTCCTATGGTAACAAAGATGAGGACAATAGTCCGAATAATGTAAATAATGTACATAATACCTCATCTCAGAAATATAGACAGGGTTAATATAGAAAAATATATTTTAGTAGTCATACAGAACATTAGTAATATTTTCATTACCAAAGAAAAAGTAAATAAGTTGAAGAATTTCAAGTTTTAACTTTAGTAGGCATTGCTGAAATGCCAGTCATTATTGATTCTCTTTTTAAATATTTTTCGACATTGTGTGATTATAACATTTCGATTGATATTTTTGAAGTGATATTTTTACCACAGACTCAATCAATGTGAACAAAATTTTCTTTGAGTGCTTAATACTGTCATGCCAATATTATACACAAAACCCTGAAGCCAAGTTTTGAAAAAATCTTTTTTTCTATATATTCATTTCTGATAGGTGACTGTAAAGATAAACAACACAAACAGAAGCAATTTTAAACATTACCACAAATAGGAAATTGTTATTAGACCATTCATACTCAAAACTGAATCCGTCTGGGTCACCACACAATAGCATTTGGTTCCAACCTGAAATTCATTGGGATTATTCTTAGTAAAGACTTTGTTCCAGACCATTTTTTTTTTAGATAAAACTTTCTGATTTTGTCCAGAAACTTCCTATGAGTTCAATTTGTAGAAAAACAGTTGCTGTAGTTGACTCTCTGTTATCGGCTGAAGACTTTCAGATGTGAAATAATCTAAGCATTAAAATTGTGCTTGAGAAATTCTGTAGTATGAAGCCAAAGTGTTTAATCAGAGGGGAAAAAAAAAAAAATCAGCAGTAATGATTTTTACAATTTGTTTCCCTTTCTGTTAAAGAATCCTGTAAATTTTACAACAGGTCATAAAACAAGGACAATAGTCAGCGTGTAAATAATGATAACTCCTCATCCTAGAAATTCAGACAGAAAAACCAATAAAAATTGTTAAAAAAATCACTCAAACACCTTTATATATTTTATGTTGTCATTAGATATTCATCCTCTGGTGTTCAGTATTTTATAAAAGTTGTGCAATTTTTATCACACTGATCAATATCCAAAACATATGAAGCTAATTGCTCAAATATATTGCCAAAAGTTTATATTGATTGCAAAAGACCTTTATACTTAAATTTCTCAGTTTGGTAGATTAAATAAGCAAAACTTACTTACTCTTTATTTCACATTTCATGAAAACATAAAATGGTCATGTAATATAAAATAATATTCTAATATGAAATTTGCAAATTCAGAACCAGGCTCTTTTTTTTTAAAAAAATAAATGATTACAACCTTTGAACATTACATTTTACAAGAATTATAGAGATTTGCTTAATATCTGAATCAAAGCCCAATCCTGCCACAAATAAGCAGAATCTACAATATTATTAATGGATGTTAATCCATGCAAAAATAATAAGCAGGGTTAGGGTTACAACTTTTGCCGCTGGTATTTTTGTTAGAAGAAAAGGCATTTAAACTCTTGCCTTTAACTAAGAAGCATAACTCAAATTTCTTTGCTTACTTTTAATCCCTAATATTTTTACCATCATTGATTTTTATAGATGTAATCTATGAACACAGAATTAAGACATCAATTCTGTATGATATTCATATATCCTAGGTATTTTTAAAAATAGATTCTCTTGAATCTTATTATTGCATATGGTTTATTAATGTCAAAAAGAAAAGAAGCATAAATAAAGAGAATAGGTTATCAAGTTGATGCCTTGCTGCTATAGTAAGAAAAATTCTGACCAAATAACTTATTTGTACAAGTGAATACAAATACTAAATATATATTCATCCTGCCTTTAGCCTACATCTTTTATATGAATACATAAAAAAGCAATCATTTGCCAGACTTCATTCAAGCAGCTAATCTGTTAGTTAAAGAAGAAACAGTAAATGTGGCAATAAAAAAACGGATGCTTTAAAGTGAACAATATTTTGTTATAAGTAAAGATGTAAATTTCATTAAACCATTTTCTTATATTAAAATTATTTTTCTAATTGTCTGAAAATAGGAGCAAATCTTGAAGATCTCTGATATCCAAGATAATTTCTATAAGATAGAATTCAAATTGTTTTTGGAATAGAAGTACTACACTTCACTCAAAAGTAACGTGAAATTGTGTAAAGTTAGGGCATCCATAGGATTCTTCATTATAAAGTTTTTAATTCAAGAGGATATTCTCTTCAAAAGTCAGAGCAGAAACAAGGAAGTTATAACCACATATCCTGCCTTATTATTTATCTTTCTGTTATTTCTCCTAAACTCTGTTCCACCCATCCAATTTACTTAAGCTCACAAAGTAGGTTATGCATTGTTTTGCTGTCTCTCTTGCCATCTGTGTGTTTCAGATTTTCCAAGCACTCTTTACTAATTATGCACCCTAGAAACTTCATCTGAATCTGCCTGATAAATATAAATTTCCTTTTTTGTTTACATTTTCACTAAAACTTATATACTCAGCATCCTTTTGTAGAAAATTCTAAAAACAAAAAGATGCACAATATTTAAAGCGTACATCCTTTAAAATATATCAGTGCCTTTTTGCCATTTACTTTTGTATCCTGTGCTTAATTTTTCACATAGCAATATGGCTCATCACATTTTTTTTAATTGTGCAGGTCTGATCTATGATAGATTGTAAATTAGCTCCACTATTCATTTACTACAATGAATGCAAAACTCTTATGAAGTGTTCCTTTATAGTTGCATACTCTTGTCACTTCCTGTGAATTCCCAGGCCTCATCTAAACAGATTAAGGGTTTATAAAGACTTGTTATTTAGTCTCGAGCTTAAACCAAGTAAATAAAGAAAATATTTAACTAGAAGAAACAGTACATCTCAATCTAGAGTTAGTTGATGTATTGACTTCTTTAGCACAAGAAACATTCAAAGTTTTTTTGTTTTTTTTCCCCATTTTCTTTTTGTGCCAATGTTGTAATTCTGTTTTGTTGTAATTTTGTTTTGCTTTGGTTTTTAGTTGATGCTGTTAAATCACAAGCAAAAGTAACATAACTTGTAGTAGCGGTATTAAAGCAGCTATGCATAAAGTGGAAAATAAACATATAAAATGTTGTATCACTTATCTAAACAAATAAAAAAGCCAAACATACACAAAGTAATCCACCAAACGCTGCAGGACATAAGATAATGATAGAGAATGCTTCGCAATTGGCTCAATAAAACTACAGAAAATCAAAGCAAAAGTCTATTCTGAAACAAATAATCCAATGCAAATAAATTAACAAACAGAAAAAAAACAAAAAACAAAAAAAACAAACAAACAAAAAAGTGGAGAGGATTGGGAAGAATAATAGATGAGCAATGAAGTCCAGGAACTGTTTTTTCCTTTTTATTGGGGGGGGGTTGCAACAAACTAAACCTCCCTCCAATTTATAACAGAAATGTACAAAAAAATATATAATGCTGTAAAAGTGTCTCTCTTGTAGCAAGTTCACAATGAAATCTTTAATAAGTAAAATTACTTTATAAGGACAAGTGGCAGAGTTAGTTGTGAATTTCACACCAATTATTGCTACCTGAGCTACGGTTTTGAATGCTGATGCTCAAGGTAGGTTAGGTTTTCTTTCACAATGTATCAACTCTTATGGGCCATTTCATGTCATATATCAAGATACATAAGCTCTCTTCACTTGGATTTTTAGTGCAATATTCCTCTTTATAAACTGGCCTTCTGCCAAGCTAAACTTAGTAAATGGCTGTTCAATTAGTACATTATTCCTTAATATCTAACAAATTTTTGTCCACTTTAATTACCTTTCTTTATTGGTTGTATGACAAGTGAAAATATATCAAGTTGAAAACAGAAATACTGTCGGCAATTTGACCATGTACTATCAAGGAATTACACATCTACTTACCAACATTAAGGTACCCACTACAATTAGACAGGTAATAGCTAAACCGTCCCCAGAGATCATTTTTCTGTTGAAGGTTGAGGGCAGCAATACCCTTTTTAAAATTTATGTAGTCTTTAAGGCTTCGATCCTGCTGAGTGAGCCGTTGAAGATCTTTGTCTGTCAGTTTGCTCAGGGAACTCAGATTTTCAACTGAAGTTTCTTGCAAACTGAAAAGAGAAAGGTGAAAAACAATTCAATTAAATGAATATTCTTATTCCATTTACAAGCACTTATAAAAGCATACAATACATAAAGCATAAAGTAGATGTCTACATTTTGTGAGCAGAAGAGTTTGTATACCTATGACAGTTATTACAAGAGTTTTGTAGCTTAAGAAATGAAAAGAAGGCAATAAGAAAAAAGTCAGATTAAGTAAGAATGGCTCTTCTTACAAGTCATGAACAAAAGTGCATCTGTTGGTAAAAAACTGAAATTTATTGTAGTGGCTGAATAAAATGGCGATTTTTCTTTGGCTTTAATAACTGAAATTTCAAATATATTTTACAATAGACAAAAAAATATTAAATCAGAAGGAAGTTAAAAAAACAAAAAAAAAATGCTGACATGATCTGGTTCCTTTCTTTAGAGAAATATTTAAAAGCGATAGAAGATTCAATGAGATCTTGGAGTCTAATAAGCTTTTTGATTAATATGATTCCTTCCTTAGGTGCAATGCTGTCAGTGGTTTGCAGAAGGGGGTGAGCAGTGTGCAACAGCCCCCAAGCATCCATATCAGCAGGGAATCCAATCAAAGAGTGAAATAAAAATTTAGTTTATATTTAATTTGAAGCATGCAATCAAGGAGTTGGCCCTGGATGTCACCAAACATCACCCAACATCTGGATGTCGCTGCATGCAGGATGAATGCTTGGGCAATTATATCTCTTTTCAATTCATGATTCAAGAATTCCCACAGTAGGCTGCCATTGCTTATGGCAGACTAGTTGACAACAAAGGCTAAAGAACCCAGTCTGTCCTGCTATTCAACCGATAGCTGGGAGGAGAGAAGATGGAGTCATAGCTTTCTCGAGCATATTTGCATGTAAGTGAATGTAACAATTTGACTGGAATTTGAACTCGGCTCTCAGATTTCTTATTCTAAGCCATTATCCATCACAACATCTGCACATCCAAGCTTACAGCGCCTGGTATTCCCAAAGTGATCACCCATCTTGGTACAGGCTGATTAATATGATAACCCCCTGAAAATTCTGTTCTCGTATACTTTGGATATGATCTTACTATTTCACACCAAATGGTCTGTGAATTCTTAAAAAAAAAAAATAAAAATAAAAAAGTATGATGGGGATCACAAATTCTAATAACAATTGATTAATAAAATACAACACTCAATGTTTATTTTCACCATCTGCAACAATAAGGACAATAAAAAACTCAAAAGATTTTTTTTCTCCTTTAACATTTGTTATCTATCAGCTTATCATTAGATTTAATGTGATTTAATATAAAATAAATTTATTTATTTCATTAATTTGTTTGTAAGAGATTTTATTCAATTACTTGGATTTTAAAAGATTTTTCAGATTTTTTAAAATATTTTTATTACACATATTCTACCTTCCACCATTACTGAATTAATTCAAATAAAGTATTTACAGATGAACAAATGAAAAATATGAGAAAATGAATAACAAAACAGAAAACTATATAATGATGCAGCATTTTATTTTTAGATGAAACTTCTTAAGATAAAATGAATTCAAGATGAGAGAAAATTTCAGTAGGGGTAGAAAATACTGGTGAGTGGAGAAATACAACAAATAACTGTTACAGTTTACATTGAAATGTTAAAATTACAGGGATGTTCAGCATTTAAATATTGACATCCGCTGTAGCCAGTTTTAAACCAAATCTATGATCTTATTCTGCGTTTAATCACTTATTTTTCTTATCGTGGTTTTTTTTTAATTATCCCACATCACATTAAGTCATTTTGTGAGGAAAGGATTCTGAAATTAGTGCACTTTCAATACATTTTTGTCTTCAGAAATTTCTTTCTCCTTTAATTAGAACCACATTAACTTCCTACCAATTACAATCGAAAAGAATTTATCCAATCTTGATATAAAATTTGTTACTACTATTTTAAAAACCATAAGAGATTTAATCAACATAAAACAAAATGATATTGCATATACACTCTTGTGCAATTTAATTGAAACAAAACGAATAATTCCATTATTTAGTTTTTTGTATTTTTCCAATGAAACATGACCCCACCCAGTGTACATGTTAGTACTTTGTATGGCCACCTTTATTTTTTAGAAGCTCTTTGATACAACTTGGCATAGAATCCACTAATTTGGAGCAGTCCTCATTGATTTTGGGGTCATGGTACCACACGTCTATAATGGCCATCACTAGATATTGAACACCTTTTGTAGGTTTAATAAAAAAATAAAATGAATAAATAAGCATTTGTTAGATTTCTCCTCATTCTTTTCCCCTTACTTTTATATATAAAAGGCTGCTTCCAACAACACTCATGCCTGAAGTTCCTCTTCAGAATGAAATATGTCACTAAACAAATGTAAACATTATTTACACTATTTACAATATTCAGACTGTTATCCTCATCTTTGTTGCCATATTCATGATGGCCTTCTTCAGGTGATTGGAATTTTGAACTGAACTATTTATTTCATCCACCAGGGTAGATTTATTTAGTTCCAGATTGTTCTAGTTCTAGATGCCATGTCTCTTCTGAACATCTCAGTATTAGTTATACTGATGTCGAACTCACAACTCTTTGGGTCGTGTCACTGAATTACCAATGCTTTTAGATACTGGGCCTTGTGTCCTTGAGGACATCAGTGTATGAATTTTGAGTATTTATAAATCTAATGTCTCAGTAACCATTTTTTCCAGAGCTCATATTATTATTTTGTTGTTATTATTGTTATTCTCTAGTACTTTGTATTACTAATTCCCATATAGTGTTCATGTCTATGCTTAGCTGGCTTAGGAGATTTTTGTGGCTCAGCATATGCACTGATTCCATAAGTTTTCATATTTTCCATTTTTTCATATTTCAACCTCATCCCACAGTGGGTGGTGATCATCCCTTTCCCTCCATATATGGTCAGCCATGCCTGATTTTTCTATTTTCCCCTCATGTTATGGCTTTATGTTGTTCCTGCAGTTTTATCTTAAGGGAGTGGCCTGTTTCTCTTTTGCATTTCTTGCCACAGCTGCATGGGATGGTGTACACAGTCCTTAGTCATGTTCTCCTCTGTGGGAGGTCCTACTCAGAAAAGATGTACGGACCACAGATCTTTTGTATTTTTTTTCAATAATCCCTTGACATAGGGTAAGCAGACTGAGGATGTTTTCTGAGTGTTGTTATCCTCTTGCACCTTTCTATCCCAGTTTGTCAGAGATGCTGTCATGTACCTTGGGTAGTTGTTACGTTGTAGGGTACTGCTTATACTGACCATTTCTTGTTTGTATGTCTCTGGGTCAATGGACAATCCTTTTCTTTACACTCTATGGTTAGTGGAAGTTCAAGTTGAGGTATTGTCCAGTGTATGTTGGCTTGTGATATACGGACATGCTCTGCTCAAGATATTAGTATATCCAGAAATATTAGTTTATCGTTGTTTTCTCTCTCTATTGTGAAATTTATTGATGATCTTAATGAGTTCACGTGAACCAGTAGTAGCTGAACCTCTTTCTGGTGTGACCAGAGTATGAAAGTATTTCAACCATAGAGTGATGTTGATTCTAATACAATTTCCTCAAAATATTTCATGTATATATTAGCCATTGGTGATAATGGTGAACCCATTACTAAACCTTCATTCTGTCTATATATGCCTGATCCCATTCTGAAGTGGATTTATGTACAGAAAGTCAGCATCTCCATTAGATTATCTATTGGTATAATGGTACACTCTCCTAGGGATGAGTCCAAAGCCAATCTTTCCCTGACAACCGATAGTACGTCCTCTATGGGTACCTTGGTGTCCAAGCTCAACATCTGGTTGAATTGGATGGATGCATCTTTGATTATTTCTATGAAGTCGGCAGAGTTTCAGACATATGATGCTGACTTTCCTATTAATGGGTCAATTATATCCACAAGGAAGCTACTCAGAGGGTGGCACACAGAGACTTGGCAGCAAACAATTGGCCTGAGAGGAATACCATCTTTGTGAATTTTGGGGAAACTGTATATATGAGGATAACAGTGTGAGCATTGTAAATAGTATAAATAATTACAATACCTCATCTCAGAAATATAGACAGAAAAGGTAAAAATGTTGACATTGTATTGTAGCTGAAGATAATAGTGAATTCATCTTGTACATATTTGATTTTATTAAGACTAAAATCTAAGGAATTTCAATACAAGTTCATTTTTTAATTGTTAACACTTTATCATTAGTTTTCATTAATGCATTAGGATGAGAATTGCAGATTTATATTACACATTGAACCAAATGTTAAAATCTACAAAGTTTAAAGGATAAACATTCATAAAATTTAGGAAGGACAACAATAAATTTATAATAATGGAAACTTTTTTCAGAATATCATTGACATAAAATAGAGTGATAATCATGCAAAGATCTTTTTTAAAGATCTAAAATAAAGACTTGATATTTAGGCATAAACACAAAAAAATCTTTAGTTCTGTTTCAAAAACGAAATCAATGTATTTAAACTCTGCAAATATTTATTTATACTTTGATAAAATAATTTTAAGTCTCTAATTTGTCTAATTAACACAGAAATTAAGAATTGATAAGATCCACAGAAAACTTGAAAAAAAAAACAAAAAAAAAACAGTAAATTTCAATTGATCATTTTAAATTATAATTGATTAAATCAACAAATAAAGAAATTCTACCCAGGGGAACAATAATGACACTAGAATTAAGCACCAATAAACTTAACAGGTTTGAATTGGATCTAACATGGATTGTAAAATATTTAACTGATCATTATAATATTTGGGGAAATTATTTTTGCTTGTTTGAAAAATGACTCAATATTTTACACTATATTGTTTGGACTGTTGTCCTCACCTTTTTTGCCATATTCACAATATTTTGTCTGTTGTACACTCAGGCTGTCTCCAGGTGATTGGAATTTCAAACGGAAGCCTTTATTTCATCCACCAAGGTAGATTGTTCTAGTTCCACATGCCATGTCTCTTCCAAATGTCTCAGTATCAGTTATCTCGCTTTAACTTAACTCTCCAACAAAATCTAGATATTGGACACACATTTTCAGCCAATGGTTTTATCCACTGGGCCATGTGTCCTTGAGGACATCAGTGTATGAATTTTGGGGACTTCTGAAATGTTGTGAATATGGCAACAAAGATGAGGACAACAGTCCGAACAAAGCAAATAGTGTAAATAATTACAATATCTCATCTAAGAAACAAAGACAGATGATTCAATATATTTAAAAGATTAGTAACTAATGTGAGTACTAAGCAAAAACTAATATTTAAGAACTGGACAAAACGAAGTTCATCCCAGATAATTGAACTGAATGATGATTATATATATGATGGGATCTGTTATTAAAGGAATCCAAACTAGAACCCACCAAATATATTTTCATCAAACTAGGCTTTTTTAAAATTTCATAAAGAATAATTAATGAAATAGAGAGAAATATAGAGTTGGTAACATAAAGAGAAGAAAAGAGCACAAACAGCTACCCACAATTGTTCCTGCAGGTTTTCAATTCTAAATAGCAAATTGACTCCCAGACAAGAAATTATGCACAGAATATTGGTAATTTTAATTGATTCGTGATCAAGTAAGATACCAACACTTATTACTATGCATATCAATGTATGAAAACTTTTGATGAGGCAAACAGTTCATCTTTTCAAAAGAGCAATCAATAATATGTCATAGTGAAAATGGGATTCAGAGATGAAAAGAAAATGTAAATTGCTGAATTACAGTAAAGTCACATTAACAAGAGAAAGATGAAAATTATTTGAGGGCAGATTGCTAAACCCAAATACTCTAATTATAAGGGTAAAAAAAAAGGTGAAGATGATTGACAGATGCTTCAATTCTGAGACCAATGAAACCATTTCAGAGAATAATAATGAAAACAGGGAAGAAAATTTGAGAAAATATTTCCAAGTGGTTGGTGGAACAAATGAGAGTTTATATAATAAAAAGATTAAAGTTTGTTTTTCTTACTACAACTGATCAACAATTTAATCAGTAAATATTAAGAGACCATATCTTAAACATGGGATCAGAACAAAAGGTTGCAACATTTTAAGTAACTTTCAAATATAATATTTAAATATTTGTACATAGATTTATTCAACCCCATATGTGCCATTTTCATCCACTACCTTTCATCATCTTTGAGGCAGCTTCAGGATTCCATCCTCTCAGAACTTGGCATTTTTCTTGGCAATGTATTGGTCAAAAGTAATTTCTTTTCAAAAAAAGAAATTTTTACAGGCTTCCAGAGAACTGAAGTTCTTCTCATTAAGAGGATTTTATAGGGACCAAAATGAGTGATATCCAAAGGTGTAAGATCAAATGAATATGGCAGTTATAGTAGGACATCTTCGCCAATCTCTACTGATTTCTGCTCGGTGTGCTGACAGACATGTGGTTTGGTGTTGTCCTGAGAGAACGCAACACTCTTGAGTGACCAATTCCAAATGCTTTTTCATTGATTGCTTCCATTAATTGGTCCAATTGAGAACGGTACTTGTCTAAATTGATTGCTACAGTAAGAGCAGAAATACACAATCCCCACCTCCATACAAAGTATTTTCTTTGGATGCAAACCAAATCTTAGTTGTTTTAATAGCTACTCATTTGATTTTTCCCCAGAGCTTTTCCCCTCCACATTATTGTAAACAATCTGTTTTTCATCACTTTTCAAGAAGAGATCATTTTTGCTGTGTTTGAGTAGAGAATCACAGATGGAAACATGGTCCATTAAATATTCTTCTGTAAAATCATGAGACACCCAAATATCATCCAAGTGTTTTCAAATCTCTTACAACATTCACATGAGATATGTCGAGAATCTCTGAAATTCCATGTAACCTGGATTCTTTTCAATCAGAATTTCAGTTTGGTCATTTACAACAGCAGGCTTGGAATATTTTTGCACTTTTAGATCAGAATTTTGATTTCTGAACTAAGCAAGCAACTTATGAACGGTACTCTCAGCTATGGCACCATCTCCATTAAATTGCACATATCTTTGTTTTTTGCCCTTTCTGGAAATAAAAGAACATCAAATGAAAATTTTCTTCCATTTTTAACATAAAAAAAAATTAAAATTCCCAATCTACACACAAATCATATAGAAAGACACACTGTCACCTTTAAGAATATGTATACATGCTGAATTTCAATGATGTGTGAAATGAAATCATATATTCAAATGCCTCCTATTGAAAAACACCAGAAATTTTTGTTGCAACAACAAAAATAATTGCTAACAAGGAAAGCAGTAAAATAAAGAAGTATCACTTCAGATCTGCTTCCCAAAATTTGCTTTTCTGGGTACAATCAATAACACTTGATGGATGAAATCAGCAGCAATTATAGATTTGTGTTTATTGATATGGGATCCAAATCAATAAAATCAATAATTTTCTTCTTTTTGGGTGAAAAGAAAAACAAGAAAAAAAAGGGTCATATGAAATAAAGTTTTAATCTGTATCTAAATTCATTGCAAGAAATATCATGTGATATCAGATGTTAGCCAATAAAATTCCTATTTATCTACTGCCTCACCCCCCCCCATTTTGTAAAAGAGTAATAAATGGTCTTATCAATTCTAACACAGAGTGGTACATTTTTACTTATATGTAGTGATCCATTTGGAAGCATTTTTTTAATATACTCATTTTTATAGAAAAGAGTAAAAGCAAAAAGTTCTTAACCCAAGCAATTGTGAGTAATGCATTAAAAAAAAAAAAAAAAGAAGGGTGAAGCAAACTGAAGATGTTTGTTCTTAGATTGTGTAACAATTCCATTATGTATATACACACACACACACATATATATATATATATACACACACACACACAAACATATATATATATATTATATTATATTCACAGTGGAGCATCACTGTATATTGAGATAGCAAAAGAATTAACTTTAAAAAAATTTGCTTTAAAAATTCACTTGAGAGAGAGAGAGAAAAAAAAACAAGTAAAGAATTAGATTTTTGGAGGGACAAATCCCGTGTCTTTTCTGAGAAAGAATAAAAAACAAAACAATTAAGGAAGAACTACAAAAGGAAGCAATAAATTTGATGAATAAACGTGAAGAGAATGATGGATAAGATTTTAATACCTAAACATGCAATAAAATCTTAAAATAAAAACAAAGGACATTTGAAGCTTTAACATGATAAAGGAGATAAAAATGTTAAATTTTATTGCAAGCAGCAATAATAACACGGTTTGTACAGTATAAAATGTGCTACTGTAGATATGAGATAGAAATAAAAAGTGAATATTCAAGTATTAAAGCTAAAAATTCTGAGCGAACCAACTGCAGACAACACTGAAATGGGAATTGGAAGTGAAATGAAAGTAAAACAAAATCAAACTTTTTGAATAAATAAATAAAAGTTTAAGAAGCAGTTGAAAAATTTATAAACAACACTTAATGATGGATGGTTAAAAATCAAGCAAATCATAAAGTGTAGAGCAGGAAACTTTACAGGATCAACAAATAAAACATAAAAATTAACGAAATTTAGAAAAAAAAAAAAAAAGGCAAAATAAATATTTTAAAGTATAAGTTTTTATTTTGTTAATAATAATAAAAAAAAACTCAGCAAGAAAAAAATCTAGAATGTGAAGAAAGGACTAAAAAAAAGTCAACAATCTCTTTAAAAGAAGCAATATAACGAAAAGAAACCAAGTCAATTGATAAGAAACCAAAAAGAAATGAAAAGGACAAAACATTATAGAAATACAAAAGGGACATAAATAAAATTAAGTTAGGTGCATTCATGAATAATGTTATAAATAAAAATAGAAAATTAAAACAAATAAGCAACATTTGGGCCCAGAAAATGTACACAAGTAAGAATGTTTGCCGAAGAATGTTTGCAAACTTCTGTTGTCTTTGTATATGCATGAGAGACATTGTTACAGCTTGGCCCTTAATACTCAACACTTGTACAAGTCAAGCACATGTTTTCTCTGAGTAATAGAACTACACTAATATTCTGTTAACATTGTTTATTAATCCTGAATATTCCAAAGATGGGGATAAACTTCCTGTAAAACCTATTGCTTTTTTTTTTTTTTTTTGTGTGCTATTTTAGTATAAACACTTTACACTGTTTATTTACAGTGTTTATTTACAGTGTTTGCAACCACTTTTTCAGATCAATAACAAATAACAGAAATCATATCACTTGAGGACTTTCAACAGCAGCAAAAATTAAAATGAATAGCACATGTAACTTAAAAAAGAAAATAATGACATAATAGACATGTTGATTTTCCACACTACTTCAAAAGGTTAAGAATAAAAGCCCCCAATCAATTCTGGAAAGATTGATAACAGTTTGTGAAATTTATTTTCCTGAAAAATTGTTTTAAGAGAAAGATTTTATAAATATCAATTGAAAATAGTGCTGGCTGTTTGGTCAAGGAATACTGAATGAATGCATATGAGGAAACAGCTAATATTACCAGGTAGAAAAGGTAGAAATTGCTGCAGTTAGAAGCAATTTGTGAAATAAGATTAGTGACTAAAGTTCAAATTATAATTAACGAAAAAAGAAATCTGATGTTATATTCATGCAATGATACTTAGGAAAGATAAGAATACTTTTGTTCTATTTTAACATTGGTTATCTTAACAATGGTCGTTTAATTGGTATGTTATAATTGAGAAACAAGAGTGAGTGAAGATGATGCTACACGTTTCTTTCAGTATAATGATCCAGTATGGAGACATGCTACATTTTGTGAATAATTAGAATGAAATATAAGAATAACAGTAACACTGACTACTAGCTGATAGAAAGGAGGAAAAGTGAAGATAATGCTGTTCAAGTCTTCTTTATAACTCAACATAAGCACATGTTATATATGGTACTTAAAGATTTATTCTGCATCTCGTATGTCTTTTTTTTTTTTAAATGTTTTTATTTCTTTTTTTTTTTTTTTTAAATGCCTTCTTATTACATTTTTTTTCTTTTTTTTAAATGTCTTTTTTTTAGATGTTTTTTCTTTTTTTTAAATGTCTTTTTTTAGATGTTTTTTCTTTTTTTAAATGTCTTTTTTATTTTTTTAAATGTTTTTCTTTATTTTTTTTAAATGTTTTAATTATTTTTTTAAATATCTTTTTTAAATGTTTTTCTTTATTTTTCAAATGTCATTTTTCTTTTTTAAATCTTCTTTCTTTCTTTTTATTTAAATGTCTTTTCTTTATTTTTTTAAAATGTATTTTTTAAATGTTTTTTTATAAATTGCAGTTAGTAATCTTTACCAAGGTAGCAGCAGTGATTAAACTACAGACCTTGCAACATTTCATTCAAAGTTCTATTGACTGAAAAGAGCTTAGATGTGTCTCAGAGGAAATAAGGATGAGAAACATGCACGCCTCTCCTATGTGGAAAAGAACAGAGGAACACAATCTCTAAGCTGTCAAAAAGCTGGAAGAATTATATTTACAATGGAAACTGAACACAATTACAGTGGGCAAGGTTATCTGAATGGGTTAGCACTGGCAGTTTATTTATGATGAATCCAAGCGCAGGGATTGTTGCACAGACAGGATTCAAAACATTGTCACCCACTCTTCAGACACATGTCAATACAGAATTTCTGCTTGAATTGGTGAACAAACATTTCCAACACAGTTGTGGGTTACACCTTTCAACATAGAAAGTGAAATTTATAAAAATATTTCTTGCTGAGTGTTGCAGTGCTCACTACTCAGGAGACAAAAAAAAACAAACAATGAAGAAGACTAACGGACATAGACCTTTTTCTGACTACACAAAATGTAATAAATCAATGGCCTGAAGCTAGACTAGAATCTGACACCATGCAAACTGTTTTCTTTTTTTTTAAAAACAAACTATATCTATAATACAAGCTAGTTGAACTAGGGAAAACATATTTTATCATAAATAAAACGTAATACACAAAAATATTATGCAAAATAATTTTTACAATTCCACATTACAAAATAGAACTGATAAAATGATTAATTTTTGAAATTCTGGTAGATATAATTTTACACTAATGTTGATTTATTCATTCCTTCATTTTTTATGGCTTATCAACCTTTTGCGGGTTTTTAATACCAGAAAATATTTTTGATTGTGATAATTTTTTTTGAGATGATGATTTACTGCTACAAGTCTTAATAAACCTATAGCTGGGGTGAGAAAAGGTGAATTCGTATGTTTGTACATAAGTGAATATAATAAACCTGACTAGAATTAGAACTGCTCTCTGATTAGCAATTCTGATTAATTATCCATTACACCACCCACACATCCAAGCTTACAGTACCTAGTATTTCCAAGTGGTCACCCATTTGAGGTACTGACCAGGTTTGATGTTGCTTAACTTCATTGAGTGTACAGGAACTGGTGTTTCAATGTTTCAAATCTTTCATTAATAAAATAATTGTTTATTCACATTTAAACTCAATCATATTAATGTTGGTCATGAAGAGTATGTATTTTGGGGACTTTCTATTTAAAGATATTTAAGTTATACGTTTTCAACCAATGCTGAAGTGGTTAAGTATCTTACTTCTATTGACATCCTTTTGGACTAACAATATGGCTTCCATTTCACCACGTCTACAGCTGATGTGTTAACAGCCATCACTGAATATGTATACTAAGTTCTTGATAATAATGGTGAATCTTGAGCTGTGGCTCTAGATATCTCAAAGATGTTTGACAGGGTTTGACACGTTGGTCGTCTATGCAAGACCCAGGGCTTTGGTAACATAGGACAAATGTTTGATTTAATCCAATCATTCTTATCAGGAAATGAAGGCAAGGGTTAGAATAGGCTTCCTTCCGGATTGTTTCACATGAATGCAAGTGTCCCCCAAGGCTTTATCCTGGGTCCTACACTGTTTCAGATCTTCATCAATGATCTCCTTGGCATCATCAGTTTCCAACTAGGTAATTAGGCAGATGACACTACCATTTACTCCTGCCTCAATAGCAAAACCTTCAGAGCTGATAAAATAAAGGTGGCTGTTGCTCTTAATAAGGACCCCCAATTAAAACTGGGGAAGGAAATTGTTTGTAAATTTGAACACCTCCAAAACAAAATTGCTTTCTTTTAACCACCAGAGAAAACCTTTTCTATCTGCCATCAGCATCAGCATTGCTGATGCTAGACTTCAGGAGAGCACACACAGCATCTTCTTGACCTTATGTTTTCAACTGACTTCAAATGGAGTGACTACACCATATCAATAGCTGCATCTACTGTAAGGAAAGTTGGGTCACTGGGCTGTGACAGAAAACTTCTCATCAGAACCCATCTTGCACATTTACAAATCTACCATTTGCCCATGCAGTGAATACTGCAACCATATCTGGTCTGGTGCTTCTGTTATTCATCTCAAGGTTCTTGACAAAATACAAAGAAAGATCTGTAATATAATCGATCCTGACATGGCATCTCGACTTCAGTCACTTTCTCACTGATGTGGCATGGCTTCTCTGTCTTTTCTACAAATATTTTCATGGCAACTGCTCTAACAAGCTTTTTTCCCCCCCTGGTGCTCCAACTACATGAATTTTAACCTAGGTCCTCCCTGTTTACTGTTGAAATAGCTAAATGCAACTTCCACTTCTACTCCAAGTTTCTTTTCTTGCACTTCCTGCCTGTGGAACTCCCTTCTGTTTATTTGCTTTCTGATATGATAAGTAAAGTTTTAAGCTTATATATATATATATATATATATACACATACATACACACACATATATATATATACATACACACATACAGACAGACAGAGGGTGCAATGTGTAAATTGTCGACATTTTATATTTTCAATTTTATGCATGTTGTTTGTTTTTGATTTTATTGATTGCACAGTAAAGTAGGGTCAGTTGGGCACCATCTGTGAGAATAAGAACACCATGATGCAATTCTCTCTGCGAGAAATTTGAAAACTGCATGCTTGGTATTCATGCCAGAAGCTCCAATATGAATATTTCAGGGTGTTTTGAGTGTCAATCTGAGGATTTAAATGTAATGTCAATCACTATCTACTGGCCTGACTGATTTCTCGTCTTTCTTCTCATTACTAATGTTTCTGTTCCTAATTCCTCCACATCCTGTAACCCCTTACATTTTAGTGGCTGTACTCCCTTCCTTGGGGTAATATCAATGAAAAAGAAAAATGCTTCTTTTGGCCAGCTACAACTCCCATTTCATTATATGCTGAAATGTACAGTGGTCCTATACACACACACACACATGCAAGATACATGTAGGTAGAAGATATAAATGGATTGAGAGGCATATATATAAATATAATTCATTTACTATTATAGTTTCAGCTATATAGCTGAAATGACCAAAATTTTTAAATAAGTAGTAATAATGAAAAATAACAGGTATTGTATTTCCCATATGCTAAGATGTTACAAGTGGTAAAATGCACCCTATAATTAGTTAAGTATTTTGGGGAAAATAAATATTGGAGGATATAATAGCTTACTGTTGTAGCAAGTTGCCAACACTATGGTGTCATTTATTTTTTTATCACAACAAAGTATCACATTTTAGACCTTTTATTAAATATTTGTGGTTATTAATCTGCTATTACTATAAGAATATATTATTGACTATCCATTTGTATTATTACTGTAATTAACATTACCTAATTTAATAAAATACTGTAAGTTTGTACACAGAAGTGGTGCCTTTATCTGTTGCCATTATTAATATATATGGCATGATATTAAAGAGATATACAGTATTTATTACATATAAATGATAATTTTAGTTTAATGTTATATATTTGGGGTTCATGATTGTATTTTGTGACGGGGATCCATGAGTGTTGGCAAATACCTCTCTACAACTTGACCTTTCAGTGCTAAGATGCAGGGTGATTTTTGAGGGCATTTTTCAGGAAAATATGCATCTTAGCATATGGAAAATATGATAATTTACAGTATCGGTTTCATGATCTTAAAATCTCAAAACATTTATGCCCTGCATAAAATTTTGGGGAAAATATCTAGATTGTCATTAGATTTACAATTTCACAGTTAAAAGAAAAAACTTCACTTTCACACAAAATATAGAAGGTAAAATGTGGAGTTAAAAATTATTTTTTCTTTGCTATTGATTCTATACGGTCATAATTTTTTTCCTTTTTAACATTGTCCTTCTATTGTTATTATCACTATTAATTTTTTTTTTAAATTTTTAATCAGCTGTTGTATCAAGCAAATTTTGTATTGATTGGCTAACAGCTGTTAATGAGGGTTTCAAACAATCTGGGATTAACAACAACAAATGGTCGATCTTCTTCCTTCTACCATTCTTTGGTATCTCCTTCACTCAAAGACCATTTTCCCAAGAGTCTATTTGGAATTGGCACAAGACTAATCAGACACACACATACTTCTATTCCAATGTAAATAACAGAGGCTAATTTTAGAACAATTTTTAAAGAAAAAAAACTGTGCTCAAATAATAAAAACCTATTTAACTTAATTTTATTTTATTTTTTCTATATGCAGGATGCTTGAAAGAAAGTTTGTTAAATTAAAAAATCAAGAATTTCCCATCTATAATGCTTATACAATATATTTTTAAATGTTTAATTATATAAGTTAAAAATGAGAATTTAAGAAATTTTGTCAAACTATGGAGGTTACTTGAAATACTATTTCTCTAAGGTGTTGTAGAGAACAATTTGATCTTGTGAATCATATGATGCCAATATTCAGAAAAGTGCCTAAGTGAGGTTAATAACAATTTGAAACTAAATAGATATCAATAATTAAATAAAAAAATACTTTTACAGAGTAATTGAAAGTTTTAAGGACTCAATTTAGTTGGTAAGTGACAATATAAAAAAATTAAAAAAATTATCCAAGAAAAGTGGTCTGTTAATTTGAGAGTAAATTAGTTATTGGCTACAATCCTTGTCTAGTAATGGGTTACTAAGTAATGGATTTTTAGGTGCTAAAAAGAACATTACCTGAAAGTTAGAAATCATGATTTAATCAACATAGGAAAATCATGCTTAATTGTGCCACAAGGTAAATCAAAAAGGAAGAAACGTAGAAAGTTCCAGTGAAAATCTTTAGAGTAAATCTTTTTAGAATGTCAAAGCTTTACTAGCAATGAACCAAAAAAAAAAAAAAAGGGAATTTTAAATAACAGGAGGTCTTTCACAATATGCACAAGAACTGGAGAGAAGAAAGGAGGTGGGGGAACATGTTGGAGAAAGTAAGAGGAGGATCTAGTGATGAAAAAGAGAAGTAACAAGAAAGATGGGTAAGAAAAAAGGTAAGAATGAAAATATTAGTGAGAGGAGAAAGAAAGGAAGATGGACATGTTGACAAAAGTGAGCAGGTGAAAAATAAAAAGGTGAAAAAATGAAAGAGGTGAATATAGAGTTGGAGAGAAAAGGTGAAAAGAGAGGGATAGTAAAAAGGAGGAGGAAGAGAATGAGCAAGAAGAGTATAAAAGTCATGGAAAGGTTAAAAGTAGGATATTTACAAAGACTAATTTCTATTCATGCGCTTTTATAACTTACACTAATCCTTGACTGTTTACTAACCTAATTGAAGGTCTTACCTAATTTCATTAACAAATATTGCCAAGATGTAGCTAGCTTAGTTTGGCATAAGGTCAGTGAGGGTTGAACTCCTTACTCACCTAGATAACCATTACCCCTTGCCAAAACATAGTTACACAAATTTTAATTCTAATTCTATTTTTTAAAAAGATTATTTTTTGTTAATATTACAGATAAATTTTGCAATATTGTTATTTATTCATAACCAAATTATCATTTCAACTTCTACAAAAAAGACCCTAAAATAATCTATGAATCTAAAAATTGTATTTCCAAAGTGCATGAAAGTATTAGAATAATTATCCATTAAGAAGAACTGTCTGTTAAATTCAGAATATTGTTCCCCTATAAAATCAAGCAGTCAGACACCATGCCAAATGGTAATGATTAAATCATTCAACTCCAAGAATGAATTTTATGGTTCAAATTGCATCAAGCAAAGTACAAATGGAATAAATATGTAGACAATAAAAAAAAATTTCTATAAAATGTTTATGTCGTCAGAGAAATTATTGAAATCATTCAGTGCCAGGTAACATAAGTTATTTGTATAGAGAATAGAATCAGTGAACAAATTTCAAATTCCAGGTAATGCAATACTGAAGAACAACGATGTTCTAAAGTCAGAATTTTTCCCTTACTACTGGATATTCTTTATCTCAGTCACTACTTCATTTATATTACTTTGAGAGAAGAGAGACATTTACCTGGAGACAAGTTAAGAATGACTTAATATCACTACAGCTTCTAGAATCTGGGTCTAAAATCTCCAAATATCTTGTCATTAACCAGCAATGCACTTTGGCCTATCATGAGGATATATTCTTTGTCCTGAACAGATTTTCATCTGACAGTTCTGGAGGCCATTTTTATCAAATCTAAGCAATCTCCTTTGTCTAAACTAAAAAAAAAAATGCTTGTTGGGTCTCAATAATCAGTTTGTAATATAAATATATATATGTTGATATATTTATTAGTAGATGTGTCTTTGTTATGTTCAATCTCCTCCTTTTTTAGTCATGATGTACAACTATTTTATTTCTTTAATGAATCCCTGAAGAGAGTGTAATGAGAACTGATCAGCTTTTACTAAGATGTTTTTTCTTCACCACTTTTCTATTTATTAGTATATATATATTTTTCAGATCATCATTTATGGTGATCACATTTCTCTCCCTGTCTCCTTTCCTCTCTTTTCAATAAATATGTTTGTTATTATAGTATTAATTAAATTTTTCACCTCTAGTAAAATTTGAAAATAAAATTGCAACACATTAGTTTTAACCTGAATATGATATGTGTATACAAAGTAATAGATATTTTAATAAAAATGGTCAATGTTTTCTCTATTTTGTAATGTAGTAACACTCTTACCAGTGCACCATCCTGTGTCTAACCTTCAGATAATGATGCGTGCTGTGATAAGCAGATATCATGTCATAAAGATGGCACATGTGTGCTCTTTGTATTTAATTAGAGCCATTCAAGAGGAGTCAGGTAGTGAGTCTTGAAGAGAATGGATAGTCATTTCAAAGAATTGCAACACAAGTTGGACATTATGTGCTTGGATATTGGCAAGTGGTCACATGAACATTTCTTTACCTATAGACCAAATTCTGGATGACCACGTAATACAGACACTTGCCAAAATTGACAAATTGTGAAAACAATAATGGCAGACTACACAGTATCAACAGCACTGATCATAAAAAATGTGGCCCCAGTACTGTTGATATAGATCATTTTGAATTATTTACTTGCCAGAGGATTACAGGTATACATAACTCTTGTCAGATTTCCAATTCTTTCAAAACTGATTTGTCACAAGATGAGCCTCAGAATAATCAAATGTCACTGTGTAGAGCCCAGTGATGTGAGCAGTTTCTACTTTCATGCAAGTGACGGTCATTTGTACATAAGACATATCTGGGGAGCAACAACTTGCAGGATATATTTGATCAAGATACAATAGCCCAAAACCTGGTATTATTGAGTGGAGTGTCTTGCTCACCCTTATGTTTATGGAGAGAATATTAAATAGCACCATCTATACCAAAAATAGTGTTCTACTGCAACAGTAAGGTAATTGTGCTATCCCAGTAGAGTTATGCCTGCCCACATAATGCCTCTTCTACTCAATCTGCTCTACAACATGTTTGACAACTTCCCTAGTTAGCATAATTGCTAGACCTTTCCTCTGTGGGACATGGAGGAAAGATCTATCAACTATTTCAGCTAACCTATCAATAACTCATTCAGTTAACCTATCTACAACTTGTGTGTTGTATTGTTAATAGCATTGAATTATGTATTACATAATATTAATCATTTGTAAATCAAATGGACATGAGAGCACAGATCTGTGCTAATATCCAAGGTGGATATACAGTGTATTAATCTGAGCTCTGAATATTGTTGATACAACATTTATTTTGGAACTTGTATATGTATCAAATCTGTATACCTAATCATTTTCTGCAATTCATCTTCAGGAAACTGAATTACAGCTTCATAGAGTTACAAGATTGGTTTTCTTTCAATGTACATAGATTATGACAACATCTCTATAACAGTTTAAACTTTGGGTTCCTTAACTTGCTCAGATTATCAAATGTAACAGGCCATTGATGTAGATCATGTAGTAACAACACAATAAAAAAAACTCCTGGCCCACTTATTATACACTTATTTTTTCTTAAATACAATGGATTGGAAGAACACAAGATATATTATAATTTTGATCAAATTTTGGTTAGATTAAAAGGTTAGACAACAAAACTTGTACCTGTAATTGCAGAATTTGAATTTATAAGCATAAATAAAGGTTTCTCTCTTATCTCCAAGAATATTACTGATTTCATGTTTATGTCAAACATACTCTTCAGTTATTTGCTATTAGAACTTTTAAAAAGTATAAATTGAAATAAATAACCAAGTCTCAAGGGAAGGCGAAGAATTTTTATCACGTTTTTCAATAGTTTTATTTTTTTGTTATCAATAAAAATAAAAGTTTCTTCTGCCAAATTCATTTTGGTTTAGTATTCAAAACATCATCTATATTAAAATTTGTAATGCTCAGCACATGTCAAAGAGAAAATTTTTAATAGAATTGAAAGATTTTTTTCTCTAAATGCAAACTGATGCAGACAAAAAGATTTTTAATAGAGTTTTTATATACATCATATACAGTGCATAAAAACTTAGATTTTTTTTTTATAACTTCACTTTCCTTTGTAAAGTGAGTAAATAACTTTTGGTCTATTAAATAAAATTATTTTTTCTCAAAATTCATCTTTGCCTGCTCACGAGAAAGATGATTATTGCATTTTATATTTATTAAACTATTCTACTTCAACATTGTGAGGAATAATAACTTGAAAATATCATGCAAAAATATAATTCACTTGAGGAAAATAAGAAGGTGAAATAAGAAAGATAAAAGTTTACAATATTAATGTTTGGTAGGAAAATTCCCAGCCTTCCTCTTTAGCACAATATAAAGGAAATCTGAGAAATGTCTAAAGTTGATTCAGTCTTTTTATTGCTTGTGCAGCCAATTGTTATATATTGCTTATAAAGCCTTGGGAATATTTCATAAGCTAAGAAGTTCCACATGAATGTAACATATCACAATAGGAGGAGGAACATCAGTCAGTATCTAAATAATTGTCTTTAAAAAAGACAATAAAATACTTTTTGAGGAAGACAGTCACTAGTTATGAAGAAAAGATTAAGAGAATCTAAAATGATGAAAATCATGACAAGATTGATGACAGCCTTCAATATCTCAAGCTAACTAGAATCTATTGGGAAAAATGGATTTATTACAACTATTTACTCCTGTCTTAATAGTAAGTCTGATCAATTCAATAAGGTCAAATTGGTAGCTGATCAAAAAAAAATGACATATAATTTGATGTTAACTGGTTGAAAAAATGACTTGTTAATTTTAATGCCTACCAAATGAAACTGCTCTCTGTCAATCATCTGAGAGACCTCTTTCTGCCTTCTATCAACATGGTAATTTCCAGGAAAGTGACTTGTTGCGCCTTCTCAGACTAACATTCTCTACCAACATGAAGTAGAAAGAGTATACATTGGATCAATTGTTAAGTCTGCAACTAAGAAAGTTGGTTCACTATTTCATACTAGACAATTTTTCTCTCCAGAGTCTATCTCATATATTTCTAAGTCTACCATTTGTCCATGCTTTGGTTATTGCTGCCTCATATAGTCTAGTGCTACTGTTATACATTTAAAAATCCAAAGAATCTGCAATGTTATGGTCCTGACATATCAGTTTCAGTCACTTTCCCACCGCCATAATGTAGCTTCCCTCTACCTTTTCAGATAAATATTTTCATGGCAATTGTCCTGTAGAGTTTTCCTCTTTGGCATACAGACTTTATGAATTTAAGCACAGTACTAGATTGGCAGTAAGTTCTCATCATTTTATTGTTAAATTGGCTAGATGCAACTATAAGCTCTATGCTAACAGTTTCTTCTATCACACTTCTTGCCTGTGGAACTCTCTTTCAGCTTCATGCTTTCCAGCCAACTTTGATCCTCAAAAATGTAAATGCAATGTCAATTGTTATCTACTGTTTTCACGATTCCTTCTCTTTTATTGTTCTCATTCCTTAATAATTTTTTTTCGTATTCTTTCACTAACCAACAACCCTTTGTGCCTAGAGACCCCAATTTTCTGTTTTAAATTTGCCATTTTTACTTTTGGGAAATTTTTTTTTTCCATTTTTATAGTATTTTATGAGAAAACTGCAATACAAGCTGCTATAATTATTATTAAAACTAAAAACAAAAACATAATTCAAAGCAAATATCTACAAATATTTTTTTAAATGTTAAAATCCAAGTCCAAAAATAAATGATATGTAAAAATAAAAAAATGTAACATGACTAGAAAATAAAACAATGGAATGTTACTGTACATAATTATCTTTTAGTTAGAACTTTTAATCAGAGCTTCCTTCTTTAAGAACACATTCAAATTGTTTTTGTTTCTTTAAGTAAAAGGATTTAGATTGATTTATAATTATTGATACCTAATATAAAAATCACATTTAAAGTATCAACAGCAAATAACTTGAATCTCAATAATAAATATCTGAATAAAGTCACACATTTTGACTAAAATTTTACAAAACAGTAATTAAAGCATAATAACTAAATCTTTGTAACAAAATATCAAAAAATAAATTAGGCAATTTAAAATTTAAATAAAACAATCTACCTGAAGTTGAAATATTGCTCAAATTTAAAATTGCTAGTTTCTTAATTTGGGAAATATCTAATCTTCAAATCTATTCTCTAAATCTCCATTTTAATACAACCTTGTAAGTTGCTTAGTGTTCTCTAAATCTCCATTGTAATACAACATTGTGAGATGCTTGCTGTTCTCCGGGGTAAGACTTTCACATTCATTACTGAGCAAATTTTTATTGAGAAAATAAACATTCAACATCTATGCTGGTAACTGGCATCTATTGGCAATCTGTTCCAGAAGAGAAAATCTGCTCTTATTTGCATTCCAAAATGATGGGATAGTAAAAGGATTTGGTAAATCATTTTGGTAATTCACATACATTTGGAATTCTTCAAGATCAGTAGAAGGACATTGCTAGTCCTTGAGGCTACAAAACTGTCTAAAATCACAGCATATACAGGGTAGCTGTCTAGGATCAAACAGGTAAGCTGGCTTGTAAAAGTTATACGCAGGGTGGGTGTCCAGGTATTTATTCAGTTTCAAAAAAGATGTGCTAAAAATATCTTGGAAATTTGAGATAACTCTCTCCCACTCTGTGTTTTCTAGTTCAGACAGATGATGATCAGTTCCAAGGCCAAATGTTGATTTTGATGTACCAGTATGCAAATATGTTTTTTTTATCCTCCATAATATTATATACAACACATGCAAGCGAAGACTTAGTTTCTTCTAAGTTTGTCAAAGCTGTTATTAAACGAGTGCAGTTCTCATTTATAAAATTCTGATTTAGGTGCAAATTATGGTAAAAGGCATGATGTAGTTGACCATCATCTACTAATTCTAAAATCCTGTCTACTGCAAGGCCATGGCTCTTTTCTTGTTTATGAGTGATATTTGGCTGCATTAAACCATTCCATTTAGTTGCCACTGGTACAGGGGGAGTAGTTTCACTTGTTCCTTAGACAAGGAAACTTAAAGCCATTTTAAGTATCACTTTTTCTGACTAGGCTTTTTAAAAAAGGCTGACTTGATAAAAGTAGTGAGGTGGGTAACATTATCAAATGTTGGCCAGTATGAAAATTCTTTATCAACATGATTTAAAATATGTGCTAGGCACAACACATGGCAACTGTTAACAAAAACATTTGACAACACTTCCTTATGAGATTTTTTGCAATAGGCTGCAGAATCTGTTACAAAGGCAATAATACCCTGAAATGCAATATCCCCATGAGTTACAGCTCAGATGCATGCCTGACTTACAGTTTGTGCATTTCCATCTTGCAAGGTTACAGCATCAATGAGAAATAAGTTCCTATGAATGCTTACAATTACATTTAAAATGATGTGGTCACAACAGTCAGTTGTTTCGTCTGTTATGATGCTGACTGATTGATCAGCAAGTTCACCTTTCAGGGCAGCAAAGTGACAAGCAAACAATGTTGGTAGATGACGTTGCCTAACACAATTGACACTTAGAATAGCACCACCACCTTTACAATGTTTTAATATGAATGGCCTCATTTTGTCAATTTTGTGTAGGGGGGGGATGTTAGACAAAGTGCACATTTTCAAGTAATCAAGGACAAAAATCATCTCATACCGCTTTACTCTTCAACAAAGTTGTGATTGTCTTCTGTTTCAGTAGAGCTGACTTTTTTGAAGATTTTTTTTTTGTCAAATGAGCTTTTAATTTGAATGAGATCTTTGATTGTGTCAACCCTAAAAATGTCAACACTATGCAGATAGAATTTGCAAAATAACATATTTTCTTCTGCATAAAAGTCATCAAGAAATTGCTCTACTCTGGCTTTAGCGCAAATTTTAGACATTGGGGTCATTTTCTTTCTTTTTTTTTGAGGAGCAGGCCCAACTTTAGAGGCTGATTCACTATATTGACTTGATTCAGTCATCTTGGCAATTTGTTGCTTATCTATGCAACTGGTTTAGATTACAAAATATAAATAAAATATGAAAAAATAATCATTGATAGTTAATGTTATTAAAGGATTTCTTTGTTCAATTTAAATTTGTTTACAATGGTGAAGCACTGAAGATGACGCAATTATTAATCTGGGAAAATCACTATGATGGTAAGCTTCAACAAGCCAGTTGTTTTATAGAATGGTGTTTTTGAAGAATTGTTTTTCTTTATTTCTAAATTTTATGGTAGGCATGTAATAGCATTTAAAGGAAATGAATTTGTTAAACTTATTGGTTTGATCTTTGTCTCTCTCTCTCCTCCAATTTTGACATCAACTAATGTCTCTTCCATTTCCACTTTAGCAATGGATCTCGGTGGCCACAATTGAGCTGTGACCTTCTGACTTATCTCCTTTGCAACATTCAGTTTCTTAGAAAAGTTATAAAATATTTCAAAATAGACTAGCCAACATATTCTGAGAAAATTGACAACTCACTTTTCGTTTTATGTAAAGAATAGTTCTTAATTATTTTTAGGGTTTTATAAGGAAAATAACTACAAAGATTTGTAAAAACAAATTTTAAGGAAATAACTGTTATGTTATTGTTATATTTATGAAAATGTTTTATAAAATACGAGAAACAGTTATTAAGTTTTGAAAAAAAAATTTTTTTAATCTGGAAAAAAAAAAAAAAAAAAAAAAAAAAATCAAATTATTTATTATTGAAAATTACATTAAAAACCCAGATTCCATTTAAGACTAATGATACCATGACCACAG
Source organism: Acanthosepion lycidas (assembly GCA_963932145.1). Classification (NCBI taxonomy): domain Eukaryota; kingdom Metazoa; phylum Mollusca; class Cephalopoda; order Sepiida; family Sepiidae; genus Acanthosepion; species Acanthosepion lycidas. The sequence goes on from OZ010583.1 coordinate 7,856,529, forward strand.
AAAATGTATTCCCCTATGTGGCTTGTGATAAAATAGTTAAAAATATAATCTCCAAAATTAAGAAAATCATAGCAGGATTGATGATTTTCTCAATATTTATAATCTATTCATATTCAAAGATTATCTTTTTTTATTATTATTCGTGCAACTTTAACAAGCTGTGCAATGTGACAGTGAACAATTGGTTTTTATGAATTAAATATTGGAAGAAAAAAAAATCTTTTTTTTGTCCATGGAAGTTAATCATTTATTTTGCTTTATTTGCAACAGTAAATAATAATGAAACTAAGATAGAATGTTCCACATGCAGCATATTCTCCAAGATGTGTGTTATATACCATATCTACGAACACAAATGGGTATGTCCCAATCCTTATAAATACATTGGACACTATTGTAAGTGGGAGTAATATGATGTCTAAGTAGTTCACCACTAGCAGTGGTTTACCTACTTCACACCGCTGGTGAGTATTGTATTTTGTTGATGTTATAAAGATTACCATTTCATTTCCAACTTCTATTTTGGTTATTCCTCATTCAGTAACCTTTTCTAGGTTACAACAATCTATCACTTCTATGCCTGACTTGTTTCCTTCCATGCAATATTTCTTTTTAAGAAATTTAAGATTTTTTAAAATTTATTAAAATAATCTTTTTTTAATAACCATTTAATAAAAGTCATAGACTGAATACCGAAGCTAGGAATTTATAGGAATTTACAAATTTTAGATAGCATATTATGCAAGATACCATATTATGTTTAGCAACCAAGAGAAACTGAATTTATATATTTACTTCCAGAACCTTAAAGTTTATCTTTTGTTATTGATCAAATACAATGTTGCTTAAATTCATTAATCAGTATAATAAAATTGCTATACACATTTCAAGGCATTCAGCAATATAGATAAAAAAATTCAATTTTTTTTTTATGTCTGTGCATCTGTGTGAGTGTATCTATAAGATCAAATAATCTATAAAAGCTTTTTCTTTCTTTACTTGACATCATTTGATGTTACAAAGATTTACAATCAAAAAATAGAATGAAAGAAAAAGGAAGTCTATACATAGATGTGTCTGTGTGTACATACATAAGAGATAGGTGTGCAAGGAACCATGTTTGTTCAATGTATCATTTGTAAAGATTTATAAAATAAAATAAAATTCTTCAGCATTTTATTTTCCTTGGAAGATCTATTAAGTTATTTGCAGATGACTTATTTTGCGTATGGATCTCACATCATTTGTAATCTCAATGGTATAAGTTGAATAGAGATTAAAAGAAAACAAATCATAGGTATCCATGTAAATGCTGATGATATAAATGAACATAATTTTACAGTCGTCAATATACATAATCATCTAGTTATGGGGTCTCGGTGCAACCCTAATTGACAATGCCTGATAAACAGTATCTCCATTTTTCATGTATTTAATGTTTTAGTTTAGAAAGTTTCACTTATCTACATTTATAATGTACTAATTTTCAGTTAAAAGAATTTTGTTTTATTTACTTATAAAGATATTTACCTACATATGCAAATCTTATCACACAAATTTTGACTACCAAAATACAGTTTCACATATGCAAATCAGAGACAGAGTTAAATGGAATAAAATCATCATATTAATACTTTGTAGCCTCTAGCTGACTAGTTACTGGCATCATGTGTGAAGAAACATTAAAGCATACTTAGATGTTTCTCTACAATAGAGATATTTTATATAGATCAAAGTATATCTATTCATACATCTTTGTGTAAATATATAGTTATATATTTGAGTATATGTAAAAGTATTGGCAAAAATTGACTCACTGATTGCAAATGATATGTCTTAGGCAGTCTCACTCCCTTTCTCTCTCTCTCATATACATACATACATATATATATATATATATATATATATATATATATATATATATAAAAGACTAGTAGTGTTTATGAGTATATCTTCTTTTTAATAGACACATCCATATGTATGCATCTAGATGAGATGAAATGAGATATACATTAGCCAAGGCATACCTCAGTGAGAAGCTGAAAGGAAGTTGTAAATATGTGAGAGAAAAGCAAAATTTGAAAAATAGAATCTCTGAATCAACACAATACCATTCTGAAGATAAAAAAAAAGAGGAGCAAGACTTAAGAAAAGGAAAGAAAGAGATCCAGGATCAAGGAAAAAGTAAAATGTTGTTAATGGTAAATCCTGGTTGACATATTCAAGAGCAGTAGCAGCCTAAGGTCTCCTTCAGGTGGTTAGGATATATGAAGCTAAGTGAGACCTACTTTGAAAGTGAAATATTCAAGTATCAACAGAAACTAAATGCAGCACAGAAGTGAAACATGTGTGAGAAAACTGTGCTATCATCATTAGACAGGTGTTGTAATCAACAATGAAGAAATGAAGAAGGGAACAAAAAAAATTCAGTAGGGGAGAGAGAGAGAGAGAGAGAAACAGAGAAAGAAATAAAGTATATATAAAATCATCATCCACATAAAATGAAATAGTACATTCAGTAACTTATATGACTATCAAGATTTTCCTTACATATGTACTAGTTCGCTTGACAGCATGGACATAACAAGCAACACTGCAAGGTCTGAAACATGAAACTGACTGTCACTATGACTGTTGATTACTACATCTACACTTTCTATAGCATTACACTATATTCGATATTGAGCACATTCAATAATACACTGCAACAGATACGTCTTTGCACAACCTTTGTTATTTTTGCTGAAGCACATTGGTCAAAACCGAATAGCAATCTTGCTTAAGGTATTTATATCCTTGATCTACAAGTTCATATCCATAAGTCACTTTGGCCCTTTCAAACAGTAATCTTCAAGGGGCAAAGATATTGCTTGATCTGAATGGGTTTCGGGTTGAATGTTGCACCAGGCATAATGAAGACCATTATGAACGACGCATTGTTGAAAGACGAGTCAGTTCGATGAGCAACCTCATCATATATTGATGATATTTATATTGATGAAAGCATGATTTCAGCAGCTCACGTGAAGGAGCACTTGGCTGCGTTGAGTTTGACCTGCAAGGGTCCGGAGTGGTTATGGGATGGCACATATGTGGTGGGTTTGCATGTTGAGCAAGATAACAACCCGCTTAAGTGGAAATGTGGAAATAGCATCCCATCACTTCCTGAGGACCTGACGTGATGTAATGTCTTCTTGTGGTGTAGAAAACTGGGGGTCACATTCCTGTGTGTGGGTGGCTTCGTATCACTGCATGATTTGTAAAATGCAGGACAGTATTGATCACGTCTGGTTGGGATGACAAAGTGACTGATGCTCCCCTTAAGAACATGATTGAGGACATAGCGGAAAGAATATGCCAGAATGACCCTGCACATGGTAAGTAATGCACAAGCGGATACGCTTATGAGGCATAGGTCAATGCAAGTTCTCTAGCCAAAGGGGTTTTGTTGGAGGTTGATGGAAGCGTTGTAGAAGACATGTTGGCTGCGGCATGCGAAGATTGCTCAACATATCAATTTATCAGAATTGGATGCTATTCTGAAGGGCGTCAATTTAGCACTACAGTGCAGCGCAACGGAGCTACACCTCTTCACCAACTCCGTGTGTGTGCACTGGTGGGTATCAAACATGCTCACTGGCAAAGCCAGAATATGAACTAATGTGGCAAGTGAGATTCTGATCCAAAGGTGTTTGAGTTCTCTTGAAAAGCTGATTCAAGAGTATAACTTATTGATCACGATAAGTTTAGTAACGTCAAGTGAGAACCGAGTGGATAAGCTCACCAGAGTACCGAAAAGATGGTATGATGTGATCAAGAAGGAAATCGAACCAACACACCCAATATGTGCTTCCATAGTGAATGAAACCCTCTCCTGATCAGATACGTGTCATACATTGCCAGAGTGGACATCCTGGCGTCAGGCGAATGCGGTATTTTGTGAGACGAGTCTTCCTTATGAGATCCAAGGTGGCCATCAAGGCAGCGGTCAGAAAATGTAAAGAACACCAGTCATTTGACCCAGCCTCAAGTCATTGGCCTCATGGCAACCTAAGTGTGACTGAAATCTGGACCCGCTTAGGAATGAATATTACGCATTACGGTTGGCAACACTACCTTAAGTTAATTGCTTGTGGCCCCAGTTGATTTGCAATATGGCAACACCTGCTTCAACAAGAAAAAAGTTGGAAAATATTTTTTTTGAACGAGGCCCACCATCAGAAATACTGACCAACAATGACACTGCATTTCGCTGTAAGTCCTTTAAAGATTTCTTAATTGACTGGGGAGTTCAACTTCGTTTTTCGCTGCACCTATGTTCCTGCAGGAAATGGTATAGTGGCAAGATCTCATCGGAGCATAAAGAGAATTGCAGCAAGAAAGCAGTGTTCAATAATGGAGGCAGTATACTGGCATAATATCACACCGAAAGATGATATATCGTCGACTAATGCACCTGCCAATATGATTCACCGTTACCAACTGAAAGTGAAGGGAATTGCTACAACATTAACACCTGATTGTATATATTGTGATACTTACAACAAAGTTGTGAACAGAGTACGGGTGAAAGCTCCCCATGGCCAGTGTACCTCCAGGTATCAAGTGGGTCATGTGACGGACATTGTAAGTCCACAAACAATAATAGTCGACAGGATGCCATGGCATGTAAAAGAACTTCACCTTTTTGTTGATTCTGATACATCGGCGAGTAAATCCGATGATGGTTCATCATCTGACAGTGATCGGATAATTGAGATCTGCAAATCCAATGCTTCCACAGACACAGAGATTCCAGAAACTCAAGATACATCTGATGACTCCTCAGAAGATGACTCTACGACACGTGTAAGGGAGATAGTTGCATTATGATGAAGCACCAGGATAAAGAGAGCTGCTCCAAACTTTTCAATTTGTGGTAATGAAATCGGGGGGGAAGTATAGCAAAGAAAATAGCGAATTACCTTGTCAAACTATGCGACAGCACATTGCATGTATCCTACGATGGAAAAGAAAATTACTTACAAAAAAAAAAAAAAAAAAAAAAAAAAGGAAAAACAGAAAAGGGGCATGTATTCCGCATGACATACTGAAGACGGAATATTTAGATTAAAAACAAGTCCATCGCAGGAGTCTCTATAAAAGTATTTTGATATGCAAAAATTTGGCATCCTCTCCCAGTTGTCGACGAATGAAAAAAATGCTCGGCTGATTAAAGCAGTTGGTGTTCTTGAATCGGGAGGAAAAATTGACGTATTTTGGCTACTGCATTTGTCAGAGAATGAGTTATTGGGATTTGTGAGATAGTACCTGCGAATGAAGTTTTCGGCATTCCTTTCTGCCCCTGATATTTGAGTCTGAACTTACAGAGATTTGTTCTCAGCGTTGTGGAATTAATCTGCAACAAATATTTCCTTTGCTTCCAGAACACTTACAGTGTCAGGTCCATGTACAGCTTTGTATTTAGAGTTATCCTTCATCTAAATGGATAGACAATCACAGCTAGAGAGCTCAGTATGTTCCTGTCATTTTAACCCATAGCTGGGGAGGAGAAGAGATGGATTCATACCTTTCCAAAGGGTATTTGCATGTAATTGAATCTCACAAGATTAACTGGAGTTTAAACATGGCTCTCTGATTTCTCATTCTGAGCTACTATCCATTCGACTACCCACACAGCCTATTGAGCATTCTTCCTCTATAAATATAGCAATTTTTAAACTCCACACACACTGCAATCTCAGGTGATTTGAGAGAAACATGATTATTTCTGATTACCAAAATTAGAAAGAAAATGGTGAAAAGCATAAAAAAGAAAACCTAATGAAGAAAAAGTAAAAAGTTGTGTTTTTTCCCCAGTCATCAAACAAATTATATGAAATATTCTGACACTTGAAATTGAATATTGTATTACAATATGCTCAGTAAAATGTACTTGGTTGTTAGAGCATTTAGTGACAAATCTTACCAATTGTTTTCACTTAAATCAAGAGATCCAAGGATATTTTGCCGAAAGGCACTAGCAACATACAAAATAGCTTAGGAAAACGGAAAGGCTCTTCTCTTGAAGATGTCAATTCTTCCACTAACTTTTGTAAAAATGAGAAGCTTACATTCAATTCTCTCAATGATTTTTCAAATCAAATTGTTACTAATATTTATTTATCAGTGATCCTTTAAATTTTGTACCAGATTTTAATTTTCGTTAGTGACTTTCCATTTATTATTTCATGATTCTATATGGCAAATGCATGTCAGTACCAATGCAAAAGGGGCCCCTGAGTCTGTCAATGCTAGTTACAACCAGTACCCCCAAACACATTAGCAGTAGAATGGCTTGGCATGTCCAGATATGGGACTCTCTGAAACTTGTCCAGATCTGAGTCTTTGTCAACTGTCTCATGTCAATAAAAGTGATGGAAAAACCAGCAGTCAGCAGTGGGCAGTTGGTGAAACTCAGTAATCTTGTAAAGATATTCCCTTGGTACATTATGTTCTGAAAGTTGCCCACTGCTCACCAATGCTGTGGTTTCTGAGGCAGTGTTATTTTGGTTCCTCCTTTTTTTTTCCTTATCTGCTTGTTAACCGAATGTTCTCTTAAGAACTATAGAGTAAGTGTTTCCTCCAAACACAACATACCCTTTGCCTTATTTTACAACATTCTAACAATTCCTTCTTTGATTCAATTTAACACTGAATTACAAAACTATCATCCTGTAAGTCTGATATGAACATCTAATCAATTGTTTCTATAAATGTATTCTAATAGTATTTTTATCTATTCTGATGGATGCATTGATTTTCTTATGCAAATAATTTGTTGAACAAAAATCACCTTGCAACTGTTTTTACTTCTTTCTTGTACTTGACAATTTTTTTTAATATATCAAATAATTATGCAGTGTTTTATATAACCATAAATACTTTATTTATAAGCACATAGGATTTTAAAAAAAATTCTATTAACAGTTTTTGCTTGTCTCATATTTAATTCCAGCTTTTCTATTATTCTAACAGTGCCTTCATGTGCTTCTATATAAATAAAGCACAGTGTACACGTGTGTCTGTTTTTCAATCTCAGCAAATCATAAACAACCTGAAGTAACAGGTAGTAACTGCTGTAGTTACACGCAATTAAAAATTACATAAATAACTCATTTAAAGTTAAATTTAAATATTGAACAGAGTGAAAGGGTTAAAAAAACAATCCTTTATTAAAGGTTTAAACTTTAATTTTGCTTTTCACTGTAATTGCAATTGATAACATCTAGTTAAACCACAATTAAAACTTAAGTGGGTCATGGTACATTGCTCATTTTTTTTTCTTTTTCTAGCATGCGTACAGTGATGTATTTGAAATATTACATAGTCTTAATGTCTTTTTAAGAGTGACTTTATGTAAAGGGATCATAAAGAATGGTGATTTTAAAGGAAAATAAACATTGCAGCATGTGACATAAATATAAACAAAATATAGAGATCAGTTATGTATATGAAGAAAGATTATGCCAAATTAAGGGGCTGAATAAAGACAAAATAATTTTATTTCTAAATTCTTACATCTTTTACATACATAAGATATTGAAGGTAAAAGGCTGAAGGACCCAAAACCCTCCACAGGAGCTAGTCTAAAGTCTGCCTGAAGAGCAGCTTCTAGCCTAGTTAATAAATACTAAAACCATATACAGACTTTCTGGTCCCACATTTTAACATTGAACAATTAATAATTTACTCTTAAAACTTATTACTATAATTATAAATTTGAACAGATAAGCATTAGGCTCATTAAAGATTGCTAATAAATTGAAGTATTCAAAAAGAAAAAAATTATTTACACTACTTATATTTGGACTATTGTCCTCATCTTTTGGCCATTGTGTTGCATATCCTTCATCAGGAGGTATATAAATCTGGGTAACCTACAAGGAATTGTGAACTGAACTTTTATTTAATCTACTGGGGGTAGACTGTTCTTGTTCCAAGATATATAGATATCATCTATTTCTTATTTTTATTTAGTACTGTTCAGTTATTGCTCACCTGTTTCCACTGAGTACAACTACACACTGCCCGACCAAGGGATTGAACTCATAACATCACTATGTCATCAAATTCACAAACCAATGCTTTTATCCACCAGGTTATTGACCCATAGCACGATTTGATGTAGTGAACTTGGAGCTACAGTACAATAGCCTCATGGGTAAAAGTGTTGATTTGTGAATTTGGTAACAGTGGTTATGAGTTCAATCTCTTTTTGTGCTTTATCTTTTACTTCTAAATAGACTTTCAGTTGTTTCCATTTTCCTAGTTCATCTCTCTTTGCTTCTGAAAAAGATTTCTTGTTATGTAGAAGTCTTCTGCATGAATTTCAATTCTTTTGATCTTCAGATTTTTTACAGTTGATAAATCAATATACATACTCGTTCCTTTTATGTTTTAGGTTGGTGCAAAAATAATGACGTAATAATGTCGTTTTTTGACGTATTTTTTAACGTAAAAAAACGACATTAAGTCATTATTTTTGCACCAACCTAATAGTTAGGTTTTATACATTTAATATTGCACCAGTTCTTTGTCTTGGAACATTTATATCATTTTTAGGATGCCACTTCTGATTGTAATGAATGACCAACTATTCTTATAGATCATTAGCAGAGCGAGTTTGTTCCTTGTTGGGTGCTCTATACTTGAAGCCTTGTGTCAAAACTAACTGACACTTTGTAAATAACTGCATCTCTTTTTTTTTAGCTTCAGGTATTTTCCTTGGAATTCACTTGTCAAACTGATCCTAATTTAAATAAATGCAAGTCAGAAGAAAGGGAGATAAGCCTGCTGCTGCTTAGAATCATCCATTAGGTTTGGGGAGGAGAAATAACTCAATTAGTTAACAGAGTGAAATGATTAAAAAGACAAAAACAAAAAACAAACATTCTATATAACTTCCTTTACTGTTATTATGCTAATTCTTCATTTGACCAATAGAATGGATAAAAGAATTATTCTATATGCAGAACTGTATTAGAAATGTAAAATTATATACAATAAAATTATCAACTGAATAACTTACTGTGTCATAGGAATCAGTCATTTATGTGCCATGTGTGATACACACTTGGGTGATAATGTATCTTTCAATACATGGCTGACTAGGCAGATTTTTTTTTCTTGCAGTAAACAAGTTATCATCTAAGGCTATAGAACCCAGTCTGTCCTGGTATTTACCCATAGCTGGGAGAAGAAGGGCATTAGCATGTAAGTGATTGTAATAGATCTGACTTGAATTTGAACTTGGCTCTCCAATTTCTCAATCTGAGCCACAATACATTACTCCACCATGTATAGGAATATAAACTGGATATATTTACAAAAATCTAAATGGACATTTAAATTCCACTAGATTATCATTCTTGGACATCATCATATGCATTATTTAAGATGAAGTTAAAATTTAACTATCATTCCTATTTTAAAACAATAACAGAAGCACTATTTGGGAATGTGTTTATTGCAATTTACAAATTAGGAAAGAGTCTGCAAAAGTATTATTTTGCTAAGAAAGATGAGTATCACAGTCCTCAGCTAAACTGTATTTATCATTTAGAACAAATAGCACTAAAGTACGAGATATAGCAAATTACAGAATGTCAATTGTTTTCAATTTCAATCCTTTTAAATTAGCTCTATAATTTGCATTTCATTGTCATTTTTAAACAAACAACTGCTATCATAATTTTGCCCATGTAAAATTCACATTTTTCAAGGGAAAAATATTTTAATGTTTTAAACACCTTCTCTTGATTTAAGCAATAAATAAACTGATGTGTTTCTATTCTGACATTGCTACATAAAACAAATGTTTGTAAGTTTAATTCAATCCTCAAAGCCGTGCAACTTGCAGGCAGAAATTTATTTTCCAGTTGAGAGAAAAAAATTATTTCTTATTAATATTGACATTAATCCCATTGCAGCAAAAATGTTTTAAATTTCTTTTTGAATGTTTTTTTGTCAATCAGCCTAAATATGTAGCCACCAAAGCATAGCATTAGCTTGGATTCACCCTAGAGAACAAACTGATTGATATTATTGCTTTCCAGAAAAGAGATTATTATCATTAATATTACTAATAAGGTGCCTTTTTATAATTCATATCTTTAATAGTAATGAATTATCTTTTTCTAGATTAATAATAAAAATAACAGATAAGAACAAGTGAACATAAAAATAGCATCAGCAAAAGAAAAAAAAATACTTTATTAATAAGCATAGAAGTAATAGCCGAGAAAAATTGCAAAAAGTAATTCTGATGAGAATATTCATCACAAATATGTATTTCTATTAAAGAGCAAATGAAGTAGAGAAAGTATTGCATTATAGTCAATAAGGGGATCAACTAAAAAAGCCCTGCAGTTGTGTACAAATAATTATAGAATATCTAGTATATGAGGGTGGAGGGGGTGGTCATACTGAAAAGATCTCAGCTTGACCCCACTTTACAAAATCTGACCAAATAACCTAACAGATATTTTTCTCTGTAATGTCAGGAGCTTTTCAGTGTGTATATATATATATATATATATATATATATATATATATATATATATATATATATATATATATATATATAGAGAGAGAGAGAGAGAGAGAGAGTAAGTAAAGGTAATAAATCCATTGATATATAATCCAAGTGGATACTAGTAATATAAAATATTAAAACTGATCCACAAAAAGTGCTAAATATATTTATTATAACAGAGCATATAAATAGTATTACACAACAAAATCCAAAATTACCTCATATGGGGAATAGGCTTATTTCAACTGACAAAAAATTTGTCAGTCTTATTCAATCACAGTGTATTGCAATATACACTGGGGTTGAATAAGACTGATGAAGTTTCAATTGGTTGAAATAGATCTATCCCCATACAAGGCAATTTTGGATTTTGTTGTGTGTGTGTGTGTATATATATATATATATATATATATATATATATATATATATATACACACACACTAGCTGAATTACCTCCATCTTCTTGCTTTCTCCTTCTATATTTTGGATAGGAGTCATTCCCTTGTTCAAATTTAAATTATATCAAAGGGAAAAAAATTTCAGTAGGGGGTTTGTTCATCCCTGAGCACCACTTTTGATCAAAATGAAATATACTTATCCAAGTACCCTGGGTAATGTAGTTTCAGAATATATATGGTTATGGGGATCTATCTTCAAAATCCTAGGAAGAGCCTGATAATAAACAGACATAGGCTCCAACTATATATATATATATATATATATATATATATATATTAAAAATATAGTTTTAAGGTATACAGTTTTAGATGAAAGTGGAAAAAGTTTTCATGTATATGTTTCATCCTTTAGAACTTCAAACAAAACATGTTACACAAAAACTTTTTCCACTTTGTCATACTTCTTTCCCTTAAAATTGTTCTTGGTATATCATTATCCCAAAGTATATATTATATTTATGGTTTAAAGTGAACAATATCAGGGGTAGAGTGTATGTAAATATAAAGTGGACACTTATGTCAACACTGAATGGAGACGGTCTGTTTCATGACTGAACACAATATTTAGGCCTAAAGATTGTGTTCTAGCATAAAACAGACTGTCGCCACTCAGTGTTATACACACACACACACACACTATTTCCTTGTAATAAAACAATATATATGTATGGAGAAGCAATATGTATTCACATAATAGCAAAAACACACACAGAATACACAAAAATGGAGATAGATTTAAAAAGATACAGAGGTCATAAAATGATAAGAACCTTCTTCCTTCCCATTTTCTCTGACCAATGCTAAATGTTCTATTACCCCTTAAGCAGGGAACATTTTCTCCACTAGTCCAAGAACTTGGATTAGTAACACACAAAAGTCAATGGCTAAACAGAAGAAAACACAAGGAAAAAATTAATTCCTTTAAATAATGTGTAGAAATAACCATTCTTCACATGATGAAGATCACAAGACCTAAACGTGTGTAGCAAAAATATAGAAAATAAAGTATAATATATATTTAAAAAAATCCTCATTATAACCAAAATGTTTGCAGACTCTTTTCTCTTTAAATATATACATCTATATTTTAAGACATTTTTTATATTTATACGTTCTTTTTATAGATACAAATATTTAAGTAAATGCTCTGTTTATAATAAACAGTATTAACAATATTTACCAGGCTGAATGAAAATTTTCTATGAAAATTTCTCAGACATTCAGGCCAGTAAATGTTGTTAATACTGTTTATTATAAACATAGCATTTACTTAAATATTTGTATCTGTAAAAAGAATAAAATAATTGTCAGACTTTGTCCATTTCATAATGTGTGACGTCATATATATATATTTCAAGCAAAATGGTGTTAACAATGTTTAACAACAGCTACATCCTGTGTGCAATCATTGGCCCACAAATGTGTGTGTGTGTGTGTGTGTTACTAATGAAATGCAAAAGCAAACTGTATCCTAGTAGAAATGAAAACTTGGTAAATGAAAGGAAGAAAATAAAATTGAACCTTCCTTAATGCTTTTACTTCTAGGTGCTTCTAAAAAAGATCCAACCAAATCATAACTTCCTTACAAAAAACAAAAAGAAAATGAATAGAAACCTGAAAGAAAACCAATGATGATAATAACAGTACTTGGAGTCAAATATGACTTCAATGTTCTAAGCAAATAGAGTAAATTTATTACTTCTTAAAAAGGTTGTTTTCAGAGGATCAAAAAGATCTGAAGCTTATTTCTTCTTCTCTTATTTGCTGAAAACAAACACTTTCCAAACAGAGTAAATTTTCAAAGTAACAAAAACTTCTAACCTCAGTTGCATCAAATGAATAAGAGTTATAACAAAAGTAAAATGCATGGCAATAACTCACTTATAAAGATATGAGTGTGTGACATAGCATTGCATGGTTGTTGGCAAGAGTCAAAAGATTGAAGAAAAGAAATGTTGGCAAAGAAAATCTTGGTGTAAAAACATTCCGTTGCTTTGCCATCAAATTGATAATCATGATTTAATAGCACGCATTTCTTGGATAAAAGAAACGTGTTCATATCTAAGCTCATTTCTTTCCTTCAAATTCCCAATTCAATAAGACAAGTCTTAATTCTAGTTTTCATGAGGGCACCCCAAATGACTTAATGCTCTTTATTCATCATGATGTGCTTTAGAGGTCATTCCATTAACCTCATTCCCTATCCACAATCCTGCAAAAAGAGAATTATGCTTGGGTTCCCAACAGTGTTTTTTGCCACTGCCTATTGTTAATCAGTTTTTGATATTAGGTTGTACACATTCATCACTGGAAATTAAACTGTAAGCTTTGAGATTCACAATTCAGAATTCTTTGAGATTCACAATTCTATAGCTAAAGATAATGTTATTCCTCATTCATACATTTTTAGAAAAAAGTAAAAATTTCAAAAGATTTTGATAAAGTTAAACATTTTTAGATTACATTTTTATTTATACTGAGGAATGTCAATGTTTTTAATGTTTAGTTGTGAAAGAATTTAAAAATAGAAACATAGTGATGGTTAAACAGAATTTCTAAAATCTTTCTTTCTCTGTACGTGCCAAGTGTCTTCAGGATGTGTGTGATCATGATTCACCACAGCTTTCTTTCTTTCTTTTGTTGCACTCAGCAATACTTGCTTCTTTACAGACCCTCATCCTCTTGTGATATTTGTTCTCTCCATCAGTTTGCTTCAACTTGTCATCGTTTTCATCTGCTCGTTTTCCTTCAGCATGTCACAAATATTTCAGTTTTCTCTTTTTGATATCTCTTTAAAACTTCCTCATTTATCACATGTTCTGTCTATAGTATTTACAATATTAATTGGTAAAACCAAACCTTGGTTGCTTAGAGATTTTTTTCGTTTATGATGATACTGTCCAGATTTCCAGTGTAGACATTATATAAATTCCTAGCATTATGTGACATAGCAACCACTTTTTAATATGGATATTTTATTAAGTAATGTAAAAAGGTTCTATGAATGTTATAAATGTAATACATATTATCTGAATGAATGAATATAACAAGTAATTATATGGGATTAAAATGATGCTCTCTCTCTCTCTCATACACTTTTATGTAAAGTTTAACCTGATTAAAAACTAATTATCAAATAAATAACATTTATTTAATGAAAAAATGACAGCCTATCAAATAAAGAAATTACAATTTTAAGAAAGGTTCAAAGGTCTAACGTTCCTTGTCAAGACAAGGATACAATTGGTAGCTTCAAATACCATTAGGCATATTGATTATCTAACTTACTCTGAATTGTGAATATTGTGTAAAAGGAAAAAAAAACTTATGTAGGAAAAAGGAAAATTGATCTTAAACCAGAATAAAATGTCCTTTCTTTGGCAATTCATAAAGTACTAATAAAATTAACTATCCAGTCTTGTATACATAAATTCTTACAAGTATGTATACAAAACCTTATCTCCCCAGGTATAGTTCACTGGTAAATCATAGAACTTGTAGCTTAAAAAAGGAAAGTATATGAGAAATGATATATAAGTAATAGAACACAGAGTTTTTTTCTTAATCATTTCATCCCAAGCAAGGCAATAATGGCACTAAGACACAAAGGGTTACTGAGACTGAAAGAGAATGAGAAGACTTTAGGAGAAGGAGTTAGAAACCCGATCCTAAACAGGAAAGAAGAGATAAACCTTTATTCCTGTTCAGAAGATGGGGGGAAAGAGTGTGAATTGGGCAATAAACAAACCTATCTACTCCTCCACAGAGATATCAATACTATCCAAGTATTACAGATTTTACAAGTGATAAAAATTTATATGTGAAAATTTTGCATTACAAATTGAAACTAACTACCAACACTGGAAGCCTAGTGACTGAGTATAATCACACTAATAAGCAGAATAACAAAAATGACTAATAGCAAGAGAGATCTATAGGTACTTACCTAGGAATGTATCTATCAAGAAATGAAACTTACCCTTAGCAGTTTTCTACTTAGCACCAATAAAATACTATCAAATATAAAAACAGCTTTTAAGCGACAATAAGAAAAATAAGAAAAAAAAAGTAAAAAAAAACAAAAAAAAAAAAAAACAATATTAGTTTGGTTGGTATCAAATGAGTGTGTGAGTATGTTCACATTTCTAAGTGCCTAAGGGTAGCAATGATCGAACAACACACACAAATACACCCACCCACATTATTGATTTATAGACAAAATTAATCTTTCAGACAATGCTACTCCAAGATCAGCAAGTGTGAGTGGATATATTTTGATGGTAAATGTTTCATCTCATCCTATGTGATAGTTGGAAGAAAAAAAAAATTGTGGGATGAGAGGGACAGATATACAATCAAAGTATAATCTTATTCTATAGCTAGACAGACATGCACTTAGAAAGCCCAAGCAAGGTGAGAAGCATGGATAAAAAGAATGCTAGAACATTATCTATAGACTATCTTTTTATTGATAAAATATAGGCACTCTTAAAGTACTCAATATGTACACATATTGTGATTTGGTGTTGTGGCTCTCTCCCTACCTGATGGTATGTAAAAGAATATTCTTGATTGCTTTTATATTGAAATCAATGCCTCAACAAGAAGTGCTGACAGTTTTATCCACATTCTGTTGAAATCCTGCTTACAAAGCTTTTAAATTTGCAAATAAAACCTTCACACATTATAAAGTTGTATGCACAAATACATTAACCCCAAACTGATTACCTGGCCAAAATCCAAAGAGAAATTGTTGAAAAGGATTTATCATTGTTTTGCAAGAATCTGGGCCCATTGCCAAAACCAAGATTAATCACAAAGATCATCACTCAAAGAGAAATTCAGTATTTCTTTCGACAAATACTCTCCAATTTACTACAATTTTACAATGATTTATAACCAATGTCTACAATAACAATGAACTAAAAAGGAAATTTGAATTGCCTAAAATCCTAAAATCTCTAAAACTAGTACTTCTTTCAATATAATTTAATACAATTATTGAAATATCTTTTAAACATGAAATTAATTTCAAGTAACTTACAGGGTGAGACAGATGAATTGTCATCTAAATTATGCAAAAATATTGTCTACACCATCCCATGCAGCTGCAGAAAGAAATATAAAGGGGAGACAGGCTGCCCCCTTATGGTAAGGCTTCAAGAACACCAGAAAGCTGTAACATGAGGGGAACTAAAAAAAATCAGGCATGGCTAACCCCATATGGAGAGAAAAGGGAGATCACCACCCTCTGTGGGATCAGGTTGA
Source organism: Acanthosepion lycidas (assembly GCA_963932145.1). NCBI lineage: Eukaryota > Metazoa > Mollusca > Cephalopoda > Sepiida > Sepiidae > Acanthosepion > Acanthosepion lycidas. The sequence goes on from OZ010583.1 coordinate 7,872,831, forward strand.
AATCATAAACAAAGAACATCATTGGAAAATTCGTAAAGCTAAGGAATCAGCACATATGCTAGGCCACAAAAATTTCCTGAGCTGACCAAGCATAAAAATGAATACAATATGGAAACCAGTAATAAGGAGCGCCAGAGAAAAGCAATAACAGCAACAAAAATTGCAATATGATCTCTGATAAAAACATGCAATGATAACAGCAAAAATTGCAATATGAGCACTGGTAAAAAAATGATTGAAGACATTAGGTTTATAATACCCAGAAATTCATACACAGATGTCCTCAATGACACATGGCACAGTGGATAAAGGCCTTAGTTAGATCAAGTGACAAGACTCAAAGAGTGCGAGTTCAATACCTGGTTAAAGTGGTGGAGAAGTTGGACAGGGGAATTAACAGGAGGTAACTGACATGTCTACCCCCAATGGGTGAAATAAAGGGTTCAGTTCGACATTCCAACCACCTGAAGAAAGCCAAAATATAAAATGATAAAATGTGATAAATATCGCAACAAAGATGAGGACAATAGTCTGAATAATGTAAATAGTGTACATAATACCTTATCTCAGAAATATAGACAATTACTGAAGTAATTTGATTGTAAATTATTAAAACGATGACTAAACTTTATTTCAATTTATGACACTAGAATTTTCTATTACTGTTTTATTTTTTTTATTGCTACTAATTTTTATGATTACAAATATATTGTTTCTTTTTAAATTAAAATATATTTCTATCCTTATCAATCTTTGCTTTAAAACTACCAAATGAATAAAAATAATTAAATTCTTATTGAAATTAATTTCTACAAATATATAAACTCCTTATAAAACTTTAACTATAAATTTGTAAGCTTTGGCTGATATACTAAAGCAGCTATACTCAAACGTTGTATATATTTGCTCAAAGGCCTTCATTAAACAATTGCAATTCCAACTAAAATTAATACGCAATACCAATTCACTTATCTCCCTTGAGAAACCGGGTCATTATCATCAAGATGAGCACCAACTCAGATTCCACACTATTAAGTTGCAAATTGAACTGGAAATTGCTTTGTTCTCCAAGTTACAGCTTTTTAATTGTATTGCACTAACATATACCTCAATACAATGTGATGATTTTGCTGTGTTAAGCTAACAAATATTGGATTTTATTATGCTATAAATAAGGGTATCATTTCATGATAATCATTATTTTATTCAACAATCAATAATCATATGATTTCTTTTCTCCTTTAATGTTACTATGATTTTTCTTGTTGATATTTAACATACAGAAACCAGATCATTATTATCATGGTGAGCATGAACAAAGACACCCACCCACAAACATTGTCATAATTGTCATTATCCTTATGTTGCAAATTAGACTGTATCATTTTTATTCAAGTTATCACAATACTTTTGAAATGCACTAACAAAAATTTCACTGTGATGTACTATTTTTATGCGTTAGCAAACAGACTAACATATAGAGATCAGATCATTTTAATAGACATAATATATATATATATATATATATATATATATATATATAAAAACATAACATAATATATAACATATAAACTATACATTTCTACCATAATTTTTCTTGGTAGTTATTGTTAGATGTGAATTTATAAGCTAAAACCTAAAGAATATGAAGGTATCAAAAGAAATTGTTTTTAATGTTTCTGTCTTGTCTTAGAAGAAGCCAGAGAAATTCTGGACCAAAATATTTTGATACAATAGCAGCATTCAAGTCTCTTATTTCTGAAATATCTCTTAACACAAATATCTGCTAATTTATTTCTAATTTTCTTCATGTGAATCTATTAATGTACTTTTAATAATGGTGGCTAGATAACCAAGCACTTCAATTATATCAAATAACAAGTCTTAGAGTAAACATCAGTTATTTACTGACTGAATAACAGCTCAAAGCCATCTTTAATTGGAACTGCAGAAAAGAAGTTCATTCTTACTACAATCAGTTTTGTTATGAATATTAAAATTATTATTAATCAATAATAATAATTCTGCTTGCCCTTCACTTAGTGAGCACGATCATTACCACCTGCCAATACCTCATAAATAATGAACTATTCTGTTTTGATCACGAGGAAAGACAGAAAAGACATATCAGAGATGATACTTGGTTTCAGTTAGAAAATGAAACAGAGTAAGGAAGTATTTAACATCTCCTCCCAATACCAGATAAATAATGGACTATTCCATTTTGATCTCGTGGAAAATATATCAGAATCGCTACTTCAGTTCTGTGAGAAATTGAAAGAAAGAAAAATAGAAAGAAGTGTTTAACATCCATTTCAGTGAAATGGAAAAATTGTCAATTTCAGATCTTTTTATTTACTTCTTAAAATAACAACCAGCATTCATATTTATGATTGCTATTGCAATATTTTGTTAAAGTTGTTAAGCTCAAATATTTAACTATGAGGGGGGGATTTTTATGAATGTTGTACAATTCCTCATGAGCTTATTCCATCATTAACTTAAGAATTAAGATTAATCAGAAAATTCAAATAGGAAAACTGAGATTTTCATGGTAATAATTACTACTATATTAATTTCTATTATTCTTATATTACAGTATATAGATTAATATACTTGTACCTACCAACATACATCCTGGCTTGACCAAAAAGTTTATTCCATTTGTTTAGCAAAAGTAAAACAATTTTTAAGAAAATTTTCAGTATTTATTTTTGTGGACAACTTATTTACACTATATTCCATATTATCTTTTGTCATCCTTCCAGCAACTTCCATGGTCTCAAAACTTTAATTTTTCTTTCTCTGCTGTGTGGTTTGCAGTCTTCCCAAGAACTGAAATTGTTTTCATGAGGAGAATTCTGTGAAAAGTGCAATAAATAGTTCATCCAAAGGGGCAATATCTTGTGAATACAACAGATGAGTGAAAACTTTCCAGTCGAGATGTGACATTTTTTACCTGATCACCAAAGAAAAATCATTCAAGCATTATCCTGATAGAATATTACATATTTCTCTAAACTAATAATTCTGTCTTCATTTTTTTTTCTTTCTTTTTTTTTTCTTGATTTTTTTTGCTTTCAACTGGTCTAATTAGGAGCAGTACTTCTTCAAACCAATCATTTGGTTTCCTGGAAAGGACTCCCAGAATAGAATTTTATTCCATTCTTATCATATACATAGCATCACCTTTTCTGAAGGAAAATTGGCCTGTGTATTCTATGTCATAACATACAAAACCAATCTTTGTGAATGAAGTTACTTTAAATGAAAAGTAAACTTTCTGGTGTAACCAATACATATTCTGCATCTAATTCTACCACTGAGGAACCAAGAGAAATTTCTCTATATAAAATATTAATATCATTTCTCTTAATAGCCTGACTTGATACAAGTTACTTTACTACTTTCAGATCCATTAATGGCTATTATGATTGAAAACAAAACAAAAGACTTAAATGCCAAATGTGACATGAGTAGCCAATGGTCAAATGCAAATAAGTAAGAGAACTGTCCAACAAACAAAATTGACAAAGTTTGCAATAAAAAGAAAAAGAACAGGACATAATATAAAGCATTGGTTCCAAAATTGTTTTGGGTTACCGCCCACTTACATGCAAAATACACAACCCTGATGCTTCACCAAATGTATAGTCCACCTTTGATTGGATTTTCTTGGTGATAGTATTGCATGTCGAATGAGTATCTTAGTATTTCTCATAATAATTGTTATATATCAGATACGCTTTAAAGCTAAGGCATGATACACTTCAGGTACAATGTGTGTGCGTGGGTTAGGGTTCAGATGTGTCACTGGTACCCTTTGACTGCCCACTTTTTTCTCTCACCGCTCCACCTGGATCTTTTCCACTGCCCTCAGGAGAGGCAGTACTGCCCTTTTTTGAGAATCACTGATATAAAGCAAGCAAACAACCATAATAAGGCAAAGCAACAGTAATATGGCAAAAAGTTCACAAACTAAGAATTGGGGTTGACACACAAAAGCAAGTTCAGATAAGTGAACGAAGCATTCTGACTTCAAGGCAAGACAGACCAGGATTGGGTTAGATGAAACCGTGAACTGGCCTATTTTATTGGCTGGGAAAAAAATCCCAGTATGCATTTGCTTGTTTTTGCCTATAAAAGAGGAGGGGGGAAAGTGTTTTGCAGTCATTCCTCCTCAATTGGAATCAACACCAAACTTTAAAACAAGGTTAACATCATAGTGACAAGAAATATTTATAACACAATGTTATTTTTTTATACAATTACGTTTTTACAAGACATGTAAAACAAAGTAATCAGAGAAGAAAATGGAGGCAAGAAAAAAAGATTTTTCTAAAGGAATATTCTCTCTTAAATTCTTGAAAATTAAAAATACCATATTTTCATTAAGAATATATGAATTTTTAAAGACAAACATATTTTTCTATATTATAAAAATATGAATTATTCCATGTTCTATTATTGTTATGGGGTGGTTTCACAGTGGAGGTTTGTATTTGTACTAAGTCGGTCCTAAAATAGGTTCAACATACAAAATGTTAGAAACTTCATATAATAGGTATGACGCAGAGTAAATCTAGTTGTGGTCGCTGATACTTTAGTATCCAACTAACGGTTGTCTGGCATCGACTCCCTCATTACTCTTACTACTCCTACTTATTATAGGTGGGATAGTCTGTTAACTATAGAATAGGTGTGTTCCACTATCACAATTATAATGGTGTAATAGGAAATTTAAAATGGTCTTACTATTTTTTTATTACCACTAATACATTTTCATTTAATACAACTACTTTTGTAGTGTTTACAATCATAATTTATTATTCAACTAGTCAAAATATAGTACCTGTCAAAATTCATTGGATTCTGGATTGGCACTTCTAAGATCAGAGTGTAGTATCTGTGCACTCTGAAGTGTTATACACACAGACATATAATGATCTTTAAAAGAGGGATGATATTTTATTCATAAAAAAAAAATGATACAAAAGTATTGCAACAATTAAAATTTAGTATCTGTCTATATTTCTGAGATGAGGTATTATGTACACTATTTACATTATTCAGACTATTGTCCTCATCTTTGTCGCCATATTTATTACATTTCGGTTTAAAATTTAGGCACCTTTCAGCTGACACATCTTCAGAAAAAATAATGTCAGCAAATAAGACAAAGTGATTGAAAAGAAAAATTATTTTCAATAACTGATGTTAAAATATACCAAAAGAGTGGGAGGGAACACACACACACACAAAAAAAAATTATTTTCCTAGTTTGGCAAAGAATTAGAATCCCTTTAAGAGGCAAGTTATGATCCCTTTCCTATAAGATTAACTTTTTGAATTCTTGTTCCCAAAATTATGTTATTCCAGGAAACATTGCTCAGCATATCTCAAGTGTTGCAATACTAATAGTGTTGTGCAAACCTTCCTTTAAGATGAAATCTTATATTTTTCTGATGTACTCAACTTCGTCAGATCCCTCTATTGCGTATCATGAAAAGCACTGTCTGGCCCACATTATCTATTCTTGATAAAATCCGTTTTTTTAAATATCTGTCTAAAGGTGACATTTATGTTGGTAATAGAACCAGAGCTAGAAACTTAACATATTTGAATTTCTTTCATTAAAAAGAAATTTGGTTCTTACATCGCTACGGACAAGCATATTATTAATCTATCCAATTATTGCTTGTCCAATTTTGATAAGTTGGTTTTGTCCCAAGGTTTGTATCTTTGCATTCCCCCTAGGAAAATTGAGGAAAGTATTTAATGATTCTGAAATGCTTTTTTCCCCAGTTAGTTAAACATCTGCTTAATTCTGAGGAGCACTTGCTTTGTCTGAAAGCTCATATGAAAGAATTAGCTTACAATTTTGTTAATTCAGCTATTGATTTTCATGTCTTGGCAGAAGAACCATTTCCAAACAGCCAAATTATTAAGAACTAAGATATATATATATATATATATATATATATATATATATATATATATATATATATATTACCAGAGCTGACAAAGTTGCATCTGTGGTCATATTAAATTATTATGTTGATAAAATGTGTATTTTAAATGACACTAGTAAATTTCGGAAATTAGGTGACGTTACTTGTGATGATACCTTGAAAACAGAAAGAAGTTTATAATAATATTTGTGCTGTTGGTTCCCAACATCCACAGATGTATGGGTTACCAAAAATTCATAAAGTGGATGTTCCACTTAAGCCTCTTTTGTCCATGTTCTGCCCAACTTGGTTTGGCTAAGTGGCTTATTGAAGTTCTTGATCTGGTATTATTGTTCTATTTGGAGTATTGTGTGCCAGACTCATTTCAATTTACTGCATATATGTGCAAATTGCAACCCAATCTCGACACTGAGTATTTCATGTCATTCAATATATCTAGTTTGTTCAAAAATGTCCTGCTTCATGAAACTATTGATATTTGTGCAGACTTTTTGTATCATGGCCCTGTAAAGCCTCTATCTTTTCCTGAAGTTGTCTCTTTTGAGTTGATAGAAATAGCTACCAAGTCTGTCTCCTTTAACAATTGTATGTATCGGCAGATAGATGGAGTGGTGATGGGTAGTCCATTAGGACCTCTGATGGTTAACATTTTTGCTGACTTTCATGAGAAACAACTATTTGATAGGATTGCCAAGCCCTATTATTATTTCCCTACATCAATGATATGTGGTAAGGCAGAAGAGTTCTTTTCATATCTAAATAATCTCCACCCCTCTTTGAAATATACCATGAAGGTAGAAGACAACAATCAGTTACCTTTCCTGGATATGTTGGTAAAAAAAAAACCCCTTCAGGTTTTCTCCATAGTGTTGGAAACTCACGTTACTTGGGACTCATTTGCTCCCAAAAACCCACCTTACCTGGGACTCATTTGCTCCCAAAAACCCACCTTACCTGGGACTCATCTGCTCACAAAAACAGGAAAATCAATCTGATCAATACTCTTACACACTGCACTACGATGTTGTGTTCTGAGTGCAAGCTTGACACTGAGCTTAAGAAAATTAAACAGCTGTTTTTAGCGAATGGCTACACCAAATGTGTTATCACAACTAACACCAAACATAAAATTGTTAAGTTCAATGGAGTTAAGTTTGTTAGTCCCCCTAAGTGTTCTGTATATGTTAGACTATTGTGGATTGGTCCTGTGAGTCAAGTATATGCTGAGAAAATATCTTCTATCAAACAGTGTTTTATTGCCGTATTGGTCTGGAATATTTTTTCTACTCAAAAGGCTTTTCCCTCTGGCTGCAAGAATGTCTTGCCTGCTCAACAGTATAGCCTAGTTGTTTACCAATATAAATGTTGGTGTAAGATCAACTATGTGGAAAAGACTATCCAGTGTCTAGAGTTTAGGATTGCCCAGCATATTCCGGGCCAGGTATGTAGACATGAGCCTGTAATATTTGGATGTTCACAGGCTCATGACTCCACTATTGGTGAGCATTTTTTGAATTCTGTTACTTGCAGGATGGGCTATTCTCCTAATTTCTTCTGTCTTGCACATGGCACAGACCAGACTCCACCTTGACATCTTGGGGTCCATTGTTATTAATATACACATCTGGCCCTGTGTAGGCAGAGAGAATTGAAACACAGCCCTTTTCGGGGAATCTGTCTCCAATTCTACGCCAAACTAGGAAAATATTTTTTTTTGTGTCTCCTCCTGTTTTGGTATATTTTAACATCAGTTGTTGAAAATAATTTTTCTTTTCAATCGTTTGCCAATGATACTTTTTCTGAAGATGTGTCAGCCAAAAGGTGCCTAAATTTTAATTGCTGTGATACTTTTGTATCCTTTTTTTATGAATAAAATATGATCCCTCTTTTAAAGATCATTCAGTCTTCGTGTGAGAGTAATAATCTACAAATATATAAATAACACTGCAATATAAGGATTTATAGCTACAAAAAGAAGAGAACATAAGAAAAATGATCCATTTCAAAGAAAAACTATTCTGCTAGACCCTCAAAAGGAGAATGAAAAATTATTCCAACTCAGATGCATCTTTCATTCTATTTACATCTTTTACAATATTGGGAGATTGCTCAAAGCCAGTGATACTTTATGAAAAAGATTTCTATTTGGATTCTAAGCAAAGTCATATAGCTAGTTTCAGAAAAGACCTTAATATGAAAATCACTGAGGTGGTGACAAAGTCAGTGAGCACAAATAAAGGATGCAAAAGTGAAGATCTTCAATGCAGACTTTGGTTGGCATCAGTATCTGCAGTGATGTGAAAGGAGACGCTGAACTGAACAAAAAGAGGGAAATGCCAAGAAATGTTTCCAATGAGAAAATCATATATATATATATATATATATATATATATATATATATATAGCTTTTTCTTTATCATAACTTTTCAATCAAAGAGTAATCATTTAGAAGCAAAAGGAAAGCTAAACAGATGCTCAAAACTGATGGATTACTTAACCATTTCTGTGAGAAACTTAATGAAAAATAAATTATCACTAAATGAAAAATATACTCAGAGTATGAAATATTGTAGGTAATAGTCTCACAGTTATACTGTATAAAATTCAGAAATTTAATCCACAATTTATATTATAAATTTCATATTTTGATTCTAAATGAAATGAATGCAATTATTTTAAAACTTGTATAAAAATCTTAAACCATACACAATTATTTTGAAACAGTCTGTTTATATTTACATAGTATCTCTTTTCAATTTTCTTACTAGAAAAGAGGCTCTACTAAGTGATATGCATATAATTCCATCCATGATTTCTGTTATCATATCTAATCTAGATCACCACAGGTCATGCAGATTTGATGGTATCCTTGCAGTTGTCCTAAGGGGAAATGTGCTTCTGAACTGGCTCCTGTTCTCTCCAAACTTTACAACAAATGCCAAGCTTCTTCCTAACTTGTTGAACATCTTATGTATTTCCTATTTTTAAGAACTGCAAGTAACCCTGTGTGCCCTCAAATTATCTCCCTATTAGTCTCTTACCTCTTTTTGGCAAAGTACTCAAGGCTCTAATCAATGCTGAATTGGTTAAACATCTTACTTCACATGGCCTCCCTTTCATACAAAAATTATGGCTTCCATTTTGCCAGATCTACTACCAATGTGTTAATGGCCATCACTGAATTTGTTTATCAAGTTTTTGATGGCTTCTATGGTTCTAAATATCTCAAAGGGTGTTCAACAGGATTTGGTTTATTGGTCTTCTTGGCAAGCTCAGGATGAATATTTGGCTTAATCTAATTATTTCTATAAAATCATGTAATGAAGTTTGTGATCATTTCATACTAATACAGGGTCCCTTAGGGCTATCCTTTGACATGTTGTTTTTAATCTTCATCAATGACCTGCTTGATGCCATCTGTTCCCAACTAGGTATTTATGCAGATGATACAACTATTTACTGCTGTCTTAGTAGCAAAGCCAACAGATCCCAAAAAGGAACTTCAATCAGTTGTTAACTGGGGCAAGTAATGACTTGTAAATTTGAACACCTACAAAACAAAACTGCTTTCATTTAATGAATATAGAGAACCTTTTCTGCTGCTATCAGCATGACTGATGCTAAACTCAAGGAAAGCGACACTTTGCACCTTTTTGCGTTCACATTTTCCACTGACATGGAGTGGAGTGACTATATTGAATAACTTGCTATTTCTACTGCTAGGAAAGTTAGCTCACCATATTATGCAAGACAATTTTTCTCCTCAGAATCTATCATGCATATTTAGTAATCTACCATTCATCTGTGCATTGAATACTGTTATATCCAGTCTGGTATTCCTGCTGTATATTTAGATATTCTTGATAAAATTCAAAGAAGAGTTTGTAATGTAATCAATCCTGATCTGGCATCTCAAATTCAGTCATTTCTACAAATATTTTCATGGCAACTGTTCTGATGAGCTTTTTTTCTTAGTGTTTTAACAGCATTGAACTACTAAATTGGCAACTAAGTTTCATCATTTTACTGTTTTGAACTAGCTAAATGCAACTGCCACTTCTATTCTAACAGTTTTTCTCACACTTCTCACTTGTGGAACTTCCCTGCCACCTACAATCTTCAAAAATTTAAGTGCAGCATCAATCACCATTTTTTGTTTTCCTAAACTCTCCTCACTAAAATCTTGTCTTTCTTTTTCACTCCCTGTAACTCCTTGCATCACAGTGGCATTATCACCTTGCTTGGGGTGAAATGATTAAAAAAAAAAAGAAAAAAAAAATTTAAGGATAGTTTTTCAAATAATTTTTCTTTTCTAGAACATTATTTTTTTCTATATTTTAACCTACTTACACATAAATTGATAGTAAAAAAAAAAAAAAAACGTGTTAAGTTGATTATAGCTTATCTGATTTTATTTTAGTCAATTCAGATTTCATTGTCTATAATGAATCAACAATTTATTTGGATTCCTGTTCTGCTTTTTAAAAACCATTTCTACTAATTTGCTTAGCTTAATTACTCTCTACTCAAATATTTTTTACAGATACAAACACAGTAATAAGAAAACAGAAAAGTCACATGAGGTTTAACCTTAATTCATTAATACCAATCAATCAATTGTAGAAAAAAAGGTCTGTAGTGGATTATTAAGAATAGATAAGTAAGTAGACATTTATCCCTTGTTTTCTGTTTAGGTTGGGTTTCCAGTTCCTTCTAAAATCCTCATTCTCTTTCATTCCTAGTAGCCCCATTGTGTCTTAGTGGCATTATCATCTGGCTTGGAGTGAATTAAGAAAAGAAAAATGCAGCACAAGTGAAAAAAGAGTAGATAACATTAAAAAAATATACAAATTTAGAGACTGCTCATCATGAAGCTAAGAGTGAAAAAATTGTATATTTTCATGTCAGAAGTTGGTTGAAAGCAAATTGCTTACAATTGATTATGATTGCATTTTTTTCAATTTAATGCTTGCAACTGTTCATAAGCATGTGCTTTGGCAAATTACAATATTTTCTGATAAAACTTAAAATACAGGTTTTATGAAAATGATTTATATGTGTAAATAATAATGTTTTAAGTAGCTGAGTGATAACTAAAATTCTAAATGCTAAATTTTGAGTATATAAAACAAACCAAAATGACTTTGTTCCATTGCTTCACTGGTGGTCAAGACTGCAAACAAATACATGGCATTTCTATGTATTCTATAAGCTTTCATTTTTATGAAGCCTCCTAAGATGATGATGTACCAAAGCACAACCATATTACCTGGTACACAGTATCTTGAGAGTTCAGAATTAGTTCTTGTACACCTGGATTACCACAGTTCATCATTACACCTGTTAAGAGATTCAGGCATTGGACAGGTATTCTCTAAAAGAGTAACACAGTTATCAGCAAAAGGCCATACATTTTTAAAAATAAGAAATAGATAAAGAATAAGACTTTTTTTAAAACAAGGCAAAAAAAAGAAACATGATATTTACAAAGAAAACTACAAGAGATTCACTGTTTCAGGTTTTCTAGCAACAAAGCCACATAAAGTAATTAAAAATATTTTTGTGACCTTAAGACTATTTGAAAAGAAAATAATTTACATGATTGCTTGCCTAGAACATCATTTCTTCTAAGAAAATGTGTAGGAAAAATATATTACTTCAAGTGTTCTCAACTGCAATGGATTAAGTTTAATTTCAATAAATAATCTCCAATTAATTGATTTTTTTTTTTTTTTTTTAACAGCTTATCAACCCTTTGTAGGTGGTTGCTTACAGTATCTGGTGTTCTCAAATAGTCCCTCATTTAAGTACTGACCAGGCTCGATGCAGCTTAACTTTGGTGAGTGAACAAGAATAGGAGTTTTCAGTGTGATTTGACTGTAGGCAAATAATCTTCAAGCTATAACAACAAGAACAGAAATTGCATTGTTGTATTAGCAATTTTTCTCTTGTATGAATAGCTTCCTGAAGATACAATTAATAATGTTTCTGTATTCTGATGCCACAGGCATGTTCTTTAAACACATTACCAGAAATGTACACACTAACTTTATAAGACATTTGTGATCTGCACCCATATAACAAAGTAATAATCTTACATCCATCGTAACTCCAGGAACTGTCAAGTAAATATACCTATCTACCGACACACAAACATTATCATATCAGTTGCCAGTAAAATGAGATACGGTAGTTAGATAGGGTAGGGAAACAAACCAAAAAATCATAATAAACCTTTATATAATTTATTCAGTTTTAGCATCAGCTTTATATCTGCATGTCTGTGCTTCCATAGATTTTAATCTTTTATTTCAAAGATTTTTTTCTTTTCTGAAAATAAGTCCTTCACATCTTGCTCAACAAATACCTGAAACTGACATCAAGTACCATTTTTCACTGGCCTAAATACCCTGATATCAATCTAAAAATAGTAGCTCAGCAAAAATAGTTGGTAGTGGCAGTGATGGGGGGGGATGGTTGAAAGAGAAAAATTTAGCTTCTTTTATATTTTGGTTCGATATGAGAAAACAATTGCATGTCTGAAGCATGCTATGGATAGTGGAAATGGCATTTTAATTAAAAGGTCTATTTTGAGAGCTCTTCATATCACTGCTGACAGGTAGAGCCTCAGTTTTTAGTTTTCCAAAGTTCACCCAGGTTAGCACAAGGGCACCAAGATTCTTTGCACAAATAGTGTCACGATAGGCCTGTGTCCCACTGGGTTTTCAAGAATATTTATTTATTTATCTCTTTCTCCAGGACTCATAGCCAAAATTCCATTGGCCACAGTTATCTGCCCTCAAGCATTAATCTGATTGGCCAATGCTTCTCATATAATGCAGAAATAGCATACAAGTAACTCCAAAGGATTATGCGCTTAGTTGGAAAATTCTGAACTGCTCGTTGTCCTATAAGTAAATCTATAATAATAGCTGAAAAGAAATTAAATTCTGTGCTATTCTTACAAATAAGAACCATGAAGTTCCTTGAACAAAGTGAAAAGCTTACTAACAATAATCAAACTCACAACTATGTTTCTCTTGGTACTTCAAATAAATAGAGAGATTATCATAGAAGTTTAGTATTTTAACTCTTTACATACTAAATTTCTTTCCTAAAAATCAAGAAACTCAACAATACTTTAAAAAAAAAAAAAATAACAGAAAAAGAGGTTATGATTGAAAGTTGATGTAACTACACAAAATGTTCAATTTGATAAAATTTAGGAAAAAAAAACAAATTAGCCACTTCATTTGCAATCAGGATATAAAGATTTTGCCATGACAGAAACAAGAAAGTTTTTTTAAGAAAATCTCTTAGCATTAATCAAATTTATTTTGAATCTGTTAGAAGAAATATCTACTTTGAATTAGAGTCATATATATATATATATATATATATATATAAATAATCAAGCATGGGAAATTTATTGGTTAAAAACAGTAATTTGACTTTGCTGACCAGACACTTCCTCTGTAGTTAAATGGTATAGCACATCAGACCAAATGACGGTTCCGTGTAGGATACAGGTTTGATTCCTGTTGGAATACACATATTTTCTATGAAATTTCTCAGACATTCAGGCCAGTAAATATTGTTAATACTGTATATTATAAACAGAGCATTTACTTAAATATCTGTATATATAAAAATAACAAACTGAAATTATATTCAAAATAATTGTCAGACTAAGTCCATTTCATAATGTGTGTGTGTGTGTGTGTGTGTGTTATTATAGATAAAATCTTTCATACATTGAAAAAAAAAAAAAATCTTGAAATTTAGCCCAGTTCAAAAAACACTATTTGATATTAAACATTGACGAAAGCTTCAGGAGTAGCTGAAAATTTTGTGAAATTTTATTCTGTTCCAACATATCAACTAAATAAAAACCATGAAAAGTATACAAAGAAAATCTGTCATCACTTCATATTAGAAAATAGGCATGTAATATTAATACGCAATAAAATCCCAAATCACCTCATATAAGAAATAAGTTTATTTCAGCTGACAAAAAAAATAAAATTTGTCAGTTTTATTCAATTCTGACACAAACTCAGTCTATATTGGGGTTGAATAAGACTGATGAATTATATTTTTTTTCGTTGGTTGAAATAACCTTATTCCCCATATGAGGTGATTTGTGATTTTATTGTGTATAAATTATTTGTTCTGTAATAGTACATTAAGCTCTTTTTGTGGATCAGTTTTAGTATTTTATATTACTAGGATCCACTTGGATTATATAGACGAATGGATTTATCACCTTTTCTATATATATATATATATATATATATATATATATATATGTGTGTGTGTGTGTGAAAATATATAGAAAATAGGAAAGAACTGGTTAGGTAAATAATCCAAAATTCTTTAGTATTTTTGTTATCGAACTGTGGATTACTACCCATCAATTTTGAAGGATCTATTTACGACTGCCCTGGACTTTGCTGCTGTGTATTCTAACCTGACAAAGGAAGAAACAGATATAATCCTCAGCGCAAAAAAATCTGTCCTCATTCATAATGGGGACCAATGGATAAAAAACAATAACGACCTATTTGACATCACTATGGTATCATTAGACTCTGCAGAGTCTTCTGACCTTGTTGGTCTTTTAATACTGTATAACTTAACCACACACTGCGAAATTGATATTAAGGACATTGGATTGTATAGAGATGACGGGCTCATGGTGGTGATTAGTTCTTCTAGTTTTAAGATAGAGAAAATCAGAAAAATTATGTTTAGTGAATTTAAAAGTCTAAACTTAAAGATAACAGTCTCTTCTAAACTGAAAAGGGTAAACTTCCTTGACGTAACTCTAGACTTAGCAAGCAACACATACCAACCTTATAGAAAACCAAATGCTAACCCCTTATATATACACCCCAAGTCGAAACAACCCTCCATTCATAATTAAACATATACCCTCATCAATAGAAAATAGAATTAGCATTAACTCCGCTAATGAAGAAATATTCCAACAACACAATGGCTTCTATAACGCTGCCCTAAAAAATAGTGGTTATAAAAATGCAAACATTAACTATAGAGACATTTGCACTAGCCAGAGGAAAAAAAAACAGGAAAAGGAAAATCATTTGGTATACCCCTCCGTTCAACCAAATGGTTAGTATTAAACTAGGACAAAAATTCTTAGCTTTAATTGATAAACACTTCCCCACCAATAGTAGGCTTAGTAATATATTTAATAAGAACACCCTAAAATTGAGTTACAGCTGCACTGAAAATCTAGAAAGTATAATAAAAAAAAACACAATAATAAAATCCTGAACAAACCCCCATGCCTGAATAGTATTAATAAAAACCCCTACACTTAAATCAGACAATAATAGTGAAAAATTGTGTGATTGTAGAAACCCAGAAGACTACCCATTAGAAAATAAATGCTGCATCAAATCTGTGGTATACCAATGTACTATCTCATCCACTGAGAATCCTAATACTAATATGATATACATTGGGTCCATGAAGAATGAATTTAAAGCCAGATGGAGGCAGCATAAGTGCTCTTTCAACAATATAAATAAAAGAAATCAGACTTCTCTATTTAAATATTTTTGGCATCTGAAGGAAATAAACAGGACACCTAAAGTAAAATGGAAAATCATAAATAGGACAAGAACTTGTAAAACTTGGGATGACCCATGCCCTTTGTGCCTCCATGAGAAACTGCACTTTATTAAGTTTCTAAATAATAAAAATCTATTAAACAATAGACATGAGTTAACGGTTTTTTGCCGACATCAGATCTATGCTCTGAATAATTAGCTAAAAACAAGCATACAATAAAATAACTTTTATAATCTATAGCCCAAATAAATAGTTTAAATACCCTACAAAAAAAGATAACCCTTTATGAAGTTGTCAAAAAACAAATGTTACGGCAGTTTTTATATGCACAAATCCCTTTCATAAAGAAATAAAATAAAATAAAAAATAAATAAATCTTCATAGACACGTAAACCAGACTTGGCAAAAACATCTTCCGTTTTAAATTTAGACACCCCCACCTTACCCTGACTTGACATCTATGAAAGTAACTCTATACTGATACAAATTATTAACACTCAACACCCCTATTTTAAACAATTCGCCCTGGCTGTTACCATGGAAATTTTGATTTCAATTGTGAATATACTATTAAAACACGTAAATTTAAGAAATAAGTTATTCAAAAAAAAATTTTGCTTGAAGATGGAACAGAGCTTACTTTAACTCAATTTAATTCAAATAATTATATTGAAGTTTTCGGCTTGTTTTGAAACATGAGACCTCTTATGTAGCGTGTTGGAATCATATTTTTAAATAAATAATTATATTTATGCTCTACTTTTGTATCGAGCTCTATTTTTAAAAAATAATAACAAAAATACTAAATATATATATTTATATAATTAATTATATTAATAGGAAATTACAAATGTAACAAACCTCATTGCTTAGTTTGCAAACACTTAATAATTGATAATGTATTTTCTGTATCCAACACCAATATCAAAATACACCCACCTCACCTCACCTGTGATAGCCATAAAATAATCTACTATTTATTCTGCACCTTATGTCCTCATAGTGGATATATTGGTGAATCTGGAAATAATTTTAGATTTCACTTCAACAATCATAAACAAACCATACATCAAAACAATCCTTATTCCCCCATAGCTGAACACTTTAATCAATCAGGACACTCATTAGAAAACTGTAAATGTTTATTGATAGATTCTGATTTCAGTTCCACATACACACGCAGAAAAAAAAAAAAAAAAAATAATGGATTTTAAAGTTAAATACATATAAACTAGGGTTAAATAAAAACTTGGGTATTTTAAATCTTTATAAATATTTCAATAGTTAAACATTTTTTTAGATATAGTTAAAATTTTTTTATTTTATTTTT
This sequence comes from Acanthosepion lycidas, assembly GCA_963932145.1. Lineage (NCBI taxonomy): Eukaryota > Metazoa > Mollusca > Cephalopoda > Sepiida > Sepiidae > Acanthosepion > Acanthosepion lycidas. The sequence goes on from OZ010583.1 coordinate 7,889,733, forward strand.
TAAATTTTTTAAACAACATCTAAAATATTATTACAATTAGATTTACATTAGGAATATTCATTCCATATCACGTGACGTCCGCATCTTGCAACGGATGCTACTTGTAAACAGTTATTTCTGAAGAAAGATTGAGGCCAATCTGAAATATCATATATATATATATATATATATATATATATATATATATATATACTTTCATAAAAAAACATTATTTTTTTTAATTTTCAACTTTTTATATATATATATATATATATATATGTATGTATGTCTATTTTCTGAGTTTCTATGACAAGTTTACAGCTATACTTTTAAACTTATTTTCCAAAAGGAATGTTCATCACAAGATGTTCATAATGCCGCTTCAAAGATTAATTCTCCGTCACTGCACCCCCCCCACACACACACACAAGAGCCATAGAAGATGATTTGTAGGCAAGAGGAATCTGATCTACAAATACATTTCACAGAAGTTCAAATGAAAAATCTCTCATAAACAGAAATTTTGAAATTCAAAATTTCTTTTGTAGTTTCAAAAATTTCCAAGGCCTAGAAACATTGACAGTTCAATAATTACAGCAATTAGATATTTTGGTTGAGTATTTGCAAATATAATTAATTAATAAAATATTAGTCAATTAGAGGCTGCAAAGTTATCACTGAGGTCTATTAACCAAGTTTATAAATGAACATGGAGAAAAAAATTGCTTTAAAAATCAAGAGAAATTAAATATTTAGCTATAATAACAGCCAATCATGAGATTATATACAAGAATATTGTACATTTGTTAAATGATCAAGGAAGAGAGAAACACTTCTAGAATTTAAAACAATTCCTGAAACACATTCTGGCTGGTAGTAGATAAGCATAGAAGAGTTTCTAAGACACTAAATATTTTTTTAAATATAAAAATTTTAAAGGAGATATTTGGTTTTGATCAGTTGTAAGTTAATGTTCAAAGTATTTTTTCTAACAAATTGAGATGTGAAATGAATTTTGATTTTATTTACCAAGTTTAAAATTTCACAATAGCAACAAGAGTAAAAGTAAAAAATAAAATTAGAACTAAGACAAATATATATCAAATGGATGTCTAAAAATCATCCCATACTCTCAAATTTTATTTTGCATATTAATCACCTCTAAATTACATTTTGTTAATCATTAACAAAATGTAATTTAGAGGTGATTAATATGCAAAATAAAATTTGAGAGTATTTTTTTTAAGAACAATAAAGCTGTAAATGTAAGAAATATTCAATTTTTGTAAAAGTGAAACTAGTAAAATTATAAAAAGTGTCATTTTTGAAATTTTAAGAGAAAGTAGAATAAAAAATTTCATTGTTAGTCTGATTTGTTTTACAACATATCAACACCTTATGGATCATTTAATGTTTGTTAGACACCAGCTTGTGATTGCAAAAACTGAAATAACCAAATATCTTTTTTACAGAAAAAAAATAAAATTATATACCGTCCAGCATTTAACCCCTAATCCTAAATGACTAAACTATCACAGAGTAATGTTATAACCTTACAATCGTATAGTTCCAAACAGTAAGTCTGGCCACTGAAAGCAAAGGACAAGGGAATGTTCTGGTATAGTCATAAAAGAAACAAAGTTATTGCTTGACCATAGAAATTGTAACTCTTTATCCTGATATTTAACATAAAACTTATATTCCTGACTGAACAGTGCAGGAAATGATAAAACTGAAAATTGTGAGTAGTTCTGCAAAGAGAGAGGACAGGGGAATAAAAAAAAAAAAAGAAAAAAAAAAAAAACAGGAGAAATTAAAATTGGGAAGAGATAAAGCATTAATAGTGATGTGTAATTTTTTTGATCAAGTCCGGTAAAGAGCAAAGGTTAGCTGAAAAGGCGCCATGCTACACTGAATAATCTCAATCAATAGATCACAAGGGAGTTGTTTATTTGTCAAACTCAGTCTGCATTGATCTCTGCAGGACATCTAATTTGGAAAAGTATGATAGAATGCTTGCTAAGAGCTGTCATATTAGTTGACCTGACAGTGGACAGACACTTCACACTCAAATGCACAATAAAAACAGGAGGCCAATGTACTAAAAGAGTAAAAGCAACCGAGTAGATTTTGGCTGTCAGAAGATGAAAGTAGCACATTTGGGAATATGAGCAACTTTCTGGTCAGAAACTCAAAGATGTTAACTGCCATTTTCTTCTGGGGACTAAATTTTGTTAGGCCTAAAATACTTTCAACAACCAACAAGAATGAAATTTACTTTCAAAACAAAACATTTACAAGTTAAAAGCTAATACAATAAAAGATATATCGAAACTGCAGTTGATTGTATTTGATATTTGCAAAAATTCCCAGAATCCTCTTCTTTTCAAAAGTGGAGACTGAATATAACTGCATTCAATAAAAAAAATAATTTTTTTCTCTCTTAATAAAAATGTTGGAAACTTTTTCATGTATCTAATATTTAGAAAGTTTCTTTTTTTTTTAAAAAAAAACCTCAAATGCACACTAAAAGTTGAAAGTTAATACAGGCATAATTATATATAAATCATTATGATTTATAAATTGATAACAACCCCCAAATATGTAGGCAATAATACGAAAAAAAAACCCCCACTTATTCAAGTTGTTAACTATGCATATTTGTTTTTACAATTTCACTGAGTAACTTGATTTTCTGTTGAAAAGAATCAGCATGTGATTTTTTTTTGGCTGCATTTCTGAATATTTTTGGCTTTTGCTACTGCATAGCATATGATATTAATTTTGTTACTCAATCATCAAATCAAAAATACTTTAACAAGACATTGTGACAAAGATAATTGCTCATTCATACACAGTCAATTCACCAAATCCCAAAATTACTATTTTCAATAAATAATTAAAACACAACTATAAGAGAATTTTATAAAATTTATATCCTAAAGTACTGTTTATACTCGAATATAGTGTGAGGGGGCTTGCACTATACACACATAATTCTTTTAAAAATCATGCATTTTCAGTGAGCAGTTGCACTATACAAAAGGCAAATGTTTCTTCTGAAGTGGTTAAAATTCACACAGGGGTTGCACTATACATGAAGTCAACTTCTAGATGAGTATATACAGATCTTTTTTTTTAATCATTCCATCCCAAGTAAGGCAATAAAGCCACTAAGATGCAAGGGGTTACTGAGTGTGAAAGAATATGAGAAAAAGAAAACATTATTAATGAGAGCTAACAGTAAAAGACTGGGAATTAAGAAGACAAAAGATAACAAATGACATTACATTTAAATTTTTGAAGATCAAAGTTGATTGGAAAGGAAGAAGCCAGAAGAGATTTCCACAAGTGAAAAGTGCAAGAGAAGAAACTGTTAGTATAGAAATTTCACTTACATCTCTCGATTTCAACTAAAATGATGAGACTTCACTACCAATCTAGTACTGCACTTAAATTAATAAGGTTTACCATAAAAATATTTATAGGCACATTATGATTTTGAGAAAGTGATTGAAGCCAAGATACCAGATCAGGATGGATAACATTGTAGATGTTTGTTTTTTTTTTTTTATTAAGAATCTCTAAATAAATAGTAGAAGCACCATACCAGATGTGGTAGCAAAATTCAATGCATAGATGAATGGTAGGCTTATAAATGTGTAAGATAAGATTCAGTAGTTCTATCATCAATATAGATGCCAAGTTGAGAACTGATGACATTGTGAAGGTCATTGAAAAAAATCAGGAATAACATAGGTCCAAGGATAGCGCCTTAGGGGACAGCCGCATTAATGCAAAAAGAGTGGCTACTCAAGACAAATTTCCTTTTATGATTTGATAAAGATTGAATCAAATTAAAAATTTGTCCAGATAGCATAACCTTTCAACTTGTGATGAAGACCAACATGCCAAACCTTGTCAAACGCCTTCAAGAAATTCAAAACAACAGTCCAGAGCTTCATCATTCTTAACAGACACTTTCAATAATAACTGTTAACACATCAGCAGTTGACCTAGAGAAGTGAAATTCATATTGCTTGTCTAAAAGAAGTACCTGCAAGGTGAGATGCTTAAGCAATTCAGAGTTGATTAGAGCAAAAAAAAAAAAAAAAAAAGATAAAAGAGTAATAGGCTGGTAGATATCTATTTGTGTAAATCTGTGAGGATTTAAAGCTCTAAAGTTATTTTGCTAATGTGGTATAATTCTTGTAATAACTGCGAATTTTATTCAACAAGTCAATTGTCCTATATAAATTCTTCAAATGTTAATTAAAAACATTTCAATCCATTATACTTCAGATAAATGTTATTTTTTATGAATTTAAATTTAAAATTATTTCATTATTTTAAACTGACTTCTGAAAATTAATAAACATATTTGATTTGTACCATATCTTGAGCATAAAATCAAATTAGTTAAATTGTGACTAAATTATCATGTAACAAATTTATTGAAATTTACATTCACCGAAGAATGAGAATTCAACCTAGTAAATAGAATGAACTAAAGACAAGATCTGTTTTTCATATTCTGTGGCTAGATAAGAGATTTGTTAAACCTAAAAACATTTTAAATAAAATAAATCAATTTTTAAACTACAATTTTTTCAACAGCAACTTCACTAAAAATAATACAAGTAACCATATTAATAGCAAGAATTTTATCTTGCAAGAATTTTATCAATCATACTCAATTATTTGTTTGTAGTTAACAGCTTAACGAAACCTGTCAGCCAAAAATAAAATGCAAACATTGTGACCTTTAGTTCAGTGGTATAACAACTGATAATACAAAATTGAGTAAATTAAAAAAAAATAATAAAATAAAATGCAAACATGTTTTTTCCTTGAATTTGGGGTGAGGTGGAATGATAAGAAATAAAATTCTCTTTCAGATATTTTACTGTACAGATGCCATCCAAAAAGAAAAATAATTTCCAATCGTAGATTTTATTATTTAAGAAGAACTGTAACAACTGTTGTAGAAAGTTACACAAACAAGCCTCTTCAACAAAATATCAATCTTAAAATGAAAGAAAATTCAATATTGATTTTATTTGGCAGCTAGGTTATACCAGATATTTTTTTCTCACAGGGAGCAGAAGCACAAACTGACTATCACTGTCTTTTGCTAAACAGTTAGAGAAGGATATAGACAAGAGAAAAGAATCTGCTTCTCTTTACCATTTCATATGTGGTTAGGATGAAGTTTAAAAACTCCCTAATTATATAAATTTGCTTTCCATTAATCATATGTAATTTATTAAACCCTAAAAAGCATGCACATTACATAAATGTATAGGTGTCAGCAATGAAGTTCTAGTTCAAATTGCATTTATTAACAACTAGCAGTAGAGCCCGGCGTTGCCCGGGGATGTAACAGTAAGAGATTGATCAAGTATTGACCATCATAAAGACTGAAAAATAAAACTGACAAAGATTATTTGTTTAAGGTTGACGGACACGCATGTCTTAATTAGTTTTTTTTTTTTTTTTTACAAATTGGTCAAACCCAAACTCAAACAAAAACATTGTTTTCAATCGTTATGAGTCTACTGATTGAATAGAATTTTATCATAAACAATTGTCTTGTAAATGGAATTTTTAAAGCATTCTGAATGTAAGAATAAAGAAAAAAGTGTGCAAGACAATAAGAAATACTACCTACCAAAAAAAAAAGTTTTGTTGAAATCGGTTGAAAAATGTAGGAAATCCGATCCCACATATAAACAAACACAAACAACCAACCTGGGTTTTATAACTATAACTCGAAGTGAGTGGTTCCCCTTTCATTAATGCCTCTTAATCGTGTTTTCAAATTGATTTTGTGCAAAAACAATTGTGTTTTTCCAAATTTTGGTGCTGTTAGAACCACTGCAAGGTAATTTTACGTAGTCCTGTGAAGTTTTGTTGAAATTGGTTGAAAAGTGTAGGAAATCCGATCCAATATATAAATGTTACAGACACACACACAATCTGCATTTTATAATAAGTAAGATCTAAACAAAATTTGAAATCAAGACAGCTGTCAGGAAGACAATGTTTACTTTTTAATGCATTACTAATATGGTTACTTTGTCTCATAGAAGAAAATATTTTTTTCCTGTGGTTAAATTACAACATTGACAAATGGCAAAAGAATATTTTCTAGTTTTAAAATCATATATATATATATATATATATATATATATATATATATATATATACACACACACACACAACCTTTTGGTATCCTCAGGCGATTTTTATCAAATGATCTCTTAATGCTTTATTTAAAAAAAAATAAATAAATGCTATATTATTATTTTCAAAAATAAATAAACAAATGCACAACATTAAGAGGTTATTTGATAAAAATCACCTGAGGATACCATAAGATTTAAACCAAGATAGCAGATTCAAATGACCTCCTGATTTTTAAAGTTAAAAGATCAATATGTTATTTTTACATTTATTCTATTTTTTCACACATGTATTGAGCACTTTTTAATACTACAGTTTTCTGGTCTGATTCAACTTTGAATATTAACTATATATATATATATATATATATATATATATATATATATATATATATATATATATATATAACTTGAGATAACAAGTGTCAATGATATCACAATAGAAATAAAATCTAAGATCTAGTCATACACAATATTAGGACATGGCATAAAGCAATCTGTAAGTATTTTTCTCAAGTGGATTTGTGGGTAACATAGAAGTTATCAGTTGAGAAAGTGGAATCTGAAGGCAGATTTCAAATTTCAGTCTAGTCTGTTGCATTCATTTTCACACGGATACACTTCTCTCCCTAGATATGGGTTAAATATCAAGGTAGACTAGGCCCTCTAGCTTTAGAGTAACAGTCACCAGGAAGAACTAGTCTGAATTTAAAAGCCATATAGAAGGCAGCAGAAAGCCAATCCACTATCTTTTTCAAGATAACTTGGCAATTCATAGATAATACAGAAAAGTAATATATGGAGAGCTATGATCACCTAAATCCTGAACAGATATGGCCTTAAAAAAGTAAATATAAAACTCCTTGTCAAAAACATTTTTTATAATGCTATGATTGAATTCTTTATAAAAATACGAATATACTAATCACAGTTGCCATATAATATAAAATAATTGATTAAGCATATCCTATGGATATATCTATATTAAAGTATTACTCTCCTTTTATGTTGACATAAACATGATTCTTTTTGTTCATTAAAGATGGAAATCATAGTTATTTAATGCTAGTCTTTATCTGAAGCCCTTCTATGATGTTTATTATCAGGGACAATCGATCTATCCTTCTCATTTGATTGTTAAACAGGCAAAAAACAAGTCTTTATAATTTATTCTGAATTGAAAACTTGATCAAATAGCAAACTTCAGATGATAGATATCAGTTAAAAAACCAACTTAATTAGAATAATCCAGGTGCTGCTGCTTTATAACTGCCACAACTAAAGAAAGTATTACAGAAAATTATAACTAAATATCTACTAAGGACTCTCTTTAAATAAATTCTTGAATTTTCTAACTGGAATATTTTTAACGAAGCAGTTCCTGTTAGTTCAGAAATGTTCTAGAGCTCTTCACCATGACACACTCCTAGCAGGAAGTAAACCAAGGAATCCTGAAATCCTGGAAGTCCATAGAGCTTCTGGAAAGACTTTTAAAAGAAACTTCAAATAGATGAAAGTTGACAACAAAGCATGGTTTATAAATGCAAGCCTTTGTAGTTTGACATCAAAAACTCTTCTAAAAAGATGTTCAGTTCGAGTCTACATCAAAACAAATTTCAAGCTGATGGAAGAAAATCTCTCAACAATTATCAGAGTAGAAGAAATTGGAATTTAAAGCCCTATTTTTAAAATTTTTATTTTATTGCATTTTACACAGTAATTTCCAACAACTCACAAATGTTAAAATAAATAAATGTTATTTTAAATCCATTGCAGCAATCAAACAGCAAATTCAGGTTAAAAAAGATTTTTTTTATTTTGACAGTTTTTAAATATTTTGATACTTATTTATATTAGATAAAATATCATATCAAGTGAGATAAACTAGATCAGCTATAGGTCAGGTGAGTTAAGAGATTTGGAAAGCTGGTCAAAGATTTATCAGAAGACAAAATTATACAGAAATGCAGATCAAACTTTCCTGGTTTGAAAATCCTTTTTTTTTTTTCTTTTTTTAGTACACATGTAAGATATTTGCAAGATTGTATAATTAAAAAATAAAAAATAAATACCACACAAAAATATATATGGTTTTATTGATTTTCCTGGAGGAAGGCCTTATTTGAAATTTCATTTAGCAGAAGAAGCAAAAGAATTTTTGTTTGGTTCCTTGTAGTCAGTTTTTTCTCCAGATCAGAAAGAACTTCCTAGAGCAATTGCATTTTGAGGCCATTAGCGTGTGTTTGCATGGGGGTGAAGTATGCAGACACACCCTGTAAGCCTCCAAGTTGACTTCTTTAACAGTAGGGGCAAGTTGGTCATTATTTCTTAGAATATATTATCACAAAAACTATGTCAATAAATGTTTCTGATAAAATAAAAATAAATACCTGCAGAGCACAAAAAATTATCTTTCTTTTTAATTCTTAATTAAATAGAAGCTTTGTTGCATGACTGATACTTCTTTTTAGTTAATCCTTATTAATCCTTTTATTAATCCTTAATGTTTTATTTTAATTAATTATACATTTATTATCATCATCAGTATTCTTTTTTTCAACTCATAGAAAAAATATGAAAAAAATATTAGGAACCACTTTTATGATATTTATTCAACATATATATATTTTTGTTTACACTATTTACACTCAGATTTCATGAGGACGATAGTCTGCATAAAAATAGCATCTATAATACATCTTCATCTCAGAAATTCAGACAGAAATTATTTTTTTTTTTTTATTTAACATTTCTCTTTAAATCCAACAACTTGCAATAAATGAATGTCAGAATAAGAAAGTTTCTTGGAGTGATAAATGTCAGCAAATAAAAGAAAAGAAATTATTGATATTAATTAGTAAATTATTAATCTAACAGATGTATTCATGCTTTAATTAGGGTGACTGTATTATTAAGTATTGCAGATGTTAACAAAGTTGTGGGTTTTGTGTGCATTTTTTAAGTTAAGGTGCATGTCCCGCATATAAACAAAGAAGATAAAAGAATATAAAAAACTTGAGTTTCTGCCATGGACGTTTATTCATTCCTTGTTGACTATATTGAAACAAAGTTAAAAGGTCCCTTGAGTATGTCCATTTTCCTTTTTGGTTCAGAAATAATTTATGGGAAATAAGGATAAGAATGGGTAAAGATGATTAAGCTCAAGTCTGCCTTGCACCAAGTTTGGGATGACTGAATCTCTACTTTATGAGTAGGGCTGCTGAAAATATTTATGTATGATTTTGTTCGAAAGTGAAAAGTGAAAGATTCTGTCCTTTTCGGAAGTGGGGGTCATAAAATCACACATGACAAAAAATCCTTTCTGGTTTCTTTATAACTTGCATCATGGGAAAATTATTTTTTTTTTTTATTCTTTATTATTATTTATTGGTTTTATTTAATTTTCCCCATAGTATAACTTAATAAGATCATTGCAGCAACTTTACTAACATCTAAATTACTGATATCTTATGAAAGGAATCAATCTTAAAACATGGTTATTTTGCATGTGCTGCAAACTATAATCACATTTAGAATACTTTCAGAAACTATAACTAAAAATTTGTAACCATAGCAGAATTAATAAGGCTTGTGTTATAGAATTTAAGTAGTGGGGAAATAAATGAGCCGGTGCTATAAAGAATTTACCAATTTCACAATCCTAAATATACTGTTTATACACTTTCAGCTTCATAAGCAATCTCAATTTTGTCATCCTAAAATAACTACTTATATTACTAGTCTCACAAACTATTGATAGTAATTTTGATTCTGTCTTGATGACTAAAAAGGAGCTTGTATAAAAGACAAATAAGATGAAGAAAACCAAAGCATATAAAAGCCAAGTAAAATAAGTTGAGCTTACTTTAACTCCCCCATCAAAAACTTTTACCATAATCTGCAATACAATCATTGCCCTATTCCAAATCCAGCTACAATTATTAAAACCAAACAGAACGAAATAGAATTGGGACAGTTGAAAATGTATTATCCCAGTTTGTAGTCTAAAAATTATGCAATTATTCTGCTTAATTTCAATTTAAAATGCTTTCGGTATAATGGATGTAATAAATGAATGCAAAATGGTTTTAATTTCTTTCCAATTGAATAACTGGAAGCAAACAAAAGGGACCCACTAGCTAAATGGAAAATTATCAAGCTACTATTGTTGCTGTTGAGGATGATGACAAAAATTAATTTCCTGTATATGAATATGCAAATTATTTGATGTGCAACGCAAAAATTTTAAAGCAAACAATTGAGTGAGGCATAATTTTCCTGGTGGAAAACTAATGTCACCTGCACATTTTGCAATAACAAAATAAATCTAAAAAACATTAAGAATTTATCAAGAAAATTCTTGAAATACATGTAAGTTCAATTTAAGTTCCAATTACCAAAGTACAGTATGTACAAATGGAAATAAAAATAAAGTTGGTTTTAAAGAAAATGTTTTTAAGTAATGCATTAGTATACATTTCCTCCTGACAGTAATTTCTGAATTGAATTTACAGAGTTTAGTTTGAAAAGTGGAAAGAGAAAAGGGCAGCCAAAGTGAAAAGAAATTTCACTTAAAGGTTAAAGTCTAAAATACTTTTTTCTTGCTATGGCCTATTCACATATTCACATTCAACTATTATTGTGCACAGGAATATTTTTGTAGTTTAATAAAATTAATACAATTCTTCTAAACAGTATTAGAAATAATGCCAGAAGATGTCATTTAACACATAAATTTATGGTTTTATTTTAGTCATGATAAAAATTTGAAAACATTAATCTTGAAAAAAAAAAGAAAAATGTATAGAACAATTATAAGAGAAAGTAGTCCAATTCACCTAAATTGCATTCACTTGATGAAAACTTGTATGAAACTTAAGGAAAGAGAGTTTCTTAATGATACAAATCTACATTATATATTATTATATTATTATATTATTTTTCCTACCATAATAACATTAATGATACAAAACTTTTCCAAACTTATCCATTATTTTAAGATTTGTTATCATTATTCAATAAATTCAATGTTATTGTAGGCAAACATTTTAAAAAAACGTGTTTGCAATATAAGACAGACTTTACACTTCTGACATATTTTCTTGCTAAATAAAATCATCAATATTAACACACAAAGCATGCATCAGTTGTTTTTCTCCAAATGATCAGTCTTCTTTGCAACAATTTGATTGATCCTAAATAATATCTATGCCTGATAGAAGAATTTGAAGTCATTTCATCAATAAAAAACCCAAAAAGTGTGTGTGTGTGTGTGTGTGTGTATGTATAATTTGGGTGAACAAAAATTACAAGATTTGGTGTTCGAAGAACCATTACATACATGAACACAAAATTTTAAAAACATGTTTGCTTAAATTTTCCATCTACATTTTAGGATATGTGGCACTAATAGAAATATCCATACAATTTGTATATATTCTTATAAGACAACACAAGGAAAGAACTGTGATAATGGCAGGAAATCAGTTACAATTACAGATTTGCTTACAGGTTTGACAAATGAAGAGAAAAAAATATTAAACAAAATCAAAAAACAGAATCAATTTAGTTTTTGGTCTAAAATCTGATTCCCTCCTAAAATAGAAATCTTAAATTGAGATGAAATTATTGAGCAATACAAAGAAATACATATTTTAAGAAAAGAAAGATTACTTGAGTTAAAATGGCCATCAGGCAAACAAATATATATATACACATATAATTTTTTTTTTTCAGGTAAGTATTTATTACTGTGAATAAGGAACTAATTTTATTATCTAATTTTTACATTTCAAACAATTAACTTTTTTTCTGTTAAGGATTTCTTCTCAAATCATTTGATTTGATGAATGCATATATTTTTATTGCAGTTTTCAAAATTCTGCCAAAGTGAAAAGGGAAATACTGTAAGAATAAAAATGGACATATATTAAAGTTTGCCTAATACAATGTATGCCAAAACTTGTGTCTATATTTTCCTAGTAGAAATTCCAGACCATTTATTACTATTTTTATTGAGTCTAATGAAGAAAAAAATGGTTAAAAATATGAAACTTCTTCAAACCAATTGAAATAGTAATTTATTTTACTTACAAGTGTAGTTTCCCTAATAGAACTTGAAGGTTGAACTCTTCTGTTTACTTGGTATGACCATGACAAATTATATTTTTAAAGACCTCTTTTCCTAAGTTGTTAGTCTAATAAAAATCAATCACATTTCTTATTTGTAAATAAACTGTCTATTACCTAGATGTATGTTTTAAAGTTACTTTCAATCTTTATATTTTAGAACTGCTTGATGGACATGGTATTAGGTTGGTGCAAAAATAATGTCTTTTTCTCACATAATAACATATGTGAGAAAACGACATTATTTCTGCACCAAAATATAAATGTTTTTCTATCATCCCACACTTTTTTTTTTTTCAAACAGCCATCAAATGAAATCTTTTACCAAGAGAAACATTTTTATCAGAGATCACTTTCCTAAAATTTAATAAATATATATATATATATATATATATATATATATATATATAAAATGATGAAAGCAGAGACTTTAGAAATCCATTGGTAATAATTTATTTCACAGGATCAGACCCCATCTCTTCAGACCATTATATATATATATATATATATATATATATATATATATATTCAATTTTAAAATCTTTTATATAAATATGTAAATTCTAAATTTTTCTAGAAAGTGGCATATGATTAGAATCATGATATTCTCTTCCCAATGCCAAATTATTAAAATTTGTCTGCTAAAGAAAAGAGAAATACCACTTCACACAGAGTATTAGAATCTACTCACCAAATTGCAGAATTTGACAAAAGCTATAAGGAAAAAATAGCAATATTTTGTATATAATGTATAGAAATATTATGTTATTTTATATTTACATCATGACAAAAATGTTCTGTAAATAAGACATGCATAGAGGATGAAACTATTGCAGAATTCCTTTTTTTTTTAAGTTTATCTTTATGGTTTTTCACATCTGTTACCCAAAAAGAACACAAATGAACTGACTAAAGAGGTATGAAAAACCTGTTCAAAATCTGCATGTTGACTGATTGTCACAATGAAATCAGCTATGTTTATATCAATATTAGCAGCATGGCCCAGCATTGCCCATGCTCGATTCAAAAATTGTATGACTCATACAGCAATCGCTATCACTTGACTTAAAATAGTTTTGCCCTTCCTTGCCTTTAAAGGAGTGCCCTTTGCTGTGCTTATGTTGCTACATGCCTTACTTCTTGCCTATCTCACATTGCAAATTTTTTCTAAGCTCTATACTAAACATTAAATCTGTTACGCAAAAAGAACTAAACAAAATGAACACAAAACGATCAGCTTTAAAAAAAAGGACTCATAACTGGAAAAAACGGATGAAAAAAGAATGTTAACAACAAATACTTTTTCACGCCCAACCCAGTTCTGCAGAATCAGAATCAACATTGAATTTAAGCAAGTGAATGAACCAATTGGAGTAAAGTGCCATGCAGATTTAAATTTGTCCCACTTGTGACGAATACAGCTATCGATTTTTTTGCATGCTAGTTAACATTCGTGTCAGTCAGCTGTTGGCTCTCACGCTGGTCAATAGAATCTTCCTGCCTATTCGTGACAGCCAGCTATAGGCTCTCACTCTGGCCAGTAGAAAATGGTCGCAAACTACATGAAAACTGCCATAGAAGCATGAAAATAATCGATTATTTCCACTATTGATGGGAGTTGGGAAATGCAAGGTCAGTCTTGGCCTTCATGCTAACTTGGAGCATGTGCATGTAAATTTTGGTGCAAATCTGTCAAAAATTGCTATAGATAGAGATAACTAGTTAACTGATCATATTAGATCAAAACTTCAAGTTATTAAATTAATTTGTTAATATTTTGCATAGAATGTACATTATCATAATCAGATTAACTCCCTAGAATGTATTTGCATTCTCACAAGTATACAGGATATTTTTAAAAATATTTTTGAATCTTCAAAATATCTTGAAGCATATATAGTCGATTAATAAAATAACTTTTTGCTGAAACAGGCAAGACAAAAACCTAACTCAGAACCATATAAAAAGAATTTATAATTAAATAATAGAGAAAAATATTAATTTTAAATATTAATTCATGTACATATTTTTTAAAAGAAATGTAATTGATAAGAACATCAAGACAATATTTAAGAAAAATATTTATTCATCCAGCTTTGTCATTTACTTTATGTTTTACCTTGGAAAAATTGTCAAAAGTTTCCCATGGAAAAATACAAGCAGTGATATTTTAATTCTATGAAATATTGATCTTGTGTCTTATTCATACTTGTTAGATTTTTAGAAAAAACATCAAAATAAACAAAACACCATCAACAGCAAAACTTAGGACAACAAACTAACATGAATATTGGAGATTCAATTATGGTTTTCACATAAATATGTATCTTAGATGGCAGAATGTCACTCACACTTTGACATATATGTTAGTCTGATCTTTACCAGAAACACAGAACCTCAGACAATAATATTTAAGTTTATCTTAAAACATCTCACTTAACCAAAGAATGAGTGTATTCAAGTTTTTCTTTATAATTCAAAACTTAACAGCAGCAATAACTAAAAATGGATAGTATATGGGAATCAAAGAAAAAATAATGACATAATCATGATGTTGACATTCCACACTACATCAAAACAAAAGATTAGTAAGGAAACACCAATAAGCACTAAAAAGTGCAATAACAGCAGATTTGAGAAATGTATTTTCCTTTTATTAGAAAAGTTTATAAATTTCAAGTGACACTAGCACTGGCTCTTTACAGTCCCACTTTATCGCACAACTCTAATGTTATTAAATCGCAGCAGGAATGATATTATGAAGCATGTTTAATAACCGGAAACCATTTGATTGGTTCAGAACCAAGATTCTGTAAGCAATTACTTAGAAATCCTAAAATTACTTTTCATAGATTCAGTTTTTTTCAATCTTTGATCAGGCAGTATTTTTGAAGATTTTTTCAGTAACGGCTACTTCCAATCACCATTCTTTCCATGTTCTTTTGTTTGTCTTTAAAGTTCTGCTCTTCACAATCCAGTTCTTGTAAATCTTGAGACAGGCTTTTTCACCAATGCACTTGAACTTTCTGATTTACTTGTGTGTGTGTGTGTGTGTGTGTGTGTTTGTGTTTGGTCAATAAAGTTACCAACTCTCAGTTATATTTCTCAAGCTGAGAATTACTGAAACTATAGTGACATTTTCAATGTTTTGATTACAAAAGTTCAGTTTCTTATTAATTTGTCTGGACATCTTACTATTGACAAAGGTTTGTTTTCAGATCAATCACCTACTTGCAGGTAACTGTTTGACAATCCTCTGAATAAGCTGCTGCTATGTGTCTTTGCTAACGTCCCATTTGCGGTTGGTATTTCCTTGTCCTAATATTCATCATCTTGATTTTACTCACACTGTTCCAGCTGATGCACCTGCAGAACCATGTCATCAGGTGCACCTGCAGAACCATGTCATCTGATACTCCTATAAAATCATGTCAATGTTTAAAGCAGAGAGATCTGCCAGTTAATGTGATTCCTTTATGAAAGGAAATGGTTTTCACAGAACCATTCAAATTTGGGGTTAATATCAATGATAAAATATAAAATTTATTGCCCCTTGTAAGCATCAGACATTCTTTTTCTGGGGAGCCATACATTCAAATCTAGCACAAATATCTACAATATACACCACCAACCATTTGGAAAGCCATATATTTTTCATTTAGACAAGCTAAAATAACAAAAAAAGCAAAACATTAATTCTTCTGCTTTGTTGGAGACAAAAAGAAAAATGATAAAAATTTCTGTCCAGTGAAAATACTGGAAAAAAATTCAAAAGAATTTTAAAACAACTTCAAAAGAACTCCCCCCACCACAGTTGAGTAAAAGAGAAAAATATCTTGACTGAATACCTGTGCACAGTACCAAATCAATGTTTGTATCCAGAGATATTAAATATTTACAAACTATTAAACAATTTGATCCATCAATAATTATGACTATTCACTCAGTATTCATTGAAGAGGTTGGTTGTTTGTAATCAGCCGTGTTTGCAAGCAAAATGAAAGGTTGTTATTTGATCAGAAGAACAGATTTCCCTATTAGTTCCATGTGTTAAAAAGATATTGACAAGAATCTCCTAACTTGACATTACCATCGAATAATAGTCGGCAAGTTCTGAATTGAAAAATTGACATAAGAAAATCAGCCAATTATTACTACAGACTTCCATTCCATTAACTGAGCTACTGTATATCATGGAGCCTTTTAGACTTTTAAAAATAACAATGAAACAAAACAACATGTTCATCTAATTTTTACTGGAAATATAGGATCACCTATGTTTACTTCAATAATAGTAAGTGATGGCTTATATGACTTTCCAGTTAGACTAGTGTGTTTATCTTGATTGTTATATTCAATGTTTTGACCGTTGTCTCCTGTGGTTTTCTTCAGGTGTCTACCATACTCAATAACCTGAGAATTTTCAATCGACTTTCTTATTCAATCCACAAGAGTAGATTGTCCTCATTTCCCTTCTAAAAGAGAGAGCAGAAGGCGGCTGGTGGGTGGGGGTTACAATGGTTACAACATTGAGAATATCACAACCAAAATAAATAATCTGAAGAGAAAAGTATATAATAATGCTAATTCATCATCTGAAAAATTCCAACAAATTTATTGAATGATAGCTTGCTTTTGTTCTTTTTTTATATCAAGAAAAAACTATTAATGAATTAGTTCATAGTTAAAGTAACTTGCAAGAGTTTAAAAGTAAATATTTTTGATAGTAAGTATAATATATAGACTCAGTGAAAAGCTGCAATGAATATGCCGGGTGGGATGCTCCATAATCATATTCATGAATTTGCTTGTTTAAGTAAACCAGATTTATACCAACAAGTCTTAAAAAAAAAAAAAAAAACACTACTGAATGTCAAAATATTCATCATTGAAGAGTAAATAAATCTGCAGCTTAGAAATTTCATATTTATACACCATATGCCAATGTTTGTTAAATGAATTTGTTAAAAAATAACAATGTTATCTTTAAAAATCAAAATCATATTTATTTTTGTTGTGGTTAAATTGATTTTCTAAGTACCAGGATTCTCAATGATTTTTTACTAATAAATACAATTCCCTTTTTAATATTTTCTGTTCAGTAGAAAAGCCCATCATCTTTACCTACAGGAAATATCCAAGTATTGCATAAATCATGTGTAACTAGAGGGAACATTTTGTTCATGTTTTTCAACAAAAAAAAAAAAAAATCTAGCACCTGAACTAACTCTTTAAATTTGAATCATTTTTATTTTAACCAAAAATATCAGTAAACTCTACGCAAAAATACAATTCCATTTATAGTTTCTGTAATTATTAAAAAATGATCATAGATTTAACAACAATATCTGCTCAGAGAGGTTTTATTCCAGTTTCAAATCAACCTACAACTTTCTTCCCTTTTCAAACTGAAGATTTCCTAACATCTGGTTGACTAATAAAGAATTTTGCTTCAGAAAGACATGCAGGTATACAAAATAGATATTTCTTACAAACCATCTTGCACTAAAAAAAAAAAATGCAAATCATTAATACTCTTAATTACAAGAGAAATATGTTATAAATGAGGTTCATGCAAATAAGAGTTTCTGAGAGAAGAAATACTTTCTTATGAGTTAGGAACAGTTTTCAGTAAGAAAAGTTCACCTACATTCAGCTATGGACGAGTGTTCAGTCTTATTTTACAACAGAATTAATACCATAATTAAGTATAATATTTGCAACAGCCAAATGCTTAAATCACAATGTATCTTCTCACAACTTCCAATTAATACTTTCCAAGATTCATTAACAATGATCATGACGATCCAGATATTTGGCAAAGAAAACAGTTTTTTCCAATTTTCTTTAAATTATTACTACCATATGAGTTTTAAAAAATACAGTTCATTGTTAAGTGCTGAAGCTAATATGAAATTTATATATATATATATATATATATATATATATATATATATATATATATGAAAGAGGTTATAGTTGTTCTAATGAGAGAAAAGTGTATATCCTAAAAAGAAGAGAGAAACCGCAAATGTTTTTGGTTGTAATGTGGATTTTTTTAAAAAATATGTATTATATTTTTTTTTTCCATAATTTTGCTACATGGGTTTTCAGTCTCACGACCTTCTTCAGGCAAAAAGCAGATAGTTCCACATATTAAAATGAATTAATTTTCCTTATGGTTTTTGATGTTAAACATTCTTTTTTTTTTTTTTGGTAGTAGTGACATAAATGTCTTTCTTGGACTGGTGGTAAGAAAGTTCTTCTATGAGTAGACTCTTTCTCTTTTTCTCTCTGTGAGAAGAAATGCTCCAAAACATCCAGTGGAGTTGCAATAAACTTTATATATGCTATTTTATCCAGTTCTTTATCTATGATAATGTTTGATTTAGAAATTAGGGACAATAAGAGATTACCAAAAACAACTAATAATAAAACAGAACAACTATAAATTTCTACTGTAATAAATGTAGATGGGTGGAAGATTGATTTTTGGCCATGACCACAAACTTTCTTAAGACAAACACTTTTCATTTAAAAGGAAGCTTTTTTTCATTATGTGTTTAGCATGCCTGAATACTTTTAGCATCATTTCTCTTGTGCTATAAGACCATGACTAAGTAGAATTGCTCCATTTTGGTGTCCAGTGTGAGTAAGTGAAACAACAGAAAGCAAAACTATGAATAAGGGAAGAGGAACCATGGTTGACAAATGACAAATCCTGTCCCTCTGTAACATTACACCCAGGGTTACAAACATTATTCAATGGTCAGAGTGGAACACCATTTGTATTTCTACATCTTCAAATCAATTTCATTTTCACAACACAGAAAGAATCTAATTTGGTGGTCAAAACTGATTTGAAATTCTGATGCATCACAAATAAGCAGTTGTCAATGGAAGCAAGATTCATTTAAATATATTTGTAAACATTTAATGTGATGAATGAACAACATTTGTAATTTAAATTTCTAATAAGTAAGGGTGTGTATATGTGCATAAACATGCACACAAATGTGCAAGTGTTTACTCAACTAAATGCTATATTAATTTCAAAACTATGCTATAATTTTATATATTACAAAACCTTAAGCTATGGCAGTTCTGCTTATAATATATATATATATATTTATATATATATATTCATACAAAGAATAAGTCAGTAAAGTTAATGTAATTAATGGCAAATTCACTTTGCTAACAGATTTAATAAAGCATTAACTTACTAACAACTCGTTGAATGATGTGATCATTGTTATTAAAAATTGTAAAATGGATTAGATGTTCTATCAATATGCTATTACTTTTGATAATCCATTTTACAATTTTAGTAAGTTAATGCTTTATTAAATCTGTTAGCAAAGTTAATTTGCCATTAATTACATTAACTTTACTGATTTATTCTTTGTATGAATACTTCTTTATAATATTTATTATACTGCACCATTTAATATATATATATATATATATATATATATATATATATATAAATTACTGATTATTACATTTCCAGATCTCCAAAAACTTTTGACCTGACCAGAAATCTGAAGCCCTTGCTTACACATCATAAATTTTTGTTTAAGTGCATATGAGGCTGGATAACAAAAATGTGATTTAACACCACCAATGCATTTACAATACATTTGTTTTTCTTTTCTCCCCGCTTTTTCTTCCCTCTTCACACCCTCCTCCTCTTCACTTTCTATTACACTCAACATTGTGTATTTGTTTATTTTTTAAAATAATCAGGTAGCATCCTTTATTTAAAAAAAAAAAAAAAAAAAAAAAAATGAAAAAAGCATTAAGTGGTCATTTGATAAAAAATTGCCTGAGGATACTGTCAGGTTGAAACCAAGGTAGCAGATTCAAATGACCTCCTGATCTTTAAAGTTAAAAGCTCTACATGGTATTTTTACTCTTGTTTTTTTTACATGTGTATTGAGCACTTTTTAATACTACTGTTTCCTGTTCTTATTCAACCCTGACCATTAACATATATCATCAATAACAATTTACTTCCAATTCCATATTACCAGTAGAATGACTATAAGATTGTTATATACTTGCCTGCTCAATCTAATGTCATCTCTTACAAAATGATGACAAATGTGACACAGACAATAATGTGATGGCAGTCTGGTGAGCTGGCATATTTTGGAATAAGAAGACACACAAATGGACAATGTCTCTGGAGAAGTACATTAACCTGCCTACTTTAGCACCATGGTAACATCTACATCATCATTAATAAGCAAAAACAAAACTATCAAAACCAGGTGAATATACATATTTATGGACATTGCACATTGAGAGGGAGAGAAAGTAAAAGAATATAAATTGTTAGTTTATCTACTTTAGAGATTATTGGTAAAGTGAAAGCACAAAAGATATCAGAAATAATATTTGGAAGCAATGGAAATATAAATTTTTCCTTTTCCATTCTTTGTTCTGTGTAAATGAACTCTGTAGATTGTTTATTAGAATATAATAGTAACTTGATTGTTAATTTCTGACTCATTGAGATGATAGAATTATTATCATTATTTAACTGGTCTTCATTGTAAAATTCATTCCTTTATCCATTCGACAGGGCCAAACAGCAACATATTAGTTACTGTGATTTGCAGAAAATAACTGTCTTAAAAACTGAACTTAAAAATTAAGAATTACTTTTGTAAAATTACAATTGGCTAAAAATTGTTATTTTTACTTAAAATTTTATTTAATAATTTATAAGGGAAAAGATATTAAGATTTGCAATGGTTTGATACTTCTAATGACCTCGACAAGGCTGCAAATATTTGAAAATATAGCACTGTTTTTCAAGGACTCTTTTTGGTCAAAAAATAGAAATGTGACAATTCAAATTTCCATGTCTCTGCAATCTCTTTTTGCACAAAAATGATAACTTCATTTCTGTCGGAAAAATACATAAAGTTTGTCATACATCCATCAAAGATTTAATCTACAAAGTAGTAAAGGAGGCATAGCAATAAAAATCAATTTGTGGATACTAATTTTAAGTATTGTACTGTCAATACATTTTATACTTAAAGCATATAGTTTCTTCAGAAATTTAATACTTTTTAAAAACAGTTCAAAAAAGGCAACTTTTTGGTAAAATATATTAGTTTATTTTTAGTATTTCTTTTTCATTGATCAAATTATTCTGAATTCTAAATCAGTGAATTTCAAACATAATTGAAGTTAATTATATCAAAGTTTTGAATGAAATTAAACAGAAGAATTATAAATTAAAAGAATGGCATCATAAATTTACTGGAATTGGTATGCTCAATACATGACAGAAAAGTAATCCTTTTAAAGATGCATGAATCATTTTGCACAGTATTTTTTCATGGTATTAATATTAGAAGACATTAAATAACAGTCTTTGTAGTTTAAATTTTATTAGTGCTACTTTGTTTAAAATATAAACATCAGATTCAGAAACATTTCTATAATAAAATCAACCAGTAAATTAAAAAAAATTATAAATCAAAATATCGTCTATTCAATTAGAAAATAAAATACATATGTACAAAAGTTTGAACCAGAGCTTGTCTGTTACAAAATGGACACAAAAAGTGAAAAATTTATTTTAAAAAATTTTTAAAAATTTAAAAAAATAGAATATAAAAGAAAACAAATCAAATAGATTTCTGAAATTTAAATTCAATGAAACTTTCAATTAAAAAATATAGCTTTCCTACAGTGAACCAGTTTTCTATGATTATCTTGCATTTTCAAATGTAAAATTTAAAATATTTTAAAATGTTTGCATTCTCTTTAGATGTTATTTTTTTAGTAATGAGTTAAACTATAGCAGAGAATTATATAAAGTTTGATAAAAGTATCATTATCCAATTCCATATTCAAAAGCGGATATCATTCAGTCTTGGTTTGGTTCTATAATTCAAAGAATATAAAGTAATTGTATAAATTGTTACTTGGTCACTTTCCTATTTATTTCATGAAAACATTTCACTAAAGGATTTGATTTTAGCTTTTTATTTTGACAAATAGGATTTACATTAACAACTTCAACGTACTGAATCTATAATCACAAAGAGGGTAAAATTTATGAAATTCATTTATATATAATGTATTAATCAATTTATGAATACATGAACAGCTTGGAAACTTTTAGAAGGTCAACCCTAGAGAGATTAAATTGAATCATTTAATAATTTTACTTGTATTTTTTAATGTGGAAAATAGCTTTTTTGGTAGGACCTTTATATAAAACTTTTTATTCAGTTTTATGAAAGTGGAATGCGAACATATATTGATTAAGTATTCTCTTTCTTATTGGCTTGATGATTTTCTTCTTTCAGAATTTAATACAAACACAGATACAATTTCTTCCATTATATACTGATGTAACAAATAAAATCAATGAATTACCTAAATTGTAAAAATAATGCATAAAGTTTTTTTAAGTCCATCTCAAAATTCACTCATCACTCACATACAGATATATTATATAGGAATAAATTATCACTGCCGACACTTGAGTTTGAACATAGATTGCCACTGAGCAAACACAGGCAATCCCATTATTCAA
This sequence comes from Acanthosepion lycidas, assembly GCA_963932145.1. NCBI lineage: Eukaryota > Metazoa > Mollusca > Cephalopoda > Sepiida > Sepiidae > Acanthosepion > Acanthosepion lycidas. Next base: position 7,912,593 of record OZ010583.1, read on the forward strand.
TTAAGTAGATCACATGACCATGGGAGAAATGCATAAGTAGGTTGTAGCTTGGCATCTAATTGATCATTATTATTACTTCATCCTCTATTACTATACAGATCACCATTTCTACTCTATCCACTTACTATACAGAGCACTATTCTCTACTCTATTCACTATACTATTTCTATATTTGGATCACTATATGGATTACTGTTTGAGTGAGTATTATCAAGTAAGTACTATTAGTGCAAGTGTTATTCAAAGGTGTCTGACACCAGTATTGTTCAATGGCATACTACAGTTGTATCTGCGATAACAAAGTCTCTACTACAACAAGCATTAAGAAAGTAACGAGTATTTGTTGACATCACAAAAGTGGCAATGAGTGTTCATTGACATCACAAAAAGATAGACATGTTTCATCTACTGAACTATGCCAACTTTGCATATGGAGGATACTGGGCAAGTATTAGCCAGTAGTCAGCAAGGATCTGAGAGAGCTATATAACATAAGCTTTTTCTCAGTCATGAGGAGCACCTTTGACGTGCAGAAGGCCAGACAAGACAAAGATCCTATTCAGTGAATATCTCTGAAGCAATTTACTCACCATATCAATAGTTTCCATGACTAACATAAAAACACTGCATTTTAATCATGTAGATTTGTAAAATTCATTTGACATTGAATGAATCACAATTAACTCAATTAGTCGCATATAGTAAAAAATTGCCTATAAGAAAACTTTAACCCTGTTCCTTTTTCTGCCAAAAGAACATACCAACACTAAGTATTAAATTGTAGTAGCAGTTCACAGTTACTCAGACATATCAAGAGAACCAATATTTGCACATTTGTATTCACTTTTGTCATGTGACCAGTATAATTTTCAAGTTGAATAGATATTTTGATTTATAATTTTTTTTTTTTTACTGGTTGATTTCATTATAGAAATATTTCTGAATCTGAAGTTTATATGTTAACCACAGAAGCACTAATAAAATTTAAACTACAAAGACTGTTATTTAATGTCTTCTAATATTAATACCATAAAAAAAATACTGTGCAAAATGATTCATGCATCTTTAAAAGGATTACTTTTCTGTCATGTATTGAGCATACCAATTCCAGTAAATTTATAATGCCATTCTTTTAATTTATAATTCTTCTGTTTAATTTTATTAGGTTGGTGCAAAAATAATGTCGTTTTTTTACCTATTTTTTAACGTCAAAAACCGACATTACTTTTGCACCAACCTAATAGATATCAACTAGCACTCTTGTGAAAATATGTGGTGGATCACTTGACTTCGAAGTTGGCATGGATGATGAGTTTGAAGGGAGATTGTTGTAAGATTGATTCTTGCCTGGAATTGGTGAGGACATTGAAGACAGGCAATTGTTTCTGGATTACAAAACCTCTCTTAGTGACATCTTCATTTCCTTGCTCAAATGCAGTTTAAAACCATGTTGTAGCATCCTGAATAGTGTTCCTCAAATGCTTTCAGTTCAGTCTTCTACTTCTCAGATTCGGTGGTCTCGTCCAGTAATATTTAGAGTACTGTTGTATTAGAATTTGTGCTGATGCTTTAGACAATTTCTGAGGTGGATATTAATGGCAAGCTTGCTATGTAAGGTAGAGCAGCGCCACCTCACTCAGTCCACATATCAGACACACCACATCCTGTATAGACAATACTCAGTGATTATGCTCTCTGTACTCCAGCTGTTTGAGCTCCTCAATATCCTACATGTGTTCTTCCCAAATGATATTCAGGATAGAATGGAGCATTCTTGGTAGGATCTCTCAAATCTCACAATATTGTCTCCGTGTAACATCAAAGTCTGGCATATATGGAAGATAGTAAATTGTTATTGCTGTGAAGACCATGATTTTGGTGGTTTGGTGCTAATGATCTCTTGCTTTGGAATTTTTATTAGTGCTTTGGGCAACTTCAGACATGGACAAAAGTGGCAAGCTTGGTGTATAATGTACAGTGTATGTATATAATGTATCATATCTATACAGTATCTATGTCTCACAACCATACAAAATGAAATTATTATTGCTTTATAGATTATGATTTTAGTTTTGTGCTGTAAATTTCAGTCAGAGAAAACTCTTCGGAATAACTTCCTGTAAGTAAGCAGCTTCAATTTGGTGATTAATATCTTTCTCTACAGTTGCAGATAATGAAAGGAAACTACCAAGATATGGGAAGTAGTCTAACTGTCCAATCAACTGTGATCATTTATGCAGACATTAAAAAGCAGAGGGGTCATTGCCTGAAACTGACTGCGCTAAGATTTTGGTCTTTTTTTTATCCTTACAAAAAAAAACAAAAAAAACATGAGGCTTGACTCTCTTGCTGGCAAATTAATGTTTTAATCTTTGCTTTTATAATATATAAAAAGGTTGAAATATTCTATAAGAAGAAAAATAAATGAAAAAGGAGCATTAGCCAAGAGTAATTAAGCTAATCTCAATGATACTAGTTTTGTTACTAAAAGAGTATGCTGTAAGTATGATTGTTTGCCAAACTTTGCTCTGTCTAACAGCACTAAAACCAATTATTAGGGTGATGTAACAAGTTTCCAATATTTTTTTTGAAAAAATCTTTTTGTATAAATTCATAACATTCAGTCATCAAAATATTTTCTCATCTTCCAGGTAAATTGTAAATTTTATCATAGAAAGAAAAAAAAAAAAAACAAGATTCTAGTTTTAATTAAAGAAATTTTTCAGTATTTTGAAAATGTTAAAACTAGACAACAATTTTACAAGCAATAAAAAAAAGTTATAATCTGAAAATGACAAGTCTGTAGACTATGTCACATGTCGAAGAATTTCCAATTCCATCTCTATGATAATTTTCTACATGTAGTTGCAGTAGGAAGATGGGTGCTGCTTCCATATACCAAAATCAAGAACTGACTTCCTTGTCAAAAACAAAGTTTTGCATCATTCAATATGGCCAACTGCTCATTGTAACATTATGCAGTAACAGTTTGTCCTGATTCCAATAATTCTTTTGAATCCCAAATAAAGAACTTCATAATAGATTCAATTTAAATAGAGATGTTGAAGGCTTTTCTAATTTTGAATCATCATCATCATCATGGCACCTTCAACTTTTGCATTAACCTGAGCCCAGCCACTCTTTATTTAATGATTTTCTTGTTTAATAAACTTCAGGCATGACCAGCTATAAAAAATAAAAATTTAAAAATATAAATCCAATTAGTCAATATTGTACATTGTATGAAAACATTGATCATGATTGTTTTTTCTTTCTTCAAAATGAATAATATAAAAAATAATTAATGTATTTATGTACAGTATGTAAACTGAAGTCATGTTCAGAATATAGAATCTGATTTTTTTAATTTGTTTATGTTTACTATTCAGGACACCACTGTATTGTACAAATGTTTAGAAATAAATTAGAAATGTTACAAATGATGCAAAAGTGACATTAAATTATTTGAATCTGGTTGACATAAACCCATAACGGACTTAGTAAACCTAAAATATTAATCAGGTACAACTTCTCACTTAACGAGAAGTTTTAGTGACAAGGTCATTGGGACAGAACCAAGTATCTAAGTGAGGAGTTGCTGCACAAGTGATAATGAACAAATAAGCCATAAGGTTTACAAAATCTGTATTATTATATAAGTAGTTTTTAAATTAACTAAGTTCTTTTGCTAATAAAAAGTTTTATATTAACTAAATAAAATAGGAGACATTCTGAAAACAATATATAATAAAGAAATAATGATATAACTGAACTTATGCATTTTTTTCTCCTTCTCCCTCAAAACAATGTTCTTGAATTACCAAATCTCAAAGATGAGAAAATATATAATATAATAGTAATAATAATATAATTATATAATAGTAATATATAATAATAATCTTGATAGTAGAAAAATGAATAGATATGATAGGATTGGAATAAACAGTTGCTGGTAAAAAAAAAAAAATAAAATAAAAAAAAAAAAAAAAAAAAAAAATCACATGCAAAAAGAAAATATTACTCCCTTGTATTTTCTATTCAACCAAATCAAAGAACCCTCAAGGGAAATGATCTAATACTGGATTTATTGCTGTAAAACCTTAATTTGCACATTTCAAAGATACCCTACCAAATAAGTAAATAAATAAAATAAAACTGGATTTAATTTAATGCATTAAAATAAATGTTACTTATTTCAGATATTTCAGTTAAGTATCTCAGTAGCAGGAATTCTGATTTAAATCACTTGGAAAGCCTTAGCTGCTAATGCTGTTTTTTGTTGTCTGTTTTCAGTTTTAGATTATCCATTGCCATGAAAAAAAATACAACCACCTAACTAAAAATTTCAGGATTTTATTTTAACATAGTAATCAATTTGAAAATTACATTTTTTCTTTTGAGCTAAAATATCCATCATATATATATATATATATTTGTATGAACTCCATACAGTCTATATCATTTGAGTTAAAGAAATCTTTCCCCTTCAAAGAGCAAGCAAAAAATAACTTACAAGAAAGATCTGCACCTTGTAGCATGATGCGCCGAGATTTTTAAAGCTGATAACTGCAGCCTTGTCTATCATTAGAGTGTCATTGTATGTATTTATTCATTAGTAGATAAGTATTTATACAAAAAAATATCAGGTACTTTAGTAAAATCCTTGGAACCCAATCCATTTAAGTTAATGCCTCCCATTGACTAATTCTTCTGGATTTTAAAAGCTGTATGCCAGAGAAATCTTTGTAATTCTTTCACCATCTTGAAATACATCCTTTGTGCAAATCAGTTATGACTGTCATAAGATATTAATGGGTTTCTGTAAGCTGCACTTTAGAAGATAGAGAAAAAGAAGTTGAGGCTTTTTATTACTTATGATAAATATAGATTTAAAAAAAAAAAAAAAAAAAAAAAAAAGGCCAAAAAGAAAAAGATAAGTTAACAGGAGAGACAAAATCTAAGTTTACTTTCCCAAGCCATAAAATAGAAATCTTCCAGATTTTAAGAGTCAAATGTAAGCCCTGTAGGAGTGAAAAGGACGGAAATAATAGCAAAATTTATTGCATGTCAAAACAACACCAATGCAGCATATTAAAAAGAATGTCTTCAGATTGCTTTCAGTGATCCAGGAGGCAAAGGAAAATGGCAGATTGTGAAGAATCAAAATGAAGCACCTTGTGCTAATATGCATTCCTTTATACATATATAACTCTCACACACATGCATACACATTATGTATGTATGTGTGTGTGTGTGTGTGTATATATATATATATATATATATATATATATATATATATATATAGAGAGAGAGAGAGAGAGTGAGAGAGAGAGTGAGTGAGTGAACTATATGAGTAAATAATACTGTATATGTCTTATAAAGAATATCCAGGGGGTGGAGAAGCAATTCATATTCTATATTTAAAGAATAAACATATATACAAGAATTTTAAAGTGGAAAAATCATTAGAGAATCACTTGTGCTACAAGTTCTGTAAGGTTCTAAATAAACAGAATGAAAACAGCAAAAGCACCAAAAGTATATATTAACAAGATCATCAGTAATGTTTAGCCAGAGCTGCTTTTCTCTTGAAATTACCATCAATGTGTTAACTGTTTTTTTTTGTTTTGTTTTTTTCTAAGTTGTTATGTAGAAACAGAAGTATATAACAAAAAAATAAAAACCTGTTTGGATTATTATACATAATCTATTCAAATGAATGTTCTCTTTTTTTTCTTCTTGTTCTTCCCTATGCTGAATTCCTTCAGGATGTAGAATGATCATGGTTCTCCACAACTTCATACCTTTGTAGCTCTGAGTAAGTTTTATCTTCTAGTCCCTGTTTTGTCAACACAAGCTTGTTAGGCAGGTTATTTACTGCTTTCCTTTGTCCCTCTTGCCTTCAATATGTTCTCTGTGTGTTTAATTCTCCAATTCCTCTTTCCTCATCATGCACCATAGTAATTTCAATTGTATCTTTCTGATTCTAAGTATAAGTGACCTTTTTCTTTACAATTTCCCTAAAACTTCCTCATTACTCAAATGTTCATTCCATGATATTCTCAGCATCATTCTGTATAGCCACATTTCTGTTGCCTCAAGTCTCTTCTTTATCTGTGAGGAGATTGTCTAGCATTCACTGCCATATAGGAGCATCAATATTATATAAAAATTCTTCTCTTTGTTTCTAATGAAATTTTCATGTCTCTTAATACATTTTCTTAGCTTCTGTAAGGCATCTTTTACTGTTCTAATGTACCTTCAGATTTCAGTATCATACTTTCCATCTTTTGTTAAACGACAACCAAGATATTTAAATTTTTGTACTTTCTTGATTCCATATCATAGTTCACATTTTGGACTATTCCCGTTGCTAACAGTCATATATTCTATCTTCTTACAATTAATCCTTACTTACTTTTACTACCTCCCCTTCTTACAGTTTCCTTTCTATATTTGCTATCAACACTCTGTAATATACATATCTTATGCTGGGGTCTAAAAAAATGAAAGTATACATTTTTTTTTAAAATAATAAAATAAGAATAAATTACCAGCAATAGATTTTGTAAGAAGAAAAAAATTACTCAAGCACACAATTAAATTAAATTTTGGCATTAAATGACTTATAAGGAGTTGATATGCTGTTAAACAATCAAATATATCTTATGTTAAGACTACGGTCACCAATAATAAATCCTGGTAGGATTTCTAATTTTCTCAAGATTACTTCATCATATCTTTGTCTTACACCCATTTCTATTTTTGTGTATTTAATTAATTTTCTATCTACATGCAGGTGATTTGCTTCCAGTATATATGTTCTGAATTATTCTAATATATTTTCCAGATAAATCAAACTTTACCTAGCAGATCAAACAGTTCTTTGAATTTCACTTTATCAAACACTCGATTGATCTATAAAAATAGATATGGACATGTTTCTTGTTACAATCAAAATATTTAAACCATTGTACTCTCAGGTCATCTTCTAGAAATTTCAAATCAAACCTTTTATTTAATCCATTACGGTAAATTGTTCTTATTTTTCTGTCCATAGTAACATTTCGGAACAGTTAATCCTTTAAGGTAATTAATCCTCAGGTTTTAGACTTTTGCTTTTTCCACTAAACAAGAGTATATAACTTTCACTGCTTGACCAAGGGATTGAACTCAGAACTACGCAGTAAGTAGATATACTCAATCAATATTTTTCTGCTGTAAGCTACTGTCTCATAGGACAATCTATCCCCATAGATTGAATAAAGGCATCAATTCAAAATTGATAAAAGGTTATTGAATAGAAGAGGCACATAAAATGCCAGAGGATACAACAGCCAAAACATTATAACAACCAAAATTATAAATAATAATAATAATAATAATACACTACTTATTCAAAACACAAATATCATGTCTCTTAGGTTGACAATTCAAAATCATTTAGGCGATTTATGACTAACAGATAACAAATCTAAAGGACATAATTAAAAATACTATCATTATAGAAAAATAAAAAACAATTATTCAATAAAGAATTGGGTATTTCACTCAAATTTCTTTCTAATTCTTGTTATTAAAGGAATATTTGAGCAAAATGTCTAATGTATAATAAAATTTATGCAACCAGAACTTAGGTGTTTGGTTACATAATACTGGCATAAGTACAAGAATAACAATGTTTAAACTGTGAAATACATAGACACAAATATGTTATCATGCATTTATTTACATATATAATAGCTGGCCACTCATATTCGAGGATACCCATGTAATAGGGCAGCCAATTCCTAATTCGGATGCCAGCTCAGGCGCATTTGTGTTTGCTCGACACCCACAGAGCCCACCTATGGTTTATACTGCAACTATGCTGAGCAGACCTTAATTACAGTTTCTGTGAGAGAGCGTGTTATCAAGTGTGATCAACAATTTGAATGAGGCCAGCACAATCAAACCATTGGTCACAATGACTTGTGACTTCGTGCTAGGACAGTTATCGAGGGTCTCCCAATTGTTCCATTTACCCAATTTCACTCACAAAGCTTGGGTCAAACCATGGTATGGTTCTCAGCACCTTCCAAAGGTGCCACACACTGGGATCGTCCCCTACCCCAGACCGATAACATCATGAAGTTTCCTTCCTGACAAATCAACCATGGTGAGATTCAAATATATATAATGTAGAGACATACAGATATGGAATAAATGGAATATAATTCCACTTTCTGTAGGATTTTATTTTTTAAAAAGGGCTCAATACAGAGTAGAGCGTAATATTATTTATGAGATTAAAACAAAAACAGGCTAAAAAAATCACTAAACAATAGCTTTCATGTTTCAGCACTCAAAATGTGCCTTCTCAGGTGATGGTAAATAACTGGTGAGTAAAAAATTATTTTTAAATTTCAAAAGCAGATAAGAACAAATCAAAATTAAAATGAGGCTTGTGGGTTTACCCTGAATAATCAATTAGGTGTCAGACCCATGTTAAGTTAAACAATAACCTTAAAAAAAAAAAAAAAAAAAAAAACTGGTGGTGGGGGATTTTGATCATTACCATGATCAAATCCCCCCCCCAACCATTTTGAAATATAATCCTAGACAAGGTCATGAGTGGCAAAGCAAATGGCAACCATGTATCATAATTATGAAACGAATGTAGCTTGTTCAATTTTATAAGAAGTTAAGGGGAGGGGTATATTTTATATTTGATAATAAAAAAAAGCTTCAAGAAACCAGTTTAAAAATTAAAAGAGTTTAAAAATAAAAAATATGTAATATTCATACAAGATGTTGATAATGCCAACTCAACAGCAATACATAGCTATATTAAATTCAAATAAACAAAATAATCATTTATGCACCACAATTTACTTACTAATTATGACCATATGAAATAATTTTACCAAATTTAAAATTTAACCATATTAAAAGTTCAGCTATGCCTACAATTTACAGTTAATTCACTTCTTTGGTTTAATAGAGAATTTTTATCAGTAAATCTAACAATTTCTAATTTTTTGTGTAAGCATAAGCAGCAAGGTTCATTTAAGAATTTACAAGTTCTAGCTTCTTTAAATCTTTCCATTTAATCATAGGAGTTTTATTAATATTTGAAAGAGATGTTCTATTTTTATAAGTGCTCTTGGTGAAAGATAGGATATGTTGTTACCACTTAGTTTTAGAAGAATTCTTAGTAATCCCTATATAAAATTTTTCAACAGTCGGATTTTCTATTGTAAAAATAGTGTTAAGGTAAACAAGAGAGTTGGTCAGACATTTGTTTTGCAATAATGATAATAATGATTGAAGAAAAAAATAATAAGAATAGAAAAATCATTTGGTACCAAGTTCAGGCAAAAGTTCCTCCAGTAAGTTCCTTAATAAGCATTTCCCCCAGAAATAATCCACTCAGTAAAATATTTAACAGAAACACACTAAAACTAAGCTATAGCTGCACTGATAATCTAGAAAAAAATGATAAAAAACATAAAATTTTAAACAGATATAAAAACTTGAGTAATAATATTAATTCCAAGGTAACTAATGCCAATAATTCTACCAAATGTAATTGCAGAAATTCTAACAATTGCCCACTAGAACTTGTAAATCCTTAATAGAACCTTGCTTCTTATGCTTATATGAAAAATTAAAAATTATTAGATTTGCTGATAAAAATTTTCTATTAAGTTTACGAAGGTATTTTTGGATTGTAAGTTTAACAGTGTCTACTGTAAACTTAATAACTCAAAAATGAAAGATTTGCAAATGTATGTTTATATGAACTTTTGTCCTTTTTCTGTGTTTGGAACCTGCCACCAAAGTTTGTAAAGTATTTTTGATACACCCTATATATATATATATATATATATATAATATACTAATAGTAATACTCGGTTGGTAAAAAACCTTAGATAGCACAACTTGCAAGTATATCAAAACAAAAAGGAAAAAAATTGAAAAAAAAAAAAATAAAAAATAAAAAATAAAAAAATAAACTAGAAACTAGAAACATCTGAACAGGGCAAAACAAGTATTGACCCCCATTTTAAAATGGGAAATACTAAAAAAATGCCATAAGTATAAAGCAGGGAACAAGTATTGCTTGTTATGTATGGAGGAAAAATTAGCAATAGCCACTTCCGATGAACCTAATAATTTATTAAATCAAAGATTTGAGATTTTAAATAAGTGTAGTCATAGGGAATCATGGTTATTGGAATAGAGGTTCTGTGGGGTTTTTTCCTATCTTCTGTCATGTGGTTTTATGGTAATTAGTTTTTATTGGTTTTATCAATAAAAATTGTTTCATGTCAGTCCCTCTTTAGCCAGATTACCCTGAAGATGCATTTAGGTGAAACCTAGGTTGTTCCTGGCTCTTTAGGATTTATTTTATATATATATCATTTTAAGAACATTGTATGTGCATTAGAATTGTGATTAGTTAAAAGTAAAATAAAAAAGGAAGCAAAAGGGAAGAAAGATTTTCTTGTCCAGAAAAGTATCAACCAAGAAGACATGCTGATTAAAGAGAAAGAAAAAAATTGAAATTTATAAATCTATACTAAAATCAAATGATTTACATCAAGACTACAAAAGTAATGTGTGCTTAGAGAAAGAGAAACAATCATCTAAAACTCTAAATGATATATCAGAAATAAATTCCATTTACATGACAAAATTATAATACCAAATGTATTTGATACTTTGAGTGTAACAACATATCTATCATTGATATTGGAGCTACTACTACAGTGGCTTATTATGAGACATTTTCCAATAAAAGAAAAGTATAAACTGCTAAAATATCTTAGATTTATGTTTGTATGTCAAACAATTTACATTTAATAAGCCATAATTTCATGAAAGAAAATCTCAGACAATGAAATACGCAATTATGATGACAAAACGAATGAGCGGAGGGAGAGAAATGGGTTCAAAATAGAAATATGAACAAGTTTAAATCTGATGCAAAACTTTAATAAAAAAAGAAAAAACAATTTAATATTCTGCTGTTGACGTTTTGGAGAATTGACTCAATTTGTCAGTTAATATGAATAAATTTCACCAACATTTAATAGTTTCATTTCTTACATAATAGAATTCTTCACAAAACAGGTAGAGCTTATTTTTGTATACATCTCTGTCTCTCTCTTTCTTATATATCAGGAAAGTTAATGGCAAAGTCAAAACTTTTTTAGCCTGACATTCCATAAGACTATCATACAAAAGTGATGTTTACATTGATGTAAGTACACATGCGTAAAGGAGAAGAGATGCTGAAATTTGAATATATATATATATATATATATATATATATGTTTAAAACCATGGCAAATACTGCAGTGCGTGTATTTAATGCCAAGGTGCCCTTAAAAACAAGCTATGTCCATGGCAACTTTTTCCTTCAACTTCAAAAAAAAAACAATAATTTTTAAATTAAGAGTGAAAAATGTCATGGAGATTTTCCAAGAAAAAATTGACTAGAGCCCTATGCAGATATATTTTCAAAGAAAAGACATAGATGAAAGGAATTTCAACAAATGTTACAAGTTTATTTCAATCTTGCAACGTTTATGTCTACCGGAAAAGAAATTAACATCTTATGTACATAGTAATACATTTCATTTTAACCCTAAAATTAATACTAACCATGGGTAGTGCAAATTTTACTATTTTTAATTACAATTTTCAGTACCTGATACTCTTACCTAAATAATGTTTTTCAGTTCCTATTAATGTTAACTCAAAGTACAAAGTTTGAAGTGCCTGCATGTAAAATATTTCATATGAAGATTTATATTTAATATTTTTTTTGATATTTTCAAAATCAGGTATGATATACCTATGATTAGTAGTGGTGTAACTAATTGATGGTTAGTGTTCTAAGGTTAAACCATCAAAACTTAAATAGACTGCTCCTCTCAAAAAGGAAAATAAGCTACATGTATGTCAAAATGTCAGGGATCAGTTTGATGGCGTATTTATATTGCAAACAGGACACCCCATCTAAATTAATAGAAAACTAGTAATTTTTGATTCTGACTAATTGCTTCAATAGTTCTTCTGAAAATTAATTGTGAAGGTATTTTTATCTCAAAGAAATTATTAATAATATTCATGTCGGAAAGTAAAGGATTGTTTAACTTTTGACATTTACTGTTTGTTTCAATAGTTATTTTGATCTTATAATGAAAAAGCTTTTTATTTTTATACAGTAATACAACAATCTTGTTTTTTTCCACAACATATTCTAAGCTAATAATGTTGTAATGTTTGATTTCTTTTTTGCAAATGTTCCGCTGTAATGTATCATTGCTAATAATTCTAGTCATCATAATTTGTATTAGGTTGGTGCAAAAATAATGACGTAATAATGTCGTTTTTTGACGTTAAAAAATACGTCAAAAAACGACATTGTTACGTCATTATTTTTGCACCAACCTAATATTATTTGAGTTGACAATAAAAATAGTTGATTTTAAAGTTTTTTGTTTATTTTTATCAATTTTTTAAAAGATTTTATGTTAATATTACTTTTTAAAAATAAAACACAAAATTTTGCAAATTCTAAAAAAAATTGCTATGGTACGTGTGTGTGTGTGCACGCACAAACTATAATTAAAAGTAAAATTGTTTTTTGGCAATATTGAAAACTAGACAAAACAGTAAAGTCTCTACAGCAATATTTTCGTAGTTCAATCTAAGGTATCTTTTGTAATACCAGATGCATGAACAGTAAAAATATAAAACTGCTCCAAAATTATTCCAGCTGTACAGTCATTTCATTCACTACCAAAATAAGGTAATTAAAAATATTTGCTATTAGTCTCTAGTTTTTAGATTTCTGGAAAAATAAGCAGCAAAATTCTAAAAGAGAAAGAACTTGCAGAAGCTGATAAGTCAAATATCTAGAAAAGTCTTTTACACTTCTATGCAATCTCTACATAAACCATGCTTTGAGATTTATCAATGAACAATAAATCATTTTGGGTAAAGGTTGGAAAGCAAATTAATATTCTGGCTAATGTTAACATACTGACAGCTACTTCAACAACTAGTGTGCTTAATGACTAACATAATAAATAAACATCAACTCAAGGGAAAATAAACAAAGAAGGAGAGCTAGGAAGAAAAAGACATGACATGGCCAGTGTAGATTTGTAGGGAAAGATCAAAAGATATTTTACTTTGTTGAGGGTCAAACTCAAACTGTCGAGCTGTCAGTGACTAAAGGATTTTGGGGGAACAAAAAAAAGCATTTAAAGAAAAGATTATCTGTATATATCAGCAAAGAAAACTGGTGCTATTCTAAATGTATAAATCCAAATATTTATGCAATACAAAAATATTTCTCTTTTCAACTTGGTTCTAGAATTTTTTATATGGACAAACTTCATGCATAGTATACTGCATTTTAAATAATGAACCTAAAAAACAAGATTGCCAGTGACGGAATCAGAAAAAAAAATTTAAGTGCAGTGTCTAAACCAAAGAAGAACTACATTTGTTTTCTTTGCAAAACACTTTAAGAAATATCAATTGAAATTCTATTTTATTAATATATTGAAAGCAAAAACAAACAATAGATTAATCGATGTCAAACAAGATCGAAGGCTAGGCTAAAGCACAAAAACAGAGACGTCACATAAGTATTATAAGAAGAATATTTCAATCTGAAAAAAACAAAAAGCAAATAGGAACCCCAAAAGCCAAGTGTATGATCAACCAAGTGTAAGAATATTTGGACTTCATGCACAAAGCTCAGAAAGGGATTGATTAATGAAGCTCACTCGACATAAGAATGCACTTGAGCAGAAATTGTTTCTCAAGTGCCTAAAGCAAATATTATAGTATCAGATATAAATAACCAATTCTTAAATTAGGTTTTATTAATTATTCAGATTGCAACCAAGCATAGATTCATCAAACAAACGTTTGTATCCAAGAAAAAAAATAAAACATCTTAATCCTCTGATTCTTCACTTATTTCGGAAACTAAAGACAAATCTGAAACATTAAACATGAACATCAGAAATAAGATTCCTTATGACTATATTATTAACATTTATAAACTATTAGAAGTTTTTAACGTTTCCTTTTAATCTTTCTTGCATCTGTCGTTTATATTAACACAATAAATGCAGAGTTAATAGGTAATTTTTAAAGGTTTATCACCCAGATGATAAAAAGTTTCATTAAAAAAAAAAAAAAAAAAATACAACATAAGACAACCAATTAGTTTATTTTTAAGCAATAACTACAGTAAATATAATTGTAGTTATTTGGTTCATTTTGTAATAAATTGCAAAATTTATGATGAGTTTAAATTCAAGTTATTAAAATAATAATAAAAAGGTAATAATAATTTATTTGGATGAGTATTATTTTTCTGCATTCTTCTTATTTTGGCCGATTAGTTCTCCAACCATCATTAGGTGACAATTATATTATTCTGAAATCTTACTTGATGAAAGCTGAAAAACTAACAAAAGTTAAAAATGTGGAAACCTGTTTAAGTATTTATTTCAAAACATGAGAAACAGCAATCAAATTTCTTGCATGTAAAATGTTCATGAATAAAAACTGATTTAGTTGTTTGTTCATAACTCGAATAGGCTGGATTTTTATTATTTTACAATCATATTTTTTCATGTTGTTCTTTGTCTATGTGCTGTGTCCCTTCAAGATGCTGGTAATCATGGCTCTCCACAACTTCATATCCTTTGTAGCATTTAATAAATTTTCTTTTTGTTATGTCATAAAGCCTGTTCTGCCATCCATTTACACAAGCTCATTAGGTAGGTTATACATTGTTTTCCTCTTTCTTACTTGCCTTTAATATTCCATGAGTATCAAATTTCCCAAGCTTTCTTTCCTTATTATGTGACCTAGAAATTTCAACTATTTTTGATATTAAGTATAAATGTCCTTTCCATTTCTATTTTCTCTAAAACTTCCTCATTACTCATATGTCCAGTTTGTGGTATTCTCATCATCCTTCTATAGAATAACATTTCTATTACTTCAAGTCTCTTCTTCATGCGTGAGGAGATTGTTCAGAATTCACTGAAGAGGATTGATGTTCTGTTACAGTTCAGTTTTTGGATTCACTATTTCAATGCACCTTCAGATTTCAGTGTTGCACTTTCTGTCCTCTGTTAAAACACTTCCCAGATATTTAAATTGTTGCACTTGCTTAATTTTGATATCTCAAATTTGTAATTTTCATGGACTCTTCCTTTTGCTGACAACCATGTATTCTCTCCTCTTGCAATTGATGTTTAGTCCTTTTTTCATGCTTTCCAATAGTTTGTGTAGTTTTCTTTCTGGGTCTGCTATCAACACTGTGTCATTTGTATATCTTATGTTATTAAGACTGTGACCACCAATAATGAATCCTGTTAGGAAATCTAATTCTCTTGGAATCACATCAATGTAAAATTTGAATAAGTCCAGTGAGAAGACACATCCTTGTCGCGTGTCTTGGGCAAGACAGACTGTCCTAATAAATCCTCTTGTGACTTAATTCTCTGAGAATCTTCTGACCAAACAGCAAAATATATGTTCAATGATATGAAATGACGCTCTACAGATCGCATAAGGTTGCATTGTTAAAGAAAAAATCAGGTCATGACTTGGTTGATATTTGCATAGGAACATTAGGCAAAAGGCGACAAATACATCAGTTATATATTCTGGTCACACAAGACAGAAGTCTTAAATTATTTGATTTCAATTTCACCCTTCTTTTTCTCTGTGTCATGTTCCTTCAAGATACTTGCAATCATGGCTCCCCACAATTTCCTGTCTTTTCCAGCTCTTAATAAGGTTTGTCTTTTTGTTATCTCTCCCTGTTGTGCAATCCATTTACTCAAAGATGCCAGGTAGGTTATGCATTGTTTTTATCTGGCCCTCTTGCCTTTAATCTGTTTCATGAGTATCAAATTTTCCAAGCTCCCGTCCTCATTCTGCACCCTAGAAATTTCAACTTTCTTACTGATGTTAAGTACATGTCCTTTTAATTTCCATTTTCTCTAAAACTTTGTTGTTGCTTACATGTTTGGTCCATGGCATCCTTGGAATCCCTCTGTAGAATCACATTTATGTTACTTCAAGTCTCTTCTTCATCTGTAAGGAAACTGTCAAGCATTTACTGCCATAGAGGAGAACTGGTATTACATAAAACTTCAGTATTCTTTTCTTTGTTTCTAACAAAATTTTTCTATTTCTTAATACTTTGCTTAGCTTTTGGAAGGCATCTTTCACTATCCCTATGTGACTTCAGATTTCAGTGTCACACTTTGTTAAAACATTTCCCAGATATTTAAATTGCTGCACTAGCTTGATTTTGGTATCTCCAATTTGCATGTTGAACTCTTCCTTTTACTGACAACAAACAATGCATTCTATTTTCTTGAAACTGATGTTTAGTCCTTTCTTCATGCTTTCCTTTGCTATTTCTGTAGTAGTTTGTGTAGTTTTCTTTCTGGGTCTGCTATCAACAATATATCATTTGCATAGCTTATGTTATTGAAACTGTGACCACCAATAATGAATCTTGGTAGGACTTGTAATTCTCTCAGAATCACCTGACTGTATCAGTTGAATAAGTCCAGTGAGAAAACATCCCTGTCTTATATCTCTTTCTATTTTTGTATATTTACTTAATTCATTTTCTATCTGTATGCAGGTAGTTTGCTGCCAGTATAGGTTATGGATTATTCTAATCTCCTTCATAAATATATCAAGGTTACCTAGCAATTCTAACAGTTCTTTGTAACATATTTTAAGAAATACTTGTGCCATATTTTTAATTCCAAGTATATTTGTAAGTGGTTTTCTGGTGGGCTTGTCAAGGAATTCCACAGATAGTTATGAAATACCAATAACTAATACAAAATTTGTGAGAATAGATTAAACATTTGCTACTTTACAAAAATAAAAATCAACATTATAAAATATTGTTAGGTATCCTTAATTTCAAATTCTATCAAAATTTTTGAATAGGTCAATACAACAATGTACATAGGGTATTGAAAAAAAGCTGCTTGTGTGAAGCATATTTCTTTAATCTCTATTTTGACATTTTTATTCTGTCAGAGGTTAACAGAATCTGAGTGTCAAGTGTATTCATCAGTAGCAAGATACACGTATAGAAAAAAATTGCAACACTAAATATGTTTTAATTTATTTAAGATTAAATGTGCAGTTAATACAGTAAAAGTTTAACTTTTATTGGAGCTAAAAACGTACTTGAAAAAAGAGAATCAATAAAAGAAAAAAAAAAGAAAACTAAATCAAACAAACAACTTTAGATATTTTGTAGAAGTAATTTTAATAATTTGCTAAAATTTGGTAATTTTTATTGCCACCAAAGCATAACACTTCAGTTTCTGAACAGAGATAATTATTTCTTTTTAGCTTATTTCTAATAATGCAGAATTTAAGCTGACATATTACTATTAAAGTAAATAATAGAAGAATTTCACAATTGCTGATGTAATTTGGTCAAATTTGAATGCAATTATTTATCAAGCCAAGTTTAATTTTTGAAGCAAAAGAATTAGACAGATCTTGTGCAGGTAAAAGCAATAAGATGGATATTTTGGTTAGATTATATCTTTTTTTGATTTTTGCAGAACTGAGAAAATTTCTTTTATATATCTACTGACCGAGAAACCTTAATGTGATAATTAAGTTGTTTGCAGAAAGGAAAATTTATTAAAATTTTTGCTTTTGGAGTTACAAACTTTGAGAAAGTAAATTAATTTTATCAAGTTTCATTTTCAAGTTTATGTGACCAGAACTAAAAATTTGAGCCTTCCAAAGTGAGTGGTCCAATGTACTACTCTTTGAACTGATAGTTGAAAAATAAAGAAAAAAGCTTTAATCAACAAAATGATTGTTTGGAATTTGGTTGATAAATAAGAAAAATTAATATAGTTTATTTCATAGCTTATAAAGAATAAAGAATAGGAGTAAAGGGTTCCATTAAAGCCAAAGGCTGATATGTAATGCATTATTATAGCACAAGCTGGTCTTTACTAATGCCAAACACTTTTCAACCTTTTTCATTGGGGCCAATTGGGGGTCAGAGCAGTGCTTTGTGACTCTCACTATCTTATCAACATCTGCTTTTTTCTACCTACATTTATATATGTTACAAATTAAACTAAGCACAATTGACTATTAAAGGATGAAAAATTCTCATGGATTTTGATGTCATTCATCCAAATCCATGAATTTGTTTTGCTCATGCTAAGACTTGAAAAAAAAAAAAATGTTATATAAAATTCAATATTTTTTTATACATAATGTTGAAAATTCAATATTTCTTATAAATAATTCTTGAAATTTTTAATAAGAAAACTCTCAAACTGATGTTAAAAATTGCTGAAAAACATTGACGATTTATTTAAGATGGAATGATCTATTATGACATGTTTTGTATTTAGATACATTGTACTTATTTTTCTAGTTGAATTGTCCACCTGTATTACATATGATCCATTATTGTATTAATAGATAATTAGGTTGCAATAAAATTTGTATTTTATATGAATACTACCTTATAAAAATTGAGATACAGTAGAGTGGAAAGGGGCTTCCTGTATCATAGATTTAGTGGGGTCTCACAAGACCCTTGCACCAGCCCTGATTATAGTGCATGAGTATTGTTGTTACACTTCTTATTTTGGGACCAGTACACATATTAATATTCATATGCAATGATTTATTATAACCCTGCTAAATTGCCTGCACATTTAATCTTGTGTAAATTAAAACATTTAGGGCATTGAAATTTTTTCGGTGAGTGTACCTTACTGTTAGCTACTAAATCTTGAAGAAATGAATTCAGCAAAAGGCTTTCCTCAGGGACATGAATATCGTTGTCTTTAGAATTAGCTTTATCAAATTGAAGAATTAAATTTCTTTTTTTTTTTTTTTTTTTTATTTAAAACCTTTAGAAAAATCAGTTGCATTTTATTTTTTTTAAGAAATCTGAAAGCAATAATAGATGGATTTGCTAATGAAAAGAGAGATTAAGGAGATCTCCCCCCAAAATAAAGAAAACTTTAAAAATTCCAGAAAAGATGAAAGTGTAGTTTTAAACTGCATAATTATTCTGTTCATGAAATGGGAAAGAAATGCATAGCAAAAGAAAACTAATAAATAGCCAAAAATATGGTTTAGCATTAAAAGGAAATAAACAAGAAAATTTTAAGAGTAAAGAATACAAAAAAGATAATATAAATATAATTTTTAAAAAAAGATCCTGATGACTGGTAAGAGCAGAACGTGACCAGCAGAAGGACTAGAAGAAGTTGGCTCAGCAAAATAGAAGAAAAATAAATAAATTGGGAGGGGAGAAAAAAAATGGCAATATCGGTCTTGGAGCAAGAAAGAAGGAAGAATAAACGAAACCTACAAGTAGTAACATGGACAGCCAGAAAAATCAATAAATGGTTGGCAGGAAAAGATTCAGTTTACAAATGTTTCAGGAATCTTCATTCATTCATGCCCAAGCTAATTGACTTCAAAGTCCACTCTACCCTTACATTAAAAAAAAAAAAAGAAAAAAAAAAGTCCTTTTCTGGACACCCCCACCCTGAAACCTTAGAAAGACTATAAACTATTATTTCCAGTGATGTTGTCCAAAAAGTTTGAGCAACTCCTTTCTTCAATGAACTACATCGTCTGCTTGCATGTCTCTCAGTAATCCTCATATTGCATTTTGAGGCTCAAGCAAAGAAAAGAAGTAGTTGAACTTATAAAAAAAAAATTGAAATGGTTAAACTCCAAATACAAAGAATGAAACGGATTAAAAATGCTTTTTAATGCATTTAAAAAAATAATGGTGGAGGCATTTCAGTCAAAACAAGTTTGAAGAATTAATTGGCCTTGAATAAGTAAAATAGAACTGCTCAAATGTTAAATCATAAAACAAGTTTAATAATTTACATTAAGAAGTTTGAAGTAGAAATTTTATCAAAGTCTACACAAAGAAAATTTAATATATAAATCTCAAAGTTTATATGCATATTTGCTTGAAACTGAATTATATATATCATATTTGACACATGTACACACAAACATAAAAAGAGGGGGAAAAAAATCAACCTAGCACTTATTAGATTATCACCAATAATAAGAAAATCTCAACTAGTGTATAACTTAATTACATCAAACTTAGTATAAAGGTAATGAAAAATGAGAAAAATGGCATTGAATTGCTGAAATCTCCTGATGAGTAGAAAATCTGTAGTCAAGATGCTAAATATAACATCAGCTAAGTGACAAATTTTATTTGTATTAATTCCATATATATATATATATATATATATATATGTATGTATATGTATATGTGCGTGTGTTGAGTGAAAAATCAAGCTAAGATAAGAAAAATATCCTAACTGATTATGTCTGTTTCTTTTATGACAAAAGCTGCAAAATGAAATGAAAGATCATGAAAATGATTATCAAAATTAATTTCTATCAATATAAGCTTCCAAGTGCAAAATATGCCAGTAGAAAATACATTTCTTGTAAATATTTCATTTAAAATACCACAGGCATGTTCTCAAATTAAAAAGAACAAGTCTTGTAGCATGTACAAATATTACTATAGGACCAAAACAAATCCTCAAATATAAATCTCCAGCATATCTAATAAGATGGCATGAGATGATGTACAACATCTGTCAACATCAAGAGATCATACATGTGCAACTTGAAAGTTTTGATTCAACTTGCATTTTTGCTGGAGTATTTTCCACAAGGAACAGGCCTAAACAGGATTTTATGAGAGATTGACAATTGCCCATGCATCATATCTTTTTCCATGCCATTGATGTTGTCCAAAAGAATGGCAGTGGCTGATACTCTTTGGAACTGGTTCTGTTACAAGAGTTGCAAGAACAAGATAGAATGCAATGTCAGAGTGTCTTTTGGATTCAGGTTCTAGATTTTATCCTTAGAAATGTTTATTTCCAAAGCCTTTCTCATGATTAGCTATGGCCACAAGGTAGTGAAGGTTTGAAATGTGAATTTTCCTTCTCTTAAATGGATTATCCTCCTAGGCTGATGAGTTCTATCTACCCAATTGATTTTGAATATATCTGCTACAACTGCTAATCTCCTTGAGGCTTAAGAAAGAACAACCAAATATTTAGCTTCTTATCTTCCAAATTGATTTTGAATATATTCATTAAAAACTTCTGAGATGATATTTCAAGAAAATTAATAAAACAGTTTTGTTTAAAAAAAAATCAGATTAATAGAAGAATTATGAAACAAACTATGAAATAACATCATAAACTCTAAAACAATTTTGAATATTTTCCACTAATATTCTCCTCTGCTATTCTCTTGTTAAAACATTTCTTTGTTATAAAATACAACATCCTTTAAATTAAATAATAGTTATCATTAAATTTAAAACCATTTCATACTGTCTTATTAAATACTTCATTTTTATTTATTATCACTTCAGTCAGAACAATATCATTTTTATTTATCAATATTTACTATTTTTTTGCTCTCAAAGAGTTACATTCAGATTAACTTTCCTGTAACCATAAATTGTCTAATTTAACCATATCCCTAATTTAAATTAATAGTCATTAATTATCAATGATTATTTATGATATAACCATTAATAATATTAGAATAGTAATCAATAAATATGAAAAGTGATTTTTATTTGAAATCAAGTTTCCATTCATATTCAAAAATTATCATTTTGTCTCTGGTTACATTTTGTTGATTTTAATTTGCTGATAGAATGTCAATTTGCAAACACAACTAATATAAAAAAATATATTATGGAGATTTTATTGAATATAAATCATAGAACATTAACATCTACCTAAAAAGAGTATGTGTAGAAAAATATGTAAACATTAATATGAAAGATCTGATTACCAACCACACATAATTTACTCTAATTACTTTGTATGTATATACTTGTGTGTGGGTGTATATATATATATATATATATATATATATATATATATATATATATATATATATATATACACATACACCCCTATACCTACATGTTTCAATCTTATATGGTTTTATAATTGATCAGATCCAAGTTGATAAAAACATTAGCCATTGCTAAACTTTTGCTGTTGTATGTAAAATGAATGTTTCTATTTTATTAAGCATTTCTTTGATACTTCATTACATTATATTTGAATCTCAGATAAAAATTTAATATTGGGTTAGTGAGCTGGTCTTAAAAGCTATTGAGAGATCATGCTACAGACTCATAGAATGATCTAGAAATGTAGTGTTGTTGTATAAGTAAGTCTCATCTAGAAAATTATTTGATGTTTATTTATTCTGTAGTACAGAAATAAAATTATCACAAGTTAAATTTTCTGCACCCACCTCCTCAGTAGAAAAATTAATTGTATTAAAAAAAAAAAAAAAAAGAAAAAAGAAAAAAAAAAGCTCATGAAGTTCAATTATCTTAGCTGAAAATTCCTTTACTTTAACAGTGTAGTTACATTAAGAGAAAAGTGAAAAGAAAGTTATACATTTTCTGATTTGTTTACTATCAGTTTTATTCTGGCTCCATTTTAGTTTAATCCCTTGTTATAAAATGAACTCTTCCTTTGTGTTTTGTTTGTAAATTTAATGCATGCAAATGTATGTTCATTTGTATACAATGAATTTACATACAAAACACAAAGGAAGAGTTCATTTCATAACACTCCCACCTCCTGTAGAAAGGAGAAGAATGTTTTACTTGCATAACAAAATCTTTATACTTTGTTGGTGCTTTTCATGTTCTGGAAGACTTCAATAAAACATGACCACCTTCAAGACTAGCCTGAAATTGATTAGAGACTGGTATAACATCATTAGAGACTGACCCTGAATTATCATGCTGGATCACAGTTGAAGTATGTTAAGACTGCTCAGATCTCAGGAGCTTGTTGGATATTTGGTATACTTGTTCTCCCATTTGAAACAGTGGATGGACAAGGTGCCAAGTCTTGAAGAGATACTGTGGACTCTCATCCATCAAGATACCTAATATTTGTGTTTATAGGATTTATGCCAAGCAATTTCCACCCTACTGACAAAATTATCATTTTTACTTGACTGGACAAAGTTCAGAAGTACAGGTCTGGGGACAATCCATGATGGTAAAGATGAGCCAGCTAAAGAACACCAGGGAAAATTGAAGGACCTCTCATGTAGTTTAGTATTGGTAGATGCTGAAAGTAGGGAACAAAGAGAATGGAGAGCATTTGGTAGAAACATTTCCCAAAGTTTTATGTCGATATTGTATGTTCTTAACACCAGGCAAATATTTCTCCAAATAAGTCGATTGTACCGTTCAACTTATGAATTGCCTGTTGGGTGATATGGAGTAGACATGCTTGTGGCTATTCCTTTCTGAGTTAGGACTAACTCTTGGCTAATAAAGGATACACCTCTATCAGTGAACATGAAATAGGAACCTGCAAAGGCTGAAAATTTCATCAAGGCACCTTATCACAGTGGCTGAACTGACATCTGGATATGAAAAGACAAACAGGAATATTTATTTGTAGCCATTAACAAATACTTATTACAAGTATTAGATGGTAAGAGCCCTTTAAAGTCTATGCTTAATTGGTCCATGGAAGGTTTTTGCATTTAATGAAGTGTAACATCCGTGCAACTCCAAGGTGACAAACTACTATGAAGATCCTTTAGAGATGAACTTGTTATGGCTTGTGTTAAGGCATCTGGGACAACAACGTTAATCTAAATAACTAAATTCAGCCAAATCCACTCTCTAACTCTGAATTTTGCTGTTCTTAACCTTTGTTCACATGTCAAACATGAATGCAACAAAATGTTGATCAGTTATTAGAGTAAAGTGATTGTGCAACAATAATTGTCACCACTTTCTAATAGCTTCAATGAGAGCTGTAGCTCCCTTTTCAACCAAAGTCTAATTTATTTCACTCTTATTTAGTCTGTGTGACATGTAGGCAACAGAACAACCATTTTGATTAAAAGATGCAGACACAGCAACATCAGAGGCATCACATTCTACCAAAAATGGAATACTTTCATCAATAGAACTAAGCATTACAGAACACAATTCATTTTTGAGCTCATTAAATGTCCCCAAAGCTTCTTTACTTATCTGAAAAGATTTAGACCATATCTGATGGGGTGGCAACATCAGGAGTGGGTGCAAGCAGTCAGAATATGGCCAAAAAATATGGCTTGCATTATATCTGAGTATTTTAATAGACTTGGAAGATATTACAGATTTTGATTCATTTAATGTTAGACTGCATTTTGTGCTACTTGTTGGTATCTCTGACAATTCTGATCATGATGTTTTTTATCATAACCACAAATGATGATGTTGTCTACATAAGAATATCTATCTATAAAGTTCTTTTTCAACAAATTTGTCCATTGCCATTTGAAACAGAGACCCAATTGGTTACACCAAAGGGCAACCTACAAAACTGGTATAGCTCCCCATTGGTCTTAAAAGCAGTAAACTTTTTATCTGCCTCAATTATTGGGATCTGATGGTAGGCACTGTTCAGGTCAAAAATCATATTTGTCATTTTATCATATCATAAATCCAAGGCATAGGGTAAGGCATCTAACTATGTTTATAGATTAAATGTTTGAGAAAATCTAAACACTGCCATTTTGGTAAGGTCCTTTACAGCAACAAACTGGGCTCTCCATGGTGAGTAGCACGTCTTAATGATGTTATCTGAGAGTAACCGGGAAATTTTCCTCTCAATGAATGCTTGGTGGAAACAGGACAGACATTCATAGGTATACTGGAAAATAATGGGGGTATATTTACCTTAGCACAAGAACACAGTGTGCATTTCTTCAACTAACTTAACTAAGTCATCTTTGTTCCCACCATAAGTGAAGATTCTGTTTTTGTGTAGCTTCTGAAGCTCATATCCAAAAATGACATAGGTTTTCCAAAACCCTGAATTTCACTTTTGTGTATTTCCTGCTGCATACTTCTATATTAGTAATGCAAACACTGGTATAGTTGGCTTTCATGGTTTTAAGAGCTATAGATACTTTTTTGTACACAAGCAGTTTTAGGCTTAATAGGTTGAATGTGTCTTCACTAATAAAGTTTTCTGAAATATGAGAGTCTATAAGAGCAGTAAACTGTCTGCCTTTTATGGTGACCATTGTAGTTGCATGAGAGAGATTTGAGGAGAGATATCTGGGATTACACACAAATTGGCTTAAAATTAACCATCATGGCCATTGTCCCAGATGACACTTGGTTCTAGATTGGCAAACCTTCAAAAAGTGTCTTTTTTTTTCTACAATTAAAACATGTGACATGATGAGCAGGACATGCTTTCTGACTGTGAGCTGTTTTACCACAAAATTGGCACTTTTTCTGGTAAGATACTTCCAGCAGGTCTAGAACTGTGGTGCTCTATTCTGAACATTCACTCTTGGTACCAACAGCAGCTACTATGCCTGGGACCAACAAATGCTTGTAGAGGAGTAAAGTTGTGAATTTATTTGGGTGAGGTCAAGTGAACTTGCTTGATTGAAGGCCAAAATGTAATTGTATGAAATCACACTTATAAAGGCATTTCTTATTTGCTCTTCTCTGTATTGTTCAGCCATGACTTTTTTATAGTTGCAATCTTTACTAAGATTTCGGAGTTCCTGAAGAAAATTCTCAAAGCTGGTTACTGAATTCTGGTTAGAATCTAATGCCTAGCAGAGATCTCATTAGGTGTCCTGATATATAGTTGGTCTAATGTTTAGATGACTTCCTTGTAATTTCTACAATCTTCAATGTACACATACACTCAGATGAAACACAATTTATCAGAGGTCAGAACTTATCCAGAATTTCCTCCCCAATTTGAGAATAAAATTTAAAAACCTTCTTTTCCAGTGCTTCCAGTCCTTAGCAGCATAAGGGGCATTGGTGATTTAGGTCCTGTTAATAAGGCTTGAATATTTTGGACATGTTAATTTTTTTTTCCTCTTTTGACAGAATAGGAATAGAAAAGTTTGCCTAATGTCCAGTTCACACTTCTCTCCAGCCTAGAAGTCTATCCTTTGTTTCCTGTTTAGGATTGGGTTTCTGATTCCTTCTAAAGTCTTATTCTAAATTCTCTTTCTCTGCTAGTAGCCCTTGTGTTTTAGTGGCATTATTGCTTTGCTTGGTATGAATTCATTAAAAATAGACACTCTATTGCTTATAATTGACTGTTGACATCTGTTCCAGGAGAAGGTTCTCAATGATAATATAAGTCATTTCTTTATAAGCAAGCATTTGACATTCATTGAACAAGTAGCCAGTACTACCACTACTTGAAATTTATAAAAAATCTTTCTACTAAAACAATTTTTCAGGAAAATCAGTTTATCAAGTCCAGTAATTGCCATTATTCTTTCCATTATTGATGGGGGGGGAGAGACTTCTTTCCTATTTTTTTAAAAATAGCAGAAAAAAAAAGAAAAAAAAAAATTAAGTTTTTAGAGGAGTAATCATTATTTAATGATCTCTATTTTACATCAACAATCAAACATAACATATATTAAGGAGTATTTACAAAAATCTATGAAATGATTTGGGAGAAATGTTGTTTAGGATCTACAGTTTCAAGTTTGGATTTATGCAAGGCAATCCTTATACCATGCATCTGGGGCCCACAACTGGGGCAGGGTCAGACATATGGAGGCCTAGATTACTACGAAATAACAATTACTGAGAATATTATCAAGTTCCTTGCTAAAAATAATGTTCAGTAATTAGTTAATTAGCAACTATATATAATATTAGGAAGCATCTGACAATAGACTTATTTCCATAAATGCAAATGTACAAAGAAAAAAGAAAAATATCATAAAACAACTAAATGAACAAAAATCACTTTATTCACCATAAAGAAGACATTTTAGATAATATTGCAAAAATAAGGAGTTAATTTGTTTATGCTAATTGATTACAGGAAATATAATTGTATAATTCTGATGACAAAAGTATGCAGGTGTAGGCTTTAAGAAAGCTTTATTCAGCTGAGAATACAAGGTTCAGTGTCCTTTTATAGTCCCAGTAAACTGATATAGCTCTCAAAGTGGAAAGTAACAAAACAAGGGGAGACCACTCTTTATTATTCATATCAATAATATAATCAGAAAGCAATTTCAGCATTTTATAAATCATGTATCTACAACGTCTGAAAATACTTTACAAAAAAATGTGAATTTCAGAGAAACAATAATTTTGATAATCTTTACAAAATTTATGATTTTTGTTGAATGTACAATTTGTTTCATAGAAAATTAAGAAAATACTTATTTTGCTATGATACAATAGTAGATATTACCAGTACACATAATGTAAATTGATTTTAATTAAAACTAACAAGAACACAAAATTAGTTAACAGGATTTGGGGAGTTAACCAATTACATATATGTAACAAGAGGGGAAAATTAAAAAGAAACAAATATCTGGTATCCCTGTGGCATTCAGTGGAATTTTTAAATTACCACAATCTATTTCTTTCAAAAATTTTCATATTCTTGAAAATAAAAACTAATATTATTAAATATTTCCTCTTCTGTGAGAATCTTTTCTTATAACATAAGTCTGCTATATACAAAAGTGACATTTTAATATCTTTAGTAATCCTAGTTTCAAGGTCTGGTAAATTATCAAATGTTTGGCATCCCATTTCATCCAGCAAATGTCCACATTTTGAGCAATTATGGCCTGGATCAAAGTTGTATTCTTTGATATCAACATTTAATTTAAGTAGTTTAGTTTTTACAATATGAAATTTTTCAATGAGATTTTGAACTGTTCTGAAATACATACCTCTAGAACTGTCTTAATTTTCCAAATTGATTTTCTAAATAACCTGTAGTAAATTCAACAAGCATCAATTAAGCCATTGCATGTATGTTCAATGACTAAATTTAATCTTGTTAATGATTTCATTCTTTTTCTTTGTTTTTCTTCCATTCTTTTTCAAATTTTTCCAAAATTTGAAAGAAATAAAATATTCATCATCTAAATCTGATTTCACTTTTTTCGGTGGATCATTTTTCTTATTATCACCATATATTTCTTTGACAGAGACAATTTTTCAAAATTTTAAGACTTTTTCAATGAAATTAACTGTTTCTGCAGTACACACCCCAATGGATGTGTTTTAATGGCAGCTACAATTTGATCACAAAAGATTTTTAAACAATGAGAAACATTTTGTCATTCAACAGGTTTTGTGTAAACAGCTACGTTAATTTCCCATTTAACAGTAATTCAGGAGTAGGTTCAATAATCCAATTATTTCAAATATTTTTAAAACAGTAGATATAATCAAAAATTAAGTTCAAGTCATTTTTAGTTATCAAAGGCTTATTAAAAATAGGGTCAATTTTTTTTTTTTGAAAAAGAACTTTATGGATCCTGTTGTCATATACAATTGCAATTACTTGACCATTACTGTTTTTGCTAATCCCTCAGAATTTTCAGCCAAAACAAATTTCCTCCATGATATTGTAGACCAACTTTGACATACACTTCAACTAAAAGGATACACTTCTGATTTTCAGAAATTTTACTAAAAATATCACCAAGAAAATTAAAGTCCTCTAATTTTGAGACTTTTGATATCAAAGCTGATAATGTTATACTGGATAACATAAAATCATCCTAAAGTCTGTTATATAATGACTGAGACATAACAAAATCTTCAAATGCCCTGATAAGAATATTAAGACTATGTTGTGTCCCAATCCTTTGTGATGACACAACATTAATATGTTCTTTTAATTTTTTTTTTATTATTATCAATTTTTAAGTTAACAAATTACTTCATTGAAACATTGATATTCGACTTTTTGAAAGAAAAAACTTGTATATATATATATAGCAGGATGGTAACATTCAAATCTAAAGTCTTCAAAAATTTTAATTAAAAATTGAAATACCACCAGTTAAAAATCAGTAGATTAGATGAACAACTCATTGTTTGATTTATAGCATGTAACTGCTGACACAAAATCCTGTTTATCAATATTCTGATACAAATTTTCAAAAGTGAGAATTTTAGAAACTGTGCTAACTCATCATTTTGCGCATTTCGCACAAAAACAGAGATTTTGTTTGTTGTTCTTAGTTTCGGTTCAGGTCTAGGTAATGGTAAATGATCAAATACTGATGGTGGATTTCTGGGCCATACCTTCTCTAATAACCACGGTTTCATAATCAAATGGAAAATGACTTTCACAAACAACAGTGTTTGGTTTGCCAGAGATGTTGTCTTGAAGTATAGCCTCTAACCATCATTCTCACTTATTCTGATCTTGGGGAAGACAAAATACATGAACCTTATTTTGGTCATCATAGCTTCACAACCACCTGCTAAACAGCACTTTTTGACCATTTTGAGAAAGATTTTGGGGTACTGAAATTAAAAATATTAACTAAACTAGTATTTTGTAAAAATTACATGGTGCTTTTAAAAAGTGTATGAAACTTATATTCTAAAGTCTGGGGGATTTGGCTTTCAGAATTTAAAATTTGTATGAATGTGGGATTCTTTTAGAGACTAACATGGATTAAGAAATGTCAGAATTAAGGAATTTGGGATTCAGACATGAGAATTTTAGAATTTGGTTGTGGGTATTATGATAAACTACATCCAGCAGCAAGGCCTCTTTTGGAAGATTTTGAAGAGCATGAAATCACCTCTTAATTTCTGTTATTCCCAGGTCAAGCCTGATCTGGAATGGTAGCTCCTGCTAAGGTCCGAGCTATGGGCAAATAATTAACTCCCAAAGTAGTATGAAAACACAGTGAAAGTATAAAAACTTTTATAGTAAAAATACCAGCAATATATTTTCATAGTAAAAAAATTACCAGCAATACATTTTTGTAAAAGAAATTACTAATGCTCCCAAGAAATTTAAATTTTGGCATTAAATGACACATAAGGAGTTGATATGCCACTATACAAACAAACAAATACATACCAAATTTACTACTACTGACTTTTTCAATTGCTGGCTTGCTTTTTAATTATTTTTTTCAATGAATTACTATATAGCAGTATATAAACCTACTTATAAAGGATGCTGGTGGCTTTGTTGCTGAGAATCCAATGACTGGTTTGCAAATTAGTGAACAAGGAAGGAAAGATAAATCATGTCACAGGTGTAAGAATTAGGAGAGGCTGAGGCAAAAATCAAATAATTGATTTTTCTATAACAACAAATAAATTTATACAGGAATATTAAACAAAGTTATAGACTATGGTTAATTGCTTTGAAGTGTTGATAATTTGTAAAATGTTTGTACTCTTTGTTTGATAATAATTGTAACCCTCACTGCTTATTAATTAAATATTTCAAATCTTATTTTTGTGGAAGTTACCAAAAATAAAATTCAATTCTAAGAAAATGATCATTTAGAATTGCAAAACTGATTTGATAGAGAATCTCAAACTTCATTCAAACTATAATTTATTCACTTCTAAAAATTCATTTGAATCATTAATCAAATTAATATTTTCAATATGCAGTGTGCCACCTTTCCTTGTTATTTTAAAAATAACTTAAAAAGATATAATTGAGCAAAGATATGGAATGCTTAATTAATGAAATTCTGACATCCATGCCTTTCTGCAATCAGTTCTTGGAGGTATACAACAATGCATGATAATCTATGAAAAAAATGACAACAGATGAAGGGCATTAGAGACAGACTTTGCATAGTTTCTTTTTATTTGTAATGAAAATGTTTATAAAAAAATGAAAATGGTTTTAAAAAATTTGTTGTTTATTTACAATCGACCGTTTCATTCAAATAAATTGAATTCTAAACTAATTCTACTCAATCCTTAGTTTTTTTTCAACACCTCCTCTTATTCCAACCAACTTGCTTATTAGATTATGGCAAAGATTCCAACTTGCACTTTTATTGAAAATCTGAAAGTAGAGGAAAATGAATAAACTGAGACTCTTTAGAAAAGCTTCTTTGGTAAAGTCTGTATTATAAAAGAAAAAGTTCTTTGAATGAATGCTAACGTGAAAGATGTCTTATTTGTAATGCAGCTTGTTTTGTCATATAGTGATTGGCTATTAATGGAGATGAATATCTGGAATTACCCCACTTGTCTGCCAGGGAACTTCCAATGACCATTAAATGGTATTGCCAAAAACTAGTACAAAAAAGGGGGGGGGGAACTTTCAACAAACTTACTTTAAAATTACAATCATGTACCACACACACACACACACACACAGTATGAGTAAATAATTCTAACTTGATAGACATACTTGGCAATTGCTGAAATTTGGTTTGTATAAAATGTAAATAAATTAATTTCATAGATGTTTCCACTGCTTCAGTCCAATTTGTACTTCTCAATATTTGCCTGTCCCTTAATTCTTAATGTTCACAGCAGGATGGTTGTATTGCATCAAGGCTACATATTAAAAGTCAGGCTGCCACTACAAATAGTCTTGAAGAAAGAATTTCTTATGACTGGGTTCAATGTGTTGAAGTGAAGAATCTTATATAGAAATCATTGGAAATGGTTCTATTTATCATTTTTGCATGGTGCTACTGAAGAAAATTTATTTTGTCATCTCTATTCATTGTCTTAAATAGGCTCACAAAGACAGGTTTGCTACAACCCCAATAAAATTTAGAGACAAGAATAAATTTCATTGTTATCTCTAAATTTTGTGGGGGTTGAAGGTCTTCTTGGTGTCATGAGTTAATCTATTTTTAGACTGGACAAAAAGGTTTGATTCTGAGACTGATGAAATTTAGAGGTACAACTGGCTCACACAGTAAATAGAACTATTTGTTTGGTTAATTATCCTGTCTGAATGAACATGTAATGTGCTTTCTACAGTGTCTACCGAGATCAAACCAGCTCAAATGAAGCTAATTTTCTTTTTCATCTAGAAACCAGGCTAAAGTATTATGTCTATTTTTTTTAGAGATCTCTGGTTGGTTGCTAATTTTGATGTCTCCTGCCATTGGTCAGCTGTGTGTATATCTGTATGTAGTCCACACACTACAAACTTGGTTGTGTTTTTTTTTTCTTTTTGACCAGCTTCTGCTTGTGTAGGTATCTGAAATATGTGACAGAAAATTTTGTAGAAAAACCATTTGTTTGTTTTCTGATTCTACATCAATATCAAATGGATAAATTTTAGGTAGTCTTTTAATTACTTTTTATAATATAAGCCACCTTCCTCTATTTGTCAATATTTCTCCTGCTAGCAACCTTTCTCACCCTATGTGTGTGTGTGTGTGTGTGTGTGTGTGTGTGTGTGTGTGTGTGTGTGTGTGTGTGTGTTTACAAAATATCAATAAAGCTCTTATTTTACTAATATTTGAATTGTCTTGTTTACCAGGGACAATTTTAGCAAAAATAGTCCAACATTACTTCCGTAGGCGATTCTCCTGTTGATGTATTAAGATTTGGGATTGTACTAAAATGTTATGTGGAAATAAAATGGACTTTACCAAATTGACTTAATTGAACTGTACCACAAGGCAATATTTCAAATCAGTTGGCAGTGGGTAACACAAAGATTTAATTCATTTTCTTCAATAACATCCCTGACTGTTTTTATTGGGTTTTGTTTTTACAATGAAAAGCAAATGTACAATCAATTTCATCAGCCACTCTTAATTCAGTTCTCAAAGAACTTTTAACTTTCTGAGAAAGTTTTCAGAGTTTTTGATCTTTTTTTATTTTTTATTTTCATTAATTTTTTTTATGATTGCTATCAAACCCTGTGCCTAATTGTTGTCTAACATGAACAATGTATACATTTAAATTAAAGATTTCTTATGTGAAGAAAATTTATCTTGTAAGTGAAGTAGACGTAATTTTCAGATTATTTTTTTCAGTTCTGATTCAACACAAGTTTTATTTATGAACTCTTACTTCTACATTGGTTACAAATACGATTTTTAAAGGGAAAATATTTGACATAATGCCTCTCACAACAATACCAACACAACTATTGAGTTCTGAAATAATTGGTGAATACAACATAAGCTTCAGTAGAAAAGGCAGTGACACTTTATATGAGTGGGTTGGCATGAAAATGAAGAGGACAAAAAAAAATATGCTACAGAGTAGCTGGCTTTTCCAGAACTGATATTTTTGTATCAACATTTAGATTAATTTTGATTTGATTGAAGAATACAGATTTATTGTATCTTTTCTATTATCTTCATCTTGTGTTGTGTTATGCACAACAGCATTTCTGCTGTTGTACATTCCAGCATTTTCCAGGTATCTGTTGTCAGTAAACTTCTTAGAATTTTGAATCAAACCATTTATTCAATCCACAAGAGTAGATTGTTCTCATTCTGCCTTCCATGCTTGAGGGCGGGGATAATGCTTATCTCTCTCCAGTCTTTGTGTTTCCTTTTCTGTTTCTTCCACGGAACCAGAAGTTCATAATTTTTTTCCCCCACTTCTTTTAACCGAGGGATTGAACTCCCAATCGTTTTAGGAACCCATATACACTATAACCAATGGGTTCATACACTTGACTATACTTTTCTAGAAATGGGATAGATTTGAATTTGTTTGGAACCATCAAAAGAGCCACATATGTGTGAGTCATAGGGAATAGATTCAAACAAAGCCCAAGCCCACCATCCGTTTAGTACGAATGGGAACATGTCCAAGGCTCTCTACAGAGCCATTTGGTATGGATAGAAGCATGTCTCATAGACTCAGTCTTATCTAATGAACTATCCCTTTGACCCCACTATGTGAACTCAATAAGACCTTCCATATACTTCGTAATGAAAAAGGAAAAACAACATCCTGGATATGCTAATAATGTGTACAGTATATGGGTTTAAGACATCTATATAGATAAGAAATTATCACTATAAGAACAACTTTTGCTGCTCTATAAATATAATATCAGTTTCCAGAAACAGAATAAATTAGGATAATAATAAAATATCTGCTATGGACAGTTTACCATACAGAAGGATAAGTGGGATAAGACTATTTCTGTTCAGGAGAGTTGATCCGGAAGTACCTACAGAGGTTATTTCATAGCGGTCAGAAACTGTGATAAGTGTATTGATGTTGAGTACACATGAAAAGTAAGAAATTCAGGTGAATCTTCCCTGGAAATGATTGTCCATGGATATGACACATTATCCGCAGAGGTTGTACCTTTTGATGATTGATTACAAATCCAGAAGAATAACCATATGAAAAGAAATTAGGGTGGAGACTGCATTTGAAACTCTTGATGTGCTAAATGGAACATATTTAGCAGATGAGGTGCTAATGGATAACAGTGCCACCTTTCATATGGAATTGTTAAAATAAATGCTCAGTAGATGGAATATCAAATGCAGTTTTAGAGTCACCTATTGATTAAGTGATAATGGAAAAACCAAGAGATGGCTTATCTCTTCTATCAAAGCTGTATTTTGGTACAGCATGTCATCTACATCAGGTCAGGTAAAGAACTTGATGCCTCAGTGAGCAATATATAAGTATGAATACAGATGTCCATACACATTATCGATGGCTATTGGGGAAGAAGGACATGCATCTGTCCAGATTAGAGATGGGATATGGATAAACCTCTGTAGATTAAATAAGTCTATTGCTCTCCCAACTGTCACTTGTACAAATCACAATATCGCTGGTTCAATTCACCGTCCTCGCTTTATTCACACGTCACTACGTATAGCCAATGTTTCTGTCCCCTTTTTCACGGCTCCAGCACTCTTTTATCAGGCCAACATCGCGGTTCCCCAGCCAATCAGCATTCTTCGCTGTTATTCTTGGTTACACAGGCAAATTGCCTCCTCCAGTTCAACCAATCAGCACACGACTTGCTATTGGTGGAAGCATTCCAAACTGTACAAAAAAAACCCTCATTCTTGCACATACTGCTAGAATGGCTGGACGGGAGAGTAATGCCATTTTCACAAAGCAAACTTGCTGATGTCATGTGCTGCACGTTAAGGTAAGACCCTTATTTTCCTATACACCAGATGCAAGCCACTCTGGCTCACTTGCTTTTACGGGGCTGTTCACCACA
The DNA here is from genome assembly GCA_963932145.1 of Acanthosepion lycidas. Classification (NCBI taxonomy): domain Eukaryota; kingdom Metazoa; phylum Mollusca; class Cephalopoda; order Sepiida; family Sepiidae; genus Acanthosepion; species Acanthosepion lycidas. The sequence continues at coordinate 7,947,698 of OZ010583.1, forward strand.
ACCTCCAAATGTATATTGCAGATCTCAATGGGAAGGGGGAGGAACGGTGATAAATATTAATTTCCACAATAATATCCAAGTCTATCAACTGGCTAGTCATTTTCTTGATGTCTGGAACAATTTCAGCTAGTTGGATGATAAACAAACTAGTTATGATCAGACAAGTATGGTATTCGTACAAAAATCACAATGAGTTATATCCACTTAAATGGCTGAGTGATATAATTAAAGTTAGTTAATTATAAATATGTGTAAATAGATCTTTTATCAACTTTTCACTTACCTCAGATTATTTGTGGGTGCAGGGATTTTTATATCAGGAGAACATGCAAAATGATGGGTGAATATGGCACATGAGCAGCAGGAGGGAAAAGGAAAAGAACGAGGCAATATTAAAAAAAAACAAAAAAAAAAACAAAACAATCACCTTGTATCGAATAGCTGGTTTTTCAATCTACTAAAATTGTTTCCCTTTCTGTTGGCCACAAGAACTTCGTAACATTTTCATGTTATCAAAATGTATGTTAGTTTAATAATATTCTTTGATTATTTGCTGAGTGAGTACCAATCAGCGGAAAAATACGGATATAGTTATATTTGTTTTTTCCCTATTTAACAGAAAGACTGAATTTTGGGTTTTTTTTTCGTAATTTTCTCCATTCTCTTTACATCATCTTTTTTTTTTTTGTACTATTGCAGCTGTGTCTTGTTTCTTAATCTTTGTCATTTTTTGACTGCAGAATGACCAGAGAATCTTTTTCAGTCTCAGTATTTGTGTTCAAATTTCTGCATCTTTAGTAATTTAGGTACAAGTACTGTAATCTATGCAGAAGTGTATGACATCATGGAAACATGCAAAGAATTCACATCTGTTCAGTCAGACAAATTTGAGTCTACATTTGAAAACTTTCAGAATCCTACATCTAACCCTTCACAAATGCTTATTTCAGTCTTTCTAATTATCGTTTAATTATTTCCATAAATTAATCTGTTCATTACCCATTAGTGTAAACCATGACTAAATTCTTTGCATCTTATTATGACATCATACACATTTCAACACTGAATACAGGACTTTACTTAAACTGCCAATTTAAGTCCAGTATATGAAGATGTGACATTTGAACTTCATTTAAATCTTTCACACTCTTTATGCTATTTACATTGTTCAGACTGTTATCTCCTCATTGCTGGATCCAACAAATGCTTGAGGACACATGGCTCAGTGGATAAAAACATTGGTTGAATTCAGTGACTTGATCCAAAGAGTTGTGAGTTTATTACCTGGCTACTGCAGTAGTGAACAAAAACTTGAAGAGTTGAGTTAAAGGGAGATAACAGACATTTGAAAGAGGCATGGTACATGGAACTAGAACAATCTACCCTGGTGGATGAAATAAAGGGTTCAGTTCAAAATTCCAATCACCTGAAGAAGGCCAAAGTGTACAATGGTCAAAACGTTATCAATATGGCAACAAAGATGAAGACAACAGTCTTCATAATATAAATAATTACAAAATCTCAGAAATATAAACAGATACTTTCACATTCTTTTGTAATGATGTTGTCATTCGTATATTTTGTAAGTTGTAGGCACATGAGATCTTGAAATACAAAGTGTACCAGATATTTGAGAATCATAGTGACTCGGACATGGTCACTTTTGAGAAGCTGGCTAAGTCATTTGTATTCAAGATTAGTTATGCTCTAGTGGGCTCTGGCCTAAATGTGCCACCAGTGACCAAGAGGACAGACAAATATAAGCTGTAAGGCATAGTGTGTCCAAATTCATCACGCAAATCCAAATTATTGTGAACCATGGTCTCAGTAAATTGATGAGGATATAATGTACAATTCCAACATAAGGGCAGTTAATGTCCAACAAAACTCAAGAGAACCGAGTGGTCAGATCAAAGTGTTTGCTGAACATATTCCTACAAGACTACTACCTCCCACAAAGCCCACAGGACTGGTTAACTGGAAATTCATACCATTGTCTCACCCCCAACATGTGGTCTCCTAGCTCCTCCAATTTGAATCCCATGAACTATTAGTCTAGAGTGTCATTGAAAGGAAGATTGACCAGCATCAACAAGAACTTGTTAAAGGCTACATCATAGATATGATGGCCAACATGAACTAAAACTATCTGATCTGGGAATAGTGTTGATGTCTTCAATGATGAGGGTGATTCTATTAAATAAGCTTTTTCTAAGTAGTATGTGTGTGTTAAATATACCAATTTTTGCTACTGAATATGTTTGTTCTCACTTACTTGGCAAAATTTGTAAAGACTTTTCACAAAAGATTTTTTGGAAACATTAAATGGAATTTTCTAAAATTAAGTCCTTTTTTAGTAAGTATAAAATTACAGAATTTAACTTCTGTCACTGTTCATAAATGTCATTCATTTTAAACTAGCAAGTTTCTACAATCCTTTAAACAGAAATTTTTTGAAAATTATTCCATTTTCAGAGTTATATTTAAATTCAGTGATTAAAATTGCAATCGTCCCCTGTGTGTATGATGTGCTTGACACTTTTACCATCTGATTGAACATTAATTGTAACAGCCATTTTCTTTTCTACTGGAAGATTATTTTGAGTTCTTCCTTTTTAAAAGTTTTCAATCCCATCTATTATACTGCCATCAAGTGATTTTTTTCATGCATAAATTTGAATTCTCATATCCAGTGTTGTATCTACTGCTTTCCCATTGACTATATTCTATCAGCATAATCTTGGCTGGCTGATCATTGTATATATTTACACACCAAATAATAACATCTGGTTACTTGAATAGCAACTCCAGTTTAATATATGATGTATCACCATGGACATAGTGTGCCAAAGTCTTATCTACAATTGATTGCCGGTATCTGTTCCAGAATGATGCTCTTATAAAAAAAAACTGGAAGGAGGTGATGTTTATTAGTACAAGCTTTTATACAAAACTGTGCATTGTTATCAATTACTGTAATGAACAACATAATTTTGTACTTCATACACCCCTGAAGATTATTTTGGAAAAAGATCAAAAGTACTTGGGAAATGAAAATAAAAGAAATTTAAACAGCTATAGCACATTTCTCTCATCCTTTAACATCAATATACAGAAGTTTATTCGTGAGTATAAATGGATTTTGTTAAAAATTAGCAGACATAATGTCTGTAATTTATTCAATCAGAGATCAGAAAACCTGTTACATAACATCTAATTGGTTCAATCAAAAATTAGTATTACTACAAAGTATATTAACTAACTTTACCTAAAATAAAGGCATGCAGAGAGGGACAATGCTTGTGTAGAAGATGGAAATCATAGCATTAAGACAGAGAAATTGGAGATATGATTGAATAGATTGTCAAATTTAACCTGAGAAAATGAAATAAACATTTTTAGATTTCCATACAAACATCAAAATTGATAAAAATATGACTTTTTCCTTAAAGTTTCATTTAGAAAAAAAGAAGACTGAAACTATCTCAGATTAATATTAATAAGTATTAGAAAGACCTGATGAAATTTAAATCTATTAATGATAACAGACTTTATGAAATTAACTCTAAAAAAATGGATTATAACAATTTTTACCATATTAAAATGTTTTATTCCCTATAATAAAACAGGATCTTGATCAATAGACTAAGTGACAGAATTTCAAACAATAGAAAAACTAACATTGAGGAGAAATTTCAATGAAATTAAATAATTTCTAAAAGTTAAATCCACCATGGAAGGAAGGAAGACAAACTTGCTAATGCCACTGTTTAGGAGACAGCCATTAAGCTGAGGAGTGAGAGTCTAATATCTTCAAATATTTGTTAGCCAAGAATAGCGAGTTCAATCTCTGGTAGGACCACAAAGGTCAGCATAGTTAACACACTCAACAAGAGTTTCCCAGTATGGTGCATAAGAATGCCAGAGAAATTTTATTGTTTAGTTCAAAGCAAAGAATTTTAGCCAAGAAAGTGTATTATACAAAGTTTCCTTTCAGTATTCCACTTTTTTTTTTTTTTTTTTTTTTTTTTTTTTAAAATCATGACGGAATTGGCTTGCAAGCATGTAATGAGTGCCAAGTCAATTAAACTTGGCCATTGCATTTTGGGACCAAAAAATCTATTGAGTGGCTTCAGTGGCTTTCTTTCATTGATAAGCCAGCTCCAGTAATCAGTACAATGCAAACCTTATTAACTGAATTTCCTGATTCTTTATTGAAAAATAAAACATTAAATGATTTTCCTCATAATTCATATATGAAGAGTTTTAAATTACTGAGAAAATAATACAATGACAAAATCTGGGTATTTACACATTACCTCAGTCAAACACTACGAGGAGAAAATGCTGAATCAGCAATCATACTGCAAAGACACCTGAAGACTAGAAGCTTGCAGTAGCCCAAACTATTTGCCAAATTATTCTCTTGTTGATTGTATTAGGTTCGTGCAAAAATAATGTCGTTTTCTCACATATGTTACTATGTGAGAAAACGACATTATTTTTGCACCAACCTAATATTATAAACTCGGTTGCTTGGCAAGTTCAGAGAATTACCTCACAGCAGCATAAGATTTTTGCACCTTAGAGACTTGAGCAACCATCATGCTAATACTATCACTAAGCTGTAGCGAAAAACAAAAAGTAATTTTATTTTGATCAATAAATCTATAATCTTATTCAAAGTATATAAGATGGTACTGTTTTGTCAACAAGCAGAGAACTATAACCGAGAGAAATACTATGAAGTTCCCCAAACAATTCACGTGGTTAATATGTAAATGCTGACTATTTAATATTCTAAGAGGAGAAAAAAAAAATCTATTTTGCTCTTGGACAACATAACAGAAAACAAATGAAGAATAAGAAAAGTTCTTTTGTACAAAGTTTTGAGATACAGTAAGGCAAATATACTTGAGGTGAAGTTACTAAGTCTGTTTTCTGACAAATTTTCCCCTCTTGAGGCCAAATTTTTGGTATTCATACATATTATATACATTTTACAGAGAACTGAAGTTGAAACCACAATGTATGAGAACAATTTTGTTATCTTGAGATTACTTGCTTTCTTTCATATTTTCTTTGATCTATTTAAAACACTCTGTAGGAAAGCCTTTAATTAGTAAACACCCCTGCTATGTCTCCTTGTTTTCTAGCAGTACCTCCCTACTTAATGGTTACAGGCTTCAATTATTAGAGAGTAATATTATAAAGAAATAAGTTAAACCTAAGGCAACCAGCCAAGTTCAGCCATATAACTTTGTATTGAATATTCTCAAAGGTTAAGCTATAACTATTACTTCAAAATCACTTTTTAAAAGTGTGTGTATATATATATATATATATATATATATATATATATATATATATTATATTCCGTGCTAATAGGAATATATACTTGAAAAACAAGGTAGATAAAATAAGTAAAGGTTTATTGTAAAAAGCCAGTACAATAAGAATAAAGGTAACAATTATGCACAAGGTTGTTGCAAGTCAATCCAGAAGTGAGTGCTACTATTGGAAGGTCAGTAGTTCCCATGTAAGTCGTACTCAACAGATCCCAGCTAGTATATTTAGCTACCACTGCCCCCAAGGCCAGTTTAGCATGGGTTCTCTGAGCCCGTAGGCTCGGCGAAAAATATTCCCTTTTGAACCCATATAAATGGGTTCAGGGACAGTCTACCTCCCCGAATGAGACTGCCCATCGACAGAGCCTTGTCCAGGTTCCTCTTTGCCCGGAGTTCGAATGTTTAGCTGGAACAGGTCACAGCAAGTCTCTCTAGTCTGTTGACTTACAGATACTTATTGGTAGTTACTAACTATAGTGTAGTCACTCATGGGGGTGTCAGATTATTCCATTATATATATATATATATATATATATATAACAAAAGAACAAATAGGAAATGTATATCAATCTAAGATGTTTCACTTTAAGCTTCATTAGAGATTGAGAGAAAACAAACAAAAAGACAGAAAATTGGTATTTTCAATTATGTTCGAGTGACTTCTCATTGGTCAGACACGTGTCACATGCATTGAAACCATGGATAATTTTATGTGTATCTAGGTTTGTGAAAATTCTTGTATGTCTAAGTGGGCATCAGATGTGTGTGTGCATGTCTAGTGGGAGGTCTTTACCTTCTACTTTGTGTGGTCAATATATATATATATATATATATATATATATATATATATATATATATATAAAGTGAACATAGAAGTCAACACTTAGAGGTGACAGTCTGTTTCATGATAGATGCAATCATCAGGCCATCTAGCATGAAACAGACTGTCACCTCTAAGTGTTGACTTCTATGTTCACTTTTATATTTACACACGCTCCATCTCTGATATTGAGCACTTTATCCCATAAATATAGCACATCTGAAGACTATATATATATATATATATATATATATATATATATATAGACCAAAAGTTTGGTCTCACCATCTGGATTTCAAAGAATTGCCTAAAAGCTGAAGGTTGCATGCCTTTTTCAAAACTAATTTACTAGCTCACTTCATGTCAAAGGGACTTTCACTCCCTGAAGGGTTTTATCACCAATAATAATTACAAAATTAATCCATTACTGTATAATGTTTCCTTAAAATTTTAGCTCATTTTACCTTATCTACTTTGCTGGCTAATGGTAATCTTAGGACTGACAGATTTTAAATATTAGGTAACCACCTCTCTAAAAGGCTGGAAACTATACACTAATGGGTTAAATAGTTTCAACATCTTTGCTTAGTAAGAATTAATTAAACAAAAATCTTACTAATTATTAAATGTAAAAGATGGTACCAAACTTTTGGCTTATAGTGCATATGTACGTGTATATATTTCACATTGTTATATGATTTGAGTTATAATTTTATAGTTATTTTTAAAACTAACTATAAAAAAAAAATCCTTATTCAACAAGTAATGTAACTTGGTAGTATCCGATTCATAATAGTCTGCAATAGTCTTAGTGAAAAATAATTGAATATAAAAACAATTTATAGTCTTTCTTTTAATACTTTTTTTTTTAAATTGCTTCTGAATCTTTATATAGTTAATACAATTTTTCCCTTAGTTTATAGAAGAAACAGATAAACAAAGAAATAGAGAATGATTAATAATGAAACCTTTGAACTTGGAACAGCTAGAAGCTGAGAAACAATTTGATTCACTTTTCACATTTTCACTGCTGGAGATTCAGACATAATTATTAGCAAAACTTCTTCATGCCCTAAAACACTGCCAGATATTAGAGCAAGTTCAGAAATAAGTTCAACATTAAAAAGGAGGCTTATAGAGATATAAAAAAGATATTTACAAAAATATGTAAGCCAAAGAAGTAATGAAAGCTATTTGACACCTGTCCTGTGTTTTTATACTACTTCATACTGTTAATATATCCCTTTTACTATGAACCCAATAGATATTTCCTCACCTCTATTATCTTTTCTGCAGGATATTTCCGCCCTTTCTATTGCAATCATTTTGCTTCTAATTAACAAACACACATAACAACTATATATAAGGATCACTCCTAATTTATTATGTTAGCCTGACATCAAAGTCTGATGTTGGTCATACAGCAGTAGAGGTTGGACCTTCCTATCAATGACCCATAATTTTTTTTTTATCTTGTTACAGATAGCAACCTGGCACAACAGTATCTGATATGAAAGTAGAGACAAATTAGAGATGTGCTGTTGAATTCCTCCAAAAGAAACAATTGAACCCATTTATATTCATTAATGCATGCCAAATATTTATGGAGACCAAATAGAAGATGTGAACACAAAGGTGAGTTTATCATTTCAGTAATGTGACAAACTATGTTCCAATTTAAATACAGCTGTTAATCCACTGCCAATGGTTCTGATCATGTAGGAAAGTAGAGTTGAAACCTTGCTCTGTACAAAAGTGTTATTGTGCTCAAGAAATCTGTTCTACTTTCTGTGGAAATAGATAAGAGGCATTACTTTTAGAGCATTACTTGTATATTTTTGTTTTAATTTTTTCTAACAATCTCTTTTCTAGCTCTTTCATAATTAATTTGCATTTTCTTATCCAGATTAAGTGAATGCATCTAAAAAAGAACTTTATCAGTCCACAAAATCTTACATGTCTGGCAAGGACCCCAATACAGAAACATTCCAAACATCTTTTAGAATATGATAAAGAGGAAATAAGAGCCCCAGTCTATTAAATCTTTTCCTAGACTATGCCCTGTACATTTATTTGCACAGATATGAAGAGATGGGCAAAGTATTCCATTTTTTATGTGCTGTGCCCCTTCAGAACATGGACAATCATGGCTCTCCACAATTTCCTGCCCTATGTAGCTCTTAATAATTTTGTCTTTTTGTTATCTCTCCTAAACCATGCTCTTTCATCCATTTACTCAATCAAGTTCATCAGGTAGGTTATGCATTGTTTTCCTTTGTCTCTCTTGCCTTCAATCTGTCCTTTGAGTATCAAGTTTTCCAAGCTCTCTTTATGTGTCCTCCACAACCTCTACTGAATCTACTTATCTTGCTTTCCCTCCCAAGGCTAAAGGATTGATGATGAGGGTTATGTCAACAATAGAAGTATTCATAGTTGGGATAAGAATGATCTTAAACATAAAATCAACATCCTCTACCAAGTGTTCCAAGAAATAAAACAGGAATTATGATCTGGAATTGAAATGAAAACAGTGATGGTACATGATAAAAATGAAAACATCCTCTATCAAATGTTTCAAGAAATAAGACTCAAGATAATTTTTTTCAAAATAGAAACTATGATCCAGAACTGGAATGAAAGCAGCGATAGCACCTACCTTGAATCCATCATAAAAATTCAGGATATAGAATTAATAAATACTAAGCACTTTAAATACCTTGGAATATGGATTGGTTATAACAAATTTAGTATAGGAGAAAAGGAAATTGAACATAGGATAAGCTGCACCAGAGATAGTTTCACACAACACCACAAATTGCTACAAAACATTAACCCAAGAACTTGAGTCATGTTTATAAAGGCCTTTTCAGATTGAGACTTTCATATGTATTTGTTGTGACCAAATAATTGGTTAAGAAATAACAAAACAAAAGGTTGCAGATAAATAGTGTATTGAACAGTAAATACAACAGAAGTGTGGTACATGAGTTGAGAGTGTGTGTCAATTGACCAGCATTCAGTCTATATCACTGTTTCCCTGAGGTTTACATTTCCTACTAATTTTATAGTAAGTGAAATAGACTCATTAGAGGGAAGAAACTACAATAGTATTTCATGCATGGTGCCAAATTAGTTCAGAAAAATCAAAATGGTTAGTTGTTTACAACTACTTTTTCAAATCAATAATTAAAAATGTCTTTAAGCAAGTGAAGCCTGTGTCTAGGCAAAGACCGTCCTTCTACAAACCTTGTGGATTGGTTCTAAAGAATCAAAGAACTGTACCAGGAAAAAAAAAACATCACTTGAGGACTTTCAACAGCAGCAACGACAACAAAAATGGATAGTACATGTAACTTGAGGAGAAAATGACGACATAATAAAGTTGTTGATGTTCCACACTACTTGAAACAAACGGTTAGGAAGGAAAGCCCCATCAATATTAGAAATAGTGATAACAGCTACTGAACTTGAGAAACCTATTTTCCTAATTGAAAAATTTAATGAATTTCAACCAAAAGTAGTACCAGCTGCTCGGTCAAATGTTTCCTTGTAAGGAAATGGCTAATATTATTATTACATTATCATTATCTGAATATGTTTCTAACATGCAGACTCTAACCATGAGCTGTGCAAGCCATTTTTCTTTCTTATTTAATCCCTTGTATTTGATACCTTGACATCTATACACTCTTTGTAAACATTGGTATGACACATGGACACATACTGACATGATTTTTAATAAAGCTATTATTGTACACTTAATAAAGAAAACCAACAGAGAAACTCCATTTGCAATTTTATTCTGCTCAGTACAACTTTAGCAGGGATTCAGCATTATTAACTCTTCTACATAAGATTGAATTCACAAATTCAGTAGATTTGGATGTGTCTCCATGGACACATCAAGAGCAAAAATTGCGAGGTCAATATTCAAAACAAGGCACAAACTGGGTCACAAATACAAAAATTTTACAGTAGACATTTGATACTATAATGAAGCCTTTTCCAAAACAGTCTTATACCAACCTTGGCTGAACAAAATAATTATTTAATAACATGGGAAGATTAAAAACACTGTAATTATCTCAGGTAAAGAGGTAGATTCTATTTGCAGCAAATCATATTGGTATAAATATTGTTGGCTTGAATTGAGCAAATATACAGGACTTAAATAAACACTTAATATCCATTGATGAATAAGACTTTGTAAAATCGAGAAAGGCAATTTGATAAATATTAAGAAAGGAAAGTAATTGCATTTTTGATTTATGTTAATCTCATAGTTCTAACAAAATCCAACATAAAATTTTCATCTTGTATACTGTTACAAAACAATGTTTATTTTATAATTTTAATGCTTCCAAAATGAAACTTCTCCCTTTTTATTGCTTGTTGCCAACCTCCAGGAAAGGGACTTATTCTGCCTTTTCAGACTAACATTTTCTGCTAACATGAAGTGGAAAGATTAAATTGAATCAATTGCTAGGAAAATTGCTTCGCTGTGTCGTGCTAGATAATTTTTCTTGCTAGAATCTATTATACACATTTATAAATCTATCATTTCCTCATGCATTGAATATTGCTGCTATATCTGGTCTTCTGGTGCTTCTACTATATATTTAGATATTCTTGATAAAATCCAAAGAAAAATCTGCAATATTATTGATCTTGACCTGGTATCTTAGGCCCAGTCACTTTACCACCACCATAATATAGATTCACTGTGCCTTGTCTATAAATATTTTCATGGCAATTGTTTTGATGAGCTTTCTTCTTTGGTATCAAGATTTCATGAATTTAAGCACAGTACTAGATTGGCAGCAAGGTCTCATCATTTTACAGTTAAAATGGTTAGATATTCTTTGCAAATGTCTCATCTCACACTTCTCATTTGTGGAACTCTTCTGGCTTCTTGTTTTCCAATCAACCTTGATCTTTAAAAATATAAATGCAAAGTTAATTATTATCTTCTCTTTTAATGTTCTCTCTTCTTAATACTTTTAATTTTCTAATTCTTTCACAATCAGTAACCCCTTCCATCTTAGTCTTTTTATTGACTTGCATGGGGTGAAATGATTCTTTTAAAATGTAAATAATAAAACTGACTTCTTTAGTCATTGGCAAAAGATTTTTTAGCCTTTTTTCCTACATTTTAAACATTTAGTTCCCAGAGTGTACATCATGAGAAAAAACTGAAGAAATAATGCTTGTGTTAAATCTTTTAGGCAAAACTGTTTTTAAGGAGATAATTTTACATTATGAATGTTGGAAAAATATAAATAATTGTTTCTTATTCAGAATTATTGATACTTGAGAGCTTCAAAATTGCCTTCCTGAACAATAGCACACTGAGATAAAAACAACTATATTTACACATAAGCATGGAATGTAATCAAAACACAGCAGTAGGCACTTATGAGGTTATCTCATTGACTTTTTCAAGTTTAATAAACAGCCTGCAGGTTTGAATGTCTAATTGGTAACACTAACAAGACCACCACAACATGGTTAACTGATTAAACATAAAACCTCTGAGGCCAAATCTGTATTTAAGTGAACATGAGAGTGCTAGTTGAAATCAGACATTCAGAAAAAGAAATTTCCTCATAAGATACACAGGAAGATATTTTATTTTATATTACTGATAAACAGAATAGACGAAAAGGAAGAAACAAATGAAAAAGATTATCTCTACATTTCGGACAATTCTAAAACAAAAAATTATCGAAGAACATTTTTAAATACAAAGTACTTGATATAATTAAAGAGACCAATTTTGATTTACATAAAAGTTGGAACATCTGAAAATGTTACTTGGCTGCTAAAAATTTAGCAATAGAATCTATTAGTTCATTCAGTTATTTTTATCTAGTTATTATTATTTTTTTTTAATTGTTTCAGTCCCAAGCAAGGTGATAATGCCACTAGAATGCAGGGGGTTTACAGGGAGGGAAATAGAATGAGAAGATTTTAGTGAAGAGGAGTGAGGAAAGGATAATAAAGAAACAGGTTTCAAGGAGACAGAAGGTTGTGATTAATGTTGCATTTAAATTTTTGAAGACCATATGTGGCAGGGATGCAAGAAATTAAAGGGAAATTCTCTAGGTTAGAAGTGCAAAAAAAAAAAAAAAAAAAAAAAAAAAAAATAAGTAGAACAGACAGTCATAGCTAGTTCAACTGTAAAACAGTGAGACCTAGTTGCCAATCCAGTAGCACATTTAAATTTATGCAGTCGAGGCAGTAAGAAGGACAGCTCATCAGAACAATTGCCATGAAAATATTTGCAGAAAAGGCAGAGGGAAGCTATAACACATTGGTGAGAAAGTGACTGAAATCAAGATGTCCCCTCATGATCAATTACATTACAAACTTCTTTGAATTTTGTCAAGAATCTTGAGATATATAGCAAGTGCACCAGAATTCAATGCACAGATGAACAGCAGTTTATAAATGGGCAAGATGGATTCTGATAAGAAAAATTTTCTGGTACAATACAGATACAATACTACTAACAGTAGATGTAGCAATTAATTTGATTTAAGTCAATTCACTTCAAATCAGTGGAAAACACAAGAAGAAGGCATAGAGTGTTTCTCTACTGATGTTTAGCATACTGATGGTTGGTAGGTAAAAATTCTGTGGTGATTAAATGAAAGTAATTTAGTTTTGGAGGCATTAAAATTTACAGGCCATTTCTTACCCCAGTTAACCAGTGATTGGAGATCCTTTTCAACAGCAGTTACTAGGTTTACTTTGTTAGGTCTGTCAGACTTGCTACTAAGACGGGAGTAAATGGTTGTATCATCTGCATAAACACCTAGTTAAGAACTGATAACATCATGGAAATCATTGATGAAGATTAGAAATAATGTAAGTCCATTTTTTTAGTGTCTTGAGAGAAACCTGCGTTAGTACGTAATGATCTGGAAGCATTCCCATTTAATACAACATTTATTACATGATTTGTTAGGAATGATTTGGTTAAGCCAAATATTTGTCCTGTGACACAGAAGCCCTTAAAGCTTGCAGAGAAGGCCAAACGTTATTTAACACTTTTGAGACATCTTCAACCATAGCCCAAGTTTTGTCATTCTTATCTAAAGCTTGATAGACAAATTCAGTGATGGCCATTAACATGTTGAAAATAGACATGACAAAATGGAAGTCATATTAAAAGGAGACAATGCAAAGTAAGACACTTAACCAATTTGGCATTGATTAGAACCTCAAGTACTCTGTTGAAAAGTGGTAAGAGACTAATAAAGCAATAATTCGAGAGGTTAGAGGGTTCCCTGGAGTTGCTAAAAACAGGAACTACAGAGGAGGACTTCCAACAAACTGGAAAGCAAGCGAGTTGTAAAGTTTGCAGCCAGCTCAGGAGCACATTTCTTTAAAATGACTGCAGGGATCCTGTCACATCTGCATACCTTATGAGGATCTAATTTAGAAATGATATCAGAAAACAATGATGGAGTTAGGCATATATCACTCAATAGGGCATCTGTTCTAGGGAGAAAATCTGGCAGAGGTACTCCAGAGGAGTCAAGAGTGGAGTTGGAAGAGAACTTCTAAGCAAAACACTGCTTTATCTGCAGTAGATATCAATACTTTAAATTAATTGAAGTGAGGAAGGACTGAAGATTAGCTGTTATTCAGCACATTCTTGCAGAGCTGCCAGTAATCTCTAGAACGAAACTTGTGAGACGCTATACAGGGTCTCATTCCATCAGCAAATAGTGACTTATTTGAGAACACACTGAACTTATTACAAGTAATGACAAAGAGATATCTATTATAATCAAATCTGTCACTCTGGTATAGCCAGAAGAAGCAATTCCTGTGAGCTCTAGTGACTGAGCAGGCAGGTGAGAACCAAGGACATCATTTTTGGGATTCTGTTATGGTGCAGTTCCTTGTACCACGGTGATAGTCCAAGGTAGAACCAATAAAGAAGAACTCGAATACGGATATGGAATAACACAGATATATTACAAACAGGAATATATACAGAGAAGTAGAAAGCGTTAGTTTGAGCAATCAGGTTTAGTAGGGAGAACAATGTAGTCTCGACCAGGATCACTATTCCAATGTCTTGTTGTAATTGTCTGAACACGACTGTTTCGGACTGCCTCTGACTCGACTGACTGACTGACTCGCTTGCTCTAACTGACTGACAGACCTCTGACGGACTTCACTCCAGACTGAACTCTCTCCCTGCTTCCTCTTGAGGCACAGTATTTATTACGTATGGAATAGTCCATTATGTTATTATGGGTAAGGTCCCATAAAAGATTCACTTATGAACCTTCAAAACAGAATGACTACTGACAAATCATCTTACTATCTATGGATCCATCAATAATTGTAAATAGCTGGAAATGCTATTTATGCTCAATGCCAAAACTTGAACAGTATTGAAATATAGTAAATTTACAAATAGTATTTAGTCATGGTGAATTTGGTTGCTCTTTCCACAACTCTTACTCTCACAAAGTGCAAGCATAAAAAGAATAGACCCTAACCAGAGAAAACAAAATGGAATAGGTGCTTTTTGTTTTACATAAAGATTATAAATATATAAACAATCTAGGAGGGAGGGTGCAAAATTTTGTGACCTTCAGATACAGATTCAAATCTCACCATGGTCGATTTGTCAGGAAGGTAACTTCTTGACATTATCAGTCTGGGGGAGGCAATCCTAGTGTGTGGCACCTTTAGAAAATGCCTAAAATCATACTACAGGTTGCTCCAATCTTTGTGAATGAAATTGAGTAGATAGAACTCATTCGAGAGCTATTGACAGTTGTTGCTAGCATGAAGCCACAAGTCATCATGTACGATGGTTTGAGTGTGCTGTGCTTCAGACTGTTAATTATGCTAGATAACGCGTTCTCAGCCAGAAAGAGTAACAAGGTCCATTCAACATAGTTGCAGTATAAACCACAGATGGGCTCTGTGGGTGTTAAATAAACACAAATGTGCCTGAGAAGGCGTCTGCAACAGGGATTGGCTAGCTGCCCTAGTAAACAGGCATCCTCAGATATGAATGACCAGACATTTTTTTTTTAAAAAGGGGGAAGATGAGCAAGCATAAGGCAAGAAAAATTATTATGTATCAAAGTGTAATAAACACTAAAGAATATAAAAAAAGAGAAAATTATCACTCCTCACTCTTCAAAGCTCAACTGAAGACAAACATATGCACAATGACTAAAAAAGTTTTGGGAAAATACTACCAGAGAATCAGCAGTATGTAATCTGGTCTGTGATTTATATCGTTGAGTCTCTGATAGTACCCTGCACACACAGACTTTTTTTTTTTTATTCATTGTGTACATATTTATATGCTTTGTCCTCAATTAAGGTCTGAAGAGTGATAACGAGTGCGACTATTTTTTGTTATATTTTTTAATTCATTACTTCACCTTTATTTTTCTTTGTAATCCTTTCTTTTCCTCCCACTTTGTTTTAATATATTTGTGTGTGTGTGTGTGTGTGTCTGTGTGTGTGTATACACACACTTTTAAGATGTCTATTTTTGAAGCCATAATAGTGTGTGGCAGGAATATCTCCTACAGAATGGTAAGACATTAGCTCAATGAAGACACAATTGCTACTAATGTCTTACCATTATGTATTTGATAAATACACAGACTCCTGACAGGATGCTTTCCCAATTACTACAACCTTAAACTCTTCAAATCTAGGGTCAACCATTATCTGTCTTACATATCCTCATAATATATACTTCTTATGTTATTTAGCAACCCTCAACCTTGAATGGCTTTTGGGCTCTGTATTGGGCGAACAAAAGTTTTTTTTTTTTTTTTTTTAAATGAAAGCCATCAAAACTTGAATCTAATGGCCAATCCATCCTTTATATAAAAATGGTATGACTATATTATTCTATCATGAGTTCAAATAAATCCACTTGATTTTTGTTACCCTAAGATTCATGATTTTTTAAAGTAAAAAGAGAAGCCAGACAAAGTGATTCCTCTTTTGCTTTGCTTCCTGCTTTATTGTTGTTGGTTTGCAAGCCTTTGCATATAAATCATTAAGACAACCAAAGTTCATAAATTTCCTTTTTATTGCATTACAATGTCAAAATTACAAATAAAAATGTAAAAATCAACAAATTTGCTCGAGTTTGAAAGGAGTATAAAAAAAAGAAAAACAAAATCCCTAGTCAATTTTTAATGATGAAAATAACTTGCAAATTATAGAATGAAAGCAAAATATCTTAGCATAATCTACTAAATATAGTTTATAATTATAGAAAAGGTAACCATTAAATTTTAGTTGGAATTAATATTTTTTTTTAACATAAAAGAAAAATAATATAAATATTAAAAGAAAACTTTTTCATCAAGCACCTTGTGAAAATTCCTGTCAAATACTGATTCTACTAAAAATGTTTACAATCAGGTTTATACAAAAATATATCTATTAACTATAGAATTCATATTTGAAAAGTTATTTATATGAGGGGGTTGCTGAAAAGTACTCAGCCAGACCAAGAAAACTTTTCAAAAAATCTGATACTTGGTGAGACTTTGGGAATTGGTCCAGACTAAGAACTTTTATGGCACCTTTTCAAATATATACCAACAGAAAATAAAATTGCAACAAAATATGATAGTTATTTTGACCAAGGTACTGAATATTCAAAGCTAGGTTCTAGAAGATATCTGGCTAATTTCCTGGTATGCACAATTGTCAAACCTCTTTCTCATTGAACATGTATTAGATAATGAGAGAACAATGTCTAACTTAGGTACCTCCACGAAATCGCTAAAAAATAGAGCATAGTCTGATGAAAAAGACGCCAAACTTTATGAAAACAAAATTTTATCATCTAAATGCTTATGTTTTTATGAAGAGGATAGACCAAATTTTTTTTTTTAATTATTTTTTTAAAGTTTTTCTATCTTTTTAGAATATTCTAAATTTTGATTTAAAAACCTTGTTTCTCTTTGTTGCAACAAGGGGTAGTAAATAACATAGATAATTTTTAGCACGTTTTTTTTGTATTTCACACATTAATTTGGAAAATCTTGCAAAAATAAAAATAATTGTCAGATGTTAATGAAACTTTCAGAAACTATTCACAGAATATCGAAATTATTATAAATATGTTTTTTTTAAAGTCATGGCAGAAATTTTTTTTTTATACCTATTAACACCCCCATAACTAATTTTATGAAAAACTCTAGAAATTCGAGCCCATCAACCTTAGTGATTACAATAGTTAAAAGCACAAGGCTTTGAAGAATGCAAATCATGTTTTGTTTTTGTTTTTTTATTGGAGCCAACGTACCTGAAAATCAGCTCTAAATTGTAACATACAAAACTCAATAAAACAAATATATTATTTAATTTCAAATGCTTTTATTTGTTTTTATTTGTTTTTATGAATATGGACAATATTTTCTGAAAGCAAAAAATTTTTTCAATGAAAATTGAATTTTTAATACATTTGTTATTTCTTTAATTATAATAGATTTTTACATTAAGTTTTTAAAAATATTATAACATTTAGTTAAAAGCAACATCAACCTTTCAAAGTGTCCAGATGAGATCGTCATTGTCTAGCGCTTTGAAAATTGTATCGTTTGGACCAATCAGAAGAGCCACGGTAATTAAAAAATGTAATTTTGTGCTTATAATCGGGCGGTAATTATAAAGTACGGAAGACCAACCAGAATACAATTTAGTTGCATTATTTGAGTTCAGCATTGTTCTCCGCTGTTAAGGCCTTTACTTTTGCAAAACACATATGGAGAAGTTAATTTGATTTTTCAATTTCAACTGAGAAGGGTACCTATAAGTATCAGTATCATCTTATGAAATTTAACTACTGCTAAACTTTAATTTATATGATCTTATTTTTATATTAATCTCAGTTATGACATTTTTCCATAAATGAAATATCAAAATTAATAATAAAAAGAATGGAAATACAAATAACACAGTAAAATGTAATAAATGTACATAGAATTATAGTATTTTATGTACACTTCTGATAAAATTTCATAAGAAAGGTACCTATAAATTAATTAGATACCTTTTTCTTATGAAATTTAATCTCACTCTTAACAGTCTTATTTATTAATTTCTTTATATTTTCCATAAAGCATCGTAAACGTAAAGATGAAAGCTAAGTACAAAAAAAAAAAAAAATGAAAAATTAGAGCACTGAAAGTTTTCCTTAAAAGTAACGAGGTAAATAATTTGTTTATTTAAATCTAAATAATTTCACTTCCTTCCATCTGTAGAAAGAATTATCCTCCCATAAGTTATCTAAACGTCATGAATCACATCTGTCATCACTTGTCAAAGACGTGAAAGGTTATGACCTGCTTTGTTTTATTTTCAAATTACATTTTTTCGGCGCAGAAGCTAAGTTAAGCTTGGTTCAAAATATTTTAAATAAACATTATAATTTCTGATTTTATTAAAATCAGTTTTGAAAAAATGATAATTGATTTTTAAAAGAATATCAAAGTCAGATTTTCATATTTTTAATCAAATGATTGAAAATGATTATCTGTCCTTTTTTTTTGACAAAAAAAAAAAAAAAAAGATTTTTAACGAAAATTTCGGACGTGCTAGCAACGATTAAAAAATGTAAAAAAAATACCCCAAAAATACTTTGATCTTTCCTCTTCAATAATAATATGAACATTAGATAATAATACTTGTTTTCGTCAAGTTCAGTGTCTTTTTCATCATGCTATCTCTGTTTGTTTACATTTTTGTGGAGGTACCTAGCCTAACTCATTCTGTTAACCCACCTACAACTCTTGCTGTAGACTCAACAGGTTCAATAAGTATGAAATAATGTATTTTAAGATGGTATTAGTCCTCTGTATGATCATATGAACACAAGAGTATAAGCTTATGTTAATGCCCAAGGAGGATATATAGTAATGGCATCTTAATACTGTTGATATACTCTTTCAAACTAAATGATATCAGACCTATAATTGAATCATATATGAAAAAGAAACAAACAACACTTTAATTTTTCTTGATGTGTCAAATCAGAATGACACCAGCTTAAATTTAAACATCTACCATCAGTTGATAAATTTTTACTCATATTTCAACAATCATAAAAACCTATCATAATTCCAGATTTTATTTTAGAGCCCTTAGAATTTACATACCCAAATATTTAACCAAAGAAAATACATTGACAATACTTTAATATTCCCACTATCCTAGTTATTTCATTTGCAATGCCAAAAGAAAAGCACGCTAAAAAAGTATGAAAACACAAAAACTAAGTTCAACATATCACCTACAAATTCTGGGAGTAATTAATGTGAAAGAAATTTAAACAATGCCCCCAAAATTATATTGATGAGACAATCTGAGATTTTGAAAAAAAAAAAAAAAAAAAAAAAGATATAAAAAGACTTAAAATTAAACATACTCAATTTATTTGTATGTTACAAAAAATTTAATCACAATTTTGACAAGGAAATGCTGTTTCAATAGAAAATGAATTTACTAAAAGATGCATTCTAAGAGGCATGATCTCTTTCTTTTTTTTTTTTTTTCTTTTTTACTTAGTAATGAAACAATATAAAATACATAAATCATTTAAAAAAATTTAATTAGTTACACTAATTTTCATAAAGATAAAATTAAAGTAAAAATCATGCATTCAGACATTATGGGTATAACATTTTGTCTCACGAATGTAGAGTTTTGTTCTTGTAAAACCAAATTCTTTTCCTGATAATGCAAGATGGAAACACATCAAGGTAAAAATTATCTTATCTATTTATCATTTATCCTTAATTTGTGATCATTTAGGGAAAAGTCCAAATATATTACCCATATGTTTAATCTTCATTCAATTGAAATCTATTTTGGGTGCTACAATTTCTTTTTGCTGTATTTGAATCAATTTGTTGGTATATAGGCAAAAGCAATCTCAGAAACTACCAAGTAATTTTTTTTTTATTTTAAGATATTTTTAGATTTTATATTCCATTTTTTTGTTAAAACAGACAAAATACAGGATAATGATGAACCCAATACTTCTCTTGACTCAAGAAATATAGAAAATAAAATCAAATAAAAAAAAATGGAAACTTCAAATGACAGCTGAATAACATAAGTGTGAAACTTATCAGGACATCAAGGCCAACTTGCAAGAAAGCCACTTTAATATCGTTTTAATGTAAGTAGAATATAAATTCAATATTAATAGAATAATCTCAACAACAAGCAATATATTCCATTAAGCCATTAACTGATTAAAAAAAAAACCCAAAAAAACTAAGATTTTATGATTGAAAGGAGTTTGAAAATATTTATAAAAACAATGGCTATACAAGAGCTCATACCTGATGAAGATTGAGCATTATACCAATTAAAATAAAAAACAATAAAAGGGATAATGATTCAAAAAAGTAATTTATTTTTTTTTTTATATTGCATCTCAGAATTTTAAACCAGCATTTCTCAATAATTTTGTATGCTTAGATGGATAAAAACATAAAAAAAATGGTCACAAATTTGAAACGACAATTCTACTCGAGCTGATTTTTAATCAAAAAACCATTTCACAAAAAGGTGCTAGTAATATACATAGCAAAAAATGTCTACATGTAACGAGTTAATTATAAGATTTTCAATCTCTTATTGTGATAAGAAATGTTCGACTTATTTCTCTATCTGAATTTTACTTTTTAAGCTGTCTGCTTCATTATCCCAAGTCTTGATTAGATCATTCTTCCTAATCACAATAATCTTTTTCATTTCTACCCACCTCTATTAAGTCATTTCATAATCACAACTTGGCCTCTGGTGACTTACTCCACCCTTTCACTCTTGCTAGAAATTGAGCCATACTTTTTAATTTATTTAATTCTATTTTACAAAACAATTTGCACAAGGAACAATTGTCTAATCAGTGTACAGCTGGAAATGTTAGACTCGTTAACCTGTAATTTCTTTGCAAACATAAAACAAAATTTGCGATCAGTGCTCGAAACAAAAGGGCAAGTCAGGACCTGGTTGTTTGGTAACAAGATAATGACAGTTTGATATCTGTAATCATGAAGATTCAGTTCAGAGATGAAAACTTACAGAAAAGAAAGAGAAAAGATGAGCATCAAGTTGCCAGTACATTATGAATGAGAAAATATTGATGACAATGAATATATGTTCACATATAATGATAAATAAATTACTGATGAAACTATTCAATTACTAATATCCTGCAAATTTTGTTCATATGTCTACAGTATTTTATAAGTTTACTATGTTCTTTTCAGGTATGCTCGAACAGAGTCATCATCCAAATGATGGCTCAATTACACTAACTCCCTGCTTTCCAAATTAGTGGTTCCTTCAAGGAAGGCAGAACAACCTTCTTTGATAATTGAAATGCAAACTTCTCAAGTTCTATCCCAATATCCAAATCACAAAAGCCTCTCCATAGTAAGTATGGCTTATTGATATTGATAAAAAGAATAATTCTATATGATTGTTCAATATGAAAATGACAATTTACTAAAAAAAAATATATTCACGCCAAATCTTGGGACTGATGGCAATGATGATGAAATAATTGTTCAAAGAATTGATTTTGAATCCCCACCTCCAATCCTTACAAATCAATCAGATTTAAAAATCATGTAAACAAGGCATATAATTAAAGCAAAAGATTTTCTCTCAATATTCCTTATTTCACCAAAAAATAAAATAAAAAAAACAATAAATTTAAAAAACAAAAATTACTAATCTTTGACAGAAGGCAATGATCAGATAAAGATTTAGTACTTCATTTTTAACTTAATTTCCAGCACTTTTTTTTTTCCACATCACTTATCTATTTTCTTCTATGAATATAAGCTTAAAAAATGTCTGAGTCCCAACTAAGGGGCACTTCAACAGAACTTTTTAGAAATTTATTTTTTCCAAGTGAATTTTATCAATGACCTAATAGATTTTAAATTATTTAACAGAATGTCTCTCAGCCAAACCCTGAAGTCAACTGCTTATCTAAGTCTGATAGTTATGTCTCAATGATCTCAAAAAAGAAAACATAATTTATCAGAGGAATGTCAAGTGAGTAAGCAATGTAGAATAAATTCACCATTATTAATTGATTTAATTTTACTATCATCATTTTTACAAAATGAAGGCGAACATTATCAAACAACAAAATAATGTCTTTTTTATCTACTAAATGAAGTTCTGTTTAAATTTTGAATTGATTTAAATGTCTATGAGAATTGTTTGGTCACTTTATGATGCATTAAATCACTTCTGTTCCATCAAACATTTTCAATGACGAGACAACAGTTTTGATTGATGTTTTGGCTTCTCATACATACCCTGCCATTTTGCAGATCTTTTCTGATTATTATACAGTATCTATTTTCATCACAAGCAATAATCTAATACAAACATGAATCAATTTCATACCAATGAAAATTATTCATCCTGGTTTTCTTTTTTTTTTCTGTTCCTTATTCAATATTTAGTCAAGCTTCCCTCATCTCAATCACTCAAATCATTTGAAATAGTTCCAATCAATGTAAGTTTGTTAAGAATACTATCTGAGGTTTTTGGATCATTTTCAACCATAGCCTTCAAATTTTCATAATTGAATGATGATATTGCCTGACCTCTCCCTCTCTCTCATCTGAAGTTTTCATTTAGAAATTTTGGAAACGAAAATCTTCTGGTTCATTGACTAAAAGAATTTCCTTCAAATACAGAATTTAAATTTTTGTCACTTCAGCTCCATTTTGGTCCAACTTAAATTCATGCAAGAATAAAACATCAAATATTTTTAATATTTACCAAGAAAAATGGGTTTGAAAAGTCAGCAAAAATTAAATCATGGTAAAGTAAGAATAAATTAAAAATATTAAAAATAAAATAAAAATTTCAGTTACTAATTTCATTTTAAACAATCTATCATATCACAAAAAGTATTACTACCAACTATGACGCAATATCAGCTCAATTACTACCAATGATATATTACAATATCTGCTCAATTATTTTTCTTCTTTTCTTAGTGAAAAGTTATATTTCTTTGAAGTTAAATAAAAAAATCAGGCTATTTTAGAAAAGTCACAGAATATGAGGAAACAATGTTTGAATAGATATCAACTTTTAACAATCCAGTGGGAAGCTGGTAAGTTATAAACTTCCTCAAGGATATCCTGAAAATAGTGCAGAACAGGAATGGCCAACTCCCTAAAGCATTTTATGATATTACCACATTACTTCCTATACTGAAGCAAAAATGGACAAAGTAGACACTGATGTATTTTAAATCCCCACCTCCAATCCTTACAAATCAATCAGATTTAAAAATCATGTAAACAAGGCATATAATTAAAGCAAAAGATTTTCTCTCAATATTCCTTATTTCACCAAAAAATAAAATAAAAAAACAATAAATTTAAAAAACAAAAATTACTAATCTTTGACAGAAGGCAATGATCAGATAAAGATTTAGTACTTCATTTTTAACTTAATTTCCAGCACTTTTTTTTTCCACATCACTTATCTATTTTCTTCTATGAATATAAGCTTAAAAAATGTCTGAGTCCCAACTAAGGGGCACTTCAACAGAACTTTTTAGAAATTTATTTTTTCCAAGTGAAAATAGATTTTAAATTATTTAACAGAATGTCTCTCAGCCAAACCCTGAAGTCAACTGCTTATCTAAGTCTGATAGTTGACCTCAATAACACTATCCTTAAATTTATAGTCTTAAAGTGGCCTTTTCAATTGTTTAACTCAAAACTTAGTATATTTGAATGATGAATATCATCTGACAATTCAAAATAAATCATTCTATTCAATTCCCTTACTGAATATTAAAAGCAGAACCTGTTGAGTAAAATAAAGAGCAATTGTTAAGAAATCATAGAAGAAGAAGCGAAATTATGTTTCCATATATGAGAGAGAATATTTTATAACTAATTAATGAGATGACTGATGTACGAGAGCCAGGTTTTGATAGCTACATAAAGCAGAGTAAGCTATGTAAGCCACAAGATGATTGCTGGCCAATATCCTGTCTTTTGTAAGCAAGCCACATCTCTGACTTGTCTGAATATGTGCAATATAAATCAAACATTATACACTACAATAATGAAGTTGTTTAGATTTTAAATTATCATGACCAACTTGTGAATTTTATTCCAGTCTTCAGTGGAATCCTGCCCAAACACATTCATTTGGTTTATTTTGTAATTGTATCAACTACTAACAATTAACAAATTATTTTCTTAACTATTTTTAACAAAAAATATATAAAATTGTTTTACAGAAAAAAAAGTTGAATACTAAAATATATTGCCTTACAATTTTCTCTTGTCTTTTCAACTCTTTCTGAACAAGAAAAAGATACTTTGGCTGACTTTACCAATTATTAACACTTTGGTTTTGTTGACATCCATCCAGGCAAGAGCAGGACTTACTTGGAAGCAAGCCAAATTTAAATTATGTTCATTGCAAAGTGACCTTGAAGGTTTTATAAGTTTGTCATCATTGAAGCATACAAACAAAACAGCAGAAAGAGAGTGAAGGATACCACGGCTGATGTAAGAAAGACCTGTGGGTATACAATCTTATGATTACTGTTGGAATCAATAGAGATTTCAAGCATCACTATCAGCAGGATTTGAACAACCAAACTTAGTTAAAATGATAGGCCAGTGGTTAGAGCATTAAAATTGGTGAAAAACATTGTTTAATCATTTGTAACAATATAGAATTTAAGAGAACAGAAAATATTACTTCCAAATGGTAGCAGAACATACCAGTCTTACTTACTCAAAAATAGTCAATATTGACCTTCTCAAATTAACTGTACTATATTACTTTTTAACTTACCATTTAAAATAAAGTGATAATCCAATGTTTTTTTATATTAAAGATTACAAGAACTTATTACTATAAATCTTATATTTAGTGAGTGCTATGAAATGAACTCTTGTGTTTTCTATGTAAATTTCTTGTATGCAAATTGTAGTGTAAGACAAGTGGCCAAGTTAATAAGAACAATATTGGTCACCTATTCATGAAATAGACTAACCCGGCCACGTGCAAGACATGGCACACATGTGAACAATGCAAATATAAGCAAGGTTAGCAGGAAGCATAGAAAAGTAGACAGAATGCAACCATCACTCAAGCACTCTACATGGCATTGCAGATTTTTGTTTTAGAACTGCAAAAAATACTAACATTCAAAATGATGACTTTGTAACATGGAGATGAAAACAGCTATGGATCAACAACATTTGCAGCTTATGCAACAACTTTCAGTACAAAAGGAAAACATCACACTAAAAAAAAGGAAGGACTTTGTAGCCAGTCAAACGTGTCTCATGTCAGAAAATTGAAACAGCCTATGATCAGACCAGACACAGCAGATGGTGATTGGTTGATATTTATTGACACATGGACCCATTATAAAGAGATGTGCAAACTAACAGACCCAGCAATTATCCAGAATGACCTGAGAACAGCATGTATCCCAGAGGTGAACAGGCTGATACACTCTTCCACCAAAAAAAAAAAAAAAAAAAAAAAAAAAGAAGCTGTTATGGCAAATACAACTTGTCATTGTCAGGGGATTGCACAAAGAAGTGCACAGGCAGAACTTTCACTCTATGATGCTGAAAGAGGGGGGAGTCAATCACACTTTTTTTTTTTTTTTTAGCTCATTTACAAGCCCAGGCCAAATTTTGCAAGTTTATAGTTACTTACCAAAACACATGTAGTTGGCAAGTGAATTACTCCAGCAACATGATAGCAGGATAAATGGTAGCAGGACTTGCTAATGTCAAACACCAGAGCAAAATATTGGCAGAGGACACTACCCTCACCACACTAGAGCAGATATTCAACAGTTTAGTCAGCCTAGACACATTGGACAAGTCAACTCCTTATCTCCACAACACTATACACTCCATTATGTTTTCCAATGTTCACAGGTCAGACGACAAGTGACAGTCCCAGGGAGTCAAAACCTCCCTGACCCCACAATACACCAAGCTCTGCAGAGGGTGTGGAAGGACTTCACATCCCAATGGATCAAAAAGGCAGCCTGGTGACCAAGTTGGTATGCTTTATTTGTTGATTAATTGCACACATGGAATCTCGTGTTCTCACCATCAAAGGACACATGGAGGATCCCAGCAGAATGGCCCGCCAATTCAAACAAAGTAGACGGGGGCGTCAACCTGGCATAAGCAAAAGCCATGCCTCACCTCATTTGGAATGGAAGCAATTTCTGATGGGGAGTAGGGTGTCTCCAGATCCACCACAATCCTTGACGATAGATGTAACCATGATTGCAAAAGCCCATGCTGAATTCAGGTCTACCTCCATCGGACCAATCAGCCTTCACACCCTCCAAACCACTGCTGTAGCTAACACTGGGGTACAGATATGCTCCAGCAGACCAGAGATACAGAAAGTACTTTGATCCCCAGACAAATATCTCGTGCCAACTAGTCACCGAATCCAGGGCATCACAGAGGACCAGCTATACATAAAAAGCATAATATTTACATATATCAGAGCTGGTTCATGAAAAACATGCTATGTGTCAGAGAATACATCTGGGTTTTACTTATCCAAATCAGCCTTGAAGGATCTAGGTCTACTACCTTCCAACCCCAACATCACAGCAGAATATGGCAAGCAGTGATAATGGAAAGGCCATGTATGGATGCCCTTGAAGAATGGTCCTCCCACCTAAGCTGGCAAACACCCCAATTACTCCTATGAAGAGCAATAGACCCTGACTGGAGCAATGAATGCTGAAACATTTTGGATCCAGCACATTCAACATATGTCCACACCAACCACTACAGACCATGAAGGGAAAACCCTTGAACATCACCTTCATTCCGGAGACAACACCAACAGTGGTCCACACCCCAATGCTGGTTCTATATCACTAGAAAAGAAGGGTTAAATAGAATATTGAGCACTGGGTATCATCAAACCAGTGCTCAATAACTTTGTGCTCTAGGATGGTGACTGTACCAAAAAAGGACAGCTAACCCAGACACATGGTAGAGACTTGCAAAAGCTCAATGCTTACCCAGACACAGGGTAGAGATTTGCAAAAGCTCAATGCTGCTACAATGAAGGAAACCCACCATACTATCTCCATTTAATCAGGCTTCAATGGTGCCAGCACACACAAGGAAAACTGTTCTAGACACATGAAATGGGTACCATAGCCTTCCCCTTGCCCCAGGTACACGTAATGCAACTACATTCATCACTGAATGGGGCAAATATTGATACTTTTGGGCCTCACAGTGATTCCATGCATTGAGAGTTGCAGATACCTGTTGATTTGACAATATAACTATCAATATGGTCTGAAAAACTCATTGTATTGACAATAGCATACTCTGGGATGACTCCATAAAAGCGTAATTTTGACACATTATGGACTATAATACCCAGGACAGCAACAACACATTGTCTTCAACCCAGAGAAATTTCACTTTGCAGAAAAGGAGGTGAATTTTGCCAGCTTCCATATAATAGATGATAGGATGAAACCCACTAAGAAGATGACGGAAGCAATCCTGCAGTTCCCTACACCCAAAAACATCACTAATGTCAGATCCTGATTCAAACTTGTGAACCAAGTATCCTATACATTCTCCCAAACCAAGATAATGGTCCCTTTTCAGGAGTTGCTACAAACAAAGGACTGGAAGTTCTACTGGGACAATACACTCGACCAAATATTCGATGAATTAAAACATAGGATTCCATGAGAAATTGAGGACCGTGAGAAGACATTCAAAGTCAATAGGTTGATGTGTCTGCAAACAGACTTTAGCAGAATAGGGGTAAGTTACATTCTGTTCCAGAAGCACTGTAACTGTGCCATTGAAGTGGGACTGATTTGCAGTGAAGACTACTGGAAGCTAATTCTAGCCAGATCCAGATTCACCAGTGATGCAAGTCACACTATGCACTGGTAGAGGGGGAGTTACTGGTATTAGTATATGGATTAGGGTTGTGTCAAATGTTTGTGTTGGGATGTCCAGAGCTACTAATGATGGTGGACCACAAGCCTCTAATAAAAAATTTTCTTGGACAAGGCTCTGGAGGACATTAAAAAACCCATGACTATTCAGCCTCAAGGAATGTTTATTAATGTACAAGTTCCATAAAAAGCACCTCCCTGGTAAACTCAATATACATCAAGGTACCCTGCAGCGCTAACATGGTAAAACTAATAAAGATTCAGTACTGATGATCAACAGTGCTATAAAGGCATCATTTAATTCCACCTACAAACAAGACCCAAAGTTAAGGGCAATCAAATGGGATAGGATCGTGGACACAGCAGCTATGGATGAGGAATGTTGGTCTTTGGTAGAATACATACAGAAGGGATTACCAAAGTCTCAGTATGAACTACTAGAGTTAATCTGCCAATTTTAACCAATGAGAGAAGCATTATACTGCCTGGAAGGAGTGACAACAAGATAC
Source organism: Acanthosepion lycidas (assembly GCA_963932145.1). NCBI lineage: Eukaryota > Metazoa > Mollusca > Cephalopoda > Sepiida > Sepiidae > Acanthosepion > Acanthosepion lycidas. The sequence goes on from OZ010583.1 coordinate 7,976,393, forward strand.
TTATTGTTATGGGAACTTACCTTTAACGATAATGGACTCTTCCTAACACTATAAATACTGTGCCTCTCAAGAGGTATAATGAATGAATGGTGTAACGAGTCGAGACAATATTAGTTCACTCTAAACCAGGCGGACAGTCATTACTAACACCTTCAACTTCTTGTACTATATTTCTGTTGTAATATATCTTTGTTATTCTACTCTTGTGTTCGTGTTGTTCTTCCTTGGTTCTAACCTTGGACCATAACTGTGGGGCGAGGATATTGGACCATAACACTTATACCCAAAAAACTACAGAGAAAAGTACTTGAGTCATTCCATTCTGCACACTAGAGCATTAACAACATGCTGGCAAATGCCAGATAATGATTATTTTGGCCAGGGCTAGATGTGAGTATTCAACAGACGAGAGATCAATGCAGAACATGCAACGTAATAGTCTCGTCACAGCCTAGGGATCTCTTGATGCTATTGTTGAATCCCAAAAGACACTAACAGATTTCTTCAACCTGTGAGGGAAAAATTACATGGTATATGCAGATCAGTAAACAGGATGAGTAGAAGTTGCCCTTATGTCATCTGGAAAGGCCAGAACAGCATGTGACACCCTATGGGATTGTTTCTGTACATACGGTGTTCCAGAAGAAATGTCATCCGACTGAGGACCACTGTTTGATTCCCAGGAATGCAATGTATTCCTCAATAATTAAGGAATAACAGAGCATACATCATCAGTGTACAATCCCAAGAATAATGGATGGGCAGAATTAGCCATCAAAACAGCTGAGCAATTATTGGCAGACAGCACTGACAACCATGGTAGACTATGCTATGACTTATTAACACACCGTAATACCCACAAGAGCTGGACATGTCTCTGGTGATGATAATGTACAGCCATGTGTTAAAAGACCATTTCCCAACACTATGACAAATACTGAATTCATAAATGGTAGGGTGAGTATAGGGAGAAAGCGATGACCAAAAGACATATGAAGAATGAAAAGTGTTATGATGCAAATACTCACCTACTTTGGGAGCTAGAGATTGAGGGTTCAGTTCAGATACAGAACCAAGGCATCCATACTCATGCCAATGGATGAAAACTGAGAGAGTTGTGGAAGCAATCGGCAATACCACATATGCACTGACAAGAGCATCCTGGTAAACCCAGTTGTGGACACCTTGTACTACCCCACACCAGAGGCTGTCCCCCAGATGGGGATACATCTGATGACACAATGGGGCCTAGACCTCCACATCAACAATCCAATGAATGGACAACACATGTTGGCACAGATCGGTATGTGGAACTGGAAGTAGAGTATACAGATGGCTCAGAGAAAATGGAAATCCCCACAATGATGGAGGTTGATGAAAGCCAACACCAAATTAACCACCACCAAACATGTCACAGTATAAAAACATGACAACCACCTTGAACTCTATCAGCACAGATGTGGGGCATGTCGCATGAGTACTCAAGGACATCCCTGCAATGAACCACAATCCAAATGCCTTGTGATCCCAAGAGAGAGGGAGAGAGAGTGGGGGGCATGTAGAGTAAGGCAAGTGGGCGTATCATATGGAGAGATGTCCATAAGAACAATAACAGTAACCCATTCATGAAATGGATTAACATGGCCACATACAAGACATGGCACGTGTGTGAACGACCCAAATATAAACAAGGCTAACAGGAAGCCTTTGGGGAGTGGACAGATTGCAACCATCACTCAAGCACTATACACAAATGAAAATACATTTTTTAGAAATTCTGCTGTATTTGGAGGAGGGGAATTATATGGAAAGACATAATAATGTAGTTTTGCTCAAAGTTTTTTTTTTGTTGAATAAAGCCTTTCTTAAGGTTATTATCTTGTCCTCCTGCTGCTTTGAATTGCTTTTAAAGTCATAACAATTATAACAATTACACATATTTTATTAAACTCACCTGTTTTTAAACAATAAAATTAATGTCTGCCAGCCTAGAGATTGGAAGTTTTAATAAAGAAAATGTGCTGCCTGATAGCAGTTTCCCAGATTAGAAAGGGACTACAGGTTTTTTTTGTTGGAAGGCATAATTTCTTTATTAAGACCTTTGAATATATAAATATAAATATTATAAATATAGCATTTATAGTAATAATGTTAAAATTAAAAAACATCTAATTAACAATTACAAGGCCCGTGGTTAAAATCAACATTGTATTGGAGATGTGGCATTTAGAAAAATTAATCAATATATCATTTACAAACAGACAAAAAAATGAATATGCATATGTGCTTGCAAAAACTCTTAAATAAAATGGAATTTCAATTGTCATCACCATATTGTTACTTAATGTATTAGAGTTTGCTTCTGTATTCTGGATAGATTTTAATTTTAAGGATAAAAATCAAGCTACCATGAAAACATTTGTTATCTGTCAATATTACTCAGAAATTAAATACTAAAAATATAAATAATGTACATTCTTAAGTTAACTCTTCTGAGATTTTTTTTTTATTGTGTAAAAAAAAAAAAAAAAAAAAAAAATGTCTGTACTTGTATCAGTGAATATTTCTTAACATAAACACATGCAATAGAAATTTTAGAATTTATTTGTGATTTCAGGTAATCTTTAGGCTTGAAAAGTAATCTCTCATTCAGTACAACTATCCCATGACATTGAAACAATGTTAGAAATATAGCTTTACTTCTATCGTGAGTAATATTAAGTTTTGGCATTTTGGATGAGCCATACTTTAAATTTCAGATTTTTCTCATATATGAGCAAGGAAATCTAAAAATATGTTTTGCATGTTACAAAGCAATGGAAAATTGGGTTTTATATATATATATATATATATATATATATATGTGTGTGTGTGTGTGTGTGTGTGTGTACATAGACAGATTACTGCTTTGGGGATAGGGCTGTCTAACACAATGAATTCCCAAATGCTATTAAAATGAATAAAGGCATTTATCTGATCCACTTAGAGTGTTGTCATTTTCATTAAGTTTACCCACTGTGAACAGATTAAAAATTCAGTCAGAAAAATTATGAAATGTCAAAAAAAAAAAAAAAAAAAAAAATTAAACCTAAAATCTGCTTAGTTACATGGAGAATAGAAAGACAGATAAAAAGTCAGAGATAAGAATGGAAGAAAGAATTTTATCATGGTCAATGCAGTATATTATTATTATTCTTATCATTATTAATTTATTATGCTATAAGAAATCCCATCGGGCTAGTTTAGTATAATTAAAAAAAAATAATATAACAGTTATTTTATTAACAAGTTGTTTAATAGTAAATCTGTTTTTAAAACTTGCCAGATTTATATGAAAAAGTAACAAATACAGAAGATTATTTAAAAAATGACAGATGATAAAAGTGTGACATTTTTAATGGTATTATTTTCAGCTCTGTGTTGCCATGGAAACTGATTTGTAATGTGTGGTCTATAACAAACAAACAAGTGCAATTTAATTTTGTTAAGTCCAATTCAATATAACAAATTCCAACAACCTCCCAAAACCAAAAACATTTCTTTTTAAAGGGTTGGGTACACCGCACAATACTGATCAAATATTTCTTTAAAAAAAAAAAAAAAAAAAAAAAAAAAAAAAAAAGGGAGAAAATAAATTTAATTTCCTCAGCCATCTTACTGAACTTCAACATGAAAAACAATTTTTTTTTTATTATGTTTGTCAACAAAGTTGGAAGAAGGATATGATTTTATTCTTGTCTCTCTGACTCTTTGTAAATGTGTAGAAGCAGAAAGAAGAAAATAAAAACTCACTTTTCAAAAGCAAATGGAAATTGAAAGTTGGCTTGCAGCTGTAGTAAACTCACTAAAAGTACGAAGACAAAAAAGAATCAAATAAAGAACTTCAATGACCAGTAATATCTATTTTATCAGCTGAAGACTCACAATGTATATTTATATACATTGTACGTGCAGGATAAAAAAAATATTAACATTTCTGGGTTCATTAATTTAATTAAATGTTATAGGACTTGAGTATAATTAATTGCTGAAAGTTGTGAAAAAATACTTTTAGTCAGAAAGTTTGCATGTTTAAACTTATAAATGGAAAATCATATCTAGCTAGCTTGTAGCTGTAGCATTATTGAGAATAGAATACAAAATCAGTATAATGTAAGATAAGCAAAATTCTATTATGCCCAAGAATCAATACAAATTCACATTTCTGCAGTATGAAGGATAATTTCTAAGCAGTTCTCTACAGGAATTTAACATGTACCAAGCTTCTATATTTCGGAAACTAATGATTCCACTTACATGCACGTATGTGTGTAATTATTTGTTGTGTCGATAATGAAACTTTTAAAAAGCAATAAAGGATAAAGCTTAAGTATAAAGGAAATTCTAAAATCTAAACAAAAGAAATCATTTCTTGACACATTTGCCAGGGTTATTCTATCAGGTTGAGTCAGAATTAATTTCCATTTTTGGGAGCTAATTGTAATGACAAATATATTATTATAACTACTAATCTATCTATAAAAGGCAGGATGTGTGTGTGTGTGTGTGTGTGTAATGAATGCACGGCCGCAATTTGACGGATTTGCACCAAAATTTACATACACATGCTCCAAGTTAATCAGAAGGCCAAGACTGACTTTGCATTTCTCAACTCCCATCGATAGTGGAAATAATCGATTTTTTCATGCTTCTAAGGCAGTTTTCATGTTGTTTGCAGCCATTTTCTACTGGCCAGAGTGAGAGCCTATAGCTGGCTGCCACAAATAGGCAGGAAGATTCTAGTAGCCAGCATGAGAGCCAACAGCGGACTGACATGTATGTTAACTAGCATGCAAAAAAAAAAAAAAAAAAAAATCAACAGCTGCATTCGTCACAAGTGGGAAAAATTTAAATCTGCATGGCACTTTACTCCAATTGGCTCATTCACTTGTTTAAACTCAACGTTGATTCTGATTCCGAAGAACTGCGTTGGGTGTTAAAAAGTATTTGTTGTTAACATTCTTTTTTCATTCCGTTTTTCCAGTTACGAGTCCTTTTTTTTAAAGCTGATCGTTTTGTGTTCATTTTGTTTAGTTCTTTTTTCATAACAGATTTAATGTTTAGTATAGAGCTTAGAAAAAATTTGCAGTGTGAGATAGGCAAGAAGTAAGGCATGTAGCAACATCAGCACGGCAAAGGGCACTCCTTTAAAGGCAAGGAAGGGCAAAAATATTTTAAGTCAAGTGATAGTGATTGCTGTATGAGTTGTATGATTTTTGAATCAAGCACGGGCAACGCCGGGCCATGCTGCTAGTCATAAATAGAAATCAACAATAAATTTGGAGTACACTAATATATGGCAATGTTCAATGCAAAAGGCAGTGGATTGACAAAGATAAATCTTCACAATTCAAGAGCTGAGCTCTATGGAAGAAAAATAATCTTGTATATGTAGTGTGATTTAGAGGGAATGATTCATTTTTTTTTTTATGGATTATCAACCCTTTGTGCTGATGAGCTTTACTCATCTTTTGCCTCAACTTTACAAACTTATATAATAATACTAGATTGGCAGCTAAGTTTCTTCCTTTTGTAGTTGAAATGGCCGCTAGATGTAACCTTAAGTTTTATGCTAACAGTTTCTTCTTTTGCACTTCTCACTTGTGGAACTCTTCTGGCCTCTTGTTTTCTGTTCAACTTTGATCTTCAAAAATTCAAATTCACTGTAAATTATTATCTTTTGTTTTCTTAATTCCTGTTCTTTTATTGTTCTCTGTTTTTTTGTTTTTTTCTTATTCTTTTACACTCAGTAACCCATTGCATTTTAGTGACTTTATTGCTTCCCTTGGGGTAAAATGATTAAAAAAAAAAAAAAAAATAGATCAAAGTCCTACTGAGGGGGGAGGAGATGGATTCCACATTTATCTTTCCAGCAGCTGCAAAGTGTCCATAAAACTTTGGTCAAAAAGTCTCCTGCACTCGTCAAGTAAAAAAAAAAAAAAAATGTTATTCTCCTTCATGACACTATGAGGTGCATACAGAAAAAATAAAGAAAAGGAAAAGAAAAATTTTAGAAGTGATTTTGGTCAGTTTTACTACCCACCTGCCATAATCACCTGATCTTGTACCAACTGATTATTTACTTTTTTGATTGCTGTAAAGATGCTTTGATGGGGAAAAATTTTGTCTAATGAAAGAGGTTGTCAAAAATATTTTCACATCAAAACCTGTGGAATTTTACTGAAAATGTTTCAAAGAGCTATCTGATAATTGTCAATAAATCATTACAAATAATTGTGAATATATAATTGAATAAAGTGTAATTGCACTTTATTTTTTAAAGAATAAAGTTGATAAAGAAAAAAACAAAATTATTCATGATTCAACCTAATACATGAAGTTATTAAAAAAGGTGACAGTGCTATATAAATTTCTCTGATTTATTATCAATGAGTTTAATATCTTATCTTTTGGATTGAAATCTCCTCAGAAGAGAAGTTTGTAAATGACAAAAAAAAAGTGAATATATCAGCTACAGTTATAAACTTCTTTAATGTTTATATCAGATAAAAAGCAACAAGAACAGAGTCAAGCTTGAATCATTAACCCCCTAAAATATGTGTGTGTGTATATATATATATATATATATATATATATATATATATATATATATATACACTATTTAGAAATTAACCAAGTAGTTTTTAAATATGCATAAGTTGCAGCATCATTCCCTAAAAAATAATAATCTTAACATAATGTCTGCCATTTTGGTCCAATTATGTTTCCTCCAAAGAAAATCTTCATACTTTCAACTGAAAACAGATATGATTTGATTGGCAACAAAAGGAAAACCAAAAATGAATGATTATATGGAACCCTTTCCAGAAAAAATGTTTTACTATTAACAGAGGACACTAAACTGCATGAGATTGGAATTTTTATTATACTTTTTAATATTAACAGAATCCTTTTGCAGATGCAAGTCAATTACTCAAAGTATTTCTTTCCACCATTTTCTGTGCAAATATTATGAACTTCTCATTGACCTGCATTCACATTTATTATAAAAGCATTAATTATAGTAAACAGGACCAAATCAAAATGGCAAGATAACACCAATGAGGAAGTGATGAACAAATAATAAAAAAAAAACATCTACCAAAAAATGATAGATTTTTACCACATCAGTAAGTGTAAAGAAAATATTAGAAGAACCAACAATATTCAAATCTCCACTCATAATATCTGATTTATTTCATTTCCAAATATCTTACATAAGGTGCACAAATCAAAAATATTGATTTTTCCCTTTATTAATAAAATCTGTTTATTTGGAAGATCAATATTGTCAGTTACTATATCTGAAGTGTTACATATTATTTTCAAATGCTTGTTTTTAAATAAAACATTTAATTCTTATGTGTATTACTGAACAATTTGAAAAATTCTGATATATAAACTCCTCTAGAAAAAGAGCACCATATAAGGACAACAGATTTCAAAAGACATCATACATTTGGGATTTCTTTAAATAATACTCAAGAATATGTAAGTTGTCTCATCAAATAATGGTATGCAGATTTTGTATCTAAAATTGACAAGTATAAGCTTATATTTGGCTTACATTCTTAGCAGTGTTTTTTCTTTTAGAGGTTTTCCCTAATCAATGGATAAATAAATACAAGACACAATGCAAAAAAGTAATTTAACACATATTTGACATGCCAGAAAATATTTCTTGTCAGAATCTATCCTACACATTTACAAATTCACCATTCCTCTATGCTTTGAATATTGCTGCCATATTTAGTCTGGTGATCCTGCTCTATTTCTCAAGATTCTCAACAAAATCCAAAGAAAGGTCTGTAATGTTATCAATCCTAACCTGGCATCTCAACTTCAGTCACTTTCCCAACCCTGTGATGGCTCCCTCCTTTCTATAAATATTTTCATGGTATTTGTTCTAATGACCTCCACTCTTTGGTATTTTGACAGCATGAATTCAAGCATGCTACTAGATTGGTTGTTAGGTCTCATCATTTTACTGTTGAAATAGATGTAACCATAACTTCTGTTCTAATAGTTTTTTTTTGTTTTTTTTTTACACTTCTCAACTCTGGAACTCTCTTGCTTCCCCTCCAGTTCACCTACAATATCCCAAAAGTTCAAATGTAATGTCAATTACAATCTTCTGTCTTCCTGAATCCTGTTCTTTTATTGTCTTTTCTCCTCACTAAATTCTTCTTGTTCGCTTTTGCTCCCAGTCAAATGACAAAATGGATAATGAGTCAAGTAAACCAGTGGCCACCAAGTATTTGATCATTTCCTCCAGACAATATGTCTAACCTGATCTCTTATGGCATTGAGACGCTTTTAATCCATAAAGATGCATTCTACCATACCAGAAATACATGAGAATAAGCAAAGAGTGACTTTATTTGATCATTTTATGATATTGTGAAATGGTTTAAGGCTGAAATTCCAAAGCCAAATTCAATCTTGCAAATATTTTCTTTAACCAATCTCTATTATAAAGTAAACCCTATAATCTTTGAATCTTAATTTTATTAAAAATTAAATTAAAGAATAATGTGCATCAGAAAAAAAAAAAAAAAAAAAAAAATCGGTAAATTCAGATGTGTGTAGAATTTCAAATTTCAATGTTGACTTTCTTCTGCTTTTTTTCTTTCACAATGGAATCAATAGATTTCTTTTATATGATTTCTTTTCTTTTCTACTATTCCAATCATTATTTTCTGAATATACAGGTTTGTGCAGATTCCCATTTTTTTTTAAACAGTAAGAATTATGTCTACTGGCCTGTGCATTCAAAAGTGTTAAAGAAAATATTGACATGCACATTTTCATTGTTAAGTCTCTTGAATGTGAAAGACAGTAGATGTAATTCCCACTGTTTAAAGAACAGGGTGCTTACTCAAACATCAGTATCCAGAAAATAATGTTTGGACGAGTAGGAAAAAATCTTTAATGATGAATTATTTTTTTCAAGTGTGCTTAGTTTTTTTTTTTTTTTTTTAAATAACAACTATGGTTAATTTTAAAAATCAGTTACTTGCTGATGATACTGAAAGAAATCCTTCAGCAGAAAGAACAACCAAAGATGCAAACTGCAAATTAGATACACTAAAATAAAAAAATAAAAAGGTATGAAAATTTAGATGTCTAGGAAGTGTTTTAACAGAGGATGGAAAAAGTGGCACAAATTTGAAGGGCATTGGAATAGTGAAAGAAGCCTACAAAAATCTATGCAAAGTATTAAGAAATAGAAAAATTTAATTGGAATTAAAGAAAAGAGTGCTGAACTGCTATGTAATATCACTTCTCCTGTATGGCAGTGAATGCAGTACAATCTTCATACAGATGAAGAGACATGAGGCAATAGAAATATGGTTCTACAGAAGGATGCTGTGAATATGTTGAACTGAATATGCAAGGAAAAAATGAAGTTTTAAGGAAAATAGAAAAAAATGGCACATACATAGAATCAAAAAGATATAGTTGAAATTTCTAGGGAACTTGAAGAAAGAGAGCATAGAGAATTGAATTCAAAAGATACATGTAAACAGTGAATAACTTGCCTAACAAGTTTTTACAAATGATTGTCAGAACAGGATTTTGGAGAGAACAAAAGAACAAACTTTACTAAGAGCTACTAAGGACAGGAAGTTGTGAAGAGCCATGATCACCAAGATGCTGAAGGGAAATGACATATGGAAGAAGATATAAAATAAAAATGTGAAAATCTGCTTTGTTATTCGTTCCTAGATTAAACAGCTACATGAATAAACAATGTTGCAGGTAATTTCAACAAGTAAAATTTGCTTCACCGAAACAGTTAATAAATTTTTAAAAAGAAAAATGTAGAACAAAAAACAAAAATAAATATTATTCACTTATTTCTCTCATCAAAAGGCAATAAACATATTTTTGTTTTGTTTTCTGTTTTTTTGTTTTTGGAATGCAAACAAACATCTTCAAATCAATGTAAAAATAGACTTCAAATCTGCTTTGATTTTTTTTTTTAAATTCCTAAAAATAAAGTTTCTAACATCATGTGCCAGAAACTTATTTCTCAAGAAAGCAAAGTTAGATTGTTCAAAGCTAAATCAAACTAGTGAAGCTATTGGTGGATCTCCATCAACAAAATACAGAGAAATTCAGAGGCAAAACAAAATTTATGCTTTTGCCGTGTTCCTGCATAAAAAATAACATAGAATAGTTTTCTTTGGAAAGCTAAACCATAAATTTTGATCCTCAAATCACAAATCAAAACAACAGACACTTTTAAATGTCTACAAACTACATAAATAAAAAAAAACGAAGAAAATATTAATGCTACAGTTGCAATGTTGGACAAAGCCCAGCATTAAATCGAAAAATATTTCAGAGATGCTGGCATCCTTCGGGGGGTTATTTTTGTTGATGTGAGCTTGTTAGAGTGAGTAATGCTGCCGTTGTTCTGACAGAATTATAAGAGACAACTACAAAATCTCCTGCTTGCAGATCTTCAAATGATACAAAGAGAAAGATAGGAAGAGATAACATCTCTCGATTCTCTATCAGTGTCTTTCAATTAAAGATAATGGTTTCATCTGTTGTAGTCAGTTTGGAAAATAATTCCAGAGAAAGAAGTATCATTGTCTTTTAATATATAAAATAGATCAGTTTCGTATCATCTTGAACTAAAGTGAAATTCTTTCACAACTCCAACATTTTCAAATTAATATAAAAAAATATTTTCATCTCAAAACAATAAAATTGGTTAAATTCTTTTTCTCATGAAATCTGTTTTGACAGATGTAACTTGCTATAAAGTACATGAAATGTAAACTTGAGACTTTATTAGTAAGCATTAATGATGAATTACTTCATATTTCAGCCCAAAATACCTGAAATATTTACAAAAATATGGCTCCACATTTTTGGATCATTTATTTTCATATTGCCAATTGCAATTTATATTTTGATTTCTAATATCAAAATGCAATCTCTGTCCCACTTATTTCAATGAATGTAATTAATTTTTAAAAAATTAGGTTAATGGATGCTTTCTACTTATCCCCACCAATAGACTGGATTTAATTTGTACAAGTTATCAGAAAGCATATCCTCTATTGTACTAACGATTCAATTAGTTGCATTGGATAATGTAATAACATGGTTTAATTTATTATTAAATAAAAATATTTTTTTTCAGCATTAACTTAATTGAATAACATACTAATAATTTTGTTTCACTATCTTCTGACATTTTTCAACCAACTTTATAATTCTATCTTCCCAGAACATTTTATCTTTCTCACTAAAGAATTGATTTTGATGTCATTTGCAGCCTTCCAGAGATTTTTTTTATTAAGAGAAGGCTGTAAAGACCAGAATATGTACTGATTTGAAAGTACAATGTTTGTTAAATACAGATTTATGAAGACATTCCAACCAAGTCATAACAATTTTAGCCTGGTCACCAAAGAAACATGCTGATTATCATTATCCATTTTGTCATTTGGGTCCTACTCCAGAAGGAGCTCATAGTAGAGAATTTCCTTCCACTGCTATTATATACAATATATGCTATCTACCTCAACTGTTCTATCAGACTATAGAGCAATAATTTAGCAAGAAATCTCCAGCACAAGCTTTCAAAAAACACTTTTGACATGTTTGATCTTTTCAGATTTTTGTTTTTAAATGCTATGTCTCTTCAGGATGTAGGTAATCAGGACTCTCCACAGATTGCATTTTTTTTTATTATCTAAGAATTGCCATGACTTCTAAGGAAAGATAGAGGTTTCCTGTTGTCTTCTCTCTGGTTTGGAATTCAGGGTATTTCTTCACTTAGACTGGCTACCAACCTAGGCTAGAGAGCCCAGTTTACCCTGCTATTTAACTTATAGCTGGAAAAAGAGATGGCTTCATGCTTTCCCAAGCACATCTGTGCAAAAATGAATGCAAAGACTAGGCTAGAATTTCAATTTGGCTCTTCTATGGACCATGTCCCTTGAGGAAATGGTTGACCATGGCTCTCTACAATTTCCTGTCCTTTGAAGCTGTTAGTAAATTTTGTCTCTCTGCTATCTCTCCTATACCCTATCCTGCCAACCATTTACACACACTAGTTCAGTAGATTTTCCTGTCCCTTTTGCTTTCAAGATGTCTTGTAAGTATCAAATTTTTGGCCTCAATATGCGCCCTAGAAATTTCAATTATTTCATTTTGATGTTATAAGTATAAGTGTCCTTTTTGTTTCCATCTAAAATTTTGTCATTGCTCAAATGTTCAGTCTTTGGTATTCTCAGCATCCTTCTGTAGAACAACATTTCTGTTGCTTCAAGTCTCTTCTTCATTTGTGAGGAGACTGTTCAGTATTCATTGCCATATAGGAAAATGGATATTCCATACTGTTCTTGGTTTCTAATGAAATTTTCCTGTTTCTTATACTTTGCTTAGCTTTTGGAAAGCATCTTTCACTATCCCAACTCAACTTGACTCACTGATTTTATCTTCCTATTCTTTCTCTACAAACTGCATTTTTTTTTTTTTTTAATTTTTGTGTCACATTATTACTTTCCCTAAAATAAAGCCTCCGTCAAAAGTATTGCTTATTGTCACCTGTTTGCAATGTTAAATAAAATCTACAAATTTTGATAATTTTTTTAAAGGTGTATTTATAACTATCACAATACAATCCAAAAGTGGTCATCATGAATTATGTTAAAACTAAATGTACTCAGTACCACAATTTGTTTGGCCCACCTAACATAAAATATTCTTTTTTTTAAACCATACTAGTACTTGGCTGATGGAGATAGAGAAACTTTTCTGCCTGCCATCAGTACGGCTGACACTACACTCCTAGTGAGCAACACACTGCACCTTTTTGGCCTCACATTTTCAACTGACTTGAAGTGTAACAACTACATTGAATCAATAGATGCATTTACTGCACGGAAAGTTGGGTTACTGTGTTGTGTCAGAAAATGTTTCTCATCAGCAAAGTCCATCTTGCACATTTAAAAACTTACCATATTCTCTGTGCATTGAACACTGCTGCCATATCTAGTCTGATACTTCTATTCTTGAGGTTCTTGACAAAATCCAAAAAAGGATCTGCAATGTAATCAATCCTGACTTGATATCTCGACTTCAGTGATATTCTCACAATTGCGGCATGGCTTCTCTGTCTTTTCTACAAATATTTTCATGGCAACTGTTCTAACAAGTTTCTCCTCCCCTGGTGCCCCATTTACATGAATTTAAGCATGCTACTACAATGGCATCTAGGTCCTACCAGTTTACTGTTGAAATAGCTAAATGCAACAGTCACTTCTACTCCAACAGTTTTTCACACACTTCTCACTTGTGGAAATCCTTTCAGTTTATTTGCTTCCTTGATAACTACAATCTTCAAAAATTTAAATGCAACATCAATAACTCTTCTATTTTCTTGAATCTTATTTATCTTTCGTCTTTTCATCAATCCTTCCTATACTCGGTCCTTTCTCCCTTTCACTCCCTGTAACCCCCCCACACACACACACACACACTGCATACGAGTTGCATTCCTGCCTTACTTGGGTGAAAAAAAAAAAAAATTAGAAAAGATAAATCCTCTGAGTAAAAGATAACAATGAAATAAACATGATTAACAAAGAAATGAGGATTTCAGAGTTTGACCACAAGGCCCTTAAAAGTAAAGCTTTTGAATTGTGTGATGGCAGAAAGCCAAATGGATTCCTTTCCAAATAAAGAAGTAATTAATTATGTATTTGAAACACATTTTACAGCATGTAAAAAAATAAAATAAAATAAAAATAAAATAAATATTTTTTATTTTCTTATGCAATTCTCATTGAAATCTACACAAAAAATAAGTAAATAGGCTCTGGCATTTATAGATCAAACCAGAATAAAAACTACATCGCTGTGCACTCCACCATAGGCAATACAAAATCACTTAACACTCACAATCAGCTGAATAAAAAAATATATAAATAAATCTTTTCTCCATATATTGACAGTCTCTTGGCCTTTTACTTACAGGAAATTTATTTTGCATTTAAAACATTTAACCAATTTTATCTCTTGTCTATACTTCAAGCCATTGGCAGAACTTTAAGAGATGTAGAAAACTGAAAAAAAGATTTCTAAATTTAGTATTTAGAATGGCACAACATTCCTTTAAACCTTGATAAATTATTTGGTCACTTCCAATGATTTGGTAATTTTGACAGTTGTGAATCATGAGATGTTTTAAGATATTTTTAAAATGCAACTGTTTTTTTTTATCACAGAATTAGCATATTTTTTATTATACTATTTTAAGTATTACACAAGACTGAAAAATTTGAAGTGCTGGGTATAGGACATCAAACATTAGGGAACATACAAATTAACGCATATCTGAGAGTTGTCAATGTCCCGCAGATTTATAACAGGTTAATAAACAAAATGATAAATGTGACACTTGTAGAAAAGAATTTTAAAATTTTATTTTTTCTGAAAGATACATTAAAACAATGAATACAATTTTTATCATTGATCAAGCAATTCTTAACTAAAAGCTGAATAACTCAGGACATGTGTAGATAAAACAATAAAGCAATACACAAATAGTAAAATTTCTAAAAATTTCTTTATTCACATTGTAAAAACAATGTGAAGAAAATGCAGCTTATTTATAAAGAAACAAATAGAACAAAATACAAAGAAAAAGTAAAATTAGATAAAATTACTAAAGAAACTCCAAATAAAAAAAAAAACTTAAAATAGGTTATAAATTAACATCAACTTCTGGCTTTTACCTACCTGTTCTTTTTGTTATATACCTATGTACACTAATGAGTATGTCCCAATCCTCATATATACATTGGACACAATTGTAAGTGTAGTTATTATGCTGTCTAAGTAGTCCACCACTAGTAGTGGTTTATCTACTTCATGCCGATTGGTGAGTATTGTATTTTGTTGATGTTATAAAGATTACCATTTCAGTTTCAACCTTCATTTTGGTTATTCCTCATTCAGTAACCCTTTCTAGGTTCCCACACTTTCTATTGGCTTTGTCAAATTTTGCTATATATAAAAAATATTGGGAGAGTCTTTTCTATTTGCAAAACACAACCAAAATGTTTCATGTGCTCAAATTTTGCATGCATGTTCATTGAACCCAAGTGAAGGTTTTAATGTAAATATTTGTTTTTTTTTTTCCTCATGAGAAAACCTGGGTCAGTGCCTCTTTTCTATGTAAAAAATTCTTTTATAGGAATAATTACAATTTATAGCCATTTGGTATCAGTCTGTAATTTCTCTTTCTATTATTAATGTCTGAACATTAAAAATATTTGTGTGCTTTGAAAATATAATTTTCTTTCCAAAATATATTTTTCGTACTATTTTGTTTTTAATTGGCAACTTAGAAATGGATTCTACTTTGTTATTCTTTTAATCTACTGCTAAATGAATAATAATGAGTAACAACATTTTTAATTGATAACAGAGATTGAAAAGTGGATATTTATTAGATATACATTTGTTCCACTTTAAATTATATGGAAATACTTTTGAAGGTTAAGGAATCATTTCACTATCCTTAAAATTAACTTCAATCCAAGTTTTAACTTCTTATATTTCAGTTCATTTTAATATACCAATATCTGCATCTTTATAAATAAGCAACACAAGCCACATATCATTCTGGAGATGATATTAAAAAAAAAAACATTGAAATATCAAGAACATCAACCCTATTTTCATGTTTGATCACAAAAGTATATTTTGGAAAATTAATTTTCATCCTTCATATTTTTTTAAATTTATTCTTCTGAAATCCAACTTAATCAAATTTAAGTAAATTTAGTATTTTGACTACTTCAAAAGATATGCCTAAAAATAACTACTGTGAATATTATTTTTCAAAATAGTTAAATTGCTAATATCAATAAGAGGTATAGAAAATCAATAAATAGATTTAGAGAAGAATTATTATATCAGAAACTGACAAATCAACTGTATCAAGCTTATCTTAATCAATTCATTGTTATCAAGATCTTTTCATTGAAGTGATTAAAAAAGAAAAAATATCAGAAATTTACTACCTTTCAAATGTTTCAGTTTATACACATTAAATCTGCTGGAGTCCTTCATAATTCTTAACTACATATACACACACTATATATATATATATATATATATATATTACACAACAAAATCCCAAATTACCTCATATGGTGGTTGGGGAGGGGGTATAGATATATTTCAATCTTCAGCCTTATTCAACCCTGGTGTATAGACTGTGTTTGTCTCGGGCATTTTGTCTGACTGAAACATCGAGTATCAATTTTTCAACAGCTGTCAAAGATAAATTTGTAATTCCGACACAAACAGTCTATACACCAGCGTTGAATAAGGCTGATGTAGTTTTTGTTGGCTGAAATAGATCTATACCCCCCCACCCCCATATAAGGTAATTTTATAATTTATTTCTGTTATAATAAATACATTGATCTCTTTTTATGGATCAGTTTTAATATTTGATATTACTAGGATTCACTACCTGTAACCTGTACTAAATTATATTTATATATATATATATATATATATATATATATATATATATATATATATATATAAAGAACAAATAGGAAACATTTAACAATCTAACATTTTTCAATTTTATTAAAGTTTCATCAGAGAATGAGCTATATTGTTTATTTCTATTGGTTAATCAGGTTTAATGTGCATTCGACTTGTTAAACAAATGTTAGTATAACTTATGGCATTCCAAATTCAAGGAGAGACAACAAGTTCCTTTGTAGTTCCAAGAAATTAACAGACTCCAAGACTAACTGAAAAACTGTAAATATTGCTTTATATCTGTAAGTGTATAGGAATTCTAGTTTGTCTATGTAGGATTCCGATAATATATATATATGATAAAAATTTGTAAACAAATTAGTTATCCCTAATACTAAGATCTTCAGGAAAATTGGAGATATAGCTAGGAAAAAAAATAAATCCAACACCAATTCAGATGTCGGTACTTATCAAATAAAATGCTTACAATCTAAAAGTACTTATATCAGCAAGACATCTTGAAATCTAAAAGCCCATATCAATGAACATAAATGAATTTACATTTGGACAACCATATATATATATATATATATATATATATATATATATATATATATATATGGCTGACTACTCATTTCTAAAGACACCCATCTGTTAAATTGGCTGGTTAATTCCTATTACAGATACCCACTCAGACACATTTATGCCTCTTCTGCACCCACAGAGCCACTTATGCTTTATAGTGCAACTATGCAGTGCAGACCTTAGTTATGGTTTCTTAGAGAACAGACTTCTGAAGAGTTTCATTTACCTAATTTCACTCAAAATGCTTGCGTCAGCCATCATTTTTCAGGCACTTTCCTATACGGCACAGACAGGTGAATGGGTGCACAGGAATGCACACATACTATGAAAAAAAAAACTTGCACCAATGAAAAGTGCATATAAAAAAGAAAAATCAAGAAGCATAAACAGTAAATTGCTGATACCCCTGATGAGTGGACAGATTGATTCCCAGAAAGTCCGTCTAGGAAACTGGAGTTGAGATGATGAAGGTAACATCAATCAGTTAAGTGACAAACCTTTTACTCATATTAATCTCTTTCTCTCTCTCTCATATATATATATATATATATATATATATATATATATATATATATATATATATATATATGTGTGTGTAATTTGCTATTAGGTTGGTGCAAAAATAATGATGTAATAATGTCGTTTTTTGACGTAACGTCAAAAAACGACATTATTACATCATTATTTTTGCACCAACCTAATATATTCATAGGTAATGAGTGAACAATATCAGAGCATTTATAGATAATAGAAAGTGTAAACATAAGAATCAACACTGAATAGGGTCTGTCAATTTTATGACTCAATGCAATCTTTAGACTTGTTCTGAAGATAACATTGACGCATGAAACTGGCAGTCACCATGTTGTGTTGATTCCTATATCAACTCTATCCATCTGTCTCTAATATCCAAACAATCAAGTTGTCACAAAAATTTCTTTTCAAATTTCCTACAAAGCAAAAAAGTCAAGTTGTTTTTCTTCATCAATTAATCCAGGTAAAAAAAATTTTTTAAATTCATTAATTAGACAAAAAACTGCATCATCTGATGTAGCAAGATGAATGTATGTTGGTGTGTGTATTGTGATTTGCATTTCTGCTATTAAACTTTTCACACACAATAAAAATGGAGTCAACACATTTATTCATTACAGTTGAGTGATGGAGGAGGCGGCTTGATAAGTATTTTGATAAGTATAGGCCATTAGTAGGATTCTACCTCTATTGACATGCTGCCCAAATATATATGTGGGAAGAGATATTTACATACATACATGCATGCATGCACATCTATAAAAATATTAAAAAAAAAAAAAAAAAAAATGTAACAGTAAAATAAAACCATAATAATAATAATAAAATGAATGAGAATGTTCAGTCAATTTCATGGTATGACAGATAAAAGCCTCATTTTTAGCATCAGAGAATATGCACAACACTACAAATGATTCTATCACTTATGAATAAATTAATAAAGAAAATATTTGTAAGTCATGCCAAGGGTTGAAATGAAAAGAAAAGGTTTTCATATTAAACAAAAAAAAAAAAAAAAAGACGATAGAATATAAAAATAAAAAGGTTAAAGGTTTTGTCATCATGTATCTTTTTTTTGAAGGGGGGAAAGTTGAGCATTCTAATTTAATGTTTTTATTTATTTTTTATTAAATCAAAATGCTTTAATGAGATTTTCAAAAAGTTAACTGAAAATCTCAATCAGAATTTTCCTCATTGTACAAATTGGACAATGATAAACCTTGAAAAGTGTACACGTTTATTGAACAGAACCGAGATTAACAACATAGAAAAAAATATTTTAATAAATTTTCAAGTTTAGTCAATAAATGATCTAATTAAACAAATTTATCCAACACCTTCAGTTACCTTGGTAGTCGAGGTCAATTCTTAAATGAATCAATATTTTTTTGATATTAGAAATCCATTCAAGAATGGAGAATTGTTAAGAGAAAAATATCATATCAGAATATCAACAAGTAAAAAATTGCATAAAGAAATATATTGATATATTGATCAATATAATTTAATGCAAATTCAATCAATTTACTGGACTGATAGTCTTGATAAAGTGTTAACTGCATACCCACTGTCTATTGAATTATTTATGGACTAGAAGACTGATGTGGAAGAGTGGAGACTAACTTTAAAAAGGTTTAAGATCAATTTGGAAATCATTACTGTTGGAAGATAATGTTCTAATCAGCTATATATTTATTGTCAACTGTAAAATTGGAATGGAAATAGAGATTGAGTGTAAAGAAGGAAAATATAAAAAGAGGAGGAGAGAGAGAGAAAGAGAAAAAGTAAGAGGAGAGAGAGAAAGAGAAAAAGTAAGAGGAGAGAGAGAAAGAGAAAAAGTAAGAGGAGAGAGAGAAAGAGAAAAAGTAAGAGGAGAGAGAGAAAGAGAAAAAGTAAGAGGAGAGAGAGAAAGAGAAAAAGTAAGAGGAGAGAGAGAAAGAGAAAAAGTAAGAGGAGAGAGAGAAAGAGAAAAAGTAAGAGGAGGAGGAGGAGAGAAAGAGGAAAAGTAAGAGGAGGAGGAGGAGAGAGAGAGGAAAAGTAAGAGGAGGAGGAGGAGAGAGAGAGGAAAAGTAAGAGGAGGAGGAGGAGAGAGAGAGGAAAAGTAAGAGGAGGAGGAGGAGGAGGAGAGAGAGAGGAAAAGTAAGAGGAGGAGGAGGAGGAGAGAGAGAGGAAAAGTAAGAGGAGGAGGAGGAGGAGAGAGAGAGGAAAAGTAAGAGGAGGAGGAGGAGGAGAGAGAGAGGAAAAGTAAGAGGAGGAGGAGGAGAGAGAGGAAAAGTAAGAGGAGGAGAAAGATAAAAGAGAGAGAATGAGTGAAAAATAAAGAGTGGAACAGAAAGAAAATAGGAAAGAAAGAAAAATCAAAGACCTAAAAGTGAACAATGGATAAATAAGAAAAAAAATAAAAAAGTAAGAATAGACAATTAAGCAATGGGAGAGAATTGAAAAGAGAGAGAGAGAGAGAGAAAAATTTGCAGAGAGAGAGAGGGAGAGAAATTTGCAAAGAGAGAGAGAGAGACAGAAAAAAAAAATTGCAGAGAGAGAGAAAAAAAATTTGCAGAGAGAAAAAAAAAATTTGCAGAGAGAGAGAGGGAGAGAGAGAGAGAGAGAAAATGCAGAATGAGAGAAAATGCAGAATGAGAGAAAATGCAGAATGAGAGAAAATGCAGAATGAGAGAAAATGCAGAGAGAGAGAGGAAAAATGCAGAGAGAGTGAAAGGAAAAATGCAGAGAGAGTGAAAGGAAAAATGCAGAGAGAGAGAAAGAAATTTGAAGAGAGAGAGAGAAAGAAATTTGAAGAGAGAGAGAGAAAGAAATTTGAAGAGAGAGAGAGAAAGAAATTTGAAGAGAGAGAGAGAAAGAAATTTGAAGAGAGAGAGAGAAAGAAATTTGAAGAGAGAGAGAGAAAGAAAAAGAAATTTGCAAAGAGAGCGAGAGAGAAAATGCACAGAGAAAGTTTACATTGAGAGAGAGATGTGGGACTGCAGAGAGAGGGAGAGAAAGTGCAGAGAGAGGGAGTGCAGGGAGAGGGGGAGAGAGTGAAAGTGCAGAGAGAGTGAAAGTGTAGAGAGAAAGAGAAAAGTGTTAATATTTATACTCTCCTCAGATATATATATTTAAATCACAGTTGTTATATAATATTAAAATTGCAAAAAAACATTAAATTATTTATAATCAAATTGTTTTGCATATATTTATAAAAAAAAAAATGTTTTATTTTAATTGGACATTGAAAAAATAAAATATATTTCCTCTACTTCTTGAATAGATACACAATACATTCTGTACAGGATTCAGTGTACTTTTTGTTGTTTTGAAACCATTTTCTTTCTAGATAGCTTGAATACTCTTCAAAAAACAATTCTCAAAGTAAATAAAAATTTGATATTAGTTTTCTGAAAGTATAGTGTCAATTTTCTAGATGCCCTATCTCACAAGAGACTACCAAGATAAATGATGAAAGAAGTGGCAATGAAAATACAGACAAAAATATCTGGTTCTATTTTAACCAAAGTGTTTGAGCCAAAAATGAAATTAGCTACAGGAATTTTAGTGAGGTTGTAATATGTCTCATACTTGCTCAATGGAGTTTAAATCTGGTGAGTATGAAGCTAATAGAGCATCTGGAAGTTAATTCAGTGTTTTAGGTAACAGTTCCATGCAATGATATTGGGGAAGTTGCATTATTTTGATAGAAGAAACCACCACAAAAACATTTTCTGAGCAATGTAACTTAAATTTCCAATCAATAGCTTCAGTTTATTTTCTATTGGATTGACTGAAAGTTAATCTGGAATACTAAAGAAAAAAAAATGACTGATGGCAATGAATACTCTGAGTGCAGTTTTATAAATATCTACAGTAATTTTAATTAAAATTAAAATAGAAATGAAAGTGTTCATAAGAGAATAAAAATTGTTTTCAAATAAAATGAAGTCTAAGGACATGAAAAAAAAAAAGCATTTAGACAAAGTCATGAGATCAAAAATATACAAATTATTTGGTGACTATAAGTAACTTGTTCACAGATCTGATTTCTTCTCATTACATTCCCCGCAGCCACCTCCCAAAATCTACAAGAACTCAAAATGAAGAATGATTATTCTTAGAATTAGCTGTCAAAAATGGTTCTCAAATAAATTGGAATTACAATTAATAAATAGACAAAAAACTCTAAACCAACTCATCATGGATCCATTTAATATCCTGCAGCACATAATTTGTAACAGCTTCTCTTCTATCAAATATAATTTTCCTTATATTTTCCCTATGAATTCTGGTGCCACAAAATCAGCTTAACTGCTTCTTTCTATATGTCAGTTAATTTGTACAAGAAGTCTGCCACAATTGATTGCATGCAAAATGAAATTAATTTGATAGCAAGAAAGATGTGCCAAACATCATCTGTTCTCTTGTCTAATCTTTGCCAACATGGAAATCAACTATTTTCTTTATGCCAATAAAATAGATAACAGGTCAATTGGGATTGGTGGTGGGGTAGCTTCTTGCTAATATAAAAAAAAACAAAAAACAATAACATGAAATTGTATTTTGAATTGGTAAAGCAGTCAGGAGAGAGGAGCAGTATGAAGAAAATGCAGAATAAAACTGCAAAATATAAAGTTGATAGATTAACTTAAATAGAATGAACAGTTTTCATCAGAGGTTATGATTGAATTTTGGTTAAGGAATTAAAAAATATCAAGCAAGCTGAGTATATTTTTGTAGAATTTTATTAGTTATGGTTTGTGCCTCAAAAACAATTTCATTTTATTTTGGCAATTAATTTTTTTTTTTACTTGATTGAAAACATATTTCAGCAGTTAGAGGGCAGGACAGAAAATTGTATGTAATGCAAGGTGGATGAAGATTAAATTTTCTCAATTTAATCAAGTTTTAGTGAAAAAGACAGGTGGGATGACAATGATGATTATGACATCGGCAGTGCTTGCGATATTTTGTTGTTAGTGTGATGACATGGTATCAGGCTTCCGATTTGACTGGAAACTCTTGATTTCTATCACTCTAGTCAGGGCTATCAAGCATCAGCTGATTTTTCTTTCTAATAAGAACTTCATGATATTGGGTAATTTCGTTATAAAAAAGAGGAGACCTCATTCTGGGTAACAGCATCCAACATAGCGTGACACTGAAATATCTAATGTTCTATCCCTAATTAAATTTGGTAAGGCTGTGTAGATAACGTAACAGAAAATGAGAACACCAAACAGGGTTCAAATTCTGGCTGATTTTGTTTTGCTCACTTTGCACTAATGTTCCTTTAAATGGCATGAATTCATCTTTCCAAGTTAAATAGCAAGTTAGAATGGACTCTTTAGTCTTAGTAGGGCAAATCAATGTAGGAGAAGAAAAAATCTGAAATCAAAATCAGCCTGAAGAGAGATGAGCTCCATCAGACTATACTTCCCTAGATACGTCCACTACTGTTATAGCTGCAGAATGTGGTTCCCTTATTATGGTTTTGAAGATTCAAGATCATTAAAGTTGGTAACCTTTCTTATCACAGACCTGAAATTACTGACTTGATAGCAAAGATACTGAGTGCCGAGTTTTTCATTTACCAGTGCTAAGGTCAAAACAGATAAGGCCATCCATAAAATGACATGGATGAAATTTATTTGCTTTTGACAATTTAACACTAAAGTATTAAAATGAATTTTGCCCATTGCAGATATTTTTCACTGTTGCATTTTCCCTTAAAATATATACAAGAGTGGAAGAAAGATCCATCTTTACACACACAAATGTACAATATATATATATATATATATATATATATATATATATATATATATACTCCTGCCATTCTACATTTTATATACACACAGATGAGATCCAAATTTTTAAAAAAGAGCTAGCAGAATATTTCTTCAGAAACAAAATATCACAATAAAGAAATCCTTAGCAAAATATATAATGAAGAAGTCAATTGAAATTGCACAAATTCTGTTCAGAAACCAATGACAATTTTAACACTTAAAATATCAGTTAAAAATTGCATTGGAATCGACAGCTTGTTCTTTAAGTGGGTGGGGGGTAAAAAAAAGAGAGAAAAAGATTTTACAGAAATAACTGCAATTATTTCAGCAAAAAATTCATTTTATTGAATCCTACCAAATCAGGTTGAATTAAAAATTCCTGAATCCTTATACTTTCCATGAAATACATACTATGGCATCTATCAAATAATGGCACATGAAAAAAAAAAAAAAAAAAAAAAAAAAAAAAGAAAGAAAGAAAGAAAGAAAAGGGTGGTTGTCAATGTGGCTAGCATTGGGCACAAAAGATAATTATTTGGCAGCCTAAACTGCAGTTGCTGTTGCCATGAAAATATGACAGGCTGGACGAAAAGCAGATGATACCAGAAACCCAATCATCACTTTGAATTGACTATTAAAAAGATTACAAAGATTTTGTTGATTATTTCTGAAAACACCAAAGGCAGTAAACATTATTTATATAAAAAGGTTCAAATTGCAAATAATTCCAGATACAGATCTGATGATGAAGAGGAGGAGCAAAAGATTTACATAGCTTTTGTTGCAAAAGAAATACTGGCACATAACAATATATTTAAATAGACAGACAACATAAAACATTTGTACATGTTATCTGATGAGTCATCATGGGAGGACATGATTAAAAGCTATTACCTCCATTTTTCTCTCATATCTATATTATATATATATATATATATATATATATATACAGAATTTACATTACATGATCTAGCAGCTTACAAGTGTGTGTGTGTGTATATATATATATATATATATATATATATATATATATATATATATATATATACACTTGTAAGCTGCTAGATCATGTAATGTAAAATCTGTATATTTTGGCAGCATATTTTCATTTAAACATGTCTGATTAAACAATTTAGGCATGTGTTTATTTTCAATAATATCCTTTCATATGAGCCTTGTTGCTTCATGATGAAAGAGACCATTTACTCATTTTTATTTTTCCAAGTACTTTTGATATATTTCAATATCATCTTCAAGATTATGATGGCTAAGATAGATAATTGTTTTTGTCTGAACTAAATTTTTTATTTTTGTTGTTAAACTGTTAACAATTCCAGTCATGGGAAAAGTCACAAACTGTAATTTTAAAATTTTTCCATGTTGTAAAAATTTTAATGTAAGGGAGATAACTTTGTTAAGAACTGACTTCTTGTTAGGAGTTTAACTTTAGTACAATTTATTAAATTTTATATAATTGCTATTTTTTAATAAGACATTCACTCTTATAATTAAAAGTGCACAAGTTAACTCATGCACAAAAAAGATTTTCTACACTGAACTAAAAAACATTAAATAAAATCTTAATAATGACTTTCCTAAATACATTGTTGATGAACAAATAAAGTGTTCTATTAGAAATTTTAATATAAATCAAATAGAATTTAATACTTCCTCAAACATATTAATCTTATATTGTAATCAGATGCAAAATTTCAAAAGAATATTATTGGAAATAAACAAACATGTCCAAATTGTTTAATCAGCCATGTATCATTGAAATATAATTGTGTGTGTGTGTGTGTATATATATATATATATATATATATATATATGCCAAAATAAATAAAAAAACACTGAAATATTTGTTAAAATTGTACACATTAAAGTTCTCAATTTCAAGTAGGAAAATAAAACTTGCAGAGCAATTTAATATCTTAAAAGGATAAGAATGTTGACCAGAACACTAGCAGATTTTTTAACTGCCAAGGTCTCATCAGGTGGTTTGTTCAGCAAATCAGTTGGAGGCGACGCAAGAACTTAAATGCCTTGATTTGACACTGAAAGTTGTAGTGAGAAAAAAATAGAAAATAGATTAAATTAAATAAAATATAATAAAATTAAAGTGAAAGGAGGGGATTCCAACTTTAACCTGGTTCATATAGCTCAAAAAATTAACACCCTGACATGTCTACATTTGGCCATGATCTCAGATCTTCCATTCAACAACTCAGTGCCAGCCTTTTCAGTTGCAATAGCTAGCTTCTTCTGACACAGACTACACAAGTTGCCATTCACTTTGCTAACATTTACATTCCATAAAATACTCCATTTCTGTGCAGCCAATGTATTTTTTTGCACTACTATTTTCATTTTCTACCTTGGCATAATACACAACCTGTTCTGTACAACATACACCATTTAATGAACAATTATTTTTTATCCTACAATTACAAAGGAGCTTGTTTTTACTTCTCACATCCTCTTCAAGGTTTAAATTCTTTTTGTTCAATCTCTTGATAATATTGCCTGTGTTGCTAGTGAAACTAACTCAATTTGACTGAACTGCAGTTAAATAACTTGTACAGCCCAGACACTTTCGGGAAGTACTTATTTAGATGACTAAAAAACATTTTCCCCATGTTTGTTTTTACTTGCATGTTAAAGGGTGGGTTGAACCAGATGATATATCATCTATTCTTGGGTTTTTGTTTGATCCTTGAAACAAAGGCTGTCATTATTCCCTTCCTTTCTTAAGGCAGATACATACATTTTCTTTATTTCATTGAATATTTCTTCATTTGAAGAAGTTTTTGACAATCTACATTGTACGCCTAATGGTGTATGTTTAATTACACTTGACGAGTGGTTGGATGCCATATTAATATATCTCAAAGCCGTATTAGGTTTTATGAAAGGTGAGATGGTTCCAATCAACAGGTTTAATCCTATGTCCAAAAACTGAATTACCTTCTTGTTGATCTCCAGTGATGTCAAAATTCAGGTATCCAGTGTAGCTTTTTCCTGATGGAACTGTTATTTCTTCTATTATGCACAATACAGTCAAATTGAGTTTCACTAGCAACATAGGCAATATTATCAAAAGATTGAACCAAAACAAAAAATTCAAACCTTGAAGAGAACATGAGAGGTTATAAAAAAAAAAAGAAAAATTCTTTTGTAATTGTAGGTTAAAAATAATTGTCCATTAAATGAGGTATGTTGTACAGAACAAGTTGTATATTGTGCAAATGTAGAAAGTGACAATAGCAGTGCAAAAAATATATTGTTTGCACTGAGAGCCAGTTTAAAAAGAGGTGGTATAAACATACCTCATCATTTAGAATTCCAGAAAGCAAGTTTAATACAAAGCTGGCAAACCTCTATTGGAGCTTTAGGGAAAAAAAAACAAGCCCAGCCATTAAATGGAGTATTTTATGGAATGTAAAGGATATCAAAGTGAATGGCAATTTGTGTAGTCTGTGTCAGGAGGAGAAGCTAGCTATTGTAACAGAAAAGGCTGGCAAGGAATTGTTGAATGGAAGGTCCGAGACCATGGCCAAATGTAGATATGTCAGGATGTTAATTTTAGGGCTATACAAACCAGGATGAAGTTGGAAATTCCCCCCCCCCCTTTCACTTTAATTTTATTATATTTTATTTAATTTAATCTATTTTCTATTTTTTTTCTCTCACTACAACTCCACCCCATAACTTCTGGTGTCAAACAAAGGCATTTAAATTCTTGCATCGCCTCTGATTCGTTGAACAAAGCACCTGACAAGACCTTGACAGTAGAAACTGTGGTAGTCTTCCAGTCAGCATTCTTCTTATCTTTAAGCAATTTACCCCAAGCAAGGTAGGAGTGCCACTAGTATGCAAGGGGCTACAGAAAGTGAAAGTAAACAAAAAGCCTGGGTATAAGAGGCAGGGATGTTTCTCTATGGTGAGTAAATGGCAGCAGTGGTTGGTTCTGCACATGCCTTCACCACTATAATCAAATGACATATGCAGGTTGTCTGGCAGCTCTAAGAATTGAGCTGTTTAACCCTCATATGTCGAAAACAGTAGAGTCCAATATATTTCCATGTATAAGGCAATCTACAGATGAGACCCAAAATCTAAGTAAATCTTGGTGATTTTATCTGATATCTGTAGTATAAGATGACTAACTGAGATGACAAAATTCTAAATGATGAATGAAATGGTGATGATCATAGTAATTTTGAAGGGTTTTAATTAAGTATGTGGGTAACTTATGTTTTTTATTCTGCAATGAAAAATAAAGATTTTATGACATCTTAAATGTTTTGTTGCTTAACACCAAAAAAAAAATACCATATAATGAATTTTATTGAAAAAATAAAATTTGCAATGTTATACTAAATGTTATTTAACACCTAAATGAGAATGAATTTTAATTAGAAATATAGATTGTATGTTATCTTAAATGTTGTTATTTAACATTACAATGAGAAATAATGATTGGTATGAATGCACCCATAACTCTACAAATCAAGAATGAAAGATTTGTTTATATTACTTGTTACATGTGCATGTTGCTCAGTGGAACTTTTGCAAACTGTTGTGTAATCATCTCTTGAATATTGCACTTTAATATGAAATCAAGTAGTTTTATTACATTTGTAACTGTAGTACAGCATTATAATGTGAACTGTTTCAACTAGAAATATTTACATCAGTAGTTACCATACCAAGGTAATGGTTAGCCTACCACACGCATACTAGGCTACTAACCAGTGATGATACACCACAGGATTTAAGGTTAGCTTTTAGTAACTGTTCTATTAGACAATCCCCTATTTTTTTGTGGGGGAAGGGCATTTTTAAGATTTAAAGGTTGCCTTAAATGTGAAAATATACAGTGTGTGTATATTGATCTGGATAACAATAATAATTTTTCCCCCCTCTTGTCTTCTCTCCAATTTTAAGATCCTATTAAAAAAAACAAAAAAAAAACCTTCAGTAGTATTTTAATACTGACAATTGACTTCTGATGAAGTGTCGGTTGAAAGACACCTTAGGTTATATTTATTTTAATCAAGGTTATATTTTATTCAATTTTAATCATTAAATATTAAATTATGATACCTATCTTAAGACTTGTTTTTATATATATATATATATATATATATATATATATATCTCAAAACAATTGAATCAACTCAAAATGGGTAGACATGATTGAATTAATTATATCTATTGGCCAGTACATTCAAGAAACTTAATAAATCCAGTCTAAAGTATGCTGAATCAGACAGTGGTTTCTCCTACAAAAAGAGATGCTGTTTGAACCCTGACTGAGAGTACATTTTCTTTAAGTTTCTTGAATACACAGGCCAGTAGACCTAATTCACATGGATTTTTAAAAAATAACGGGATGTCTACTCAAACACTGGAACCCATAAAATAACATTTGAAATAGTGAGAGAGAGAGAGAGAGAGAGAGAGAGAAACTTGGTAAACAAAAATATAACAATCAAAGGCATTAAAAGAATGAATGACACCCTATAAAATAGATATTTAAAAGCTTTAATTTGGATAAAAGGTTATAAAAAGAAAGAAGCTACACAAATTGTTTAAACTAGAATTTATATCAAAAAATATAAATTCATATAAAGTAAGGCAATACTGAAACAATATTTCTTTTTTGATATTCCCATTAAGATGATGCAGATTTTAAAAATATTGCAATGAAGGCATCACATGAGAGAACACAGATCTGAATCAGATGTTGAAGTTTTAAATTCACCGACTGAACACAAATTTAAACATGCCATTTTCATGGTCAGAGCTAGACAAGGTTTCTTGGTATTTTGGACTGTTGTTTATTAGTAATTTTTTTTTCTTTTATGGCTGGCTGATTCAACAAACCTCCTCAATGTGATGGGTTAGGTGTGTGTGAACTTTCCTACTGAACCCTTTTCCTCTCTCACTTTTTACCCCCCACCCCATCTCGGAAGAATACAGAAAAATCAATTGTTCATGCCAAATCGAAGATACCAAAATCAGACAAGTACAAAAATTTAAATATCTGGGAAGAATTACTAATTGTTAACAATAAACAGAAGATGGAAAGTGCAACATTGAAATACCAAAGATGCAATCCAAAAGCTAAGTAGAGTATTAAGAAATAGAAAAACTTTATTATAAACAAGGAAAGGAGTACTGAACTTGTGTCTGGTTTTCTAAGTAAAGTAAATGTAAACTTTAACTCAAACTCAACACTTCGACAAAAAACTCCAAAAGGTCTGCATGTCGAAAACACTTCCCCCCTTGACTGAGAAAAAGCTGGTATTATATAGCTCTCCCAGTTCCAGACCCACGCTCGTTAATACCTGTTCAGTATTGTTCATGTACAAATTTTGTCAGCACCACCTACTTTAAGTAAAGCAACAGCCAATTGTGAAAGGGGACGTAACTTTGGCGCTTATTGCACCACACGCAACCAACTCTGGGTAACTTGGTGAGTTGACCTGATTCTCCATAGACTGTAGATGCTCCATCCATCAGTCTCAAAGGAATCATGTGCTCCAGAGACTTCACTCCACATAGCCTGTAAATGAGTTCCAGCTTCTCCATCAATTCAACCACAAGAGAACCAGACACCAATCTGTCAAATGCGGAAATTAATTTTAAGTTGAATTTGGTGTCTGCTGATCACTGAAATAGCTCCAACTCAACACTTTGAAGCAAAACTGATAGTCCACATGTCAAGAGCACTCCCCCCGCCAAACTGAGAAAAAGGAGGTATTATATAGCTTCCTTGGTTCCAGACCCACGCTATTGGCTAATACCGGCACAATATTGTTCATATACAAATTTTGTCAGCGCCACCTACTTTAAGTAGAAAGCCTCTTCTCTCAACAGCCAATTGTAGAAGAGGACGTAACTCCTGGTGCTTACTGCACTATACACAATCAACTCTGTATCTTGTCCAATTGAGCTGATTCTTCATTACAGAACTGTTATGCAATATCTGTCCTCTTATATGGCAGTGAATGCTGGAGAATCTCCTCAAAGATGAAGAGACTTCAAGCAACAGAAATGCGGTTCTACAGAAGGATGCTGAGGATAACATGGACTGAATGTGAGCAACAACAAAGTTTTAGAGAAAATGCAAACAAAAATGAAACTTATACTTAACATCAGGAACTTGAAGGGCACATAAGGAAAGAGGGCTTGGAAAACCTGATACTCACAGAACAGATCAAAGGCCAGAGTAATAGAGAAAAACAATGCATAACCAACTTATTCAGATTGAGTAAATGGATGGTGGAACAGGATTTAGGAGTAATAACAAAAAGAAAATTTATTAAGAACTATAAATGACAGAAAATTGTGTAAAGCTATGATTGCCTATGTCCTGAGGGGACATGCCACAAAAAGAAGAATGACCACAAATGTTGATTAATGGAAGAAATTGCCACTTAAAAAAAAAAAACATTATTTACATAGATGCCTACAGTTGAGTACACACCAAGAATAATAAAAAAAATCAAACATGTTGCGATGCAAAAATAATAAATAATCTACTTACCAACTTGAGAAAGTTTACTATCTTAAGGATTTTAAGAGAGAAATGCCACTAATTATTAACTATACACTTTCAGTAGTAATAATAATAGTCACTTGCATTATTTACATTATTTGGACTGTTATCCTCATCTTCACAGCCATATTCATAACGTTTCTTCAGGTGATTGGAATTTCAAACCCTTTATCACCTGAAGAAGGCCAGAGTATAAAATGGCCGAAACATTGTGAATATGGCAATGAAAATGAGGATAACAGTCCAAATAATGTAAATAATGCAAGTAATCATAATACCTCATCTTGGAGATATTAACATAATAATCATAGTAATATCTAGTTTAAATTTATGATAATAGTTAATAATCTTTAAAATATAGCCACATTTTTGAAGGGGTTGGAAAAAAAATTTTATCCTTTAATCTCTAAGAATTTTTTTTTTTATTTTAGAATTTTCAGCATCATTAAATGGTGCAAAAGCAGTCTAAAATACTCTTTACCATAATTTAATTACAGCTATTTCATATGTAGAGATACATGCTCTGAAAGAGCAGATCAACACTTATGTATTTCTTTTAAAACATTGAAATTTTTTCAGTTTAAAAATTATCAAAAATTATCATAAATGAGTGAAGAATAATTTGATTTGACATTTGGATTGAAGATTTCTATTACAGATTTTGTATATATGCAAAAGGAACCTTAAAAAAAATACATATATTAATTTATACATTTCAGCTCTTGGTCACCTCTCCATCCACAAGTCAAAATTGATAACTCTATATAAACTCTTCTGAATCACTATTTCAACATGATGGACATGAACAGATATGATTCTATTGTTGTTCTCATATCTATGAATGATTTGGTCAAATAAAGTCCTGTTGATTTTATGGTCAGATCATTACAGAAGTACTCTTTCGTTAGTATCTAATACAAATACCAGGATATAATGAATGTTGAAGACTAGGAAAATTGTATAGTAGAATTTGCTGAATGGAGAAATGTGAATTAGTCAATCTTAAATTTTCAAAATGTGACCATTACACAAACTTGAACTCTACCTAATAATACCAGAGATTATTTCTGTAAGTTTACTACTCCCTTCAGGCACTGGAATGACACAGCTGTACACAAAAGACAGCGAGATAATGTGGTCATCATTAAGTAAGAAACACTTCATAATGAATATCCAGTGTCATTATCAGCTCGTTGGAATTTTATTGATAATCAATACATGCAGAAATTTGTACAATATTAATATTAAGAAAGTAACTCTGGACAAATTTTAATTAGATGCCACTAATGAGCAACTAACAATAAGGTGACATGTATTTGAGCTAATAACATTCATAAAGGAGAAATAATACAGGACCATTTTGATTCAGGTCCAAGAAATCCACAGTCATCTGAAAATCTATCAGCAATCATTAGTAACACATTTCTTCTATAAGTGGTTCAATAAACAGTGTGAGTGGAAAAAACACAGCCTATTTTTATTGAACATCAAATCACTTGATCATGACAAGAGAAACATTAGTTCCCCATCCACAAGCCAGCATTCTTGGTCATGATATTTTATTCTTAGCTTATATAATTCTGCATTATTCTCGGTTAGTTCTTGGTCTTTGTGTCCAGCTACATTCTTTATAGCACTCATTCTAAGTAATCTAACTTTGCCTTCAAAGTCAGCCCAGGAGGGAAAAAAGAAATCTGTAATAAATTCTGTTTGACTGAGAAAGAAAGGATCTCAACATTGTAAAATAAATGAAGAAAGCAGAACTGCACATGAGGAATTTTTGGGTTGTATAACTTCAAAGGGAGGTACAACAGAGTTAGCTATATAGTTAATGTCCCAGAAAATAGAATCAGTGAACAGAGTAAGTTGTTTTCACCTGTAAAAAGGCATGAAACCACACTTCCTAGCTGATTGGCTCGAGGCTTACTCCCTACTGTTGGTTTGATTTATTTTACGGCATATCAACCCCAATGGATTATTTAATGCCAACAAAATTTTCATTGCTTGGTAATATTTTTATTTTGTCTATTTCTGGTAATAATTTTTTTTTTTTTTTAAATTTGTTGCTGGTAATAGTTTTTTTCTTCAAAAATTTATTTCTAGTAATAATTTTTTTACAAAGAATTTCTGGTATTAAAACTTTTTTTTTTTTTTTTTACACCTTCATAATGCTTTTTATCTGTTTCGGGGTTAATTATTTGCCCATAGCTTGGAGCCTAACAGGTGCTACCACCCTGGGTCAGGGCAGACCTGGGAACACCAGCAATTAAGAGGTGGTTCCACGCTCCTCAAAACCTCCTGATCAGAGGCCTTGCTGTTGAACATAGTTTAATGTCATACCCCTACTGTTGGTACCATATAACCTGGTACAACTTGAAGAGGAGATGGGCACCATCAAGTAACCACACCAGCTATTCCCTTGAGAAAAGCTATGAAGTGAGGTACCCCAATTATCTATGATCTTACAATTTGATCAACTATAAAAATGCAAACCAGATTTCTTTCATTCCAATTAATGTTTCACTGTCAAGTAAGGCTTACACAAAATATTCATTCCCATAACAAATCACAGGACTTATGGCCTTATATCCAAAGTAACAAGTCATTTCAACCTTCTTCCCAATTCAATATTAAGGAATAGGCTACCAAAAATACTGAAAATTTTCCTCTAAAGTATAAAAATCATTCTGTTATTTTCTATTAACATTTATAAAATTTTTAAATTTTCAATATCTCTATTTTCATGGCAAATGTATAAAATAGCTCCATGCTTTAGTTCCACCAGTTCAGACCTTTACTGCTAGGTTATGCTATGCTACTGCTAGTATCACCTTCAAATCTAAGATCCATTTCATCATCTCATACAGGAAGATGCATTGTCACTCACACAAGTTGATGAAACAACACTCAGAAACGGTTGCAAGACTCAACCTTCTTGTACTGTGGGTAATAGACAAGTGAAACTTTTTACCTTGTGGTGCTGTGAACACACCAATGGTGGTTATTTTCAAGAATAAACTGGGGATCCTATTCAGATGAGATGAAAAACTATCGAATAATTCAAGGAAAAAGTTCCACTCAGTTTTTTCACCCCCAAGAACCACTACTACAAGGATGTTTCCCTGAATACTACAATCTGAATCATCAAGATTCAATCATTATCTATCCTCCTTATTCTCATAATATTCACTTCCTATCATCACCTCATTCATAATATCCATTTTAACAGTAAAATTTTACCTTGTGTGGCTCTTGAGCCTTGTATAGAGTGAACTTTAGTATTCAAAAAAGTTATTTTTCTTGATATGTGATGCCTTTTATCTTAGCAGCAAGACAAGTATAAATGTATCTGACTTTATTTTAAGAAAATAATCAATCTTCTTGTAGCAACCCTTCTTTGCCTTTTATTTTAATTCTTTCAGTGTCATCCATGTTCACTGACAAAGTAAAAGTATCAGCAGTTATGGTATGCTCTTGCTCTTTATATTACCAGTTATCTTAGTATGAATTCCATTTCACAAATCAATGTCATTTAAAAAATGTTTAAGCAGTGAAAGAGTTGTAAAAAAAAAAAAAAATAAATAAAAAAAAAAATATTGAATATTCTTAAATGTATGATAAAAGGTATGTTCCTAAGTTAAAAAAAAAAGTAAAAAAAAAATAAAAGAGAGAAGAAAGGAACAAAGAAAAGTGAAAGAGTTTGAAAAGAGAAACAAAGAAAAGTGAAAGAGTTAAAAAGAGAGAGGAAGTTGCTCATCTTCTACATACCATTACTCCTCATCATAATTATCATGACAAAGTTCATGCATTTGAAAACTTTATTTATATACAGTAATAGAAAAAAAAATGTGTTTGGAAGAAAGGGACTAATAAAATAAGAGAAAACTAACTGAACTCTGTATTTAGTTAATGTTGATGGATAATATTTATAAAGATGCAGGCCTTTGAAAAAGAAAAACTAAGTCAAATTCTGACAGAAGGGAAAAAAAGAAAAAGAAACATGTGTATTACATTCTCCACCTATCTCTCCTCTAAAGCCATAACTTTTTGTGTTTGTGGATGACAAAAGTAAGTTTTGCTCATCATATATGCCACACCCTGTTTGATTGCTTTCCACCATGTAAATACAAGTGAATATATATATATATATATATATATATATATATATATATATACACACAATGTCAGTTCAAAGTGGGATAAATGTGCAAGCAATATTAATGATATAAATATTTACTAAGTTAAACTTAGTATTGCATAGCACAAGTCCATAAATCTGGGACACCAATGAGAAACAAACTCACTACAGTAGTAATAACCTTTTTGGCAAGTTTGCTTACTACTGGGCCATAGCAAAGCTCCTGAGATATAAGTGTTCTAGTTGAATTTGAAACTATCCTTCAAAACTTGTCATAAACATGTTAAAAATGTGCTCTGTTGATATTTGATTAACACACAAGTGTTTTACTTGATTTTGTTAATATCTGTATCCAGAATATTCAGAACAGAAGTAATTTTCATTATCTGTTCATTGAAGTACATAAATACGAATACTGTTGCCACATCTGGTCTGGTTCTTCTACTATGCATCTAGAGATTCTTGACAAAATCCAAAGAAGAATCTGCAATGTTATTAATCCTGACTTGACATCTTGGGTTCAGTTACTTTTCCACTGATATAATGTATCTTCCTTGTGCCTTATCTTTAAATATTCTTGTGGCAATTGTTCTGACTCTTTGGTACCTTGACTTCATGAATTCAAACGTGGCACTAGATTAGCAATTAGGTCTCATTTTACTGTTGAAATTACTAGCTGTGACCATAAGTTCTATGCTAAAAGTTTCTTCTCTCACATGTCTTGCTTGTGGTACTCTCTTCCAGCTTCTTGCTTTTTTCTCAACTATGATCTTCAAAAATGTAAATGCAATGTCAATCATCATCATCATCATCATCATCTCTCTTTGAATCCTTTTCTTTTATTACCCTCTTTTACTGTCTCTCCACAATGTGTTTCTCAAATTCCTTCACTCCCAGTAACCCCTTGCAACTTAATGGATTTATTGCCTTGTTTGGGGTGAAATGATTAGAAAAATAAATAAAACCTTTATCTGCAATTTTTAATTCTACTCACTATCTCATTGAAGCCTTTATGTCAATTGATTCTTTTTTGTTAATTTATCACTTTGCCTACAGTTACTCTTGCAAAAAAAAAAAAAAAAAAAAAAATCAGTGAAATGAAATCACTTACTTTCATAATGATCTGAAGAGGATGTAAATAAACATTGAACTATTAACAAGTAATCAACCCCAACTATTTGTTAATCAAATTGATTACATTCAAGAATGTTCTTCAAAGTCTTCTGCCTTCTTTATGTCTGATGAATAAAAAGGTCCAAAAGCTAAAGGCTACCAATAAGAGATTTAAAACTTTTGTGATTGTAGTGATAATTTTCTGTCAAATTCTAAATAGATTTGCTACCTAGTGGTCATTGCTCATCTCCATAGCTTTGTTGAAATGAACATACAAATTGGTTTTGACAAGACTAGGTGTAAGGTTAAATTATTACCACTGAAAAGATGAAGGGTTGGAGAGATAACAAGGAACAATTTTAGTCTGCTGTGATTGAGGCTTTTTTTAATAGAGCAATTGTAGCTGTCGGAGAAAGGCCATTGTAAATATGAAATGAATTTATATTAAAAGAAGAAAGTGGTCGGTAGATTAGACACATGGCTGTCCTATAGAATGAAAGACAAAATTAAGTAAAGGAGGTTTTCTGAATCAGAAATACAATTTGACTGCCACAAAAGGGAAGAGAATGTGTCTGTGATTGAAAGGAAAGAAATTAAATAAAAGCTGAAAGCAACTTCATTTTGAATGGCACCTAAATCAAGCCAAAGCAGAAACCTTTAGGGAGCAGTGCCATGGCACTTATAGTTAGTGGGTTATCATAATTACTAGACATTCAAGAACTACTAATAAGCAAAATGGCACATTTAAAGTATGGAACTGGTAAGCAAAGACCTTGTGCTTATTTTACAAGACCAAATGTAGGATATATCATTGCAAGGATTCAAAGCTTTAGAGAAATGCCAAAATTACAATGCTTTATTGTAAATGAAGTTTGTCTAAGAGATGTAAACATCATTTTAGAATCGATATTATTGATGATAGATAAAAATCATTGAACTGAATCCAAACAAGTTTTGAACTCAATGTCTCTTCTATGCAGTTTATCTCATCCAAAACAAGATAAGCCATTAAAAGGTTAAATAAAATAGATCTTAACATCTTTGGGGCATTTGTTCAATGAGTTCTGTAAAAAATATTAAAGTTTAATGAGTGTATTTTTGTTTGAATTGATCTTCATGCCAGTGATGATGGTAATGGATGGTCAATGTAAAGGGCATTTTAAATTATGTGGCTATTATACAGTCATGATAAGGAATATGTGTGCCTCAGAAATCATAAAGTAACCTTCAAATGACTGTGTTATCAAGTCTAACATGACCAGAGCACTTAGCTCATGACTCACAAGTTGCAGTGTGATTTAAGGATAGACAATTCAATATTTTATCAGCATATCTATTCCACAAGGATCCTGGATCATAGCAATTCTATTGTTATTAAAAAGAAAGGCTAAAAGAAGAACTATTATCTGCTATGACCAAATAAATAGGAGTGAGAGAAAACTAAACTAGAGAGAGAGAGAGAGAGAGAGAGAGAGAGAGAGAGAAAGCAAAAGAAAATAGACAAAAATTGGCTTGTCTTTGAGCTACTAGATTTGATCGCTTTGGTCACTTATTGGCAGATATGAAAAACTATTTAGAAATTACTATTGAGGAATCCACTTTTATCAAATAAAAAAGAAATCTATGCATATGAAAATATTAGGTTGGTGCAAAAATAATTTCGTTTTCTAACATATGTTACTATGTGAGAAAACGAAATTATTTTTGCACCAACCTAATACTATTCAGCTTCCCCAATACTTATTAAGTGGTATTTGATAGCCAACCATGAAGGCATCTATAAAATGTTTGCAACAAAATGACAGAACAAAAACAAATACTAAACAGGTTAAAATTTTATGAAATATTTATTCCATAAAATAAAAATAAGAAATAAAAGTCAGCTTGTGGAAAGCATACACCTTTGTTAATAACAGATTTTAAGTCTAAATGTCTACAAAATGTCATACTTACTCACTGGCTAGAGAAGAGTCTTTCCCTGTTAAGACCTGACTTTATAAAGGTGAAGGAAAAATGTTTGTTTTTTTTTTTTTAGAAAACATGAATGTACCACTTAGCTTCTAATGCTGCTACATATATCCATTACAGCCAATTGTTTGTGTTCTGCTGTTGTTGTGGCATAAACTCACTACACTTATTAGGATTTTTATTAAGATTTTGACATCAGACTTTTTTTCAGTATTATGTCTTACATATCTTAAGAGTTAGATCTAAATGATACTGAGGTACAGAAGTTTATAGGCACAGACTAAGACAGAAATAAGCCTGCTAGTTAATTCTTTTTAACCAAAGAGTAACTAAAAGCACAGAAAAGAAATTTTCATAATTTCAGTCAGGTTATAAAATTTAATAAAATACTTCATTTAGCTTTCATTTTCAAACATTATTGGAGATGAATAGCATCTAAAGAGCCTAATACAATTTTAACTAAAATGATAACTTGATACAATCAATGTCTTCATCAAATGAACTGGATGTGCAGGTGGTGTAATAGTGGCTTGGAATGAGAAATCAGACCAGAGTACAAATTCAAGTCAGGTTCATTACATTCACTTAGGTGCAAGTAATTTTGGTAATAGTATAAATCCACCTAATATCCCAGCTACAACAGTAGAAAAATCATTGTTATTCTCAAAAAGAAAAAAAATAACTTATTGAACTACCTATCTAGTTCTAATAGAGTCCAGTATTCATAGTTAAACCATAAAATTATCACAAATATGAGAATTACCTTTGTGTGTATAATGTTGTTGATCCAATTAAAGAACTTGTTAACAAACAATAGAGTTCACAAAATTTCCCTCTTGTCCCACTGAGAAAATGTTGTGATAAAAACAAAACACAGATAAAGACAAAAAACAAAGCACTTATATTAACAAATAAATTTGCAAAAAAATTTGTTAAAATATTATCTACATGAAGGAACTTTCTAAAAATAAAAGTCTGCCTCCCTTTTTTATCAATGGTCTCTTCCACTGAGTGTTTAAATAGGCTACATTTTTTCTGGCTTGGTGAGTTTTTTGTAATCAGCCTGATGAACTTTTGCAACTATGATACTCCAAATTTACTTAATTTAATCATTGTGCTTTTGATATTTGAACTAAATATGTCTTCCAGCTAGTAATTTTATAAGAGTCAGCTCTTTACCTGAATAATTTTTACATCTAAAGGAATTTTAGAAACCTTGTATTGCTACCAAGGTCAAAATTGAGATCAAGGTTGGCATTCCAATCAACTGCTAACACAATCAGCCTCAGCATCACAAAGGCATTGATCTGCCAGAAAAAAAGCCAACCTACTCCATGTTGCCATTGGCACATAAACTTCAATAAAATGAAATGCTTTCTTTTTTTTATGGTAACTTCCAATAGGTCTGCCTGTCAGATATGCTCTCAAAGAGCAGTTTATCAAACAAGAAATCAAAATATGCAAAGAAGAAGTGAAACCTCTGACAGAACATTCTTATAGTCATTTGTAATAAGATAGGTTTCTTGAAAATAACAACTCGGCTGTTGGCCATAATTGGTTTACTTATTGGTGTTGTACAGCTGAGTAAGAGATATTAAAAGTAAGGACACTGATCACTTGACTCATCTCAGTTTTGCTCATTTTGCTCAGTGCTATAAAAGAATTGGGATCTTCACCACACAAAATTTCTTCCATCTGTTGTGATTCACCAGTGGAAGCAATATTTTGAAGAAACTGTGTTAGCTTCCTCTATTATATCCCAAATTTGCTGAGCACTGAAACAGACAACAGGCATTGGGCTTCCAGAAGATTCACACTTCTATTTTCAACTTTCACTGTTCTTAAGCTATGAAAGAGTCTTAACCCTTTCAGTCATTGAGGCTGGAGATCTTTTTCCTCAGTATATCTGGAGCAACAAGGCAAATGTTTCTTCCAACTTTTCTCAACTTTGAAAAAATATACAGCCAAATGAATCTCTTACATATAGCTTGGAACCTAATAAACAAAAATATTCTTCTCCAACTCTGAAATTGCAAGCAGAATATAATCTCAATGACTCAATTCATCATAATCAAGCAGAAATCCATCTTTTACTATTTGGACACACTACTTGGCCTGATGCATAAATTCTACAATATCAACAGGTGAAAGGTGTTTCAAGTATTTCGAGACCTACCTCACACAAGCTTTATTGTTCTTGTGTTGGTCTCAGTTGGTCTGTTAGTCATTCTTTCCTTTTTTTATCCACTTCAAAATTCTGTTTTTTTTTTTTTTAGGGATTTGAAATAAAGCCTATAAGGCTTTATGTACTTCTTTGATGATACTTATTAATATTAGAATGGCAGAATGAAAACCAACTTAACAGCAATAAGGAGGTTCAGATCCCAAAAATCATAAGACCAAGGTCGTAATTCCAATGTTCAAAAATCAGTCTTGCATGTCCAACATCAGAAGATACTGGAGCCATGTATCAAAATGGTAAAAAAAAGTGAACATCACAACTTGCAATGTATAAATACTTCACCCAATTAAAACCCAATTAAAAAAAAAAAAAATCCTGTTATCCAAAGTACAGTTCTTATTGGAGGTAAACAAGGTTGGGATTTATCAAAGAAAGTACAAACAATTACCATATTTTGAGGCCAACTAAAGTTGACCCTATTTTAGTTCAAATTTTCATTTTTGACAGCACAAAGAACATTGGGTTCTTTTCTGAGATAAGACTTGCTTTTCTTTGTTACTGCAAAAACTGATTTTACTTAGAAGTAAAATGAAAATCACTGATACTTCCAAATATACTACTGAGGAAAAGACAAATAAATGATAAAGGAGGGAAAACTGTTCAAGGATTCTAGCTACTAGTTTATATAGCCATTAGAAATAATCTGGATTTTTTTTTTTTTTAATTCTTTTATTTATGTCTTGTTTGAATAGCCATAAGAATGGGTCTTCACCGATAGTTTAACAAAGGATATGTCAAATAGGAATAAGAAACTTGGGGACTGAGTGACAATATCTACAAGCTGTCAAGTTTTCTTGACCCCTTCATGAACCGTCATGGTAAACACATCCATCACATATCAATTTTTAAAAAGATTATTTCAGTATGAAAAAAGGGAGAAAAAAAGACGTGTGAAGGCTAATAGGTCCAATAAGCATGATTCTATAAAGACCTTTATAAAAAAATGAGAGAGCTAGAGTTGGACTGGAAGTCTTGTTTTACACTCAATAGAATAAAAAATACAAGAGATGTGACAAAGTTTATTGTATAAAGCTGCGTAGAAAGATGTTTAAAATGAATATTAATCTGATACAATCAAGGAAATACAGGATGTTGTATATAAAAAAAAATAAATTCACATTTTAATGGGAATTTTTACTAAACTGTTACTAGAAATAAAGTTTAAAGACATTAAGAGTTAAAAAAAAAAAAAAAAAAAAAAAAGCAAATCCATTTTAAATGCATTTAATATATGCATTGTTTTTTTGTTTTTTTTTTTAAATCGAATTCACACCATGCAATCCAATAAAGCCACTAAGACACAAAGGGGTATTGAGTATGAAAGGATAAAAAAAAAAAAAGAGAAATATTATTAAAGGGCAAGAATAGAAGAGTAATCAAGAAGACATTACATTTAAATTTTTGAAGATCAAAGTTGACAGGAAAGCATGGAGCTGAAAGAGTTCCACAAGTGAGAAGCACAAGAAAAGAAACTGTTAGCATAGAACTTAAGGTTGCATCTAGCCAATTCAAGTGATGAGACCTAGCTGCCAATCTAGTACTACTCTTAAATTCATAAAATCTATGTACCATAGAAGAAAGCTCATAACAATTACCATGAAAATTGTTAAAGAAAAAGTACAGGGAAGTTACAGCCATGGGAAAGTGAGTGAAGATCTGATACCAGATCAAGACCAACTGCTGATTCTTTTTTGAATTTTATGAAGAATCTCTAGGTATACAGCAGGAACATTAAACCATATATGGCAGCAATATTCAAAGCATGAATAGTTGATAGACTTATAAATATGGAAGATAGATTCTAGAGATAAAAATTTTCTAGCATGACACAGTGAACTAACTTTCTTAGCAGCAGACATAGCAATAGATTCACTATAAAATTTTCATTTCATTGTTTATTAGATACTTATATTTTGTTAACTTTATAATGAAGAGTAAATGTTTCATATAAAGATTATCTAAAGTATTCAAAATGACTGATAAAGTGTTTATATTTTTCTCTCTAGGAACTGAATATCTGAAGCAAGTTTGCTTGAATTTCAGACATCTTTTCTGTCAGTTTATATATCAAGAATTTTTTCCAAGCACTTGAAAGATGAATAGAAAGAAACTTTGTAAAATCTAGATAAATCCTCATTTTAAAATAGAAACATTTGACAAAAAAAAAAAGACAAAAAAAAAAAAACGCCCGATTCCTTAAAAGTTACTTTGCTAAGAAACAGAATAGAGATTGAGATCTAAAATTTAATTTTGTTAAAACTGTGCAATTTTAAATACTATATTAACCTTTAAAATTTATGAATGCAAT
This sequence comes from Acanthosepion lycidas, assembly GCA_963932145.1. Taxonomy (NCBI): domain Eukaryota; kingdom Metazoa; phylum Mollusca; class Cephalopoda; order Sepiida; family Sepiidae; genus Acanthosepion; species Acanthosepion lycidas. The sequence goes on from OZ010583.1 coordinate 8,019,203, forward strand.
AAATATATTACCTGCAATAAAATGTTGATTGTGGATGAAGTACAAAAAATATAAATACCCAAGGAAAGAAGACGATATTCCTTAGAACAAGAGAAGGAAAAGAGATTGGAATTCTTCTCACATTGCTAACATTAATGTGTATATAAATTGTAGATTAAATAAGTCTATTGCTTGCTGGTGCAATTCACCGTCCTCACTTTCTTCACATGTCACTACGTATAGCCAATGTTTCTGTCCCCTTTTTCACGGCTCCAGCACTCTTTTATCAGGCCAACACCGCGGTTCCCCAGCCAATCAGCGTTCTTCACTGTTATTCTTGGTTACACAGGCAAATTGCCTCCTCCAGTTCAACCAATCAGCACACGACTTGCTATTGGTGGAAGCATTCCAAACTGTACAAAAAAAACCCTCATTCTGGCACATACTGCTAGAATGGCTGGAGAGAGTAATGCCATTTTCACGAAGCAAACTTGCTGATGTCACGTGCTGCACGTTAAGGTAAGACCCTTATTTTCCTATACACCAGATGCAAGCCACTCTGGCTCACTTGCTTCTACGGGGCTGTTCACCACACTCCCCGCTGATCTCATGATCACAAAACATACAGTTGTGAGCAGGTCGTTTTTGCCGGGTACTTCGTCGAGGGAGTGGAGCAACACAAGCTTCATCTTCAGATAAACTGTCATCAGGGGAGCTAGCAGGATGTACCACATTAGTATTTTGGATGCTAACAGTTGGGGAGTCGTCTTCCCCATTTGTGTCGTCTATAACAGATTCAGTATCAAGCGAGTGATCAGTGTCTCCTAACGGGGTTCATTTCAAATTTACTAACTGCTCACTCTCTTCAGAATTGCTGTCCTATGTATCTGTCGGGACCGTTCCCATAAAGGGACGCAAGTCCTTCACATGACGTGGAACTCCATCAATGTGCACTGACTGTGGGCTATTAACCTGAGTCACGTGACCCATTCTAAATTTAGTCGTGCACCTTCCATGTGGAGTTTTCACCCAAACGACGTCTCCCACTTCATATGCTCCTTGAATATTCTGCGATTCAATGAGGGACAGCCTCGATGCCCCATACACGGGTATGGTACCTATAAAGTGCCTCAGCTGGTGCAGTGCTAGGTGAATCATTATCTTTAGTTGTAACGTTATACCAGTAAACCGCCTCTGGTATAGAGCACTGCTTTCTAGCTGCAATGGTTTTGATGCTTCGGTGACTTCTTTCTACTATACCATTCCCGGCAGGTGCATAGGCACACCGGAACTGCAACCGTACACCCCAATTACTCAAAAAATTCTTGAAATGTTTGCACGTGAATGCTGTGTCATTGTCTGTCAATATCTCGAGTGGTGGACCCCGTTCATAAAAAATTGCCTCTAACTGCTGAACTACGCTAGTAGAATCTTGTTGACGTAGTGGACGCCATATTGCAAACCGAGAAGGCCCACAATCAATAATTGTCAGAAAATGCTTACCACCATGTTAAGTGATGTCTATCGCTAACCTATTCCAGTTGCCCCGCACGTTCAGCTTTCCTTTTCGCCAATGCACTGGAGCCGGGTCAATGGTTTGGCACACCTCACATTCCTTGACAACGGCTTTTACCACTTCTGACGATACTGAAGGGTCTATCAACCTAACAAAGTACAGGGTCCTTTTTATGCCCGAATGTCCGGTTTTTCAGTGGATATTAACCCCTTGGCATGCTTCCACCTTGGTCGTTGCAGTAACACATACTGAATGCACTGGCTCCATTTCCTCCTTGTGTAGGTTTAACCACTTTTTTGGCACCCTGGTCAGCCGGTCAGCCAGATTCATGTTGGATTTGACCAGTATTATGTCCACCGTCAAGCCATATTCAGCTACAGGCTCACGACGTGTGTTTAGCCGTCTCCGCACTAACATTTCCCCAGATGCCTTCGTATTTATTTGAGCCTTGCCAGTTAAGGTGTTCGAAATCCACTGATGAACACATGCTGAATCAGTAAAAAGATTTATTGTTGACACTTGCCATTGAAGAGCCAAATTTACACCCTTTATCGTTGCGTCTAGCTCAACCAAATTGATGTGCTTGGCATCTCCAGCTGGGCGTAGCCACGATGCATTCTCAATAACGTGCTTGCTTGTCGTTTCACAAATGCAGTGGCCACTCGTAGCCAGCCGCAAACGGGAAAGTGGCCCACAAGTTTTCCACATAATGAGAATATGCACCAGCGAGTTATCCTCACAGGGATATCAGGGATTTCTCCACCTCGCCTCCATCGAAGAGTTCCATTGTCACTCCAGACCTGTAAGCCCAGTACCTTAGCTCCATCTTCTAATCTCGTTGGTTCCTTGCACACTAGTCCATACTTGGACAAGCGCTCTCTCACACGTGCAACAGGAATGAGACTCGTTGACATAAATGTTGTCAACATATGCCGATGTGGCATTCGCAATGGTTTTGTCTTGCGATAATACTGCGTCAATTATGGCTTTCATAATGAGAGGTGCCACATTTAAACCGAAACCCAGTCGAGTGAGGTTATATCTTTGCCCCTTCACTATAACAGTTTGATAGGGCCACAGCGCCTTCTCCACATGTATCTGCAGATACGCCCTCCGCAAGTCAAACAAAGATACATCGGCCCCCAATCGTCGCCATTCTCACAACTTATGTGCACAAACCTTAAAATGTTAGCAGTATATGGTTCTACAAAACCATTCAACTCGCGGTAATCCAGTACTGGACGGGCCTTCTGCTTGCTCTCTTGTATCACTGCCATTAATGGGATTAGACACTTCGGTGGACCAAGTTCATCTTCAGGGTATGGTTGCAGCCATCCATTATATAGCCAGGACTGCAGTTCCCTTTCATATTCGTCCTGTGCATAGTCAGGTACTGAATATTCTGCCACTCTATTCTTCAGGGTTATAGGTGGTTGTCCATTGGTCCACTTCCATGAGGCTGTCCATATTTTGTTATGACGGTCGAACTCCACACAAGTCGGGTTCAATGATAGAAATAGCAGCACATTGGGGCTTACTTTCTTCTTCAGAAAATTGAACTTCTCCCGAGGAATTGATGTGCACTCCTCCTAATTCTTTAATTGCGTCAATCCCAAGTAGTGGTCTGTCCACAATTAGGGCATCAATGTACACGGGTTGAGCACAACTAACATTCAAACGCAATATTGCCCTGTCCACGGCATTTTAGTGCCTTACCGCCAGCAGTTAGGACTTGCGTCTTCATTGGTCACCAATTGTGACATGCGCATTTGCTCACCAACGTCCGTGAGCACCCAGAATCAACTGGGGCCGTGCACTTCTTTCTGTCTATGGCCACCTCAATGATAGGTAGCGCTGTGTTTTTTAGTTGCTTGGAGAAAAGACCGGCGCTGACATCTGTTCCCTGGATCCGTTTCCCTGGCACTCTGAGGAAATGTGTCCAACCTTGTTGCACCGAAAACACTGTATCCCGCGGCGGGATTGGCGGGTCTCGGTAGCTGTCTTCTCCGAGTAGCCTTGCCTGCAATCCTTTGCCAGGTGGTTGGGACCAAAACATTTAAAGCACACAATGCCATCCGTCCTTTGAGCTGCTATATTCGTCTGTTGAACTGCTGCAGCAACTGACTCATCCGGCTCTTTGCTATCGGTCATAACGGCCCGAGCGCAAGTCAGGATCTGGTCCAACGTCATAGTGTCCATTTTGGATGATGCACAGAGAAGTTGCCTGACTTATTGCGGCAGTCCAGAAACAAAGGTACACATCATCCATCGTTCAGGCAGTTGGCTGCCAACCAACAAAGCTAGCCGTTTCAGCTCTGCTAAAAATTTGTCTACCGTTTCCCCTGGACGAAATCGTTGTGACACAAACTGATCATACGCAGTGAATGAATCCACCGCATATGCAGTTATGAGGGCCTGCTTAATCTGCTCTGGATCTGACCTCTGCTCCTTTGTCCGTTGCTGATATACAGAGAGAGCCCTGGCTCGCAAGCGCAGTGGCAATACCCGCTCGACTGGTAGATCGGTAGCAGCTCCACTGAATTCAGGTATCAGCCTGATATCGAAACTTCTGTCCGCCATGATTAGAGAAAATGCCGAAAATAGCTTGTAGATTAAATAAGTCTATTGCTCTCCCAACTGTCACTCGTATAAATCACAATATTGCTGGTTCAATTCACCGTCCTCGCTTTCTTCACACGTCACTACCTATAGCTAATGTTTCTGTCCCCTTTTTCACGGCTCCAGCACTCTTTTATCAGGCCAACACCGCGGTTCCCCAGCCAATCAGCATTCTTCGCTGTTATTCTCGTTTACACAGACAAATTGCCTCCTCCAGTTTGACCAATCAGCACACGAGTTGTACAAAAAAACCCTCATTCTTGCACATACTGCTAGAATGGCTGGACGGGAGAGTAATGCCATTTTCACGAAGCAAACTTGCTGATGTCACGTGCTGCACGTTAAGGTAAGACCCTTATTTTTCTATACACCAGATGCAAGCCACTCTGGCTCGCTTGCTTCTACGGGGCTGTTCACCACATAAATACAAATTTTTGTATAGAGATTTTTGCTGTTACATCAAAAACAATGACCTCACTTTGCTTTGATTTACTATTCTCTTTCAATAACAACACAAATCGGATCTCCTTTTCATCTTTTTCTTTCTTTCAATATTTTAGTTCGAAGCATACACTTAGCAACTGAAAAGTAGAGTTGATACCTTTTCACCTGATCAAATTTCCAATCCAAACTGTCACTTGTCACTGAACCAGTAAAAGCTACAGTCAAAAATGCTTTTATCAAGGTCAATAAGTCATTTGAAGAGTAGCATCCAAATTGTCATATTCAGTAATAAGATCATACAAATTTACGTGATGCCCAAGAGAAAATAATAACACTACTAGAAATAAATGGGAAATTTTATAGACAAGTATGGAAAAGGGAGAAAGAAATATTTATCCATACATAATCTAATTATTTTTTTAAAATTCTGTTGTGCAAATTAGCACTAGACAGATAGAACTAAACAATTTTTGCATCTATCAGTGATCATCACCATACTAAAAGCGCCTTGTGCCACATCTTCCATAAAATAAGTAAATTCTACCTATTTATAAATTATACTTTCTAAGTAAATAAAACCAGGTTTATTTTCTGGACCAGTTTTTCTATGATGAAGCATTTTCATGATTATTATGCTACTGTAATAAAAATCAACAATAAGGTGGCATAGAACTAGTAATACAATAACAACTAAACCATTTTTCATTCTATTTTTATAATTATTGAGTTAAATTATTGTAAACAGGATATTTTGGTCTATTTAAGGTCTCAAAATCAGAATAAAAACAGTTTTATATACAACAAAATAGGGAAGTTTAACAAAAAGGACAGGAACAACATTAATTTTTTTTATACCCACAGAAAACAAACTTTTTTTTTTTTTACGTAGTGCTCTTAATAGGAATTAATTATAAATGTTATTTTTATCTCTTATTTAACTGTTAATTATAGATCTGATAATATAGATGGTAACCTGAGAAATTATTATTTGTATGTCAACCATTTCTTTGTAAGTGATATATTGTTCTATAATAATTTCAGAAATTTGACACAAGAGGGTCTAATCAACTTCAAATTGGTGAAGCAATACACATTTTCCAATTGTCATCTTTCAGACAAACAATATGACTTTGCTTCTCTAGGTCTACTGCTGATGTGTTAATGTGTATTGCTGAAAGAGTCTTTTCAGATAAGAATGGTGAAGCTCAGGCTGTTGCTTTAGACATCTTGAAGACATTTGACAGGGTTTGACATGCTATTTTTCTTCACAAATTGAAGGATTATGGTATTTCTGGACAAATATTTGATCTTATCAAATTGCAAAATGAACAGCTGCTCTTTTAACATTAATGCTCAACGCACTATCATTGGACTGACATTGTTCCTAATTTGCATAAACACTGTTCCCAGTGTCATCAGTTTTTGATTCTATTCTGATGAAAACTTGTGTCGTTATGTTAAGCCTGATCAATTTCATATGGTTAATTTGGCAGCTGATCTAAAAAATGAAGTACAATTCATTTTTAACTGTGACAACAAATGGCATGCTAATTTTAATGCCTCCAAAACAAAACTACTTTCTTTTACTCATCTTAGAGGTTTTTTGGCATTCCATCACCATGGTTGATGCTAACCTCCAGGAGAGCGGCTCATTGCACCTACTCAGGCTATCATTTTCCCCTGATATGAAATGGAACAATTATATTGAATTAATTGCTAGGTCAGCTGTGAGGAAATTTGGTTCATGGTGCCATGTGAGAGAATTTTTCTTGCAAGAATCTATCTTACACCTTTATAAGTCTACTATTCATCTATGCATTGAATATTGCTGCTACATCTGATACTTCTGGTATATACATAGAAATAATTGATAAAATCCAAAAGAGAAGCTTCCTTATGTCTTTCCTATAAATTTTCCATGGTAATTATTCTGATGAACTTTCTTCTTTGGTACCTCAACTTTATAAATTTAAGCACAGTACTAGATTGGCAGCTAGGTCTCATCATTTTGCAGTTGAAATTGCTAGATGTAACCATAAGTCCTATGCTAAGAGTTTCTTCTCTTCCACTTCTTGCTTGTGGAACCCTCTTCCAACTTTTTGCTTTCCTGTCAACTTTGATCTTAAAACATTTAAATGAAACATCAATCGTCATGTTCTGTCTCCTTGAATCCTGTTTTTTTTTTTATTGTCTTTTCTCCTCAGTTACCTTCACTCTCAGTAACCCCTTGCATCTTAGAGGCTTTATTGCTTTGCTTGGGATGAAATGATTAAAAAAAGTTCAAATTTTATAACACGTCTTTAAAGGGAAATATACATTTATTTTCAATCAAATGAAACATTAAGAACTTTTTAAAAGGTCACATGAGTATTTGGTGAAGACATTTTTCTCAAAACTATAAAAGTGATATGTAGTGAAACACCTGCCTGGTTATATGATTCAAATTCTTTTTGTACTTACTGAATTATTCAACTACATTATAGTAAAAAAAAAAAAAAATCATTTATTTCAAGATTTATATTGAAACTGTAAAGTTATTAATCATGATAAAACAGTTAATTCAAGAGAAAAAGTTTTCAAAATAAAATTATTAAAAAGAATTAAAGACTTTTATTGAAGATTTTTTTTTTTTGTTTCTTTAAGAGTAAGTAGGAAAGAGTTCCTGAAGATTTATGGAATGTTGTCAAACTTATAATTAAAATTTGGGGAAAGAAACAAAAATAAAATGTGGAAAATAGATATAACAACAAAGTAAAAGGAACAATCTTATTTTTCTTAAACTCGGATTTCTTTATATCATATTTTAGAATCTTTTCTAATAATTTATATATAAATACTGAGGATATTTTAAATGAACTTTTCCATTCAAACTTTGGTCAGCTTTTCTTTTGATCCATTAATCTTAGTCATTTTATTCCCTTTGGTTATTATTTCCCAAAACTGATCAATTATAATCTATATAATCAGTAATTGTCAAAAGTTCTTGTTTTGTTAAAGTATATATACTGACAGAAAATAAAAATTGCAACATTTTGATTTGTTCAAGATTAAAATGTACAGGTAATACAATAAACAATCACATATAGAAATCAATATGCACATAGGTTCCAAAATAATGATGTTGTCAATAGACAACAAGGAGGCACGGTGGAGTAATGTATAGCAGCTCAGATTTAGAAATCAGAGAGCCGAGTTTGAATTCCAATCAGATCTATTACATTCACTTATGTGCTAATACCCTTGGGAAAAGGTATGAATCCTCTTCTTCTCCCCCCCACCCAGCTATGGACAAATAGCAGGACAGACTGGGTTCTATAGCCTTAGATGGCAACTGGTCAACCACAGAAAGAAATGGCAACCTACTGCAGGAAAAATATCTGCCTCGTCAGTCATGTATCGAAAGATACATTATCGCCTAACGGAGGGTACATAACTGACTGAAATAGACAACATAGTAATACACAATATATAGTCCTTTGATATTAAAAGAAGTTGGTACCCTTACAAATACACCATCATAAAGATACTATACATGTTTAATAGAAGACATAGGCCTGGCAATTGTGCTAGCCAGGTAAGATATCAGAGTATGCTGAGTAGCATAGACATCATGTGGGCAGGCATTATTCTGCTGGAACAGCATTTCACCTTTCTGTTGCAGGAATGGTAATAGAAAGGATTGAACTATATTCAGGACATACTTGACACTGTTCAATATACCCTCTAAAAACATCGAAGGTGAATGAGAATGGTAACACAGCATCTCACATCAAGATACCACAGATCTACCAGAGAGAGAGAGAGAGAGAAAAAAGAGAGAAGAAGACAACCATCATTTGTCTAAAGTAAATCCTGCTCTCATCACTGAACACTACTTGATCCATCAAGTGAACCTTTCAAGACATGTCAGTGTACCGTAAGTGGAAGTCTAGTTAAAGGCAGTAAGTAAAGAATTCTTTGTAGCTCATGTTGACATTTCTGGAGCAATATTTCCTCTGATTTATGCTGCAGACCACTGGTGCCTTTGCAATGAATTGATCTTAGGGAGTATCTGTACTACATGGCCATCTAGAAGGAATAGGAAGAATATTGAATAGTATAAGAATATTGATTTGACCACTGTTGACAGCATCAAAGTACCACTGACACATCACGCCAACAATTCTATGAAAATAACCAGCCAGCTTTTTAAAGGACCACAATCTGGCCCTTCTCAGATGACTTGCATAAAAGAAGCATGTGTATGTCCCTGTGGCATGAAACCTGATAGTCCTGGATTTTTCTTCAACCTTATTATAGCATGTATCACCATCTAAGGCTTAGACATATCCGATATACTATTATGAGTGTGGCCAAAGACTTTGAAAATGGCATTAGAATATCTGGTAGCATGTACATAACCAATTTTGAACGGAATTTATTATCATGTTACAATTTCATTTTCCTTTAATGTAGATACAGAGTCAACAAAAAACAATGAAATTTTTGACACTGAATAAAAGCCTTTATTTTTATGTCAATCTTTTCTGTTCAGTTCTTCATAGTTTGGATAACTTAGTAAAACTAAGTTAGTGAATAAATATTTCACTAGTATCATAGTAGATATATGCAAGTTCATTAAACTGCCTTCAAATATTGTTCTAGAAAAGTTACATTAAATATTCATTACTGTTAATCAACAATTAATACTGAAGGATTTTGAAATTTCCTTTTGATGGCTAAAAACTGCAAAATGTGTCATTTTCTAAACTGATAATGATGCTGTTTCAAGTAATGAAAAGAAGCAAAATAAAAATTCAATAGCTGCTCTAACTTATTAATCACAAACTGGATTAATTATTAGCTTTTTAATTTAATTCGGAAAGAATTTAATGAATTTGTCCATTCTCAAAAATGAAAATTGGGAAAATTCTTTTTATGAAAATCAAAATTATGTTCATTTACATTTCCTCTGTAAGTAAAATGTTTTTCCATCAAAAAAGATTTTCTCATTTACTTATCTTATTACCTATCGTAGAATATATGTATCGCATTTTAAATTCTTCAGAACAGGTTTACCAGAGGTTATGGAAAAAATTATATAACAAAAAAAAAAAAAAAAAAAAAAAAAAAAAAATTACTTTTGAAAATTTGTTGGAGAATATTTCTTCCATGAGCAGCTAAAAGTAAAATTTATCTACTACTGCACTAGATATATTAGTGACAAAGTTACTTTTAACCTTAATATAAGTTCAGTGAAGGAGCGAGAAGAAGGGACTAAGCAAAAACTAAAAAAAGACAGAATGCATGGTCATCAGTAAAAGGATGAGTCTGAAATGCAATTTGCAGATTGGGAAGACTAAAATCAAACAGATGCGGAAATTTAAATATCTGGGAAGTGTTTTGACAGAGGATGGCAAGTGCAACACTGAAATCTGAAGACGTATTTGGATGGCCAAAGATGCATTCCAAAAGTTAGGCAGAGTATTACAAGACAGGATGATTTCTTTGGTAACAAAGAAAAGTGTACTGAGCTGCTATGTGACATCTGTCCTCCTTTATGGTAGCTAATGTTGGACGGTCTCCTCAAAAGATGAAGAGAATTGAGGTGGCGGAGGCATGGTACTACAGAAGGATGCTAAGGACATCATGGACCAAGCGTGTGAGCAATGATGAGGTTTTGAAGAGGATGCAAACAAGGAGGAAGCTTATACTTAATATCAGGAAGAGGCAGCTGAAATTTCTGAGAAAGTAAGGCATGGAGAATCTGATATTCACAGGTTGAATAGAGGGAAAGAGAGACAAGGGAAAACAACTCATGACATTCCTAGAGCATTAAGCAAGTTGATGACAGAACATGGCCTGGGGCAAGTAGCAAAGGGGACAAAACTTATTGAGAGCAACAAGGGATAGGGGGAAGTGGAGAGTCATGATTGTTTACATCCTGAAGGGTCATGGCACATAAAAGAATATATGCTTTTCTACAATTTGAAAAAGGCTCCTAATGCCTTAAAAAAAAAAAAAAAAAAAAAATTTAAACTAATGACAATTACCTAAAAAGTCTATTTTCATAGACTTTTACAGTAAAGTTGTCATCTGACCATACTCTTTACCTAGCATCAAACAAAAATCTTCAAACGTGTACAAATGACACGCCTACTGTAAAGAGATTTATTGTTAATATTTTTTGTTCCTATAAAACTGCATTATTAAATGTAATTTTATAAACTATGTTTTACTCAAAATGTTCAAAGAAAAAACACTCAATACGAGTTAAGGTAAATATCCCAAATTTTAAAAATTCTGTAGAATATTAAGTGTAAATATTAATTCATTATAAAGCTATTTAATTTTTTTAATATTCTGAATTTACTGGCTAAGGTGCTGATGTTGTCTTAACTTATTAAACAAAGAATACAAATATTTATATACATTTATACTACAAGATATCAAAGGTGAACATTGGTTTCAGGGAAAGGAGGGGGAAAAAGAAAGAAAACAGAGACGGCAATAACACTTGTGTTTAATATCTGTTTCAGTGAAATGGAAAACCTTGTCAATTTTAAATCTTCATTTGTATCCTCTTACTTCTTTAAATAACCTACAATCATAGATTATGATTGTTATTACAATATTTGGTTGAAGTTGTTATTCTCATATATTTAACAATGCAATGAGGGAATTTTCACAGCTATTTTATAGTTGTTGAACTTGCAAAGAGCTTATTTATTCATTGAATATTATGATGGATCAGAATATTCAAATTAGGAAAATTGTGAAATTTTCACAGGTACTGCTAGTTTTTATTAGAATTTTATAGGCTAATATCAGATTTAATAAAGAAGGTTAATATCAGATTTAATAAAAGTACAATGAGAAATATTAGGTAACATTCCTTTTGCATTCCACATTTCTTAATTTTGTATAAAATTAAAAATATACCTGAGATGAGGTATTATGTACACTATTTACAAGAACACATGGTACAGTGGATAAAGGCATTGGTTAGATCCAGCGACAGGACCCAAAGAGTGCGAGTTCAATACCCAGTTAAGGAGGTGGAGAACTTGAAGAAGGGAATTAACAGGAGATAACTGACATCCATTAAAAACATGGCATGTGGAACTAGAACTGTCTACTCCAGTGAGCAAAATAAAGGGTTCAGTTCGACATCCCAAACACCTGAAGAAGGCTGGAGCATACAACGGCCGAAACATTGTAATAAATATGTTAAAGACGAGGACAATAGTCCGAATAATGTAAATAGTATAAAAAAAATATGATCAGAGAATAAAGTGAGAGAGAAAAAAAAAAAAAAAAAAAGCAATAATGGTTGTTTTATTCCTACCAAAATCAACTGTTGCATAGAATAGTCCTTGCTAAAGGAAAAAAAAAAGAAATCATGGTTAAGAAGTCATTAAAGCTTGAAATATGGCAATTACATACTTAATATAAAGTAAAAAAGCAAAACAAAAAAAACTGATTGATGATATACTTGAGTCATTAATTTATAATAGAAGAAAAAAAAAGTATTGGCCAGATTTGGACAAGTGAGAAACTTAAATTTGGAAAGAGTCCAAAAGATAAGAGATAAAGTAGAAGAGAGAAATGGAAGGTCAGTGAATTGAAGCCGTGATGTGAAGAGAAATGAAAATTATCTTCTATAAAGACTGCAGCCAAGTCTTTTGTGTGCCAAGTATTTAGATTAAATTCATTTGTTTATTATCCAGTGTACACCAATCTATACACCCAAGTACTAAAGAGTCAGATTAGACCAAAACTGGAGCATGGTTGCCATATCTGGGCTGTCACTGCTCAATCCTTATCTTTTCAGCCTTGATAAGAATTTAAAATCATTTTTGGTCTTGGAAGACTTATTTTCCACTCTGCAACCTCTTTTCTCACAGATACTACATTCTAAGTCTATTGCTATTTCAATGACAAATGTTCAGATAAGAGTTTCATTCTTTAGTTACACAAGTCCAGACCTTTATAGCTAGAACACTATGCTGCTTCCACAGAGTCAAAACACCCCCATTTTTCCCATATTCCTAATATAAGAAGAAAATTGCACTCAGGCAGCTTTTTGCCCCCAAGAACTGCTACTTTGTGGAATACATTCTCACTACCTTGACTATTACAATATTAATCTCTTGACAAGTGTCGATCATTACTTGACTTCCCTATGCTCATAATCTTCATTCACAACACAAAAACAACAACAGCTGAACTGCTATGAAATGATTACACTTATCTATATAATAAATGCGAATATCAATGTGTCACCATGTCACTTTTTTAACTTTACTCCTAGAGATCGTAGTCCAAAATATACCCTTTTTGAATCAAACCAACACTGTGAGCAAATTAAAAACATTCCAGGCTGGATCTGTACACGCAACCCTGAAATTTGGGATTTCCAAGTTTTCATTACTGCAATTGCTTTTGGATTCCACTATCTTGGCTTCTAAAAAAAAAAAAAAAACAATTGAAGGGACGCAACTCTCTAACTTTCAATAGCTCATGTTCAAATGAAAAAAATGACCATTCTCAAATTACAGTGTTTCAAAATAAAATTTTGTCCATGTTTTCAACTTTACTCCTAGAAGCTCCAACATATCATACCATTTTGGAATTAAGCCAACTCCGTGAGTAAATTAAAAACATTCCGGGCCTGGATCCAGACCTGCAATCCTGAAATTTTGGATTCCCAAGTTTTCATTACTGCAATTGTTTTCAGCAATTTTTGCACAAATTTTTTTGTATGATAATTTTTATAACTTGGGAATAAATTTAGGAATAATCAAAATTGCAAAATCCAGCAAAAGTCACACATGAAATAAAAATAATTGTTTGTACAGAAAGTAAGGACCTAGATACATCAAATTCTCTTTAACTTAAGTGGCAGCAGAAGAATTATCGTTGAACTTTTAAAAGGTAAGCTTAAGTATTAATGCAATAATTGAATGCAGCAATCAATTTTGAGTTCTTCTGTAGTTTATTTTTGCCTATCGCATCTACTCCTCCCTAGCTATTGTGATGAAGGCCCAATCAAGAGCCCTCCACAGGAGCTAGCTTAAAAGCTGCTCTATCGGAAGCATTTAAGCTAGTATATAATATTATCCTAATAAGTTCAATAACACTTTAGAAAATACTGCTGTCTTGATTAAATAGATAGAAAACAGAAAATCAAGTCTGAAGCTAATATTTTACAGAAAAGGAGTGACATTTAAAAAAATTTTCAAACATCTCAATTTCTTAAATTATAAATTAATATCAAATTACATTTTCAGCAAGTTTCTAAAAATTACATATCATGTATTTGTAAAATATAATATGGAAAGGATAAATAAATATAATGTGGAAACGATAGATAAAAACCTCCTATTGCTTCCGTCTTTCCTATATTGATACTGAGAATTTTACTGTAAATATATTTTCATGTACAGCTATGCTTTGCGTGTGTGTTTCTAGTTAACTGCCTCAATATTTTCAATAAACAATCCTTCAAACCAGTATGGATAAAGTTCCCTGCCTTCTTTGCTAGTTGATTCATTATCTGCTCAGTGTTTTCTTTAAAAAAAAAAAAAAAAAAATTTTAGCATTTTCAGCATACATTATGATAAAGCTGCAAACATGTAAAATATTTTCTTGCAACTATTCCAATATCATTACATTCATAAATACTATATACATATTATAAAAAAAAAAAAAATCAATATGTCACTAGAATTGATGATAAAAAAACTGAATATCATAGACAGAGCTTAATTTGCTCCCAGTTGACTTATGATGTCATCAAAAATAGTAATAGCTTCTAAGACATAGTAATTGCATGATGCTGTGTATATTATATATTCATTATAAAATCTAATCATTTTAATAGTTAATCACAGTATTTATTTGTGGTGTTTATTTTTACCTAAAATACAAATATCTGACCATTAACAGAGTTGATAAAAGCTGAAAAAAATTTGAAAAGAATGCCAAGTCCAACTATCAGTGTCAAGCATTTTAAAAAAATTTATTTGTAAAATACATTTTATTTAACATCTGGTGATTGGAATTTCAAACCAAACTCTTTATTTCATTGACCAGGGTAGATTGTTCTAGTTCCATGTGCCATGCCTCTTCCAAATGCCTCTGTTATTTCTCTTTAACTCAACTTTCCAAGTTTTGGTTCAACAATGCTGTGACCTGGTAATGAACTCAGAATTTTTTGAGTCTAGTTACTGAATCTAACCAACGTTTTTATCCACATGGCCCAGTGGATAAAAAGCAGAGAGAATATAAATATCAATATTATACCCAGTATATTATTAAAGCAGTATAGTGTAACATATGCAAGCAAAGGGAAAGCATCAAGTAACCACACTGACATAATGGTAAGAATTTAGTTTCAATCAAAGAATGTCTAAAAGCATCAAAAACTATAAAGTATGATGATGAAAACTTTCAAAGAATGCTCAGCCTTTGCCATTTTATGTTTTGTCACACTTGCAGCAATCAACACTTATACATGAAAGGAATTCTACAATTCAAGTTTTATTTTTTAACTAATAAACTTGTAGCACAAACTCAGATGTAAGGTTTGCAATAAATATAATGTGTATTAATTGCTACCTTCACAATTATTTGAGCTCTTTATTTATCATGAGTAACAATGCATATAAGACAGATCAAGAAAGAATAATACTTTCTTGCACTTTTCTGTCTGCCATTGTAGGAGGTGACACTGATATAATTGTAGTAAAAATGATTGGCAATGAAACCTGACAGAAGATCGGATTCATGCCTTTACATAAAATACTGGTGAAAAACTGACATCAGCAGCTTATGTCAGTTTACTATTTTCATTTTTGATGCTATTTTACATTCCCAATCATGAGTTCCCACCATCCAGTTTACTTAAGAGAATATTCCCTAATTCTAAATAAGAAAAAAGTATTGATATTTAACACTCAATCAGAAGAATCTCACAAACATATTTTTTGTTTCTTCTTACAACATACTTTTTTTTATTCAAATGAAGAAATAAAAAATATTAACAGAGCTTCTTTCTGTATTTGCATATCTATTTATTGGATAAGGCCAACTTGTGCACAAGGATATATTTCTGGAACACATAGCAACAATCAGACATATACTTAATGACCAACTGACTATAGTTAGTGCTCTATTTATTACAACCACCTTTTCCCTCTGTTCCTTCTTTAATTAAATATGGTAAATGTGATGCAAAATTAGATAGAATAGATAAAAAAAAATTTTAAAAAACAGCCAAGAAAAGAACACCTAACAATAAATTTTCTCATTAACACAGCAAATTTTATCAAAAGATAATAGAAATTTACAGCAGAGAAATCTTCCAAAATTGTTAGTTTTTTGTCTTTAAATTAAGCATTTGACTGGGGATACCATAGAAAGAAAGAAAAAATAATGGCAGTAGAGAAGCAAATATTTCAGGTTAATAGAAGGAACCTTGGCAGAAATGTTTCTTTTAATGAAAGGATTGGTTTATTTTTGAGCCTAGGGTGTGGTTATAGACATTTTGGACAAGCCTTTCACTTGAAAATGTCTATAAAGGAATTATACCTAAAAACAGCAAAAGTTATTCATTGCTCTGAGTTTTATCCACCTGCTCAAGCAAGTGGAAGGTGTACAACAAAAGTATAAAAGGAATTCAACCAGAGAAACTTCACTTCCTCACTTTCCCTCGCTATTAACTATTTTTCATTCTACTGTTTTTTTGTTTTTATCAGCTTTATTTTCTTTCTTTTTTTTTTTCATTCTTCTTTCCTAATTTCTTCATTTTCTTTTTATTGCTTTCTTCAGTTTTTGATTTTTATTTATTTTCCTTTTTATTCTGTTATTTCCTTCATTTTCTGTCTCTTATTCTAGCCACAGATTTGTGCAACATACAAGCCTGGAACGTCCTTGTAGAATACCGACACCTAAAAAGATGAATTAGCCTCTGCTTATACCGAAGAAGTAATATGGTTGTGAAGATAGAGCCAATTAGATTATGCACAGTCTCTCTCTACATTATGGACATTCAGCTGGCAAGGATTTGCAGTTATGAGCAGTTTTATTTAATACCCCCCTCCCTTAAGTTACAAAGAAACAATTCTATCTGACATCCACCTGGATAGAGAGAATGCATCATGAGAACCATTTTGCGTTTCAATTTGTCTGCAGCACATGCTTCTGTGAAAAAAAAAAAAAACATTTTAGAGGCCTTCAGGATTTTAAATATGTCAGATTTTATTATATAAATTAATGTTTTCACAACAAAATTGGTATTAAGTAACCAATGAAAGAAATTTCAGGATACATTTATATTTATGTAAGAAATATATTGTATGAGTTTGTGGTTATATATCCTTATTAAAAATATTCATAACTTGCTTTTGGAGTGTCAGGTTTTATTATGCGAACAATCAAAATGCAATGTAAATTTTTCAATAGAAACCTCAATTAACAAAATATGCTGTATACCTGAATAAATTATCGTTTTATTGATATGTGAATAAATGTTCATTCACATTCTATAGTCTTTTATTAATTGATTTTAACTTTTCTATTGTTTTGACTTTAAAATTACTTTCAGCAGTTTTTTTTTCATTTTTGCTTGAATATTGTTTTCCATTTTCATATATATATATATATATATATATATATATATATATATATATATATATTATATATATATATATATATATATAAAATGATGAATCACAATTTTTATAACTGCTTAATAGCTGTAAACCTGGAAGTCTTTCCATCCATTAATTTGGTTTCTTTGGAATGTTTTTTTAAGGTGGGTAATAGTCAGGCTGGCAAAATATGAAAGAACATTGTCTTGCAATCTAACTTTAAAATTCTCAGTTGTCACCTGCATTACTCAAAAATTATCTTACTCCAAAAATTATAATTCTATTCATATAAGAACTTTAATCAACTTTGAAGGGATCTATAATTTTACTGCCTACTAGCCCAAAACATTACTTTATCCCTACCTGTTGTCTTCTAGGTTGTATGGGTTTACTATTTCTTTGAAGTACTCAACCTTTAGTCCATCCATCATGTGTATCCAATATAGCTCTATACTCATCACTAAGAATTACTGCTGTTACTTTTCATGTACTTCTTCACCAAACTTACATTTTTCTCTTTATGATGTTTACTTAAAAGTTGGTGGTTTCAGTTCTTTTGATATCTTCGGCCAATGTTCTGCATTTTTACTTTCTGTTTGCATTCGCAACACTCACCAGCTTCTTCAAATATTTTCTTGTTGAAATTTCCTCAAATCTCTTTTGGCTGACATTCTTAAAACCATTTTTTTCCTAGTTCTAATCTTGTTAATATTTTCAAATTTTTTTTTATTGTTCTCTGATCTGTTCAGATTTTATGCAATTTCTTAAGTTTGTTTCTCATCACTTCACAATATCTTGCTTCTCTTTTGAAACAACATCTTTGTTGCAACGTAAGATCTGATATTAATAAATAAATATCAATAATTATGCTATTATGTAATATATATTACCAATATAATGAACAGCTCTTCAATTACATAACAAGATCAAATAAGTTATTGTAAATATTTCTAATATGAACAAAAATTATAAACTGGAATTTACATAGATATATCCTGAAAATTTTCACAACATCAATTGTTTTAGTTTTTATGAATCTGTTCTCTTTTATAGTAAAATATGAAAATGTATATAAAATACAAATATATAAAATCTGACAGTATAAATGTATTATAACATCTGCTCCATATTAGGCTTCTGAATATTAGCTCACTTCACTTTTCTGTGGAGAATTAAGAAGTTAAAAATATGAACAAGCAAGAAGTAACAATTCTCAACCTTTGGGCTGGGATCAAAACAAAGTATCTGTTCTCATTTTAGATGACAGAATGTGCCTGGTCCCAAAGATTGCACTAAGAGAAATGGCGGACAGTGTAATATCAACACCAGTGTGACAAGACTGGACAATTTTTGTCTTTAGCCGATGTGTACATGTATAGGCATCCCATAGAAAAAAGACCTGGTGTCAGATTCTACCTTAATGGGGAGGTCAGGTAAATAAAATCTAGTTATGGAATTAGCATCTTTTCTTTTGTCCAAATCCTTCATTATTTTTCCATCAATCATCATAAATTGAGGTCTCTTTGCTTAGCATTTCAAATATCAACATCTTTGACAAGTGGGTAAAAATCTTAAATAGCATGGTTTCATTAATTTATCTTAAATATTGATCCTGCTTTTTTCATATAATAGGTTTGTTTTTTTTAAGTGAACCATAATATTCAAGCCCATATGTACCATTTTGCTCCATTACCTTTTGCTATCTTTGAGGCAGTTTCAGGATTCCAGCCTCTCAGAATTTGGCATCTTTCTAAGTTTGATTTTTTTTTTTTTTAACAGGCTTGAAGGGAATTGAAGTTCTTCCCATTAAGAAATAAGTTATAATCAAAAGGTAAAATGTCAGGTGAATTTAGAGAGTCTAGTAAAACATTTCTGGTAAACTGTGCCAATTTCTGCTGGGTTTGCAAAGAAACAATGTCTGACATTGGTCTGATGGAAGACAACACATTTCCAATTGATTAATTCAAGAAACATTTCATCCATCATCATCATCATCCCCTCGACTTTTGTAATCATAGGGTGGATATGAATGCAGAAGCCACACTAGCTCTTTTCCACAACGGTCTATTAACAGCAGCCATCAGCAATTCTGGTACAGTCATACCTGTCCATTTTTTGATGTTGTCCAACCAGTTTTTGTGTTGGCATCCTCTCCTACATCCACCTTCAATGGTGCCTTGCAAGATGGTTTTACACAGACTTTTGTGCCTTGTTATATATCCAAACCACACCATTTTTCTCCATTTAACAGTGGCAGAACAAGTTCCTGGTGTCCCACACAAACTCATTTGTTTTTTGTTCCCAACAGAAAATGCCAAGGAGTTTTCTCGTGCATTTGTTCGCAACTGCTTGGATTCTTCTCTCTGTTTCTGCCAACAGTGTCCACATTTCACATCCATATAGGAGAATGGAGAATACCAGAGATTTGTACAGTCTGTACTTTGTTTGAAAGCTGATATTACTCCTCCATATTCTTGTCAATTTAAATATTTCATCAATAGGTGCCTTTAATTATATTTCATATTATTTTGCTATCAGAATAGCAGTTTCTGATGTTAAACAAAATGCCTCATAAATATTTTAAATGAAAGTCACTACAATTAAAATTTTAGTAATCTAAATGATCTTCTCCAGCTGGGACATTTTATAAAAAAATGATATCAAATGCAGCTTTATGTACATAAAGTTATGAAAACAATACCATCACCTGTTGGATATCATGAGTTGAATAAGAAACATTTTTAAAGCAGAAGGTAAAGTTTAAATTTACTTTTTTTTTTTCTCACTTAAATTAAATCCAATTATATTTTGTTAGAATTCACCTTGCCATGAGCATGTATGAAAAGTTTCTTTCAAACTGAAGATGAGGGTAATTTTTAATGTCATTAAATTCTTTTGGCTATTGTTTTTTTTCTTTTTTTTTTTACTTACCATCATGAACACAGTGTTAATATATTATGTGTTTCTTCTGAATGAAGAGACACCTGGTGCCAGTCTTCTGCTTTCTCCAAAAGCTACATTTGTCAACAATGTCCTCTTTAGAATCAACTCACTATGATGTCTGGTCTTCTAGGACTCTCTAAATACCATTTCTGCCAAAACTATTTCCATCAGGTCAAATAAGAACTAGCTACTAAATATGAATTCATTTTATATTGATCTATACAATGTTAGTGAAAAGAAAATAATAATGAATAATGCAAGTCGACCAATTTACCTTTCATGAGAAAAGATAACATCAGATTATTTTAATTATATTTATTTTAAAAAGAGAGAAATCCTGTAACCTTTTTCTTTTTAATCATTTCATCCCAAGCAAGACAATGAAGCCACTAAGATGCAAGGGGTTACTGAGTGTTAGAGAATATGAGAAAAATATACTATTAATTAGGGAAAACAATAAAAGGAAAAGAATTAAGACAGAAGGTAATAATTGATATTATGTTTAAATTTTTGAAGATCAAGGTTGACAGGGAAGCAAGAAGCTGAAAGAGTTTCACAAGCAAGAAGTGGGATAGAAGAAACTGTTAGCAGAACTTACATCTAACCATTTCAACTGTAAAATGATGAGACCTAGCTGCCAATCTAGTGCCATGCTTAATCTCAAAGTCTAGATACCATAGCAGAAAATTCATCAGAACTATTACCTAAAAGCATTTATAGAAAAGACACAGGAAGCTACATTACAGCAGTGGGAAAGTGACTGAAGCTGAAAGGCTAGGTTTCTTTGGATTTTATCAAGAATCTCTAAATATATAACAGGAGCCCCAAACCAGATGTGGCAGCAACATTCAAAGCAAGAATGAATGGTAGACTTATGAATATATAAGATCAATTCAGGCTAAAAAAATTGTCTAGCTTAACACAGTGAACCGACTTTCTTAGCTGCAGACTTGGCAATTGATTCAATATAATCTTTCCACTTCATATCAGTGGTAAACGTTAACTGGAGAAAGTGCAATGAGTCACTCCCCTGTAAGTTAGTATCAGCCATACTGATGGAATGTGAAAAGGATTCTCTCAGATGATTAAAAGAGCAGATTCATTTTGCAGGTGTTAAAATTAACAAGCCACTCCTTGACCCATTTAACAACAGATTGTTAATCTGAGGGATTAATTTACTTCAAGAAATATTGGAACTTACTCTCTTGTGTCTGTCAAAGAAAACAGGTAGAAATACATTCAAATTAAATTTTGGTAACAATTTATTGCAAACATTACCTTAGCTACTTTTGCAATTCCTTGAATCAACTATATCTGAATATTAAGAGCAAAATAAATTATGAAAGTTATGTCAGGAAGAGCAGACAATACATACAAATGTATGGAAGAGTTTAATGAACTTTTAAAAATGCTCTCTCCAAACTTCAGCAATTTGCCACAGGTTTGTAGCTGAAGCATGAAAATCTCACTACATAGAAATCAGCATTTAATGATTTTTTTTCCCTCTTCACTTAACAAGTCCTATGATAGAAGTCATTTTGAGATCAATATGTATGGAAGGGTGCTGAAAAGTGCTCAGCTCAATTAAAAAGTTCTTCCTAAAAAATCATTGATGCTTAATCAATTGGTTAAATTTTGTGGATCCAGCCAAGATATTTTCATACAACCCAAAGCCTGTAAAAGCATTTTGTTTTTAATATTGTGTCCAAATATACCTATACACCATATTGGCAAAGTGTATTATTCAGCCATAGATTCAAGCTATAATGGCAAAAATTTAGTTTAATGTCTATGTCTGTCTTTCAGATAATATTTTACTTTAGTGCTTATGTGTTTCAGATGTAGACATTAAAGTGAAATGTTATCTGAAAGACAGACATTAAACTAAAATGTGGTCTTTCAGATAACATTTTAGTTTAATGTGCATGTCTTTCAGATAATGTATTTTTAAATCATTCTAAAATTTATGTTTAAGAAGCTGGTACAATGCAGAAGATGTGCTTAATATCTTACGAAAGTCAAAAGTCATACATGTTTAAGATGGGAGTCATTTCTTTTATATTGTTAAAGAAGCAATTTCATCTGTACCAAGTTCACTGAAATAAGCTTAAAATTTTACATTGAAAAATTCTAAAATTAAAAAAGATTAAATTAAAAAATTACATTGGAAAATTTAAAAATAAATGTGAAAAGTCATTCCATTATGTTTCAAATCTGACAAACACCTAAAATTTAAGATTTGATTGAAATTCACTAATCTCAAAGATGTGCATGTTTCAAAAAAAACCCTCTCAAAAATGGACAAACAGATAACATGATTTTTGTTAAATAACCACCAGGTGTCATTTAATGAAAGTTACCAAAAATAAAAAATAAATAAAAATAAAAAATAAACAAATTAAAAAAGATAATACCCAAACTCCTTGCCATAGTAATTTCATAAAAACTGTTTTTTTTATTATTATTTAGAGGAGAGAGAGAGAACAGAATTCATTTCTCTGCAATCCCCTCTTCCTCCCCATTACCACAGCTCTTCATCAAATGCTAGCAGGGCAACATCTCAACCTCGTTTAATGGAAAAATATTCAACCAATCAAATGTGCTACCCACCTCCTTTTGATTTTCAGTTATACTTTATTTTACAAGTTTTTTAAGGTTAAAAAAAAAAAAAAATAGATCTATTTTTGGGCAGCATTTGTGACAAACTTTTTATTAATTTTTTGATATAACAATTGGCCTCAAACAACATTGCTGCAAAAATGATCTTTGTGTTTCCCTTGCAAAACCTTAGAAAGAACTTGGAAGCCAAAATATTTTAAATTGCAGTTTTGAGTGTTTCTTTGAGTTTTAAACCAAACTTGAAATCAAAAACAGTTTCCATTTTAACTTCTCATATAAAAAGGAAAAAAAATGAGAAAAAATACTTCAGTAGCAGTGTGTTCAGATTTTTTAATATTTTTTTTAAAAACTCTTAACCATATCACAAGCAGTAACTTTATAGAAATCACAAGTTGTTTTCATTAATTGTTAGATTCAAAACAGATTCAATATGCATTGATTTCTCAACATGGTGAAACTGTATGAACCCAAATTAAAAATAAGGTTAACACACAAATATATTACCAACTTGCTAATAAACAATTTAAAATATCAATCTTTATTTTATTAAAAGTTCTGAACTAATCCAAATTTAAATATGGTATGCAGAATCACTGATAACTCTGTGGTGATGGAGAAATAAAAATAAATAAAAATTTCACCATCTCTAAAAACAGATAGATAATAAAAATCATCAAGTAAACAAAGCCATAGTTTGACCAACCAATCTGAAACCTTTCACAACCAGGATACACGAAAAGAAATAAACAAATAAGACCAAAATTTCACCATCTCTAAAAATAATTTTTAAAAAAAGTGCCACTAACCAATCAAAAAGCTTTCACAACCAGGATATAAAGCCACAAACCAATGAGAAGTGAGCGACCTTTTCAAAGCAGATTGATAGATGTTTATATAAACAGATGAAAAGCAACCAAAATCAGAGTCAATAAATTTTGTCCATTCTCCAATGCTCATCATAATATACCCAGAGATTAAATATGACATTTGTACAACCAGCTGTTGATTTTAGATGGCTAAACCATTTCCTTGCTACATTGAAAATAAACATACCTTCCTTCACCATACTGTCAAGCAGTGGCTATTATATATATATATATATATTACTTCCACCTAGGCTCTCTCTTTTGTCTCATTCTCTTCCGTATGTGTCAACAAAACCTTTACCTTAACCCTAAATACAAGCAACTTGTTGATTTGTTGTTAATATACAAAATAATTATTATTTTACATTTTAATAGCAAACCAACAATTTTAAGCATTTAGATAAAAAATGTAATCCATAAAGATATTTGGATTTTATCTAATATTTTTATTATGGTACACTGAACACAAGAACATGGATTGTAATCACATGTACAGGAAAATATTACTAATACAGAGTCAGGTATTTCAATAAGTATTTCCATTAAAATGAAAAATGAAATTCTTGCACTTTATTATAATCTTAATTATTTTCACAGTAAAGTAGGAAATCTGCTCCATACACCTGATCTCAAGATTCTAACAATGTCTCTAAGAATATTTTGCATATAAAAAAAACAAACTTACTCTTGATTTACCAAGTAATTTACAAATTTGCAGCTCACTAATAAGATTATCTTATCTTTACATATGTCTCAGGAACATATTGGCTAATTTGAGCAGATCCAATTTTGACTTTCCAAAAAAAAAAAAAAAAAGAATAGCCAGATATAGAAATACAGAAAATTATTTGCTTATTTGAATCTCATATCTGAAGAGTTGAGAGTAAAAAGAAATGTCATGTAGACTTTTAGCCAAAAACGATAGTTCCATTTTTGTCATCAGATGTAATTAGAAACATTTAACTACCATTTTAACTAACTTCATTCAAAAAGAATGCATTTCATTTTATTGAAACTGCTGTCATATCAGCAGGCACTTTCATAAAACTTTTGTCAAAAATGGCATATTTTTTGGATCGACTTTAATGAAGATGTAAGAAAATAAACATTTATATTATACATATTTTTTTTATCTTAAGAAATATAAAAATGCAATTCAGATACAAAAATAAAATCAATTTATAAAGGAAATACTATAAATGATTAAACAGTAGTTTACAAAGTTTGATGCTAGATTTTTCTCACTGAACAATATTTTATAGTTAGATAAACTAATTGAGTTGGATAGCAATCAAAACATCATTTGAAAATAGTCAATATGACATGTACTCAAAATACTCAAATCAACTGATGAAAATCATTTGTACCAACTTGGTTTTTTTATAGTTTCTTCCATCTATATGTAACTTTTCTACTTAAACAAAAAGATGTACCATTTTTTAAATAAATTACGACAGGGAATAAAAAGCAAAAACTCTAAAACAACAAGGCAAGTAAAATGAATTACAACTAACCAGACAAAAACATTCTAGTCATGTTCATTAAATTCACTTACAAACTAATACCCTTGGGAAAGGTATGAATCCAACTCTTCCCTCTCCCTCCAGCTATGGGTAAATAGTAGGACTCACTTTGGTTTCTATAGCTTTGGGTGGCAACTGACCCTGGAGAAGGAAAACCGAATTCAAAGCTGTATGCAGCCCTAACAAAGCACATACTGGGCAACTAAAGAAAGGATCGTTAGCATTGACTAGATGATCCCAACTAGGGTCGATCCCTTATACAAAAGGGGCTGGTCTTTATTCAACTGTGTATTTGATGGAATTGGAGTCTTAGGTTATAAACACCATCCAGAGAACCAAATCATTTATTAAAACAAGTATTGTTACTAATTAGATCAATCAAAAGTAACAATTAATGAAAAACATCCAAAATATTCCATCAGTTTAATACTTGACTGTCAGTTTCTTTAGTGACAAGGTAAAAATTGTTACAACTTGGTTGGATAGCTTTCACCTTATCCACCATTATCTTCAGGTTAGCATTTATGTTGAGATTTTGAAAAAAATCTCTAGAAGACTGCAAATGCATCTAGTGCAGTTCTTTATCGAGAAAGATAAATTCCAGGAGGATGGAACCATGAAGTTGAAAGATAACAGAAAATAATAGTGCAAATAAATAAATATGTTGTTAAGGAAAGTTAATGATGGAAAGAAAAAGTTATTTTTAATTAATCAACTTAAACTTTTTGGACACACGCCCACATTATATATATATATATATATATATATATATATATATATATATATATACACACACACACACATGATAAAATATAGTTTTAAGGTATGCTATATTTATGGGTTAAAGTGATAGAGCATATGTAAACATAAAAGTGGACACTGAAGTTAACACCCAGAGGCAACAGACTGTTTCATGACAAACGCTGACAATTGTGTTTATCATGAAATAGACTGTTGCCTCTGGGTATTAACTTCAATGTCTCTCTCTCTCTCTCTCTATATATATATATATATATATATATATATATATATATATATAATCTGTTTAAATAAATTACAAACATTATGTCTGCTAATTTTTACCTAATCCTTTCATATTCATGAATAATTGAAAGGATTATGCTAAAAATAAAGAGACAATGTTTGTAATTTCTTTAATTAGACATGCCTAAAAGAATTTGCTGCCTAAATACACCCACAAATATATATAAATACACCCACATACACATATGTGTGTGTGTGTGTGAACATTGTAGTCAATACCCAGGAGTGGCAGTCCATTTCATGCTTAAACACAATTGTCAGGCCATGTACATTATGTTTTGGCTTGACTATATATGCTGACTAGTAGTGCATTATGGGTAGGTCTATTGTATTATTCCAACAGTTATTTGCGTGGATATTAACAGTTATGCTTCAAATTATTCTAGGGGCTATTGTGTGGCAATAATTGTGGATCTGAATACAGTTTTGTGGCTACTTTATAGTGTTTGTTAATTTTTTTTTTACTCATCATTTATTATTAATTATTTTATTATTTGTTGTGGTTATGTTTACTTGTATTGATTGTATTATAAAAATAAATAATAGAATAAATAAGTAAAATAAACTGATCCAAATCAATAAATATATTAAGTAAAATTAACAAACTATGAACACAAGTAAACATAATGACAATCACAACAACATGAAATAATAATAACTGATGAGTCAAAAAATTAACACTATAAAATATCTACAAAACTGCATCCACAATTATTTCCACTCAATAGCCCCTAGAATAATTCGAAACATGGCCATTCATCATCATCCTTCAACCTCCCTATAGTTGGTCGGAACTCCATTTACAATCCCTTTCCACTCTGTCCAGACTGGTACTGCTGTTCCCAGATCTTTAATGTCCAACCCTGAGTCTCAATCTATGGTGTCTGGGAAAGTCAAAGTTCCAAAGGATGCCATAGTAGTAATAATGTAACAATTTCCTTGTCCACTCGGTGACAGTTGACAGCAAACTGTAATCATAATAGCCATTACCGCCCACCCAAACAACCATTAGAATAATACAATAAGCCTACCCATAATGCACCACTGATCAGCATATATAAATAGTTGAGCCAAAACAAAATGCACACGGCCTGAAGATTGCATTTAAGCATGAAACAGAATGTCACTTCTGGGTCTTGACTTCAATGTCTACGTTTACATACACTCTGTCCCTGATATTGAGCACTTTAACCCAGAAATATAGCATACATTAAAACTATATTTTTTATCATTATATAATAAACATATAAACATAGTATGACAATTTTGTGCATTACAAAGCAACAGTCATTCCCCACTTATATAAGTGGGGAATGACTGTTGCTTTGTAATGCACAAAATTAATTGTCATACTATGTTTATATGTTTACATTCATATCAAAGAATATAGACCAAATACACTTTTCATATTTGCATATATAACTCCATAATATATCTGTATAAAATGGTATAACTTATGTTTCTCATATCAACTACTGAGGTACCAAAGACATTTCAAATTATACCAATGATCATGGACATATTTTTTAAAAATGCTAATACATATTGTAATTTTTGAAGTTCTAATTATATCACTTAAATTCATAAAGTAAAAATTACTTTTCAGCACTTAAAGCAGGTGGCAATTTTTGTCACCAAAAATTAATTTCAATTATACCATGATTGATGTCTGTAATTGATCTTTGTAATTAAACATCTTCCAAAAATAAGATGGGCAATATATAAATATAGGATTCAACAAAAATTAATTAATAACTACTAAACTAGATTTTGAAAAATATTACTTCCTACTTAAAATATGGTGAAAAATACATTTGCTTACGGCCAACTAGGTTCAAAGGTCAAATTGGTATTGAGTCAGCTTTCTTTACTCATATCTGATAAAACACCAAAGTAAAAGTTGACCAAAACCTTATATTATCCCCAATAGCAAAAGTATATATCCAACATTAAAACTAAACACTGTTATAACTGAAAACCACATTTATTGTCTCCGTGTGTGTGTGTGTAAAGAGATATATGTAATTCTGTAAAGGTAGATTAAAGTGTATAAACTAAGCTCCATCCTTAAATCCTTTGGAAGTATATGGTTACCTTTAAATCCCACATTCAAAAGGGATGGTTTGTATTTAAATTTTATTTCAAACCACCATCCTTTCAATGTCCAGAGTTAGTTCATTGCCTTCAACATCAGAGAAAGGTCATAAGCAAAGATCACTTTCCAGCATAATAAATCTCCATCCTACGTTGTTTCTTAGATGGGAAACTGGATGATAAAATGAAATCTAAAGACACTCTGAAGCTATAGCAAGTATACCATATACAAGAGGTGTGGCTGAATGAATACAAAAGATTTGTAGGCCTTCTAGCAAAAGGGTCATTTACATTAGCTCAATCACTCTTTATAATCTTATTACTAAATTTCTTACAAGAAATTGACAGAAGATTGAATTTACAAGATCCTATGCATATACAGAAAAGAATATAAAAGGAGACAATATTAGTGCACTCAAGTTAAACTCAAGGAACAATGAAAAACTATATCCAAAGATGAAGTGAAAGAATCTACTATGGCGGACTATATCTGGAAAGAGAAATTATATGCAATGAATTTCAAATAATAGATAAAGAACATTGTAGGAGATGTAGAAAAAAAAAAAGGTAAGAAAATTAAAAGAATTTGCGTATATTCAGTCATAGCAATGGCTATTTTATACAGTGTGTTTTTTGTTGCATGATATGGAATGATCTGAGAACATCTTCAAATATAAATTATGCAATAATCTGGATTGCACCCAACACTGAAAATAGAGTAACTTTTTATTGCTATCACTGTTATAGATGTTTTGAATTTTAGGGTTAGGACCATATTTTAATTACAACTAAAAACCCCAAAAGGCTGCCTTCTCTTCCTATACAGAAAATATATTTGAAAAAGTCTTTAAAATAGATATGTTAAAATGGTGTTCTAAGAATGAGTTTGGCTGTCAGAGTAATTCCTGCAAGACTGGTGTTTTCATTCTAAAAAAAAAAAAAAAAAAAAAAAAAAAAAATCATTATTTGACTTCCTTGCCTACAAAAAAGTATTTTCTCTTCCAATGTGCCATGTAACCCTTTAACTCCCATCACCAACTATTAGGCTATTAGTTGAAGATCATTTCCTTGGTCATTGGCAAGATGTAATATTTTGCTCAGACAAAAACATTGGTCACTGACCCTTGACAAAACCAAGTTGCTACTGCTGGATTCAAACTTGAAATGGAAACATTGTTCCAAATTATCAAATAATAAAGTCTTCCAATTCCTGTTGAAGCATTCTTCAGTGAGATTACAATTGAACTAGGATGACAGACATACAAGAATAAAAAATAATGGTCCTTGAATTTCCTTAGAAACATAAGAAAACTGCAGTATTTTACATTAAATTTCAACAACAGATTTATTTATCAATATCTACATTGAAGGTCATAAATGCACTTAAAATATTAGCAAGCCAAATCCTAGCAGTATAGAGAAATTGCATTCATCTTACATATGTTAATGTTTACTCACCAGGTAGTGTTACAAATATCTGTTCATTCAAGAATTGATCATGTGACTAAGCAATGGTTACAATATGATAGAAATATAATCAGTTCATCACAGTGCCTTTTGTCTGCTTATATTGAGTATAACCCAGATGCCTATTGTTTGAAAAACTAGATGTCCACTTGTTGATAGCCAAGACTTTTTTTTGTAAAATTTTCAGGCCAAGATTTTTTATAAAAAAGGATTTGGGATGAATAATATTTAAAGCAAATATAGTTTTGAGCCTACGCATAACTTCTAGTGACAAGTTTGAAGGATATCATTCACATCCAGCATGCCAATCTACTTAAGCAAAATTAAAAGCAGATGAGGTCAGAGATTTAATTATGAATGGTTTAATATATTTTATTAAATTATTTGCTGGTTAGTAAACCTATCAATTTCCAGCCAGTTTCATTTATTGCAGCTAATTAATGTTTTTGATTAGCTTTTTCAGCAATTTATCCTACTCCTCATTCAGATTTAACCAACAATTTTTCCTTTGGTTTTCTCCTGGCCCCACATCACAAAATATAATCTCATATCACTTAATTCATTGGCTACTTCAAGCCTCAGAAGGTTAAGAGTTACTATCAGTCTGCTATATATGATAAAAACAAGTCAATTGCTTTTCTAACATTTCTCAATTGCAGTTTGTTCAGGTTTTAGCAACTCATAAGAATTTCCTTTAAGTTCCACCGAATGCAGAATTTTTCCTACAAATAGATTTCATTTAAATTGTGATGTTGAAAGTTGTTCTGAATATAGCCAGAACTTCCTTCCTTTTTGATTCTAATAAGAAATCTATTTCCATTGCCAGTGACTAATTAAAAAAGAGAAAGAGAAATATTTAAATATTAACTAATGATCCTTTCTCTAATTTCCCGTGAAACTTGATTACACAAGCAGTAATGAATGAAGCAAACTTTCTGTTATCCTGGTTCTTTTTTTTGTATTTTTTTTAAAGTGATCTCATCAACACTTGACTATTAGACAATTAAGAAAAATCTTCTGTTTCACTGGTTTCTGTTTTTATGTCTGATATTTAAAAGATTGTCAATATTCATTAAAGTTGATAATTAGCAAAGGACAATTACAGAAGTTTATATGGTCAAGGATCAGCTTGCTAATGTGATTGAATAGGAATTAACATATTATAGAGAATGTGAAGCAACTGAGATATATTCTCAATATGTGCACATAAAAATATCACAGAAATAGCATGATTCAAATGAGAAGGTTTTTATAGTAAGTAGTAACTACAAAAAAATTGTTACTAACAATCAGAAAGAGACAGCTAAAATAGTTGGGACATAAGGAAAGAAGGCACAGAGAATTTAACACTCACATAGCACATCACAGGCAAGAGAAGTAGAGGAATCCTGTTTGTGTAAATGGATGGAGGACTAAATACAACAAGGAGAGGTCATAAAGAAGCAGGTACTGCTGAAGGAAACTTTTTTTTTTTTTTAGCAATTATATATAGCCTAAAAAAAATTGATTTACCTTTCAAACATTAACTGAAGATTATTCTTGGGAAGTGTATTTTGCTGAAACTGAAGTCTCTAAAATGTTGCAATCAGTCTTTTCCAATATATTAAAGATCAATGGGATAAACTTTTTACACCCTTCAAATGGAAACCATTTGATAGTATTCAACACTAATTTATCAAGTTTACTTGATTTCTTAAATCTGCTTTAGTGGAATTTGTTCTCAGAAAATAACATTTTCTGTAAATGATCATAGAATATTTCTGGAAAAGCATTTTAGATTTTTTTCTTTTAAAAATAAATTTGTCTTATTTACTGAAAAACACAGAAAAATATAATCAGTTCATTCAAGTTATTAGGTTGGTGCAAAAATAATGACGTAATAATGTCGTTTTTGACGTATTTTTTAACGTCAAAAAAAGACATTACGTCATTATTTTTGCACCAACCTAATACAAAATCTATTATATTTTTCATATAATCATTTAAAAAAAAAAAAAAAAAAAAAAAAAAATAAATAAATTTTCAAAATTGTATTTACAAATACTTATGTTGAGAATATGAGTGAATACAAAAGAGTACCCAGCCTGACCCACTCCCAAAAATCTAACAAATTATGAAACATTGAAATTTATTTTTGAATCCATCCTTCGTTAAATAATCACCTCAATAACAGAATTTAATAAAATTTTAAATTTCTATGAAATGAAAATTTACTAAAAGAATGTTTAAGAGCAAAGTCATATTTTCTATGTAAAAATCTGAATTCTATCACTTTACACATGTAACAAATGATGCTAAATAAATAACTAGGGTTTTATGAAAACAAATGTTTAAGGGGGAATAACTCTTAAACATCTTCAATACTTGATTGAAATCAACCTCATGGTGGTGCTGCTAAAATGCTCCTTATTAGTGAATATCAGATCAGACATTTCCCCCTTATTAAAAGTGTATTACTCATAACAATTATGGGCTAGTGCTAGTAATTGATATTATGTAGTGCATGAAATGTATGTGCAGATCTAACAATTTTTTATGAGATAGAAGCTTATATTTTCTTACAACTCTTTTAAATACTACCTCTCTAAGTAATTTTAGAAAAAAAAATGAAATATACAGGAAGCAATTTAGAAAGAGTAGATGGCCTGTATGTTAACTACTAGAGAGAGATTAGTCAGCCTGTTCCTCTGAACTGATAATTCATTATTCACAAATTTATTACTATTGAAAATGTTAATATTAATTTTATTGAAATTGATCTTTTTAAGGCAACCAGGACAATTACTATTAAGTTTTCTCACTATTATAACCAATAATCTCCAGAAAGAGGACAGACAGAAACAAGAGACTACTTACAAAGAAAGGAAATCAATATTTACATAAATCTTAAATTCACTAAGTTAATCATGTTTTGTACATAGAAGCATCTTATTCTACCAAGCATAATTTTGCTTAGAATTCAAAGTAAAATGCAAGAAATTTCTACTTACTATTCTAAAAGGTCAATTGCTAAAACCAGCAATTGAGGTGTTGCAATGGTTACTATTATTAAACTATGTTGTATAACATGGATAAAAAGGAAGTGTAAATTAGTCCGACTCGGTCACAATTCAGGGTCCTGAGTCAATGAAATCACAAAGGTATTGTTTGTACTATAGAAAGTAGCATCATAAATCTTACAGCTACTACACTGACTACTTTGAGTATAGTGTTCACATTTGAAATCAAAACATTTTTCATACTAGTATCCTCAGTTCAATATTTGAATCTGAAACATTGATTATATAAGTTGTTTATAAAGTTGAAAGTCCCCACCTGAGCCCAAAATCTAATTTTACTTGAACACCTTTAAAAAGATATATCAAACTTTAATTGGTTCATGGTATACAGCTATGCTAGATTATTACATCA
The DNA here is from genome assembly GCA_963932145.1 of Acanthosepion lycidas. Taxonomy (NCBI): domain Eukaryota; kingdom Metazoa; phylum Mollusca; class Cephalopoda; order Sepiida; family Sepiidae; genus Acanthosepion; species Acanthosepion lycidas. The sequence goes on from OZ010583.1 coordinate 8,052,363, forward strand.
AACCTTGTTTTTAGTGGATACCTTTATCCGAGCAGATGCTCCATTTATTTTAAGCAGTATTTATTTTTCTCTGCCAACTTACGTACTAGAGAGAACTTGAAGAAATGTGAAGAACAGCAATTAAGAGTTGATTCCACGCTTCTCAAAACCTCCTGACCAGAGGCCTTGCTGCTGGACGTAGTTTATTGTCTCACCCAGAATGTGGATGTTGTTTAACGTCTTACCCAGAACGTTGAAGTGTTTTTGATGATATTATATGAAAGATTAAGAGTTGAGAAATTGTGTGTATAAAAATGGATAAGTTTGATAAGGAATTTTCGTGTTTGTACAAAAAAATTAAAACAGTTTGTTTTTGGTGTTGAATTTTGTAATATTGATTGAATGTGTCACTTGATGTTTTCTGTTGAGTTTATGTAGTTGAGTGAGTATACTTTGGAAGCTGTGGAAATGTTAAGTAAATTTAAGTTTAAGCCTGATAAGATATGTGACATGGATTCATGTGTCAAACTGAGAAAATTCATAAGACTGACTATTGAAGTTGAATGATGTTTCAAGTCATGTGGAAGGCTCAAAGAAATTTGACGCAAATTTGTATCTGCTTAGGATACTCACTAAATCAATATGATGTGTACGTAGTTGAGAACATACAAAATAATTTTTTTGTTTATTAGCCAATAAGAAAGCGTATTTAGTTACTTTTCGTCTGGAGCTGATTTTAATGGGTTGTTGGGCTACTTAGATTGATTTGAGATAAATTTCGCTCCGAGCCACTTTTAATGGGTTTTTAAACAAATGTAGAAGTCTGATTCTATAATAAATTACTCCATCTTGATAATATCTTTCAGTGGTTTCTAATTGCTGTCATCGAAATTAACCAGTTAAACTGGTAGAAGGGTACAACACTCCTGTATTTTATCACAAAGCCTAATATTTAAGTAGAATAAAGCTATCTATATTTGTACTGCCCTTTACTGCTGATATACGTTATACAAGCAATAAAATAGGGAAATTTATGTAAAATGTCCAAGGGATAATATATTTCTAAGTAGTCGGGCCTCAGGGAACAATAATTCAAAAATGAAAACAGTATTTTATATAATTTTTTTTTCAAAGCTATTAATATTTTTTACATTTGGCTTATGTAAGAATTGCATCTCTTGTAATACAATGAATTATTGAAATATTCACTAATATTTGGATTTTCGAAAACCTATCCAAAGTAAAGACGTAGCAACCATGCAGATTGACTGGAGGCAAGTATGTTAGTCCTAAATTACTACAAACCTACAATTATTAAGAAGGAGACTTTTTTTTTTGGATACCACAGTTTAATGGGGGTTTTTCTATTTTATAATGTTTAATTTTGCCAAATTAGAGGCTTACAGAAATTCTTTAATATCCATGTTAGTTTCCAAAATGTATCATTTCAATATAAAAAAAAAATATGGAATTATATTGTCAAATATTTTTTGAAAAATTATTTTGTTAAAATCTCCAAAAACAGCCTAAAAAACAGCACTAGATGCCTTGAAGCCATCTTAAAATTTTTAGCATGGTAATACACATTTTCTTCATATTCTTTGAAATAAATCATAGAATATGATAAAATAAAACAGAACTTTCTAATATCAAAAGTATTGTTTTTATGAGTCATTATCTATATAATAAATACAAATGTCACTGTGTCACTTTATCAACTTTACTCTTGAAAGCTGTAACCCAACATTTCATACCATTTTGAATCAAGGCCAACTCCATGAGCAAATTAAAAACATTCCAGGATGGATCTGAACCCACAATCCTGAAATTTTGATTTCCCAAATTATCATTATTGCAGTTGTTTTTGGCAATTTTTTTTTTTTTTTTTTTTTAACGTGATTTTTTATAACTTGGAAATAAATTTGGGAACAATCAAAATTAATTGCAAAATCGAGCGAAAGTCACCTGTGAAATAAAAATAATTGCTTGGTTGGAATATAAGGATCTATGTATATCAAGTTGTCTTTAAATTAAGTCGCAAAAGAAGAATTATCATTGAACTTTTAAAAAGTAAACAATACTTAAATGCAGCAATCAGTTTTGAGTTCTTCTGTAGTTTATTGTTGCTTATCCCATCTACTCCTCCCTACCTATTATGATGAAGGCCCAATCAAGAGCTTTCCACAGGAGCTAGCTTAAATGCTGACAGATAAGGCTAGCTTTTAAGCTAGTTCATTATATTTTTCTTAAATTATTTGAGGTGTATTTTTTGTAAAAGTTGGAATCACTGATTGATTTCCACAATTAAAGTTTCTCTACTTACTGATCAATAAGAAATAATTGATTAGCTATAATTGAACATAGCTAATTATGGATATCACTTGCTAAGAATTTTCACAATAACTGTTTGTTAGAATTAAGGCTTTGTCAAAGTGAAAACAAATTACCTTATCTTTTTACTACAATATCGTCTCAAAAAGAATAACATTATTATTAATATTAAGAGCATTATTCACAAAAATGATGAATATGAATATGAAAGTACCAATTTATTGCATGGTTAAAAGCAAAGTTGCCTTACAAATAATAAATTAAATAATGAATATTCTATATAAATGTATCTTTTTTATCACATCAATTCACTTATAGATTTCTTGTTGATATATCTAATAATTTTAAATTAAAAACATTTTTTCATGTCAATATGTATTTATGATTATTACAATAGATTCTTCTTTGCTTTAATAAAACATGTTTGAGTAATTATATATATAAGAGTGATCAATGTACCTCAAACAATGCAGCTTCTGATTTTCTGTCAAATGGAATCCACTTGCTCATTTTTTTTCACTTATACTGAAGTTAAGTGATGAGAAATTCCTAATATAAACTCTGAAATTTGTTGAAAGAGCTACAATTATTGTTCTTTGATTATTATAAACAAGTGGTTTGAATTGCTTTTGCCAATGATGTTTGAGAATTTTCTTTAAAACTATGTGGAGGATTATTTGGAAATCATTATTCATTTCGTTAACTGCTAAACTCTTTTTACCCTGTTTCAATTGCATCAGGTTACAATTTATACTTGTCCAACAGGTGACATATTTTGTAAAAGTAGAAACACAAATTTCATGAGAAACAGTATCTGAAAACTGATGTACAACAATAGACTAACCACAAATACAATGCCAAACAACACAATGGACACCTACTGATAGCATCAAATCATTTAATCTAATATTTCATAATACGACCTAAAAAGGTTATGTCATATGATCATCTAAAACCAAGGCCCTCTTTCTGTTTTTTTTTTTTTTTTTTGGTGGGGCAGAGCAGTTTGGGGGCTAAATCATTCTTATTTCATCTTCAAGAAAGAGTGTTCATCTTGTCTGCTTTTCCACATGTCAGTAACATGTGACGTAACCCCTGGTGTTTAAGTTTACTGTTTACTCCACCACACACAACCAGCTCTGCGTCTCTTGCTGGGTTGACCCAGTTCTCTATTTTCCCTTTAAGAAAGATACAGCATAAATTAAATGAGTTTAGTCCGAGAAATTCCAACTTTGAAGTTGCACATTGCACTTGGCGGCACATTAAAATGATTTATGCCACATTTTGCCTTCTTCGAAAGAAATACTGTTCTCTTCATCTGCGATGAAACTTCCAAGGGAGCTAACTTTTACAAAGTTACTTTGGATTTATGTCCCTTGACATGTATTTTTCTATTCATTCTTTTTACTTGACCAATTAAATCATAAATTTTATGACTATACAATGAACAGAAAAATAGGTTTTAAATTTAAGAAAAAACTGCTTTAATGTTATTTAATTGAGAATATCTGCAATATATATTGACAGATTTTACAAGTATATGAAGACTAAAAGTATAATAAAAAAATACCTGCTTATTTAGTAAAAGTGATGCTAGTGTTTAAAGCATGAACAGAAAAATGCATGACTGAATAAATATGTTTAATTTACCTGTTTTCTAAATTGTCTTAACAAGAGATACAGACTAAAACTGTAGACTAGAGGCTCAATCTACATGTGTTAACTTGTTCTTTGTAACATGTGTCCATATATATATATATATATATATATATATATAAACACACACAGAAATAAATTCAACCACAATTTTGATCTAAAATACTTATCAGAAGAGAAAGTAATTTACTCAGAAGGAAAATTCTCAAGAGCACTACTATTGAATCTTATCAAAATATAAATCTACACCCCCAGTTTCTTTCAAATCATTCCTTTCCTGAAAGAACTACTACTTTCCCAAGCCAACATATATGACCACAAAAAAAAAAAAAAAAAAAAAAAAAAAAAAATAGCTAAACCCATTACCTCATGTACAGCACACACGTCCATCCCAAACCATAACAATCTGATCGCAATTTAAATAATATTCATTTATTTAAAAAATAAATAAATATTATATATATATATATATATATATATCTTACCCACTCACTTTTGTCTTAACAGATTTTAAATTATGGCACTTTGTGTTCTCCACATATTTTGACCGACCTGTCAATGACCTGATGAATGTTCATGAACATTCTCAAATCTAAAAACCTTGATAAACCATTGGCATCCTTGCTCTCGTATATAAACACATATAACAAAATAAATCCTTACAATTGCCTTGATAAAGTCCCTCAAAGGATGAAATGCGTCAACTAAAAATAGTTTTGCCTCTTGTTTTTTTATTCATATATTTTATTACATACACATTATTTTTAATGGATACCCATATTTGAGTAGACACTATTAAACAGTATATGTACTTATTTTTGCTTACCAGCCTGAATATTCGAGAAGTCTTTTTAAAGAAAAATATGAGCTCTCCAGCAGAATTTGAGCCTGCATCCGCCTTGGCAGGAGAAACTGTTGTTCGATCCAACATGCTTAAGACTGTCGGAGTCTGTCTATATTTCTGAGATGAGGTATTATGTACAGTATTTACATTATGCGGACCATTGTCCTCATCTTTGTCGCCATATTTGTCACAACGTTTCGGCCGTTGTACGCTCTGGCCTTCTTCAGGGGGTTGGAATTTCGAACTGGACCCTTTATTTCGATCCCTGGGGTAGACTGTTCTAGTTCCACGTACCATGTTTGATGGATGTCAGTTATCAGTTATCTCCTGCTAATTTTCCCTCTGAAAGTTCTCCACTGCCTTAACTGGGTATTGAACTCACACTCTTTGGGTTTGTCACTGGATCTAACCAACGCCTTTATCCACTGTGCCATGTGGAACTAGAACAGTCTACCCCAGGGATCGAAATAAAGGGTTCAGTTCGAAATTCCAACCACCTGAAGAAGGCTGGAGTGTGCAAAGTTGAATAATGTACCTTATAAATGTGTGGCATTTATAAAGTAATAAAATCTGTCAGATTAATAAATAAAAAATCCCTCACTTCTTTAGAAATTGCTATATATATATATATATAGCAATATGATTTTAACCAGAATTTCTGAGTAAACTCCAGTAACAAGTTTCTGAAAGACAGTCCCCAGCCACAAAAAAAAAAAAAAAAAAAAAAAAAAAATGATACTAAATGACTAATAATGAATTGCAATTATATTGGAGGTTTTTGTGAAGTGGAAAGTTGAAGCAGGACCTCAATGTATCAAGTTTTCATGTGTAGTTTGTGAAGTAGTGTTGCTCAATTCTTTGAGGACATTTACATGAATTTAATAAAATATGCATAAATCATGAAATAAGAGGTTTATTTGAGAAAAAAATTGGCATGAATAATCTTGAGACTCTTCTCAGCATATCTATTTAGTGAATCTGCTCCTAGCAACAGTGACTGCTTCAATACAAAGTTTGAAATACAGGCATGTCTGAATCAGATGATCTTTATCTATTTTAGTCATTGTGTTATGGTGTACATCAGAGATTTTATGTTATATTGATTGACTTCCCTCCTAATGAATAGTCCAGGGCTGAAGAGCTAGAAGGCCAGATGTTTGGGGTGATGTAATCATGTAGATTGTAACTCATCCATTCTTGGGTTGTCTTGATTTTATGAGACAGTGCAGAGTTTTATTGATAGGTGTATAATCTTTCTTTGCTTACATTCTTTATCCAAGTCCTCACTACAACACCTTATAGACAACAGCATTGATCATTGAGGGGGTATAAGAACTCTCTCATTGCCGATGACTCCCAAAACCATCATACTGAGAAGTCCTTAGGGCCTCTGCATCTCATTCCTTTGGTTGAGCTTTGGTCCAGATCAAAGTTTTCTCATTAGTACCCCACCCACCAAAAAACCCCAAAGCATTCCGTGTTTCAAGTTGGACAACAAGCATTTTGCATGGATAAGATGGTTATCTTCTGTCTTTGCAGACATGAATTGGCCTCTTCGTATCATATAAGACTTATCAAAAGGTTCTCGTGCACAGTTCTTCTGATAGAATGCCTTGAAACATTAAGTGCCTTAGCAATGGCATGGTGTTCTTATTGATAATTTTCTGCACCTTTTATACAAATTTGGGTGTTCTGATGGTATTAGGACCCTTAGAAGGAATTTTATATTTGGCTACTGCTGTAGAATCCCCATCAGCAGCTTTCATTTTTTGGCAAACTTTTACAATGACCATAACAACTTTCAAGAAGTGAGCAATCTCTATATCGTTATTCCCTGCCTTTAAGGTAATGATTACAGCATACCTTTTCATTTGCCAAGTTAGCTTGGTGTTTATCATCCTTTATCTGAAGAAAAGAAATGATAATAAGGACAAGTTAGAAAAAAAATACTCAAATTTTTTTTCTTTGTCCTTATTATCATTTATGACAATTAGAAATACAACCTTCTTTGGATTGACAAGCTGGTACCACTCTCAAACTTTCGAAAACCAAGTCTTCAATCCCAAAATATCTCCCTACCTGTATAGTGCTGCTGTAATGAAGTAATCCTTGCATCCTGGTCAGAGCATCACAACAGGACTCTTGTCATGATTTGGACCTGATGATTGCAAAACTTTTGTCCAGTAGTGTAGAATATATAGAAAGGAGTCCCTCTTACTCTAAGATAATGTAAGATTTTATACAGTATTTTGTATTTCTAATTTTCATAAATACAAATTTTCAGGGCTAGAAAAGAAAAAGACAAAAAGATTATCACTATATAATCTTAAAGGAAGCATTAACTCATTTAATCCAGAATCAGAAAAACATTGAACAAATATAAAGTTCTTTTTTGTTTTTGTTCAGAGAAGAAATGTAAGAGTTTGAAAAGTACTATTCTAGAAGATGACAAACTAAGATCAAATTATGGATCATTGAATTCCTACTGCCAATAACATCCAAATAAAACCAGCAATAAATTCTTTTAATAGAAAAGTCAGGAAATATTTGAAAGTTTGACAATAATAATAGTAATATAATTTTTTTTTCCTGTTTTTATAGGATTATACAATAAACATAATTAAATAGAACCCAATAATTTCAATACAGTTATAAAAGCAGGAGAGTTAGTATGTGTGTGTGTATAAGTGGACACTGAAGTCAACACCCAGTGGTAAGACAGTTTTATCTGAAGATTGCATTTAAGCATGAAAGTGTTGCTGCTAGGTGCTGATCTCAAGCTCAACTTTTATATTTACATATGATCTATCCCATATATTAAGCACTTTTACCCATAAATATAGCTTAAAACTATATATTTCTTGTCAGCTGTCAATCTACCTCCTAACACCCTTGAGCGCTTAGCCTTGGAGCGAGTACAATGGAGATCAACATGTTTTAGTGGATTCAGCTGTTTTCAATCAGCTTGTCTGAATCATCTTCAAGAAGTGAGATCTAAAAGGTCAGCCAATCTAACAGTGATCTCATCCCCCAATCCTTACTCTTGCTCCATATGCAGCCTCATTTGTAAAGCACTAGCAGGTCTTAAGATCATCACACAAAATTTCATAACTGAATCAATTAAGTTGTCAGATCCTCATATATCAAATCTGACAGGAGAGTCCATCATATATATATATAAATAAACTGACCCAACTTTGATTCCCCTTGAAAATAACAGATTTTCTTTTTAATTTTATTTCATAATATTTCTTCTCTTGTCTTGTCTTTTTAAAATCTACTGTTGTAAAGTGTAAGAATCAAGATCTTGTACTTAAATGACCCTTCTCAATCATGGAAGGATTGTGTGTGTGTGTGTGTGTGTGTGTGTGTGTGTGTGTGTGCAAATGTACTCCTATGCAAATGAGGCACAAATTATTTCATTATCACATCTACATTTGGCACACTTGACAGGAATTTATATATTCCCATCCTCTAATAGCTAATTAAGTATTTATTAATATAGCTAGTGTAAGCCTAGAGATTCATGCCTAACTTTCTTCACCCCTCCAAAATATGAGTAGGATAGAGTTTCCCCTACCAGCTAATACCTCAAGTCTGTTAAGCTATAGCATACTTGCATTAACCATAGAAGAGAAGCATCAACCTTATAACCCTCAACCACCAAATAAAAATCAGTTATCTATTATGGTTATGGTATTAACTGCAAACATATCGATAAAAATGACAAAGGGATTTTCCAAGCTCAAAACCCAAATAATAGTATGACATCACTATAACAGTTGCAATAATACCACAGAAAGATTATATATATATAAAAAGCCCCAAATTACAATTTAATACAGAATCAATTTTGCTAGAGTGGACTATTTTTTTGAATGCCCAGCACTACTCAGTTTTGAATTTCTATACTTGTGACTTTTAAGACTAATTTTACTTTTAAAATAAACTTTGTTAACTTGAGCTACTAATAAGTAGGATGTCAATTCAAAATTTACTTGTGTTGAGCATTTTATTTCAGCCCAATTTGTTACTTATAACAAAATCTGGGAGGAAGAGTAAGAGAACAAACACTGCTTAGAGCTAGGAAGTTTTGGTGACCCACATCCTGAAGAGACACAACACATAAAAGAAACTAACCTAATCTGGCTATCTTGTACAGAATATTTTTAATGAAATTACTTGTTTACAAGCTAAAAGAATTCAAATGAAAGGTGTTCGTGTAAAAAGCAGGTCATGAGACTCAAGGAAGAGATTTAAGCAACATACTACAGTTATATTTTATTTCTATATATTTGTCTAACGTAATAACCCTGCCTGTTGCAGTTCTGTCCTGTCTCCCCATTGGTTGTGGCCGAAAAAGAAATCCACCCCATCTTCCTCCGGTGAACTGAAGGAACCACCACTATTCACCACATTGTGAATTCTTGATCCGAACAGCAGTGTATCGATCTCCCCAAAACGATCCGGTGGGAAGGGGAGGAAATGGCTGGGTATTTCCCTGAAAGGAAATCACTATTCATGCAGCAAAAGTTTCTTGTCATAGCCATAAACACATGAAAAAAAAAAAAAAAAAAAAAAGCAACTCCTGTTCCTGTACAAAGAGCCCTATTTAGGCCACTGTTTTTTATGTCTCTACTGAAGAATTTACACGAGTACAAAATGTCATAATGAGATTCATTCGTTTGGGTCGGAAAGTAACAGAGAGAGAGTAGGAAAATTTCTGCCTAAACAATTTCGGCTGATCTAAGGGAAGTAATTAGTGGATCTTCGTCTGCACCCTACAATATAGCAGTCTGCTTTCTCGCAGCCTTGTTGACGAAGTTATCTGGATTTGTACAGGTTCTATTTCGATCTCTTGGTTCGGATCGGTCTTCTTAACACAGGGCAACCAACAGACCAGACCAGCAAATTCCAACAAGCCGCCTCTTCTGCATTCTGATCTCCGAACTCTGATCTGCCTAACTCAAGTGTGCGGGCAGCTTATATAGAGAGAGGCGGAGCTAAACCATCTTTAGGCACCCCCACCCTCGAATTTTAATATGCAAATCACCTGGATCACCATGTGTTTCCGCCTAATCTCTGGATCTTCGTGAGCAACCAGTTTTCAAGAGGTACTAAAATCGGATTGGACCTCCTTCAGACAAAGTATACCTAAATTTTGCCAAAACCACTTATCCCGTCTGGTTGAATTCCACTATTCAGGCCACCCAAAAATCCAATTTGCCATTTATCACAAACTTTACTTTAACGAATCCATCTCTTAATCACTTTGGAATTATTACATGTAATTAACTAATAACTCAACCCCAGAAACAATTATTAAGAGAAAAAAAAAGAAAAAAAAAACCTATTTCTGGAATTACTCTGGAATCCCTTCTACCCAAGTAATTAGCACCTTCATCCTAATTCTTTAGCACTGTTGATTACTAAATCCACCTCAGGGTTGGGGTGGGGCGTCTCTCTCTCTATGTCACATTTGTCAAAGAGAACAAATCAGATTTCAAATGAATGCAAAGAGCTCTTCTCTCTAACAATTCATGACACCTAAAGGCAATGATTGAGGAAGCACAGATAGTGGCTCAGATTGAGAAACTGGAGAGCCAAGTTTGAATTCCAGTCAAATCCATTATTTTCACTTATGTGCTAATACCCTTGGGAAAGGTAGGAATCCTCTTCCCCCACCAGCTATGGGTAAATAGCAGAACAGACCAGGTACTATAGCCTTGGGTAGCAACTGGCTTAGGAGGGCAACTCTGAATCCAAAACCGATTCAGGTTGGGGGGTTGTGCAGTAGGCTAACAACCTACTGAAAAAAAAAACCACAATGATATCTTGCAGCCCTATGTTCCCCAAAGAATTTAAAGGCATAATTAAAAAAAAGGTAAGGCCTATCAATGTAGAAGCATTGTTATGCAAACAAAAATTAAATTTGTGATACAAAAGGCCTTGTTTGTTCCACTTTACTTTATTGTTAACAAAAATAACAAAGTTGATTGGCAAGCAGGTTTTTTGTAGGTTCAAATATCTAAGTTAATCATTTGAAGAGTCTTAACGTGTATATCGATCCATCCCTTATAGCTTAGACACATGAAGCACAATGCTCCAAGTTTAATTGTCTCACTACAAAATTAGATTTTATAATTTCTCCCTTTCTCTGATCAATGATTTCAGTCATATTTGAATCAACATTGTTTATAGAAATACTTGACTTTTACTGCATTTGCTTCATTAGTAAGTCAATGCAGATAACTGATAACAACTAATCAATTATTTATTGACCATATTATTAAATGACGTTTAAAAAAAAAACAATCAAATGAATGGCTCAATCTCAAGACTCACAATATTCTTTACTCAACTAACATTTCTTTCACCTAATTTAATCATTGAAGAATGTCAGTATTAGAAAACCCTATGCAGATCAAAGATAATGCTTTCATTAAATAATATATTGCCTACAATCTTATTCTTAAATGGTCAGTAATACTAACCAGACCTAATGTTATCAAATTTTAATTATAAGAGCTAGAATGGGGAGAAAATGGTTATAATTCTGTATTTGTTCTTGTCTATTTGAAAGGCAAAAAGATGTCCGGCATGCAATGTTTTCCAAAGTTTGCAAAATAACAAATCAGTTATCAAAAAATAAAAAGCATTCATTTACTTGATTCTCTCAAATACAAAAACTGTTTGCCTTAAACTTTATAAGGACAGATTTTAGGATTATTTTAGCTCTTGCTAACATATGACTGAAGAACAGGACAAAATTTGATAACAAGCATTAGTTAGTCTTTAGTAAGTAGCTATATTGTACAATCTTAGACAAAGAGAACCTTTAATAGAATATTTGCTGTTCCAAGGAAGAGACTAGTAAAGCAATGGGATACTAGGATTTATTCAGATTTTTTCAATATAGGCTAAAGTTCAGCAGTATAGACTCAAACACTCCAATGATAACCAGGATGATAGTCCCCAGAACATCTCACATTCTGACAACTTTAATCTTGAGATTTTTCCATTTCTTTGACCTTGATCATCAGAAGCAACCACATCATCAAGGAGGAATTTTCTTATTTCTTTGTCAACGACAGTGATGCCTGCTTTAGTGGCCACAAAGATACAGTCTATTTAGATGTTGAAATCCTACAAGATCTTTACTTGGTCGTTCTTGATCACTGTCTCTGGTTTGTAGAGGACATTGACCTCAATTCTATACTTCCTACCTAGGCACCAATGCAGATGAGCGGCCACTTTACATTTGCTCCATTTGTTATTCTATACAATCATTTCACAAGTACTAATGATGTGCATGATATTTTCTACCACCTTTCTACATAGTCTGTGCTTATCTTATTATCATTATTTCTTATCCCAGAAATTAAGACAAATTTAAGTTTTTTGTCTAATGTCTGCAACACTTTGTTGTATGAGAGTTATCTCCCTTGAGATGGTAATGCCAGGTGACAATGTTTTTGTTTTGACAATGGAAAACTGTTTCAAGTTGTTTCAGAAACCAAAAAAAAAAAAAATTTGTTTTTTAGAGACTCATACTAATGATAGTAAAGACGTAACAAAATCTACCATCTTTTTTTTTCTGCATTAGTAAATAGTGTTTATTTCAGATTAGTATATTTTGTTAGTAGTTGGACAAATATTTATAAAGATCTATAATGGCTACATGATATTCTTGTCTACAAGAAGTTTTCACAAAATACTTAACAAATTCACTTCAAATAGCTTTTTTAATGACAAAATTCACCCAATACAAAGGTCAACAGTGACTCAAGGCAGGAGGTTTACTGTTAAAATGATAATGATGAATGGTGTGATATGAATGAAGGAGAAAGTGGTAAGAAATGATGATTATGAGGACAGATAACAATTGACTCTTGAAGAGGTTAAAATTGAAAAAGAAAGTTTAGAGAAGTGCCTATGCAAGAATCGTTTCCACAGAGTAGCAATTTTGGGAAAAGTTGTCAGAGTTAAATTTTCTCCTTACATTTGGAATATAAGGGAAATGACTCCGTGGAAGTGGTATGGCATATCCTAGCTGTAAAAATCTGAACTAGAAAGAAAAAAAAAAAAAAAAAAAAAAAAATGAAGCTCATCTGAATATTTGCCATGTGAACTGTCTTCATTCAAATTATCTCTGAAATCTTCAAATTCTGGATGAAACACTAAAGAATCATTTTCAAATATAGAAAGTAGATGAATGAAAATAGAACTTCTCTAATATTTGAATAGATAACCATTTGAAGATGAAAACAGCTTCACTGAAGTAACCAGTAACTGTGGTTCATGTCATTCTAGGAATGGCACAAGGCCAAACATACTGCTGTACTGTGTTAATAACAATGACTGACTCCAGGTGATGGGTAGGATGAAAGAGAGAGGGAAAATAAATTGGTGTAAAGTCTTTACACCATCATCTCACACTAGAGATTCATGAATCCCCAAAGACAATTGAAGTCATACTTCAGAACAAGTATCAGCTAATCTATTTTAAAATACAATAAACTTTAAGCAAAAATCAGTTATATTTTTAGAAAATTGGTTAATCCCAAGGTCAAACGAACAAAAGAAATCTAAATGTACTACTAGATCGGCAATTAGGTTTCACTGTTTTACTATTGAACTAGCTAGATTCAACTGCATATTCTATTCTAATAGTTACTTTTCCCATACTTCTCGCCTGTGGAACTCTTGCTGTTTCTTGCTCAACTGCCACTTACAATCTTCAAAAATTTAATGCAATGCCAATCAGCATCATCTGCCTTCTTGAATACTGAAGTCTTCTCATTCTCTTTCACTCCCAGTAACCCCTTGCATATTAGTGGTATTATCACCTTGCTTGGGATGAAACAATTAAAAAAAAAAAAAAAAAAAAAAAAGCATTATTGAAAATAGATTTGAAGTGTGTGTGTGTGTGTGTGTGTGTGTGTGTGCATTCCTTCAAAATGCCCATCGGCCAGCAACTGAAGAGAAACATTTAGTTGGACGTAAATTTTAAGGGACAAAAATAAGTTAGTTTTCATAAAAGTAAATTTATGTCTGAGTAACAGATTTCAAAAGAGTAACCCAGCAACAGTGAGAGTAAATGCATGTCTGCTATAGCAATTAAATTTAAAAGGAAAAGTGTAAAGATGTGATTTAAAAGAGAGAAAAAAAAAATGAAGGAATGAGTAAATGAGTTAGAAAGAGAAAGAGAGGAGAAAAAAAAAGAAGGAAAACCTTGGTTCCCTGGGATAGTCAGTTTAACAAAAGAAAAGCAGAAAATACCACCCACATAAGTTGCATTAGGAGTGATAATTCATTGGTAGGTAAGGTGTTTGGTTGTAAAACACATACTTCCTTTACAATAACCTACAAACTCAATTATATTTTTAGCCTTTGTGGCAGGGGTGAACCTACTAATGTCCATATAGTAATCAATGACTGTGTGCCAACTTAACATTAAAACTTTACTTTCTAATCATTAACAATAAATTTATCAGATGTGTCATTATCAAAGATACTAATTTTTTAACAAACAAACACAAAAAATAAAGAAAAATGAATAATAACAAAAAAAAAAAAGAGAAAAAAAAAACAGGCTGCTAATAAAGTAAATATATTTTCTTTCTTATCACAAAAATTTACCCTGAAGCCTACAGGTTAAAAATTGCTCAATTTTTTTTGTTTTTTTTTAATTTTGAAGTTAAAATTTAAGGACCTCTTTGAGGCTGGATCATCCTAAGAGCTCAGGAATATGGTATTTCTAAGCATGTCAAACTTATTAGCATTTTAAGGCACTCAAATGAAGTGCATTAATTTCAACTTTTTAACTAATTTTCAAACTCATTCATCCAGAAGTTAATTGGTTTATAGTCCAATAACATTTTTCTAAAAGTTTTCATAATTTTTGCTATATTTTAGTTATATTTAATATCTTTTATTGAGAGTCCCTTTAACTACAAATTGCCAATGAAAAAACATATTTCAATAAATGAAAGACAATAAAAAATAAAAATAAATAAATGGCTATTAAGAAAAAAATTCAACTTTAGGATAATTGTTATCAGACTAGAAACAAATGGACAATAACTTTACAAACTAAACTTAATACAACAGATTTAGTCTCAAGAAAAATATTTTACTTTATACATAACTTGTTTTTTTTTTAAAACAAAATCATTGTCCATTTTACATTTTTATTTTTATTTTTTTTACATGAAAAACAAAAAACATTCAGTATTATCAATTCCTGTTAATTCTTAATCAAGAAGCTTCTCTTCAGCAAATGATTATTTTCTAATCATGAAAAAATCACAAAATACAAATACAGCTATAGCTACAATTTAATTAACAACAGTGTTTGTACCTATGTCTAAAGTTCATTTTAGAATTATTTTAATGGTTAGCCAACTCCAGAGTTTCATTGCCACTTTTTAAATGACATATAGTGTTTGCTTTGGTTAATTTTCTCAGCACATAATCAACTTATATTGATTCGTAACAAAAAGTAAAGATTATTGATAATTTCTATCAATTTTATTTTTACAATATTTTAACTACAGATGATTATTATAAATGAATTTATTCTGACTATTTATTCCTTGGTTGTTATTGTCACAATTATTTGGCTATTGTACCCACTTTCTTCAGATATCTGTTTTATTTGATATGCTGGGAATTTTAAAATTGAACCCTTTATTCAATCTAAGAGAGTAAATTTATTGCATTTTCATTCTGCTGTCCATGTTAGAGAATATTTGATATCAATTAATTCTATTGAGATTAATTCATCCTTGTGTCATCACCGATTTCTTTCTGGAGTGTAGTTAGATGGTCTAAGTTTTTAATTTTAGGCTTAATCTATTTTTTCTTAAGGGCTTCTATGTGGTGTTTATTTCTATGCTAGGTCTACTTATGGGGTTATCAAAGTCTAGCACTGATTCTTCCAATTGTTCCATCTTCCAATGAACTCGGCTTCTATGGAAGAGAGAAATGACATTAACTAGACACAATGACAAAACAATTGAGTGTTATTTTGTTTTTCTTGTATTTTTTAATAGAATTAAGGATAGATATTGACAATTAAATAAAGATCAATATACATCAACATTCAAGTAGGCATAGATATAAGAGTTTCACTATAAAACAGCTATTTTAAAGTTGCTAGATTTGTTTTATATTAAAAAGCAATATAAAGTATAAAACAATTTCTACTTCATTTCTCATTCATATATACTTTCCGAACTTACCTTTATAAAAATTGTTGTAACCAAGTAAATGGTTAAGAAATAACAAAAGAAGAGGTTTCAGATAAATTGTGTATTGAACAGTAAATACAACAGAAGAGTATTACACGACTTGGGAGTGTGTGTCGGTTGACCAGCGTTCAATCTATACTACTGTTCCCCCAAGGCTTACTTTCATACTAATTTTATACTAAGTGGAAGAGTCCACAATAGATTCATTAGAGGGAGGACACCACAACAAAAATATTATTCACATAGTATTTTGCGTCAAAAATATTTAATCAATTTTCTGCTTGTTCAAATGTACAAAGGAATATAAAAGAATGAGATAAGTATACTATGTAGGGTTTTTTTTATATTTTATAAGTATATAAATGTACTGGAGGAAGGCAATAAGATTGCATAACACCAAATTTGTATTTTGAGAGAGTCTACTCACCTAGGAAATCAGTATTTGAAATGCATACTTTATCAGGATTTGAATACAGATTACTAGTACTATCAGGAAAATTAACTACAAGATGAGAGAAAGAAAAAAGTAAATGCATAGATGAAGACATTTATCTCTTTCCAGCTTGAGGCATTTACAATATTCAATTTAAGAAGTATTTTCCTCTAGAAGAGATCATCAGCTAAATGAACTGCATTTGTTTTGTGCTTTTTTTTTTATTCTTTGTCTCTTTCTCTCTTATGTACAGCCTTATATGATCTAAAATTCTCAGTATCCTTCTATAAAAGTAGACAGATCTATAGATTCTCATCAATGAGACATGTCTAAATAGAAGGAAAGTTAAAATGCAGACAGATAATCATTTAGACAGCTGGAAAGAGAGAAAGAAAAAAAAATATATACAACCATTAGTAAGAACCAGAAGTAGCAAGTGAACAGGTTTATTTTGTACATCTTAATATGAAGGTTAAATGATACAGGCAGACTTTTCGCATGCAAGCAATAAATGCTAAAGAAAAGAAAAAAAAAAAAAAAAAAAAAAGGTTTACTGTCTGTTCTATTTTGTTTCCCTCCCTCCCTCTCCAACAAGCTACTTTTTATTCCTTAATGACAATTATTGATTATTTTTTCCACATCAAAAAAAAATATAAAAAAAAAAAAAAAAAGAGTAAGAAAATGGTAAGTGTAATTTTGAATCAAATATGAAGTAGTAATAGGCAAAATTTACTTTCATGTACTGATATCCTATCAATGTTTTGTTCCATTTGAGACAAAAAGATGAAAACAGGTGTTGTGTTTCATGCTTCATTTTAAATTATGAGAAAAAGAAGATAAAATAAATGAAGTAACAAGAGATATGTGTTATAGGAGAAAAAAATAGCTTAAAAATTATTTGATCTTATAAAGGAAAAGTTTTAATATTTACATGAAGAAAGAAAATTGTAACCATGTGCCAATCATTTGTAAATGGGTGTTGTTGTATAGAAGAACATTATTAGTTTCCCCATGTTCATTCCCAATTATTTGATGTCAAGCAGAAGATTGAATTTAGCATTACTTATATCTAAATGTTTATCACAATTAACTCTGAATTTACAGTCAAAGTATGTTATATAGGAATTAAGTGTCGCTGCCCACACTGGAGTTTGAACACAGATCACCAGAGAACAAACACAGATGATCCCTTTTTGAATAAGTAGATCACATGATGGTAAAGGAAATGTATATACATGAATCAGCATGGCATCTAACTGATCACTATTTCTACACTATCCAGATTGCTATTCTCTATACTATACAGATTACTATTCAGATCACTATTACTTTTTGAGTGAGTATTATCAAGCGCAAGTACTATTAGTGCATGTGATATTTGAGGGCGTCTGACACCAGTATTGTTCAACAGTATTACAATAGTTGTATCTGCAATCACAAAGTCTCTACTACAACAAGCATTACAAAAGTGACAAGGAGTGTTTGTTGACATCACAAAAAAGTAAACACTTGCTTATCCTCTGTACGTTTTTTCAGCCAGTCAGTTTTTTTTTTTTCAGAACATAGGAAATCATAACTTTCCTCAGATTCTGTCTTTTATGATCTGTGAATTGCCATTACTTCTTGTGAAAGATAGTGGAGTTGTTTCCTGTTGCCTTTACCATAATTTTGAATTCAGAGTTACCTTTCTCCTAGACTTGCTGCCATCCAAAGCTAAGAGAGACTGATATTTAACCCATAACTTAGGGGAGAAGTGGATTCATGCCTTTTTCAAGGATAGTAGTGTGAAAGTGAATGCAACAGACTAAACCAGAATCTGAACTCAGGCTCACAAATTCCACTTTCTGCACCAATAACTGTTGCACATCCAGAATATTACAGTCAATATAGAACATTACAACTCAAGGCTGATTGTGTCATCAGACACACATTAAAAATTTGTTATTACTTGCTATGTGTAATTTTTATTCAGTTTTGAATGCAGTATTAATATATTAACAATGTTTAATAAGTAGCATTAATCAGATAGTATTAAAATTGGTATATATTTTATCACTTGAAACATTATTATATTATTAGTGGAAACTTATATTTGAGTAGGTGTATAATTATTTATTTATTTTCCCCTACTGGCCTGAATGTTTGAGAAATGTTATTAAAGAAAAATTTCAGCTCTTCAGTAGTAATCAAACCAGTGTCCCTCAGGGTAGAGGGAGCCACCGTTCAGCCCGGAGCACCTTACCGCTTAGCCACAAAGAAAGAATCAGGTAAGGCCAATTTCATGCTTTTCAAGTGAAATTTCTCCTGTGATAGATTTCTCAAAGTTTTAGTATATCTGCACACAGTTTCATATCCAAATATAAACAAAGAGAATTGGTTTTTATTAATCTGATAGATTTTTTATCAGTTTAAATGTGATTGGTAGTGGATACCCATATTTCGGTAATTGCTTTATATATTAAACAGTATAGTTATTTATTTTAACTTACAGGCCTGAATTAACATTTAAAGTGTTAAAAAAATCTGTTGGATTAATAAAAACCCATTCGAAAATAATAATAATAATATATATATATATATATATGTGTGTGTGTGTGTATGTAAATGGTCTTAAGTCTGAACTTACATTTCTTAAACTTCACACAAGGTGCTGAGAGAAGTTAGTTCAATGTAAATATCCCAATGATTTAAACATCATATATATATATATATATATATATATATATATATATATATATAATTATGCACTAATTGTTCTAAACAAGTTTAATTAAAAATGATAGCTTCTCTACATTTGTCTAGATTTATCTATTGTCTTTCCCAAACTGATAATCACCTTCCACAAACCTGGCTGCTGTAGATATAAAAAAGATATGTGAAAAAGTAAAGTAAGGTGATTTACACTATTTTCATTATTCGGACTATTGTCCTCATCTTTGTTTCCATATTTATTACAACATTTTGGCCGTTGTACACTCCGGCCTTAACCGGGTATTGAACTCGCACTCTTTGGGTCCTGTCACTGGATCTAACCAGTGCCTTTACCCACTGTGCCAGGTGTCCTTGTTACCCAGTTAAGGTAGTGGAGAACTTGGAGAGGGGAATTAACAGGAGATAACAGATAACTGACATCCATTAAAAACATGGCATGTGGAACTAGAACAGTCTACCCCAGTAAGTGAAATAAAGGGCTCAGTTCAACATTTCAACCACCTGAAGATATATACATTATATATATATATATATATATATATATATATATATATATATATATGATAAAAATAGTTTTAAGGTATGCTACATTAATTGGTAAAAGTATTCAATATCATAGATAGAGAGCATATATAAATATAAAAATAGACTAGACACCGAAGTCAACACCAAGCTATGACAGTCTGTTTCACACTGAATGCAACTTTCATTTAGGATAGCCTGAAGATTGTGTTCAACCATGAAACAGATTGTTGCTGCTTAGTGTTGACCTCGGTCTCCACTTTTATGATCTCAGGAAGACTAAACAAAATACAAAAAATTCTTTGGCAAATAAAGTACATTATATATATATATATATATATATTAAAGCTATGAGTTGAATACAAATTGAACAACTTAGACATTAAGGTACAAATCCTACAAGTGACCATCTTGAAATTAGTTTAAATATTACTTGTAGAACATAATATTGTATTTAAAATGATACCGTTTGGGGGGAAAAAAAAACAGGAAAACAATTTAAAATGAAGCTGTGTTTGCCTGAATTTGAATTACAAATCTTGTAAAGTATTTTGCTTGGATCCCCAAAGTTAATGGCAATAATGGTTAAGTCCTGAAACTACCTGATTACTGGATGAAGGAATTTTGGGGAGGCATTGTGACTTTTGAAAAAAGAAAACAGAATGCATAGTTATTAGAAAAAGGATGATCCCAAAATGCAAATTGCAAATCAGAGATACCAAAATCAAACAAGTACAAAAATGTAAATATTTAGAAAGTTTGATGCAGACTTTAAAAATATTGCCTTGAAGGCTTCACATGAGAGATCACGCATTTAAATTATGTGGTGTGGTTTCAAATCCACTGACTGAACACAAATTTAACCATGCTATTTTCATGGTCAGAGCTAGACAAAGTTTTTGGGTGTTTTGGGCTGGCATCTCTTTGAAATTAATCTTTTTCATTTTTATGGCTGGATGACTCATCAAACTCCTTGCTTGGATGGGTTAGATGTGTGTGTGTGTGAGGAGAAGATTTGTCTGAGCTATCATATTCAACCCTTTTCCTTTCACTCTCAAGAATATGGAAAATTTGTTTACACCAAATCAGAGATGCCAAAATAAGACAAATACAAAAATTTAAATATCTGCAAAGTTTTCTTAACAGAGTACAGAAGGTGCAACACCAAAATCCAAAGGTGTATTGGGATAGCCAAAGTTGCACTTCAAAAGCTAAGCTAAGTATTACGAAACAGGAAAAACTTTGATAGAAACAAGGAAAAGAGTACTGGACCATTACATGATATCTGTCCTTCTGTATGGCGGTGAGGACTGGACAATATTCTGAAAGATGAAGTGACTTGAAACAACTTGAAAATGTGGTTCTACAGAAGGATGCTGTGGATACCATGGACCAAATATATGAGCAACAACAGAGTTTTAGAGAAAATGAAAACAAAAAGGAAATTTATACTTAACATCAGAAAGAGACAGTTGAAATTTCTAAGGAACATAATGAAGAAAGAGGGCTTGGAAAATCTGATACACACCTGACAGATTGAAGGCAAGAGGGACAGAGGAAAACAATGCATAATATACTTAGTGAGCTTGAGTTTATGGATGGCAGAATAGAGTTTACAAGAAATAACAATAAGACAAAATTTATTAAGAGCTACAAAGAACAGGAAGTTGTGGAGAACCATGATTGCTTACATTCTGATGTGACATGGCACAAAGAAGTATTTATTTATATGCATGTACATACACAAACATTAAATGCTCATGATGTATAGATAAGCTTTATCCATTAAAATGTCAGCAATAACATTTTACCATTTTAAAGTGTGACAAGTTATAATATACAATAATGTACAATATTTTTTCTTTCATTTATTTCAATAACCGAAACAATATTCTTATGCCACAACACTTTGTTAATAATGACAAGTTTCTTCACTTTGTATAAGAAAACAAAATTAGAATATAATATAATATGAAGATGAATCAATAAGTCCACAGCCTGATGCATAGTTATTAAGTGAAATTTAATCTGAAATTTTCACTGTATAATGTTCTACCTCCATGATTAATATGAATTAAGTATATTGACAAAGGAGATAATGTTGAAAAGTAATTGTTGTGTAAAAAATGATTTTTATTCATTATTAAGCTACATATTTATTGAACTATCTGCATAAACAAAAGGGCTTAAAATTATTATTTTGTATTTTTAAAAAAAAAAAAAAAAGTAAGAAAAGAAATTTCTGCTGTATGTGGTGAAGCAAATTATAGAAAGACAGCAATAAAATTTAAAAAAAAAAAAAACCTAAATAGAAACAAATTACATAAAATCAACAGTAAAATATTTTTCAGTTTGATTTGACAATGATTCAAGTTGAAGATTTTGAGTTAATGAATCTGAAAAGTATCACTAGGAAAAGATGCACAAGGAAAAAAATAATTGGGCAGTTACTGTTATCTCTTGCTAAATTATAAAATTTCAAGACAAAAAAAGTAACCTGATATTGTTGGAGCACTTAATATTTCAAAAGAGCAAAAAAAAAAAAAAATACATTTAAAAGACTTTTTTTTTTTTCAATTTTACTTAAAATCTATTCTGTTAAATTTCGGTTGAGATTTTTAAAATGTACAACAGTTGAGACAAAGTTGAGTACAAATAATTCTTCAAGAAATGAGTCAAGGGAGAAAGAAATGAAAAGAACAAAACTTGCAAAATGCAAGAAAAATTGAAAAAAAAAAATAATTTTTTAACTTTGGCTCTTGAAATATTAAGTGCTCCAACAATATCAGGTTAGCAAAAGTAGGATAAGGAAAAGTGAATAAGTATGCCAACCAACCTTAAAAGGAAATCATGAGACTTGCTGATTGTAACATGTGCAGAGGAGTGTCATCATTAAACAACAGTTATATATTGTGGCATACTTTAAAAAAAAAAAAAAAAAAAAAAAAAATCTACTGCAAAATGTAATCGTCCCCAAACAGAAGGATGTCATTTCTAGCTAGCACTGTGTGTGGATAATTTGAAAAGCTCAGCAAGTACATTATGGGATATTTTATATAAAAAAGTTTTTAATTAAAATGAAAAAAAATTTTTGAATGTTTAAATTTGAAAAGAAAAGAAACAATTTTTATACAGAAATCTGACAAGAGAATTCATTCTCATTTAGATTTTATTTTCATTTTAAAAATTAGAATGGATTTTTTTCTTTTTTAATGTGACATCATTTGATATAAGGTAAACAAATAATATTCCTATTTTTCTTTTTCAATCATTCTATAATTTGTGGAGAGAGTGGCAGAAAAATATCAATTGGAGTTAATCGACTTACAATACAACAATTTGTTTTTTTTTTAAATCAAAATTTAATTCCAAATCTACTGCTGACTTCTACAAGAAATATGTTTTGCCAAGCAGGGAACAGAAAAGAATTTTAAATAATGCAAAAATTATATCATTATTTGGAAGTACATATGCTTGTGAACAACTTTTTTGAAAATGAAATCTACTAAAAGTCTAAGATTGAGCGATGACCACCTGGATGATGTTTTGCTCTTGTCATTGACAAATATTTCACCTGATGTGGTGAAGTTATCGAACAATATGCAGAAACATCTCATTAAATAATTTGCCATTTCTAACTGTAGTGTGGAAAGTGCATTTTTGTTGATTGTATTAGTTATTATGCAGTATCTTTCTTCAGAGAATTTCATACTTTCTTCAAAAATAGACTGACAAACTAATCCTAATAATGATAGTGCTATAAGAGAGATAAAAAAAAAAAAAAAAAAAATCAACTTTTTAAGTGCTATATAAGTTAATGGTCAGAGTTGAATTAGACCAGTAAACAGTAAAAATACACATATAAACAAATTAAAAATTAGCATGTAGAGCTTTTAAATATAAAAAAGCAAAACCTTGCAACAGTCATAGTAATATCTGACATTTGCAGACACACCCCTCTCTACCCACCAAAAAAAAAAAAAAAAAAAAAAAAAAAAAACACTTGAATGGGAGATCAGAAATAATGACCAGTTGCATTTGAGTTTTATATGAAATGGGATGAAAAGACAGGTCATATTTCACTTAACCCCAACCAATACATTGTCAATACACTTGCTTTTCTCTGACTCCTCACGTCATGTGCTTATTCAATTATTTTTTTTTTTAAAATATAGCAATCAAAAAAAAAAAAAAAAAAAAAAAAAAAAAGAAAAGGCATTAGGAATCAATTAATGAAAATCACCTGAAGATACCGAAAGGTCAAAACCAAGGGAGATGGTCATATATATATATATATATATATATAATTAATTTAAAGAAAAATAGACCACTTTAAGGCTTCATTGTAATAGTTTATTTCACCAGAGACCTTTTAAAGTACTCTGGATCTTCAAACATAACTTTCAAACAGTGAAACAAAAAATGAAATGAAAATTTACACTTTTGACGGGTAGTATTAAGTTTATGTAATTTAACAGAGAAGGTAGCGAGGAGTGGTGTGAGAGACATGGTCAAGTTTAGAGAGGGTTTATTTTTATATTTCCTTCTATCATACTTAATATTGAGGAAGGAGGGGCTAAGGATCAGACACTGACCTATTTAATCGGTAAAATCAACGGAAATCATTTCCGTTGAGTTGACTGATTAAATAGGTCAATGTTAAAAACAGACCACTTTAAGGTTCCCTTTGTTATAATTTATTTCACCAGAGAATTTTATTTTTCTCTGGATCTTCAGAACTTTTTCTTTTCACCTTTGAAAGTGAAGTCTGAAGATCCAGAGAAAAATAAAATTCTCTGGTGAAATAAATTGTAACAAATGGAGCCTTAAAGTGGTCTGTTTTTCTTTAAAAAAAATTATTTGCTCTTACTTAACATTGAGCTCTCAGGATTTCATCCTCATTGGGGTCATCCATATGGATTACCAAGATTTTCATTAATTAACTTCATGATGTTTGGTGTGATCACTAGCAATGGTGACATCCATTAATCTTTGCACGGTGCCTTAAACTCAACATGAAGGCCTACAGGAGGAGGTCGTTGTGCCTGGGGTCAGGGGATGGCTGCTGGAAGACCTTATATCTGGCAACAGGATTTTGCACCATGCCACACAAACAGGAGAACCTATCATAGCTGTCAGACAATTTCTACAACCACATCACCCATTATATCTGGCCACTTAACTCCCCAGACAGCAACCTACTTCATTATTACATGGAGCACGGTTGACTGAGAGACCAACTCCTTGTAACAGCAAAGATAAACTGAAAGCAATGATTATGGCAGGATTCACTAACATAAAGAAGGAGATGGTCTAGAAGAGCTTCAGGAGATTCTGAAGCCATATGAAGGTTGTTGTTGAATGTGATGGTGATTTTATTGAATAAATATACTTTTTAGTATAGCAAGAAATTCTTGTGTAATTTTGGTAAATATCTCTCTAAAATGAGATGTCAGTGTTGTTATCATTTTTGTGTAATTTAAATAACAATTTATTCATAGCACCTGGTATATACATACATACATACACGTAATATATCTAAACATAAAAATACATATACATGCTTATATATATATATATATATATATATATATATATACACACACAATTTACTTACATATAATGAAAATAACAACTAAGTACAATATTTGTTGATTTGTTTTATAAACATAAAAATGAAACCAGAAGTTTGGATAAATTCAAGTCTGGATCTAGTAAGAGCAGAAAACACAAATAGCATAACATCTAAAAGGAAGAAAAATAATACAAATAAAACATAAAACTTAAAATTTTAAAATAATTAAATTTTCAGGTGTTTATATTTATATGAAGCTAGAAGTGCTAAATTTACTTACCTGGACAGGTATTTGGTAAGTCCTCGCTTCTGTAGCCACTTTTCTAACTGTTTCTCTCCGTTCAGTACAGCCACAGCGTTTTTGATTTTATCTAACTCGACAGAAGACAGTAGTAAAAAACTGGCATGATCTTTCACATTTAGAGAGACGCACTCATCTAGAGATTTAATTCCTGAAAGCAAAATGGAAAAATAAGTATTATAAATAAAATGAAAAGGTTCAGAGAACGTTTCAAATGCAACAGAAGAGAGATAACATATGACATTCTATAAAGAGGTAAATGGTTGAGTAGGAAGAGAGCTTATCTTAAAAATAAGATATCATCAAGATCCACTGGGATTAAGAAATGGAATAAAAAGCAAAAAGAAAGATTCCTATGCTTACAGAGCTACTAATAGACTAATACTAATAGACTAATTTATGAAAGTTGTTTTTGTTGTTGAATAGGGAATTTTTGACAAAAATGTGGAAAATGCTTCAAAATAAGTTCACCATCATAATTATAGTTTTAAGAGTTCATGTGAAAAAACATACATCTTCATCCATATGTATACATAACTGTACATTTTATGTACATGCATGTATAATTTTGTATACAGAGCGACAGACAGCTGGAAAGTTATATCAATAGACATACAGGGAAATAGACATACAGGGAAATAGACAAAAATATTGATTTTAGAATGCACGATGTGAAGAAAAAATTAAACCTTGGTGATCAAAATAAAAAAAAATCTTTTTTGAAAAAAAAAAAAAAAAAAATAAATAAATACAAAGAAATATCAAAACTGTTATTGATAACTTTACAGACCAAAATAACATGACTGTACAAGAAAACTATTCAATATTAGATGTTTACAATTTGTTGTGGTGTAACAGTTTAAATTATAACAGGCTAGCTACAAGAACATATAAAAGGATGTTTGCAAAACCCATTAAAATTGCAATAACTTATTCTAGTTTCACATAGGGATAAATTACAGAACCTCCCCACCTATGAGGTTCAAAATCAATAAAGGTTGAGAAACATTAACCAGGCAGATATCTACTGAAATATCCATGTAAAAATAAAACTGATAAGGACTAATTGATTTATTAAAATAAAAAAAAAGAAATAAAAAAAGAAAAAAAAAAAGAAAAAAAAAAAAAAAAAAAAAGAAATCCAAATAATTTTTTCTATGTCATAATTATTTTGTTCCAGGAATCAAAATTCCAAACTTATTTTACTAGTTAAAAAATTCCCATCTGTATGACTATTCCAGACATCACCTGCATTTAATACAAAAAGTACTCGAGTAAAAAGTACTCGAGTAAAAAGTACTCGAGTAAAAAGTACTCGAGTAAAAAGTACTCGAGTAAAAAGTACTCGAGTAAAAAGTACTCGAGTAAAAAGTACTCGAGTAAAAAGTACTCGAGTAAAAAGTACTCGAGTAAAAAGTACTCGAGTAAAAAGTACTCGAGTAAAAAGTACTCGAGTAAAAAGTACTCGAGTAAAAAGTACTCGAGTAAAAAGTACTCGAGTAAAAAGTACTCGAGTAAAAAGTACTCGAGTAAAAAGTACTCGAGTAAAAAGTACTCGAGTAAAAAGTACTCGAGTAAAAAGTACTCGAGTAAAAAGTACTCGAGTAAAAAGTACTCGAGTAAAAAGTACTCGAGTAAAAAGTACTCGAGTAAAAAGTACTCGAGTAAAAAGTACTCGAGTAAAAAGTACTCGAGTAAAAAGTACTCGAGTAAAAAGTACTCGAGTAAAAAGTACTCGAGTAAAAAGTACATGCAAATATATGAAATCTGCTTATTATAAGATGAAAAGTTGATTTAATCATCACTGCATTTAATAAAAATAAAAAATTTAGCCTTGAGTCAGACATCAAAATATAAGTCAAATCAATAAAATTAATCTAATAAATATTCATTGAAAGCAAGTTCCTCATTTATGTCTGAAGTATTTTAGCCAACAAACTGATTATGCAGGAAATATTTTCACCTAGAGAAAAAATAAATAAATAAATAAAAATAAAATGCTTCACACAAGTGAAATTATTCAAATAAATAGCCTAAGAATGTAGCCGGTATTTTTTTCTATTTGTTGGTCAGTGAAGAGAGCTAAATTAAAAGCAGCTGCTATTTCTAGATATTATTAATGCAATCTCTGGAGAGATAAGCAGTTCACATGCTAGTTATATTCTTAGCTAAAAATGTTATAATATCTTTTCCATAATGTTGCCACCAATGATCACTCTTTGCAGAGAAACTAACTATTGGATTAATGCCAATCACAAAGTCAGCAATGAAGGGGCAAATCTTAGAAAGATTGAACAGGATAGTTAAACATCATATTTCTATATGAGGCTAAGGAAGAAATGTTGTAAACAGAAAGATGATTAGAAGTAACTTTTTTTCCTGTAAGGATTTTCTCATATTTGATTACAGAGAGATTTTGTTAGAAACAAAGAAAATATTGCTGGATTGCTATGTGATATCCATCCTCTTAATGCTGGACAATTTCCCCATGGATGAGGAAAAAAAAAAGAACTAGAGGCAGTCGAAACGTGGTTCTACAGAAGGATATTAACAATTCCATGGACAGAGTGAGAAAGCAACAAGGAAGTCTTAAAGTAAATGGCAACAGAAAGAACACTTCTACTCAGAATCAGAAAAAGAGAGCTGAAATTCCTTGAACACATAATGAAAAAGGGAGGCTTGGAAAACTTAACACTCACAGGGCATATTATGGGTGAAAAGAAAGGTAAGTGGCTCACTGCCTTCCCCTAACAAACTTGTGTGAATTAGAAGAGGAGAGCTTTACCAAAAGTAGGAAAACTGCTAAGAGCCACAAGGGATAAGAAGTTATGGAGATCCATGACCACCTATGTCCTGGAAAGATGCAGCACATTTAAGATAAAGAATGTGTGCAGCAGATATTGGACAGAATTATCAGCTTGGCTTCTTAGTGACAGGTGGATGTTTTGTGTTTACTGCACATAAGCAGGTGTATAAGTATTGATGGATGTGAAGTCATTTCTGGTCACAATTTGAAATTGGGCAATGTTAATTTGCTCAGTAAAATAAACTAGTACAGCATCACATCAATAACAAAACTAAATCATGAAGGCATGAACTCAAAAGGTAACATTGGTGTTAGCAATCCATAATTTGAAATTGATTCACTAATTTTATTTCACAAGTGACAATCAATTGTTCCAATACTGGAATTATACTCCATTGCAGCCAGATCTTTCTGATTATTTCTGCTTGTCGACCAGATGTGAACACCATGAAGGCAGGAAACAAAATAAAAAAAAGAGTTGTTTTTGTGCATCGGCTCCAAATATCACATCCAGTTACCGAAGCACCCCCCCCCAATGAAAAACAATGCTGGCCAATCGCAAACATTCCTATCAAAAAGGAGATGTGCCTAGGGACAGGCAGATCTGCTTAAAAACAGTCCCCTCAAAATGTCCATCAGCAGTCACTGACCATCAGGCCACCTGCCAAAATGCAGGGTACTGCTGCCATCACTGACATGACTGCTCCTTTCAACTCAACCATTACCACTCCCAGGCTTGACTAATCACCTAACTCTTCACACACGGAAACCAACAGAGGCCAGCTTCAGCACCAGCAGCTGACTATCCAACTTTGAAACTGCCAGGCTCCCAATACCAAACCATCACAATTGTTAACATTGACACCATCCAATTCTTCGTCAACACCAGTCACCTCAGCATACCCAACTCACAACAGGCATTCACGATCACTCATTACCATGAAACCATTTTGTGGAAAGACAGGCCTACCAGCTACACCAATCTATTGTCAGCCCAGCAACCAATGCACCCTACCAAGAATTGAAACACCACCATGACCTCAATTGATCCACATGTGCGCAGACCCAATCATTGACTATACCTTGTATATTAAACAAATACACATTGTTTAAAAACCTAATCCTCATTATTCTTTTCTCAATCAAATGCTTATTATAACATTGGTCTCCATAGAAACACTGAGCAATAAATCCTTATAGCCATTTTCTAATTGGTCCAGTAAATTTTTGTATCATTAAAACAAACTTGATACTTGCTAATCTCTTCTGTTTTTCTTATCTTCCAAGATCAAAGACAAGAAAAAGACATTAACAGACCCAAGAATCCGGTTTATTCTAAGAATCATAAAGAATCCAGCATGTTAAAATACAAAACTTGAAAAACATAATAAACAATATGGTGAATATACTTCATTACCTGAGGATTTTTCAGTTTATGAGAAAACTTTCTATAAAATCCTTGTAAAAAGGAAAAATAAATAAATAGAAATAAAATAAATAGCAATCTTCCAAAACTTATTTCACTCCTAATACAGGAGCTTGTAAAAAAAAAAAAAAAAAAAAAAAAAAAAAAAAAAAAAAAGAGTTCACAATAGTAATGGAATCAGTTTTAACCATGTTCTGCCACAACAATTGTTATTAATTACACAGAGATCAATAACCAATATATAGAGAAGATGAGATTATAATTATTGTTAATAATGGATCATGATGGAGTAATGGATAGCTGCTAGGATTGAGGAATCTGAGAGCCAAGTTCAAATTCCACTTGAATCCATTACATTCACTTATATGCTAATACCCTTGGGAAAGGGTATGAAGCCTCTTCTCCTCCCAGTTATGAGTAAGTAGCAGGAGAGACCTAGTTCTATAGCCTTGGATGGCAACTGGTCTACTGCAGAAAGAAATGGCAACCTACTGCAGGAAAAAAATCTGCCTTGTCAGTCATGTTATTTTCATGTATCACATATAGTACATAAATGACTGACTGATTTGTTAATTGACAGGCAATCTATTTCATCCAGTTGCTATAAAACAAATATAGTGTCAAACATTTTATCTATTAAAATAATTAAACATTTCCAAAAATTTGTTTCAGTTAAGTCAGTGATGAGTTGTATACTTGTTAGGTCTCAAGGGAACAAGATTCAGTAGATATTTACATTTACCTCTCTGGGGGTAGGTAACAGATACATGTACACTAAGTTTGTCAAAAGTCGTTAAATTTGAAACCTATGAAGGTAGGCTGGTTTTTAATTCTTGGAAAGTGTAGCTGTCAGTTGTGTTATATACACACACACAAACATTTCTTTTTTAACAAAAAGAACTAACAAGGAAAAGAAACAAAGTTTAAGCAAACAAAATTCTTGTGAATGAAATAAAGATCTACTTGAAAGACTTATCAAATTTACCAAATATAACAATCATCTACTGATGGTTGGTGAATGTACGAGCTAAAAGCAATAAAGATGAGGATAAAAGTCCAAACATATCACCAAGTCATAGACCAGTGGCTGTACCTTGAATTCATGGTAGGATATAAATAAAAATGAATGAATAAAGAAATAAAATATGAAATTATGACTAAAGACTTTGCTCAATCCCCCTGTTATAAATTACTATCAAATTTAAAATTTTTTAATATTAAATTCATTTTCAAAACATATCTTTATAATATTCAATCTATGTTTTTCTTCTACACAATATGTAGTAATATTATAATTCAATATTGTGTAAGATATGTGCATTATGCAACAGAATGTTTGAGATGTTTGTTTTTTTTTATCAATGAGCATATTAGTAACAACAGTTTACAAATCTATAGAAGCTAAATGTCGTCTTACAAGCAAGGTGGATTATGAATCTTTTAGGGGCCTGTGGGCTAATGAAATTATGGGTCCATCCTCAGACTTGCCCACACCTATCTTGAATATTGTTTTTCCATTTTACTCGTGATATATTTGAGTGACATTTACAGAACTTGAAATAAACTAGAATAACTAGCTTTTGTTTGTCAATAAACATATTTAAAAAATACCACTATTTTACTATTTATTGTAAACCAAATTACCATATATTTCAACACAACCATAAAAAAAAAAAAAAAAAAGCTTGAGGAACCCTAGTCTGCAGCCTATACTAGGCCAATAGGATAATTCAACCTTGTTTACAAGTCAAGCTATGATAAGTATCTTTCCTTGGTTAAGCTTTCAAATATTATTTTTCTAAATATAGAAAACTTTGACAAGAGATACACAAGATAAATTTCATTGAAACTAGTTTAACATACACATACATATATAATTATGTGGTCAAGTGGTTGGAACATTCACTTTCTGGCCAGGAGACCCAGGTTCAAATCTTAATTTATCAGAAAGGTGACTTTTTTTTCTTTTTTTTTTTTTTTTAATTATCAGTCTTGGGAGGTGGTCACTTCCCAAGACCGATAAATATAAAAACAAGAATACGGCACCACTAGAAAGTGCCTGAAAACCAAACCACAGATTGACCCAAGCTTTGTGAGTAACTTTGTGACGACTTATGACTTCATGCTAGTATGGAGATCATTGTGATCAAGGGTTTGCACATACTTCTGATCATGACAAATTATGCACTTGCTCCCAGAAACTGTAACTAAGGTCCATTCAGCATAGTTGCAGTTTAGACCACAGGTGAGCTCTGTCAAACACAAATGTGCTTGAGCAGGTGTCTGCAACACAGAATAGCTAACTGCCTTAGAAGACAAGGTGTACTAAGAAAATCCCATGACCCATTAGGGTCGTAAGGGCAACACAACCTGAAGGAGGCCAACTTTCCTTCTCCTAGAAAGGTTGCCACCCAAGGTTATAGAACCCAATCTGTCCTGCTATTTACCCATAACTGGGGGAAGAAGAAAAGAATTCATACCTTTACCAAGGGTATTTGCACATAAGTAAATGTAATGTGTGACTAGAATTCAAACTTGGCTCTCCAATTCCTCAATCAGAGCCACTATCCATTACTCATTACATATATATATATATATATATACACATACACACTATTGATAATACTAACCAATGTAATTGTAGGAATTCTGACCAATGCCCATTACCAAGCAAATGTTCAACTAAATCTCTTGTTCATCTAAGTATTATTTCTATAATTGAGAATCCAACTGTTGAAAAATTCTATATTGGTAGTACTAAGACTTCTTTTAAGACTAGGTGGTATCAACATATCTTGTCCTTCACCAATAGTACTTATAGAAATAAGACATTACTTTCGAAATATTTTTGGAGTTTAAAAGGTGCTAATAAAACTCCTAAGATGAAATGGAAAATTTTTAAAATACCTACAGCATGTAGATCTTTATATGAACCCTGTTTTCTGTTTACATGAAAAATTGAAAATTATCAGATTTTTTTTTTTTTTTTTTAATAAAAACTCCTTATTAAATCAAAGAAGTGAATTAACGGTAAATTGGTGACGGTCTACCTTTTACCTTGCAATTTAGTTAAACTTTGGAATTTAATAATGCTTTTTATTATATTTTATGATATGGCTTATTTTTCTATTTGTAAGATTAATTTAGACTTAATATAGTTTTGCATTAATCTCCTGCTAGTATTATTAACATCTTATATGGATATAGTGGTATTTAGTCAGTATTTTTAACATCTTGCATTGATTGGTTGGTATTATTAACATCTCATATGAATGTTCTGTACATAACAATTGCATATAAATTTGCCAAATAATTCTATACATTTAAAATATTTACTAGTTTCTTAAAGAGGCCTCTTATTCATCAACTACAAAAATTTTAGGAGGAAACTCACAAAGGATATGACTGGTTAGCATCAGGTTAAAATACCTCCCTACCCCCTCCACTTTTATTTATTGGGAAGGTTGATTTATTTGTATACACTTTATGAATTCATGCAACCATCTATATCAGTTTTTAATCTAATGTCTGCAATCTGTTTCAGAAAACTTCCTGTCATGACCCTTTTCTAAAAAATCTTTTTCATTTTTGCTCAATTTGAATTTAACATAGGTCATTTTCAGTTGATTGATCAAGGTAAAGCTCTCAAGTCTATATTTTTTTTTCCTTGGAAAAAGAGGAAGTATTTTGATCCTGAAATCAATCGTTCACTTTCTAGTAATTTATAATCACCTGAAGAGATGTATTGACATGTGCCAAAACACAATCGCAATTGTATAGTGATTTTTAACATGTTTTCGATTTAAAATCCTAAAATATATATATATGGTAGTGGCTGTCAACTTACAAAGCAAGTATGACAGTCACTGACATGTCAGCCTTTCAGTTAAACTCCCCCACACAACACTGCATTCATCAGTTGTGTGAACAATGGAGTGGTGGAAGTTGATTTTGATCATCATCACTTCCAATATGCATTTTCATATGTCTCCTTAGGCCCAACCCAAACTTGAACACCCTAATGTAAGTCAGGCATTCAAAGCATCTCATTAGGAAATTGTCATATATATGGTGGAGTTGGTGTGATTTCTGGTGACTGAGCAGACCTGCCCTGGACAGACATATGGCAATTCAGGGATCCCTTCTGAAACCCTTTCTTCAGTTATGAATATCTTTACATACATACATACATACATACATATAGTATAGCTGGCCATATAGTCAATGATACCTATCTAATAGGGCAGCTAGCCAATCCCTATTGCAGATGCTTGCTCAGGCGCATTTGTGTTTATTCAACACCCACAGAGCCTACCTGTGGTTTATACTGCAACTATACTGGGCAGACATTAGTTACAGTTTCTGGGAAAGAGCATGTTATCCAGCATGATCATCAATTTGAACAAGGCCAGCACGCTCAAGCCCTCAGCCACGATGACTTGTGACTGTGCTAGCACAGCTATTGATGACCCCCAAGGTTTCCATCTGCCCAATTTCACTCACAAGGCTTGAGTCAACTCATGGTATGGTTTTCAGGCACTTTCCAAAAGGTACTGCAGTCTCCTTCCAGACAAATTGATCAGGGTGAGATTCGAACCTGGATCTCTGTAAGCGTTCTGAAAGCAAAAGAAGTATTTGTCGCAGATTACGTCCACAAAACAAAGAAAAATCACTGTAAGTACAGACTCGAATATTGGGGGCAGAAAGAAATGCTAAAAACTCGATTCGCCGGTACTATCTCAAATCACAATGCGTGTAACCAGTCAGAAAAATAACTCACTCTCTAACAAATGCCGAAGCCAAAAATGCCCGAATTTTGTGCTCCCGAATTGAGAACAGTAACACCCACTGCTTTTATCGGCAGAACCTATTTTTTTTCATTTGTCGACAGCTGGGATAGGATGTTCTGTAATTTGCATATCAAAATACTTTTATAGCGACTCCTGCGACGGACTTGTTTTTTCTTTAATTCAATTATTCCATTTTCAGCATGTTATGCGGAATATGTGCCCTTCTGTTTGATAAGTAATTTTCTTTTTCGTCACTTTATCCGTCGTAGAATACACGCGACACGCTGTCGTTTGGTCTGACGAGGTAAGTCGCCGTTTTCTTCGCTATAATCTCATAGTTAAAAAGCAAATGTTCTAACCACTTGGCCACATGCCAAATATATATATATATATATATATATATACACACAGACACATGCGCATACGCATACGCATACGCATACAGGGTGTCCCAAAATAATGTATACACTCTTTGAATTGTTATAACATTCAATTTATGTATTTTGACTTGTAAATAAGTTTAATACAAGAGAAAGAATACATATTTAAAGAATTTGAGCAATTGTTTCGGATTTCTTGCTGTAAACCGTCTTTTAGAAACCCCCACAAAAAAGAAATCCAAGGGTGTTACATCTGGCGATCTAGGTGGGTATTCAACTATCCTTCTAATCCATCTGTTTTGCATATTTTCATCCATATAAAAAAAAAAAAAAAAAAAAAAAAAAAAAAATGGAATATTAATTATTAATATTGAAAGAGTGTATACATTATTTTGGGATAGCATATATATATATATATATATATACACATACACACACTTGTTAGATAGTATTATCCACAATATATGTTATCAGCAAAAGGGAGCTTTCTTTTTTTTTTTTTTAATAGTATCACAATAAAAACAAGCACCATCCTGAGTTAATGTGAATGATCTGAATGGATTTAAAGAGAGTTTACATATTTAAACTTATTTATATAAATATACAAGAAAATACAAAATAATGATGTGCCAAATAAAAAGTGAAAAAACAATCAATGAGCTGCTACAAATATCTATCTTTGCTTTTAAGCTTTTGATTTCATTGCTAAAAAGAAAAAGACGAAAGAAAAATATGCAAATCCTTTGATGGAACCAGTTTAGATTAATGAGAACTTTTGTGCTTTTAAATTTGTCATAAGTATAAATAAGAGAAATAATATTTAGATGCAAGTCATGTTATCAAGATATTGTATTATCAATGATACTATGTATAGAATTTCCTACTGTCAGGCCCAAGATATCGTGAACATTATCAATTCATGCATTCAAATCTGATCAAATGGCTAAACATCAGAATATATTTTGGAATTCTTTCTCAGATAGGCTAAGAACTTTCTCAGATATATTTACAAAAATTTTGCATACAACTAATAATATCTCATGTTTTTTGTAAATATATCTGAGCAAGCTTACATGTTATACAAAAAACGAAAAAAAATTGATTTTGCAAACCATTGCATTTTTTCATATAAAACATACTGCATGCATCTGTCAGGATCTTCGGCAGAAAATCTGGTGCTGAAAGATGCTCTGCTAAGACCATAAAAGCTGGAGGGGCAAGGCAAGGTTCTCATGGGCTTAACACCCTCATGGTTAAAATCAGACTATTGTCAGGCTAACAACCAAGCCAGGTGAATCCGTCTATTGTTACAATACCCAGCAGTGATCTTAACTGAACTTCCCAATGCTCTGCCAAGACCACAAGAGCTGTAAAGGTAAGGTGGATCCCATGGGCTCAACACTTTCATGGCATGACATTTAGCTGCAGCAGCATCCAGAATAACATCCCAATGTTTATCTTTTCTGTTAAATTGCAGTCTGCCATTGTAAATTGTCTTTTTCAGAATGCTTCATAAGTTTTTAATTGAGTTAAGCTGGCCACTTCAAACAACTATTTTTAAAATACAGGGTGCAATGTGTAAATTGTCACCATTTTATATTTTTAATTTCATGCTTACACATTGTTTCTGATTTGGTTGAAACAGTACAGTAGGGTCAGTTGGGCACTGTCTATGAGAATTAGCAAAATGACAATTCACTCCACCAGAAATTTGAAAACAGCATGCTGTACTACTTGGCATTCATACCAGAAGCTCCAATATGAATATTTCAGAGTGAAGACAGTAGAGACGATTGGAAAAGAGTTGGATGATATATCCAACCAACATCATAGGGTTTGGAGTGATCACAATATTAAGCCTCCATTCATCTTCGCCTAGGGCCTCAGACTGACACAGAGGCCTATATCAAGTGCGTTGACAAAGTAGTACTTCCCTGGGTCAAGAAGGTGGCTGCTGGAAGTCCCTATGTCTGGCAACAGGACTCTGCACCATGCCATACAAGCAGGAGAACTTAGTCATGGCTGTTAGACAATTTTTGCAACCACATCACCCTTTACATCTGGCCACCTAACTCCCCAGACTGAAGGCAAAGATTATGGTAGCATTCACCAATTTAAACAGAGACCATCCAGAAATTTGCAGGAAATTCCAAAGTCATCTGGAAGCTTTGGTTGAAACCAATGGCAATTTTATTGAATGAATTTACTCTTTAGTATTTCAAAACATTTTTGTGTAATTTTGGTAAATATATCTGTTAAAATGAGGTCAGTGTTATTTTCATTTTTGCATAATTTAGATGACAATTTATCCATCCCCACCCCATAAATTTTATTCAGATATTCATTAGCTTTTTTATGGCAAATCTGGAGTACTATTGTGCTTAAAAAAAAAAAAAAAAAAAAAAAAAAAAAAAAAAAAAAAAACCCTTTCTGAAAATGCAATCTTAATATCATGTCGTCTACCAATTCCCCATTCCAAAACACCTAATGAATGCCTGATCTACATTTTGTTCCATACATCTGGCTCATTACAGCATTCATCATTTAAAAAAAAAAAAAAAAAAAAAAAAGGTGGGGGGGGGGGCTTGGATTTTTAAATAATATAGATGTCTCAGTTTTGGAAGTTCTTGGTCTGTAATTATAGAATGAAGTTTCATGAAAGACACTTGCCCATCATATAAACTTCAATAGCAAACATTAATTTTCAGAGAGAATTCTATTTAGAAATAAGAAGGAGATCATCTCAAACACAAGCTCGACTATTTTTAATGCCATGCCAGGATGTGAACCATAATTCTCCATGGATTGCTTTATTCTATTATTATATGCATTCTTAGGAAAAGTAATGGAATGGTTTTCCTCTTGTCTTCTCCATAGTTTGGAATTCAGAGTTTTCTTTTTCTTTGATTTGTTGCTATTCAGAACCAGAGAGCTAAATCTACACTGTTATTTAACTCATTGCTGGGGGTGGGGGCAAAGAGACTGGAAGAAAAAGGACATTAAAGAAAAAATGAACACAACATGCCAACTCAGAACCCATGGCCCTCCAATTCCACTTTCTCTACTGATATCTGTTAAACTATAAGTATATTTACTATTTAGAAAATTTAAAAAAAAAACAAACAAACTTGAAGATGGTAATGCAAAATAACTCTGAAGCTTCTATTTTCATTTCAGCCAATTAGATTAAGAGTTATAGAATATCTTTTTTTAATAATTTCACTCCAAGCAAGATAGAATACAAGAAAAAGAAAAACATTAAGAATGGAGACCAAAAGAACAAGAATTAAGAAGACAGTAGATAATGAATGACATTGCATTTAAATTTTTAAAGATCAAACTTGACTGGGAAGCAAGAAGCCAGAAGAGAGTTCCACAAGCAAGAAGTGCAAGAAAACAAGCTGCTAGCATAGAAAATAATCTTTCCACTTCATCTCAGTGGAAAACGTTAACCTGAGAAGGCACAATGAGTTACTCTCCTGGGAGGTTAGCATCAGCCCTGCTGATGGAAGGCAGAAAGGGTTCCCTCAAACGATTAATAGAGTTTTGTTTTGGATGCATTAAAATTAACAAGCTATTCCTTGCCCCACTTAAAAGAATGCAGGTCACTTTTTAGGTCAGTTGCAAATTTGATCTCATTGATCAGATCCAGCTTACCATTAAGACAGATATTATTATTATTATTATCATTATGAAGAGATGCTAACCCTAAATGGTCTCGAGTTAAAACAAAAGTGGTTTGTTCCTAGCCCCAAACTGTCAAAACCCAGCAATGATCAATAAAAAATTTAGTGAAATTGGATAAATCTAGATTCAATTATAGGAACTTCTATTCTTAAAGCCTGGAAATTTTTCTTAAGTGATAAGCTATCATGAAATCAGATTTTTTTTTTTTTTTTCATGAAAATCAAAGTTATTAAATAAATTAGAATACTTCCATTTGGGATTTTGTTTAAAACCAGAGAAGGGACAAAATTTACTAGCTTCTCCACTCAAAGTGAATGCAAGAACTACCAAATCACTACCTGTCAGATTTCCCTCTCAGAATAAATCAATTTATAGCCTTCAAATTTCTAATTGGTATAAAAAAAAAAAATAAATAAAAAAAAGTTCCAAAATTATTACATAATCTTTGTAGAAAGTTCAATTACACATTTTATTGAACTATTTCTAAGAGCTATTTCCAATATTTGTGATTTTATATTTCCAGTATCAGATATGAAAGGAGCGGAAAGCTGGATCATAATGTTCTCAACTACAGTCATGAAATCATTTCCTATTTTGATATTTCTGAGAATAAAACAATATATTAAGTAAAAGTTTTAAAAAATATAAAAAATAAAAATGTCAAGGTTATGACAAACTCAGATATCTATTCCAATTACTAATAATCTTGGTAAACATGGTATTTATGAAAGAAAGCTTTGGATGGAATACAATGACATATTTCAATAAAAGAGGAAAATTTTAAACTTCTTTACAGAACAGATTGGCATTCGATTGAATTTGCAAACTAATTTTAGAGACAAAAAAAAAAAAAAAAATCACAATATGATCACAAAACAAAGTAATAATAATAATAAAAGAATATAACTTATAAATATTAACTAATCGACCATCAGACCAAGTAAAAATAAAATGCTGATATTTTTATTTACATTATTTACATTTAGACTAAGGTTCTCGTTTATTCTCATTATCACAACGTTTCGGCCATTATATACTCTGGCCTTCGTCAGATATTTGGCAATTTGATTAGCCCTCAGGGAATTTTGAGCTGAACCCTTCATTTAATCTATTGTGGTAGAATGTTCTTGTTCCACTGCCCAGGGATATCTCTTGTGCTTTCTAGAACTGTTTAGTTATTTCTTGCCCTGTTTCTTCAGTCTACAACTGTACTACCCAGCCCAGGGATTGAACTCCCAATTACTATGTCACCAAATTTACAATGCTTTGATCCACTAGGCTGTTCTTGAATATAAATAATATAAATGTTGAGAATTCCTCAGCCCACAAATTTAGAGAGAAATTTGATATTTTTAGTTGTATTTCATTTATAATACAATTGTATTATTAATATGAACAAATTTATTTATCCAATCCATAAGAAAATATTTCATTTCAGTCTCTCAAAACAGTTCAAAATATAATTATGATTAGGCAGTAAATAAACACAAAGTTAGAGAACAATTCAAAGAAAGAGATTGCAGAATCTGTTGCAAAATGAGGATCCTGGCAGACTAGAAAAGCCTAATAACATTTGTCTAGAAGAAATAGGAAAATCTCCTGAGGTACAGAATACAAGTTCAATCTGATTGGAAATTTGATCTTTATTCCAATTCCATGTTGCCTATTAAACAGCCAAGGAATAAGGGCATTTGTGATAAAATGAAAAAAAGTAACAACAACAAAAAAATAAAGAATTAAAAATCCGAAATAAAAACGTGTATTAATATTTAAAAAAAAAAAAAAAAAAAAAAAAAAAAAAAACTAAAAAATCTATTGTAAAATATTAATTCATTCAAACAATAAAAGTAGTATTGCTTCATGGATGTAAAATTTTAAAAAGAGGTCTTAAACATTCTGAGATCAAAAAAAAACTAGTCATAACTTCAGACACAAAGAAAGTGTGCTTTGGTACATATGTGTGAATGTTATTAAACAAAAAGATAAAAAAAATGTTAAGAAATATTTTAACCTGAAGAAATATTTAATGCTTGATTTATTTGTAAGAGATACCTTATTAAAGTTAATAAATAAATGTCTTGTTACACATTTTAAAATCATTAGCAGCCTCTAAAAATTCACCTTTCTCTACATGTCTGAAGCTTTTAACATGATGTAATTTCGTTTTTACCTAAAAAAAAAAATAAAAAAAAAAAAATTTAAAAATTATCTCTATCTTTCTATAAAAGAAACATTTCAGTAAACTGATATAAAAATAGTAATTTTAATTGAGGAAAGAAAGCAACATATGCCATATTATATTCTTCAAACAAGAGAATTATATATCTGTGTCTAGAATTTCTTTAGTCTGAATTCACATAATGCTTTGTATAGTGTCTATAAAGAAAATTAATCTTTTATAAAGTGGAATTTCTTTATAATAACAATTATGTCACTCTCCAATTTTATTTTAGTAATTTTATATGCAGTCTCACCCATTTAAATATGAAATTTAAACACAAAAAGGAAAGTATTCTATGGTTATTTTTTGGTTATGACAATAAATGTTTCTCTATTGAAAGGTTTTAATACCTTCAAGAACAATAGGATGACTTTCTGTGATTTATATATCAATTTCAGTGCAATATGTAAGCATCAACTCTCTCATACACACACAATATATATCATATATATATCTATGATATATAGAAAACAACTTTGTGAACAACACGAGATGACTAATTTATAGTTAATTATATTTAACACTGTCATAGTGATGACTCAGAATGAGAAATTGGTGAGCCTAGTTTGAATTTTAGTTGATATCATTACATTCACCTTAACACAAATACCCTTAGGAAAGATATGAATTAATCTTTACTCCTCCAATTATGGATTAAGTAGTGGGGGCAAACTAGACCCTTCACATTTTCAAATAGTGAAGCATTTTTCTGTTAAATATTTCCATGTACTTTGTTTACTACTATGTCCGTGTGTTGGGTATGAATAAAAGGACAACATATCAAATAGTTAGTCCAAGAGATAGTCTGAGTAGCAGATTGATGCAAAAGTCAGAGTTGAAGTAGAGGAGTCAGCAAGAAATTTTCCTGTGTTGAACTTATTTCTTCTCATATGGAAACTGGACTAAAAAAAAAAAAAAAAAAAAAATTTGTGAAACAGACGAACAATTTCTGTAATATAAAAATTTTGGATTCACTTTACCTGCTTTCTTCTTTTCCTTTGAGTTGAATATTTTTAAAAGGCCAAATTTTCAATGCTTCAACCATCCACAAAGTCTTCAATAAATTTATAGGTTTTTCAAACAAAGAATTCTTTAGAAATTAAACTAACAATTTGTTGGCAATGTGAAATAAATTATAAAAAGTTCAAGTTTATTTCAAAAGAATCATTCCTTTTTCTGCAATTCTGAAGAAAATTTTTTTAAACAAATTGACAACTACTAAATAGCTACTCCAGTTAGAAATTTGGTAATCAACTGGTTTCTTATAAATTTTGATATTAAACATCAAAATTTCACAAAGTCAAACATTTGGCCAAAAGCATCAAATGAGTTCAGCTTCAACATTAATGTATTATTGGCTTAACAGAAAATCAATTTAAAACTATCAAGAAAATGACACATTCAATCAAAATTAGGGATAATGAAAGAATAGTAAAAATCTAACAGTTTTCCTGCCAAGAATTTGCAATTATGCCAAATCAAGATGTTACATAAAAAAGTGAAATTTGTTAGCTAAAATAAAACAAAGACCAAATTCGGTCCCCTCCTCTAAAAATCTTGTATTTTATAGTCATTGACATTATTTGTACTACATTCAATCATAGAAAGTTGTAATGCAATTATCCCCAATACCAACCCTACCCCAATCACATATGTCCAGCCTCCATTTCTCAAAGATAAAGTGAATTTTTCCCAATGAGATGTTCAGTCCTTTTCTCCCAACCCATCTTTCAAGCAATTAGCAATTTCTAAGTTTAAAAAAAAAATAATTTAAAAACTGAAAACACCTACTGCATATAATAGAATCAAGAGAAAAGATTGCAACTATGCAATTTCAACAGAATAGTAATAAACTTACTAGAAAAAAAAAAAAAAAAAATCTTCAAAAGCTATAGAATTGTAGTAGACAAGGTTGCTGCTGATCACCAGTTTGGATCAAGAGGTGTTACTATTTGTTACTGCTGAGGTGGAAAAGTTTCCAAGTAAAGGAATTCAGCATTTTCAAAAGAAAAAAAATTTCAACACATGGAGTATTTTTATACATATTTATTTAAACAACAACCTAGATCACAAAGACAAAGAAGAAATTAATAGTAAAAGATATAAAATATGTAATAAAAGATAGCTTAAGAAAAAAAAAAAAAAAAAAAAAAAAAAAAACATTTATAGACTTAGCCATAGATAGATATAGAGAGGTCCATGTGGTCATTTGCCATGGGAAAGGAATTGCCCTCAACACAGACAAGTTCCATCCCAGAGTAGAAAAAGAGTTTATTTCCTTTTTTTTTTTATAGTCCTAAATAGGACACATAGCAAGCATCCTGACAGAAAAGGTGGGATAATTCCCACAATCTTATCTTTTATCAACTATGAATATGAAATTTAACATGAATTTTTAAAAATAGATAGAATTTTTAAAAATTTAATAGGGAAAACAGTTTTAAAATAACAGAAAATTTTCAACTCTAGGACATACAAGTAAATTTCTACAATAAAAAAAAAAAAAAAAAAAATTAACATGCTTAATGGTTCATATATTGCTGGTATTTTTTTTTTAAAAAAAAAAAAAAACAAAAAAACCTATGCATAATATGCAAATATTACACAAAGTTTGGCTGAAATCAACATGTGCTCCCATTTGAGATATCATATTGGGTGCTACTTTAGTTTTGTGGTCTACTAAGTCATTTACAGTTTAGCATATAGTTTATCACCATTACAAGAACTTTATGCTGCAAGATGAAAAAAAGAAGCTGAATAATATTAAATAATGGTTTATCATTAATGACATACACTTAATCATACAAATCATAAACATCAAAAACAACTAAATAGTACAAATACGTTAATGGTCATCATTATGAAACAATTCATTGGCAGGTTAGGGTTAAGGTTAGTACTAGGGTAAAAATAAGGGAAACATAAAAGTTAGACCACAAATTATATTGACCAGTCAGGAGCACTCAGGTTAAAAAGGTAAAAAAAAAAAGTTAAAGACAGGTAATAAATTCATACCATGAGATGCAGACTGCACACTAAAGATCATTTCACAGCATAGACTATGAAAACTATGGTAGACCACATGCTAAAGTAATACCTCATATTCACTAGTATGCTGTTGCAACAAAAACTTCTTTGATCATCATAGGTAAGAGTATACTCTAACAACTTCTAAAATGCTGTAAAACATTAAAATGTTTATAGGTAGCAAGAAAGAA
Source organism: Acanthosepion lycidas (assembly GCA_963932145.1). Taxonomy (NCBI): domain Eukaryota; kingdom Metazoa; phylum Mollusca; class Cephalopoda; order Sepiida; family Sepiidae; genus Acanthosepion; species Acanthosepion lycidas. Next base: position 8,096,499 of record OZ010583.1, read on the forward strand.
GCAAATTGGCTACAACTAGAGTCAATGAGGAACATTAGTCTCACCTAAGCCTTGATCACATGTGATCAAAGATCAATAAACAGTATTTCTAAATCCTATTCTCCTAGCTTGCACTTTCACATACAGTTAAAAAGAGTAAGGACTATTATTCTATGATACCTGTATCATACTACATACAAGGTCAAAGAAATTGGACAATTTCTCTCCTCTATTCCTTATAAGCATAGGTTTCCAGATTTATAAAAAAAATAAAGGCCTTATATAACTTAAAATCAGTGTGATGCTTAAATGTTTTGAACACCCCCTCCATTATAAGCAATTCAAATCAGGAAGAATGGTTAAGAACTTCCGTTCAATATAATGATAATAGAAACTATCATAATAAAAACAAATTTACCTACATCCTCACTCACCCAGGTTAAAAAAAAAAAAGAAAAGAAAAGAAAATATAGTAAAAAATTCAAGAGTAGTGGCATATATGTATATGTGGGTAGTGCTAGATACAAAACCACATTTATGCAAAAAAAAAAAAAAAAAAAAAAAAAAAAATTCCCTGGACACTCTTATCAGTACCATTAATGTTCAAATTGCTTTTGAACAGAAAATATTCACAATTGCTCAAACTTCTCTAAAAATATGGAGTCATCATTGAAAGCAAACTTTAATAAAAATGAGGGCAGCTCTTTAGCTATTAGTACACTTATACTAAATAAATAAGCACAAGACATGGAAGAGTAATGAACTTGACCTTAAAAATAAATCTGTTTTAGTCAAGTCGAGTTATATAATTCTATTAAGCAATCATCAACTAATCTTCTAAAAGTAGTAACAGTTTTATTTGGATAAAGGTCATTGTTACTGACTGAACAACACGACGGTTGCTACTGAATTGTAGAGGATCAGAAACTTGGTGGATAGAAGGTAGGGGAGAGTAAAAGACAGAGCGGAAGTTAAAGAGAAACAAGTAAATAGATAAAAGCAGGAAATATTGGAAATGAGAAAAGGAAAACAAAAAATAAATAAGAGAAAGCAAAGAGCAAGTGGTTACAAAGACTACATTGCAAGACTGGTAATGAAAAGAAGCCAAAAATATGTTGAGTTGGTGAGGTATAAGTAAAACAAGAAATAATTACAAGACTCATCACCTTTCAACATCTGAAAGCCATGATTAATCAATATGCAAACATTGGAATACTGAAGAGATTTGAAGACTAAATATTCTGCAATGTATCATATTGCCTTTTTCAAGAGCAAACTGTTTCAGTAAAACATTAATAAATTTCATTTTTACACCAGTAGCCTCAAAAGATGAAAGAAAAAAAAAACTACTTAAATTGTAAGACAATGAAATGGTTATCTTAGGAATTAATAGATTAAATGAAATGTACAGCACATAATACATCCTGTCCTTTAATACTGCTAATTTTCTTTTCTTTCTAACATTAATTTGGGGTTTTTGTTGATGCAGAGATTTTATTTCTAGAACTTTTTCTAATGCAGTCCCAAGTTCAACTGAGAGGACAACCTTTGCTTGATTTTTTTTCTTTTTCAATTCTCATCTCATATTACAAATAAAACTATCAATAGAAAACAGAACAGGCTGTAGCTTGTTTATAATGTAAATTAAAGATAATGTGTATAATTTAATGGAAAAATACAAATGGGTTGCATGATCAACTGAATTTGTTATCTTAACTATACAATATTTATATGGCTTCTGTCAGAGATCAAAACAAAATCATCTTTTATGTTAGGCACAAAAGTATCCAAGCCTAATTTAAAACTTAATACACCTTCAAGTTGATGTTTTATTAACTATCAAAACAATCACCATAGAAAAGATGTATCTTTATTGTCCTCTCTTTCTATAATTTCATCACAAAAATGTCATTTTAATTTTTTGCTAATTATCAATAAAATATATACAAATAATCATAATGAAAGTTATTTATACAAACATCTAGTGTAGCAACTGTAGGCTGTCAATTTTTGAATCTGAAGTCAATGTTTGGTTATGTTGATGAAGACTGTGCAGCACTCTTTATTGCATTCTTTGTAATTGTGACATGCAAGTAATAAGACCATGATTAAGAGGACTAGTTACAAACCAGGATGCAAGTAAAATTCACTAAATATTATCAATATTTAATTGAAACTATTTACATTATTCGGCCTATTGTCCTCATCTTTGTCATATTCACAACATTTTGTCCATTGTACATGCTGACTTTCTTCAGGTGATATACGTTGGAATTTTGAACCGAACATACAACAGCTGAAATGTTAAGACAATAAAGATAAAGACAACAGTTTGAATAGTGTAAATAGTTACAATATGTCACAAATATAGACAGATCCTGAAGATGGCCAGAGCGTACAACGACCGAAACATCGTGAATATGGCAATAAAGATAAAGGCAACAATCTGAACAATGTAAATAGTGTAAATAGTTACACTATCACATCTCAGAAATATAGACAGATATTTAGTTAAGAGAGAAATATTTTTAGTTGCTACTTACCAAACTAATTTGCTTATGTTATGAGTAAAATAGATCAAATCCTCATTTACTTTCATCTAAAATATGAAGAACTGTACTTTTAAAAAGGGTCTCATATAGACATACGCCCAAAGATGAACAAATAAAAATGTTACATGAAACAGTACAATCTGCCTATATTTCTATGAAAGAAAAGGTCCCGAAATTCTAATGACATTTTAGTCAGCAATGTTGTTTATTTATAAAATCCTATTGTACTGAAAAGCAACTGGTTATGTTTTAAAGGTCAAGATATAGCAGCCTGCTAACGAAAATTCCTCTTGCATCAAATCACTGTTTTGAAGCAAATTTTAACAAGTTCAAAAAATGAATATGAAGTAAAACAAACAAAAACAAAAAAAAAACAAAAAAAAAAAAAAAACAAACAAAAACAAAAAACAAATGAATAGTTGAAGTATCCATCTATACTGGGTAAAAAGTCAGGATTTAGATCAAACTGACTATACCAACAATAAAACTATGATTATACTATTTGTAACAGAGTTGTATCAACCTGATAAGAGACTCGGAGTTGGTTGCATGTGATGCTGTAAGCATCAGGAGTTACATCCTCTTCTACAATGAGCTGTTGAGAGAAGACATACTTACAGTAGGTGGCACTGACTATTTACATACAAATGATACTGGGCAGGTATTAGCCAATAGTCAGTGTGGGTCTAGGACTGGAAGAGCTATGTAACACCATTCTTTTCTCAGTCATGAGAGAGTGCTCTCAATGTGAGGTGCACTTCTGGATTCTTCCAGAAGGATTGGCAAGAGGAGGAGTAGATGCTGCGGTTGTAGTATCTGTTCTGTGCTGGAAGCCTTCTCTCCTTCCTTGCATCCCCCCCACTGTTGTGTAACGTCTGTTACATAGCAGTGGCATGACATGCTATGACTAGCTTAGACAAGCTAGGACCAGCGGCCCGAGTGGAAATACTCCAGTCCCCACATTAAAAACTGACCTTGTGTCACAATCTGGCTCAGTGTGTTGGGGAAGGGGTATCAAGGTAAATCTCAAGTACTATCAATGTGTAGACAACTAGACAAGATGAACACACTATTATTATACTAACAATAGAACTATTCCTTTGTATTTTAAGTGTAAAACGTTAAGAGTCAAATTGTGTAAAAGTGCTATAATCCTGAAAAGTAGTCCTATATAACATAATACCAAAAGGAAAGATACATGAAATTTGAGAATGTTACACATAACTGTTTTCTTATTGTTACTATCTACTCTTGTACTGTCATTGAATAATAGTCTAAAAAAGAAGGAATACTGAAATGGTCCCAGCTACTCTGAACCACATTCCAATAATTTGGCCAAATATCAGAATTTATTTTGGAATTCATTCTTAAGTCTTCCTCAAACTGTTCAGCACCCCTCACAGTATTAAAAAAAAAAAAAAAAAAAAAAAATTTAATTTGTTTTTGGTGAATTTCCACTTAACCTCATTAAAAGTAAAAAAATATTTGGGGAGAAAATTAAGTGAAATTACTTTTTCAAAAAACAAATATCTTTCTTGTCTAGAAAAATTACCATCTTACACCAAATTAAGGAAATAAGCCATGACAAACAAAAAGATTTGTTAAAATCTCCTAAAGAGGTGCTTAAAAGTTCTGAACCAAACAAACATCATTTCTGCACTTACTTGTAAGTCTGTACACAAATTGCTGTAAACAAAAGGATTTGGTACTACATAGTGAATAATCAAACACTTGCCAATTTATAAGGGTATATTCATACAGCAAGTATTCATACAAACAAGTTTGATTAAAATTTTCAAGTAAGATGTTGATTGGGATTGAAATTGTGGATAAACTGTCCAAAGATCAATGGGTGTTTTCAAGTACTTTCAACCATCAGTTATTTTCAAGAACCATGTGGCGTTTATGTGGTAGGCAAAATTTTATTGGCTATATCCTAATTTTCTTTAGAACTCTGAATGCTTAAATAGTCTACAGTGATGTCATGCATAATGGTTAATGGGAGTGAGACTGCACACTGAATATAAAAAGTATTTGAATATGGGAAAGATTATACATCTACATAAGCCCAGATCCTGAAAATGACCAGACATTATCTGAACAAATATAATAGAACAAGTGTTTGTATGACAAAACACTTATATAAGATGAGTTAGTGTTATCAGGAAGTTCCAACTTGGATCTGCTAGCAGAGTCTATAACTAATTCCAATTATGTGAGAAAACTAAATTGCTCTGTGATGGTCTTCATGGATGAGTTCACAAATTTGTTCCACATTTTCTGGCATTTTCTGGCATTTTCTGGCTAGTGATTGGTTAATCATCTGTAACCAATACCCATACTTGCCTTGAGATATGTGCACCACTCAAAAATCAATGTTCAAACTAAAGAATGTTGACCAATAAAGTATTGCAGGAATCACAGTAGTAGATTTGCCTGTGTTCAACATAAAAATGTTCACTGAAACTTGAAACATTTTGAGGATCTCACCAACAGATTTGTTAAGCTTCATTCCAAATTAAGATGCAAACACGAGAAGCACTAATTAAAAACTTGTAGATATTTCGTTACTAGAATCTGCATTTGTTGTTTTTACTATTTATAATTTTAATCATTATATCTACTACTTAGGATTTAAATTGTTCCCAGAATATGATTTGGGGACATTGACTGGCTTTGCTTTCTACTCATTAGTTTATAAAGATTTAATCATAACCAAATTTTATTATCAAGAAACAGTTACACACTTTGCCTAGATAAATAAAGTAATAATAATAATGTTATATGAAGTCATTTGCTAATAATGAGAAAAAGTGCAATACAAACCGTTAAAATAAATAAAAAAAATTGATATAAAAAGAAAGGATTAAATTCTACATGTTTATTAGTTTAGAAAAGCCACTAATGTATCAGAACTATTTGAAATTGAAATGATACCTTCCATGCCACAAGTTTACCAATAAAAAAAAAAAAGTTGTTTTATAGAGTTCTATAAATAGAAAGAATGGCAGTGAGATTTGAAGCAGATTGGATATGCATCACAAGATCCAATCCACTGAGAGATATTTACATTTACATGATAGAGGCAACAGACTGCTTTCAGACTGAGTGTTGACCTCAGAGGTACACTTTTATATTTACATATACTCTATCCCTGATATTGAGCACTTTAATCCATAAATATGGCATAACTTAAAAGTATATTTTTATTATATTTACATATGGATTTATTATGGAATCACCTACAAATGATGATACCCCTACTAACTTTTTATAAAAAGCTTAATTTTGTTCTAAACTAAATTTAGCAGCAATTTTATTATTTCTATGGGAATATTGCACAATAAATAAAAATTATATTAACCATTATTTATGATTAAATTCTGAAGCATTAAAACACTTGTCAAAAATAGGAATTGTTGACATTCAAATATGATTATGCCCCCATGAAAACAAAAGGTTATTTGAAATTAAAATTTGGTGTGACCTCCTTTATTTTCTATTACTGCTTGTAATCTTGACACTATTGACTTAACTAAATGATGTAATGGTATAACCTGTCACCCCCATGATTGACTACACTATAGGTAGTAGCTACCTATAAGTATCTAAGTCAACATACTACAGAGTCAAGCTGGGATGTGTTGAGTAAGACTCGTGCGAGAACTACTGACCTTCCAATAATAGCACTCACTACTGGATTGACTTGCGATGACCTTGTGCATAACTGTTACCTTTATTCTTATTGTACTGGGTTTTTTATAATAAACCTTTACTTATTCTATCCACCTTGTTTTTCAAGTATATATTCCTATTAGCATGGAATATAACACTAAATTTGAACAGTCACTTGAAGGTTTCTCTATTCAAATAATATACATTCTTTAAAATCTATCTTGTTAGATGGCAGTTATTACTCTATTTTTTCATTTCAAGACATTCCAAAAGTATTCATTTGGAATTAAACCTGGGGAGATTCTCAAACAATTCAACTCTTTTAGCTTCTTCAGAAACTCTGGGCTTTTTTTTTTTCCCCAGCAAAATGTTTTGGATAATTATTATACTGAAAAAAAAGTCTGAATGAAAGCAACATGTTTTCGTTCTATAGAGGTCTTCTGTATTCATTATTCTTTCAATGAAATGCAACTCACTACTGCCATTCATTTCCAGGCCATGACATTTCTGTAATAATGCTTAACTGTTGAGACCAAACCCTTTTCTTTATGTACCTCACTATAATAATAGTGAAATTTGTAGAATGCCATCAAACCAAAATTGGTTGATTCCATTGCATCTGACCACAGTACACGGTCCCAAAAACATTTAATTTTTATCCTTGTTCTCCTAGACAAACTCTAAACGGGTCTCAGAATCTGACCTGACTCAATTTCAGTAGCTGTTTTCCATTGAAAGCACTCTTCCTGGTTGTCACAGCTTTGATAGCAGTGAAGTGGCTGTAGAGCATTTTCTAGAGAACAAAAAGAATCTTTCGTGTGAAGTGGCATACATCACCACTCATAGTGGTGATCTCACGGCATGTAAGGCACTCAGTATTAGAATTTCCCCAACAGTTAATGAAATACACATGGTTGGCCACTGCTAATTGTATAATTTTCCAAATTATGCCGTTATATCCCTTGCATTGACCATTGCACTGCAGGTTATATTAGGTTGTCCTATTATGGGCTATTCATTGTTCATGCAGGAACTGCTTGACATGCTCAGAAATAAAGGCACACTCTTGGTCCAAGTGAATATAGGCAGATAACTTGAAGACAGAAGTGGGGAACAGAGAGCTGGGATTACTGTTTTTACAGTTACATCAGAACAGCAAATCATGAATGGGAAGCATGACAATTCATCTATTATTATTATTATTATTATTAATAGTAGATATTTGTTTTTAGTTTTAGACAGGAGTGTTATAGATCTTTGTGTCGCTTAAGGAGGCCTTCTTTGCAGATTATTGTACTGCACATTCTTGAAAGTGTGTCAACCACAGTGTTTTGTTTCCTGGGGTGATATGTGATATTGAACAAGAAACTGGTAAGTGCCACCAGGCTATTTTTCTCATTTTACTTGTGACTTCACAGTTGAACTTAAACACCACTGACTTTTGATCCATTATTAATTTTTATAATTATCACTTCACACTGTAAAAAATATTAATTGAAAAGCAGAGAAAGAGATAAACCTGTGCATTATGCATTTCATAATCTTCTCTTTAATGAATTTACAAATTCTGGTACCTGTCACTTTGCTGATAGCAAGATGATCAAATTCCAAATCTAAATTCTTTGTCTATTTAAAATACTAACCTTACTAGAAAATATATTCAGTTTAAATACAGTAGTAGTCAAAAATGACTTCAAAGAAAGAAAGGGAAATTATTATGCCCTATAAAACAGATGTAAATTTTATTCAAATTGTGTGTACAGATTTTAATTTAATGGCATGCTTAAAAATATTTCTACAAAAGAAAAAATAGTTTTGAAAAATAATTTTATTTATTACCTAATAATTTCAAAAATGTGAAGTAAAATTTTGTAATTATTTGTGTGCAGGTTTTTTAACACTTTTTTATCGTCTCTGACTTTATGACTATTGCTCAGCCCAAGGTAGAGATTGTCTAGACTGAGTGGAAGGAAAATGTATTTTTTTATTATTATTCTAACATATTATTCTAATATCATATTTCAAACTCAGTCAAACTATGTGACCATGTGTCTACATTAAATGGCACAAGCATTAGTTAAGTCACCCACTCACTAAAAGAGACAGTCATATAAATCATATGCAAAACCACAAAATCCCATGAAGACTATGTGCAAGAAAGAATCAACTTTTCTTTTATAATATAGATTTATTTTAAATTTTCTCTTTCTAAATATAATTGATACAATTTTTAACCTAGAATAATCTTAAATTTGTTTAATACAAAATTTAAAAAAAAACAAAAACAAGATGATTTATTTGATTTTTGCTGATCTATAAGTGGAACACCTGATGTTGAATGTAAGATTAACTATATAAATGTAGATATTTACTCTACTTAAGTGTTCTGAATGTTCTACTGTACAAAAGGCATAAAGAAGATCAAACTTTACTTACAGTCACTTATAACATGTGACCAGTAAATATTTATATGGGTCTGTAAGAGATATTACCGTAGTGCAGCATTTGTGCTGGTTAAAAATTAATTCATAATTGGACAGCCTTAAAGATGATGATGACAGGTTATTATCTTAAGACGAGGATTGATTTTATAGAATTTTCCTGGAAGAAAGTGATGTGCTTGCCTCACCTGGAAAATCACTGAAAACGTTTTATTTTTCTTTAGCAAGATGAATACACGGAATAATGAGTGAAAAAAAAAAAAAAAAAAAAAAAAAGAAAAAAAAGAAAGAGAGACAGAGAGAGAGAGACAAAGAGGCATAGAAAGAGAGAGACAAAGTGACAAAGAGTAAAGAGAGAGAGTATGAAAGGAACAAAGTTTGAAAGAACGAAAGAACAAAAGAAATCCTAATGATGGAGATAGGCTTACATATTTTGAACCATCACTTCACAATCAAACATCTGAATAGACATCCAGAAAGAGGGTCAACCTGACCTGATTACACTTCTCTATAAATATGTATGACTGCTGTCAAACAGAAAGTCACTTGATAAGTTCTGTACTAAAAATAAAATTCATCAGAACCATATTTATATTAAAAGGAAAATGTTTCTGCAGTTATGATGTAGTCTATAAGAATTAAGATGCGTGTTTCACAAAATGCCTTGTCCAATTTCAACCAAACTGAATATATATCTATAATGCGCCTCAGCTCTATAAAATTTTGAAAGTGGTTGTATTACTTCAGAGACCAACCTCAATTATTATTATTATTAGGTTGGTGCAAAAATAATGTCGTTTTCTCACATATGTTACTATGTGAGAAAACAACATTATTTTTGCATCAACCTAATAATTGGAACAGTTTTGCCTGTCAGAAGTGTACAAATAATCCAGAGAACAGGATAGAATTCATGCTAAACTACAAAATAGATCTACGACTTCATACACAATGATTACCTCTGTATTCTTTATAAAAAAACAATGTGCATGTTTATCTGATATGCCCTTAGATTGCAACCAAACTTTGTATTCAGTCAATACATTGCTCACATTGCTGTAACCAAAATCTAAGACAATGATACAGATTCTCAAAATAAATATCCAATCAATAAGAATATATGCAAAGTTTAAAGGTCATATAGAATTCCATTTCAAATGTACACTTTGTAATGATATTAACTTTTTAAATTTTTCATTTACAAGAGAAAGGGTCAGTTTTTACTTAAAGACTATAAATAGTTACAATATCTTATAGGTTTCATCAAACTGAAATAAATGTATAAATATTAGCAAATTACTGAAGTCTAAAGAGAGTATTTTTAGTTTAGAATTAATATCTTTGAGACAATTGAGTTGGATATCTGCTGGAAGACTTGTGAGGCACTGTGAGAGAAGCAGTGTGAGAAATGACTGGGTCATGAAATATAAACCAGGTGTTCATTTTGTACTCACAATCAAGGCAGTAGTTTTGACAACAGGTAAATATAGAAATGAAGAGATTAGTGCCAGACACAAGTTTTCCAAAATGATATACACGGCATTAGCCACAGCTCTTAAAATAAAATGTCGAGTTCTATCCAGGAGGAGGCTGAATAAAATTTTTAAGTTTTATGGAACATAGATGCATATACATTAGTAATGTAATGCCAAATGTATGTCTTTATAGTGGAAACTTAAAGACTAACTATTAAACTTTTTTTCTTTTTTTTTTTTTTTTTTAAGATCCAGTTTTCAAACATAACCCTCTGACATGCTGGACAGAGATTGATAGGTGTTTTTAACTGTTTAAAATGGTAGCATAGACATGTGTAAAGCAGAACATTCCATTCTAAAGTGCTTCAAATATCAAGAAAAACTAGGTTGTTGTTTTACAGACAAGAAATCTGTATTTCAAAGAAGTCAGTGTGGGAACAAATAAATTTAACAGACAATGACATCCCAAATTAGTATTCGTTATAGATTAAACTTTACAAATACAAAAATAAACTGCTTTCTCTCTGAGGTTTAAGAACTGAGTCCAAGAGCAATAACATTTGTTGCCAGACATGTTTGAAACATTTCCAAAGATCTTAGATTACTGGATACAAAAGATTAAAAGCAAAGACAGTAGAATTAACTGTTAAGATGGTGTGAATTATCATATACTCACCTCATTAACAAAGAAAGAAAAAGGTAAGACAATATGTTAAAATACCTTGTTCCCACACACACCCTACTTACCAGAACAGTTCCTAGAAATTTACAAAATGAAACATTATATGGGATTTAATATGTTAAACTTCAAGCAAATACTTAAACATTCTGTTACAGCTTCATTCATCCAGATCTCATTATTCTCTAATTAAAATGATGAGGGAAATCTTATACAAGTCTATTTAATTCTTAACAATTAACTAAATTATTATTGTACATCATTTATTTACAGAAAGAATATATATGGAAAAAAAAAAAAAAAAAAAAAGGAGAAAGAAAGACTATCATACAGTTAGTTTTATGTTGATAAATGATGCACTAAGTTCTTTTATTGCTCGTACATTTTTAAATAGATTTAACACATTCACATGGTGTTTATATACATAAATATGTAATTTTTGTCAAACATAAGTTGGAAATAGTACTTGTAACCATGATGACAATCATAAAAAAAAAAACATGCAAAATAATATTAACATCTAAAGTAGTTAACTTGAAAGACTGAACCAATTTCAGCAAAAGCAAAGAAGTTCCAGTCAGTTGCCAGAATTGTTTGGCTTCTTACCACAAAAAAGAAAAGAAAAGAAAAAAAGCACAAAATAATCTTCTAAGCAAGCTGTCCATTCCTTGTAAGATTTTTGATACGTCTGTGATAGAGATATTGAATGCTCCAACCAAAGAACTTGGAAGCAAACAGGCATCCATAAATTCTTTAGCAGAGTCAAGCAGCTGTAAGTTTTCATTGCTATCCAAACAAACCACTGCCTCTTGGTAAAGCAGACAAATGCCAACAAATATTGGCTCTAAATACAGACAAATTTAATCGAGTAAACAATCCAGTTCCTGCCTCTGAACATATTGGAACTGGATAGGCCATTCTATAGATTGCTCTTACATCATGCACAAAAAAAATTCTGATTTTCTTGCATAAGTTTCAGCTGAAGACACCTGCAAATATGCACTTACCAGCTGTTTTTTTTTGTTTTTTTTGCTATAATAAAAAAGTCTTTACAGGAAATATCAGTTCACTGGTATTAACCCATTGTACCTTCAAAGTCACTGGAAATTCTAACAAAGCAGATTCATTTTTAGAGTGTTAATATTGTGAAATGTCATCATTTAAAAAATGAATGACCATGATTTTAAGGCGATTTAAAGATCAAATTATAATCCACAGTTAAAAATTTGAAGGATAATGAAAATTGCTCAGCAAAGAAGTGACTCAAAAAAAAAAAAAAAAAAAAAAAAAAAATGATGGTTGATCAGATTTTGGGAAGTAAGCTGGGCAGAAAACCCTTCAGCATCCACTCATATACATAAAATACTTGACTTCATGACCAAGTCAGTTAAGGGATGCAGGTTCAAATCTTGCCAGTGAGTGCAAATTTTTTTTTTTTTTAATAAGATTTCTCAAACATTCAGGCCAATAAATGAAAATAAATATTCTGTTTAATAAATAAACAGAGAGTCTACTCAAATATGAGCATTCACTAAAAATGACATTTAAAGTGATAAAAAAAATCTGTTGGATTAATAAAAAAAAAAAAAAAAAAAAAAAAAAATCCATTCAAAAATTCTGCATAAAATGTTATATTTTTACATCTTTACCCAAAATATGAAATAATTCATCAGGTAAAATGAAAGGAAATAAACCCATCAGTAATTTGCTAATATTTATTTCAGTTTGATGAAACCTATAAGATATTTAACAACTTTATGTTACAAGAGTCAAATATGCAGCCTAATTTGATCTTTCAAGTTTTTCTTGATTAAAATATATTGGATTTATTTTTTTTTAATTTTAATCAAAAGCAACTGAAATTAAGATGAAAGAAATATTAGTAAAAAAAACTAGCAGCATGGCCCGGCGTTGCCCATGCTTGATTCAAAAATCGTACAACACATACAGCAATCGCTATCACTTGACTTAAAATAGTTTTGCCCTTCCTTGCCTTTAAAGGAGTGCCCTTTGCCATGCTGATGTTGCTACATGCCTTACTTCTTGCCTATCTCACACTGCAAATTTTTTCTAAGCTCTATACTAAACATTAAATCTGTTACGAAAAAAGAACTAAACAAAATGAACAAAAAACAATCAGCTTTAAAAAAAGGACTCGTAACTGGAAAAACCAAATGAAAAAAGAATGTTAACAACAAATATTTTTTCACACCTAACCCAGTTCTGCGGAATCAGAATCAACGTTGAGCTTAAGCAAGCGAATGAGCCAATTGGAGTAAAGTGCCATGCAGATTTAAATTTTTTCCACTTGTGATGAATGCAGCTATCGATTTTTTTTGCATACTAGCATGCTAGTTAACATTCATGTCAGTCAGCTGTTGGCTCTCATGCTGGCCAATAGAATCTTCCTGCCTATTCGTGGCTCTCACTCTGGCCAGTAGAAAATGGCTGCAAACTAGATGAAAACTGCCGTAGAAGCATGAAAAAATTGATTATTTCCACTATCGATGGGAGTTGGGAAATGCAACTTGGAGCATGTGCATGTAAATTTTGGTGCAAATCCGTCGAAAATTGCAGCCATCATTCGTTACACACACATCCTGCCTTTTATAGATAGAGATAAATGATTGTTGGTGATATTTTTAAAAAGGCATTAATTTCTGAATTCCAAATATAAAAATCTTTAAGTCACTAAAATTATGGAAAAAAAGTTTTAAATCTTTTTAGACAAGCAATACCAGCAAAATTCAAATTTAGTAAATAAATGTTTCAAAATGAATGCATTTATTTCAATGTTGAAATAATCAAATTATTGCAATTTGAGTTCCATTCTTTCTTGCATTTTCACACCAATTCACTTTTTGAAAGCAATAAAAATAATTGTGTCAAATTCAAAGAATAGTAGATGAAGAAGAAAAGAAAAATGACAATTACATGAGGATATCAACTAGCTGAAATATTAACAACACAATCTGAAGTGTTTCAGTTTATTTTTGCATTGCCAGAAAACAAGTCACAAAGTGTTATGATAACAGATTGTAAGACAGCATTAATTAGCACAATTTGTAAGAGACTAAATTGTAAATCAAAAGATTTCATTTTTCCAGGTGGAAGTTCGTATTGCAGGTCGGTAAAGTTTTGGTCCACAAACACAGCTAAAAGACAAACAAGACAGAAAAAAAAACACCGGAGAGCCATATAATGAAATCATCATATATGCTAGACTATGATGACCTCCTCAATAAGCCTAGCATATAAATAAATTAAATATAGGATCCATTAATAAACAAAGAGAAATAACAGAAAGGCTTCAACAGCAGTAAGGAAAGAGAAACCTCAGTGAATACAATCTAGCATGTCCAGTGTTATCAGCATTCAGATTAGGTTTAAGGCTCCACGTTCTAAACTCAGGATTGAATGGATTGTTTTGCAAATATGGTGATAAAATAATTGTTAGTTCAACCCACAGGTTGAGTAATACAGACTTAAACTCAGCGGAAACAAGACTAACAATAAATGAGCAGTAGTAAAAAGAACAAGATATTCCTAGATATGAGCAATGGAATGAGAACAATCTACCTCAAAAGATTAAATAAAGGGTTCAGTTCAAAATTCCTTGAAGGTTATCCAGATTGACAAACACCTGAAGAAGCCTGGACAGCACAACAGTTGAAACATAATAAAAACAAAGATGAAGATGACAGTCCACATGTAAATAATGTAAATAGGTTTATCCTGTCCATGTATGATGAGTATATCACTAATAAAAGACATGTATGAATAGTAATTCAGTATTTTAATAGAAATGGATATAAACTTAAGTCATTTTGAAGTGCAATTTTAAATTTAAAGAAGACATGAAATGCACAAACTGATTCTGAGCTGTTGATTTCTTTTCTGTATACAGTAAATGTGCATCAAAAACAGATTTGCAGTTTCTATCTTTTTTAATAAGAAAAATTTAAAAAAGATTAACTTCATACAAATGACAAGTTGATAAATCAAAGATATGAGTAAAAGTTATTTCAAACATTCATTGAAAAAAATTTCAAAGTTTGGAGTTAGCAGTAGCAGTGCCCAATAAGAAAAACATTTTATTTTTTTCGTTTTTCTATAAGAGGTGAGAAAATAGAAACTGACAGTTAAGTTTATAGGAGAAGAAAATATTTTTATCTGTCAATATCTGTTCAGAAACATAAATGGATCTACGGCAGATCAATTTCACCTTCTTCCTTTGTATATTACTAAAGTTTAATTTTAACAAATCTCAGAAGAGTGAAATGGTCAAATACATCAGTTTCAAATTTCTATTCCAATTAAACTAATTAAACCATATTGTAAGTAGTATGGTTAAAATTTACAAAATAGTCTTATGTTTAAAATGGAATCAAATTCTTATATTTTTATTATTCTAGTGTTTTTATGAAAAGTATGGAGCCAATTCCATTTCCATATCACCAGTCATCTTAGGAAGAAAAAAAAAAAAAGAAGGATAACCAAGAACATGGAAAATCCATTATATATATATATATATATATATATATATATATATATATATATATATATATATATGATTAATTGCTCAGCAAATGTCAAATAAAAATTAACGAAACATGAACTCTGCACTTATAGTCTATGATGCCAATAGAATAGCATTGTCTTTTATTGACCTTTCAATATACCATCCTGCTCTCAACGGATACAAACTTCTCCCACATAAAAATTTCCCATCATTTTTATGCATAAAGATCATAATATTTAACATATCTGAGATGACAGTTTTGTGTGCTTTTAAATGGTAACAAGAAAAACACCAGGGACTGAAATGACATATTTACAAATATACAAGTTGCCACTGAATAAAATTAAACATGAAGCACTGACAAAAACTACATTGATAAATTTGAAAATAAGTGTGATGTTAAGAAAATATAAAAATAATAATGAGCAAATATAATTTAAAATTCACTTGTACATTATAAATCTAAAATCTATAAAAATACTGTTATGAAATTACCTTCAGGACATGGGCTATCATGGCTCTCCCCAACTTCGTATCCTTCATAGCCAGGACATTGAGATATTTCTTAAAGTTGGATTTTTTAATAACTAAGTAAAATTTGACAAAGATAAATAGAATGAAAACAACAAATACCTAACTACATTGAAGATGTTTACATATTTTATGGGAATGTTGCCAATTGTAAAGAGATTCATTAGAAAAGCATTAGAAACATGCCTCAAAGATTAAAATGATTAAAATAACAATGAAGATAGAGATTAGTACCAGAAGAAACAGCCGTTTTGATTTAGCAACAGGGAATCAAAAAGAAACCTTGTTTAATTATAAACAGAAAAACCAAAAAAATATAAAAAAAATTTAAAAATTGCAAAAGAACAAACCAGAAACATACAACAGCAAATTATCTATTATATATAACAAATAGTTACATTATGTTGCATCCAAAAATGAAACAAGACTCCAAGAATACATCCAATTTAAAAAAAATAGAATATAAATCATACAAACGCTCTAAGAAAATTCTTTAATTCACTAGCTTAACAGGAAAATCTTTTGAAGTTTTTACCAAAGATGAAAGTTGTGTCTATTCTTTTCATTTTTACAATCTAGTAATTAAAGAAAGCATATTTTTTTCAATCTTAAACTTGCAATGATTCACATTATAGTGCATCCAAATAAAAATAGAATTTGTGTCCAAAATTATTATGTATGTACAAGGGATCACTGAAAGTTGTCCATCCAGTCCAGTTCCCAAAAATTCATTAAGTAACCAAACATCAGGAAAGATATTTTTAAGGTTTTCTTGGTTGGGCTTTTCAGTGTGTGTGTGTGTGTGTGTGTGTGTGTGTGTGTGTGTGTGTGCATAAAATTTATTTAAAATGTTCAAGACTTTATATTATTTAAATGATTTACATTTAGACTAATGTCCTTATTGTTATCACAACATTCTGTTCATTATGCCTTCCGGTAATCTTAAGGTCAATCCATGTAATCTTCAGGGCGTTTCAAATGTAACCCTTTATTTGATCTATGAGGAGAGATGGTACTAGTTCTGCTCCCCATGTCTCAGGATATCTGAAAACATTGTGATAATAACAACAACAACAAGGACAGGAGTCTGGATGTAAATCATGATAACTACTCATCCTAGAAATTAAAAAAAAAACTTTAATATTACACATGAAATTCACCCAATAAATTACAATACAAAAGAGATAAACATTACTTTTTAATTTTATTAATTAGCTATTATTAGAAAAGAACTGCAATTGCTCAATGTCAAATTCATATCAGGCAATCATCAACATTTTATTTGTTTTCTTTAATTAATGATTACTATTTTTTGTCTAATTGATTTGCAAGAAAGGATGCCAGAAGAAGGATAAATAAGGATAGTAAAGGGCATGAGGTTACTTTTAGTAACCAAAAGAAATAGGAAGTTGTGATAAGCCATGACTGCCTACGTCTTGAAGAGACATGCACATAAAAGAATTTGTACCATCGGGTCATAATATGTACAATCTTTTAAAGCATAATCCAATTTAAATTTAAAATCCATTGTTAATTATTAAAAATTAATAATCTGGGAATTACTAACATTGTATCAGCCTGGTGTTTAAAAATGTATCAGATAAAATTTTTGGTGGTATAACCAAATACAACACTGACTGAAATCTGAATGAATGTGATGGTGGCATAATCATTAGCAGCTCTGAATAAGAAATTGGCAAGCCAAGTTCTAATTCCAGTCAAGTATGTTACATTCCCTTTCATGCAGATACTGTTGGGAAATGTATGAGCATCTCTTATCCCCCAGCTATATGTTAAATAGTAATCTAGCTCTCATAGATAATGCTCCAAATCTAGCTCTCTCTCTCAGTGAATTTTATAAGTAAAATGGTATTTAGTACTTGTGCTCTATTCCCTCTCACCCAAAGGAAATGAGGAAAAGCAAATTTGATTTTGTCATTTATGAGGTAACACAATCAGAATAATGTATGTTGATGGAATGTTATTGGAGAATATAGACATATTACAGTTTCTTCTCTAATATATCACAATTTCAATTTGCGTATCACCAGCAAGGCTTCTGAGGGATTAAATTCCTGTTTTCAAACCTGCGTGAAATGCACGTGGAGGAAAAATGTGCTCATGTTACACATCAATCTAAATCGAAACTGTATTTTCATAACAGATATCATGCAAAAGCAAATGACAATGAGCAAGGAGATTGTTTTTTTTGTTTTTTCAGACATGAAAAGTTAACTGTCAATTTGATATTCTATGCACTATTATGTCGTCATTGATTGAAAGGGACCTGCAATAACTTAAGTAATATGGTAACATGTCATTAATAATGCTAGTTGAATACTTGTCCTACAAACAAGGAAAAGTAAACAGTCATAATTCTCTCACCACTCTACAATTTCTGTATAAACAACATTTTCAGCAAGACAACAATTTTCTAAAGTTCTTTTTGTCATTGACTTGAATTTTCAACTCTGGATAGCTAACCATTTTTTCACTCTAAATAATTCAGTAGAGTTTTAAAAAATCTAATTGAACAGATTATTTTTCTGCACTGTTGACTGGGGCTTCAAGAATATGCCAACTACACCTCTGAGGCATCCTGAGTAAGACAAACTATATCCAACAGCAAGGTGTCTGAGGTTTTGAGGAGCGTGGAACCATCTCTTAATTGCTGGTGTTTCCAGGTCCCCCTTGACCAGAGGTGGTAGCACTTGTTAAGGTTCCAACTATGGGCAAATAGTTAACCCCCAAAACTGGGGTCAAAATACTATGAAAGTGTAAAAATAGATTTTAATACCAGCAATATATTTTTGAAGAAAAAAATATTACCAGCAATAAAAATCTTGTTGGCATTAAATAACCCATTGAGGTTGATATGCCATAAAACAAAACAAATCAGATTATTTTAATTATTTAGATATGTATACAACACATTTACATATATGATGGGCTTAGTAAATGTAAGAGAACATTAATCAGTGAAGAGGGACAAAACTGCCTTTACCCAGCCTGAAAGTTGGGATTAAAATATAGTCTCTAAACTATGACTGAAACACCTAGTTTGGTGGATACTAAACTTGTGATAGCATCTCCATCATTGCACTAATGAGAGAGGCTAAGTGGATACCAATGCCAGAGTGACAGTAGTTGTACAGACTGCAGTTTTTTTTTGGGGGGGGGGTGCATATACAGCATCCCACATTAAACTTTGTGCTACCTACCACCGTTTGGAGGTTGGTAGATAAATTGATTTACCTAGCCTCTGAACTGAGGCCAAAATGTATTATCTGTTGTTTCTTGCTCTCAAAGTTAAGAGGGATGCCTAGTCCTCAAGGTCCCAACCCTGCAGCAACACCTCCCTCACACTAAGAGGGAAGGTTTGTAGATATCAACACTAGCATGACAGAGGTTACAAGGACTCAGCCATTTTTGTACTTCACCTGTACAGTGCTCCACAGTAAACTGACCTAGTGTTTCATCCTACCAATGTGGGGAGATGGATAAATGACACATGATGCTGTAGCTAACAAGAATCCAATTCATTCTACAAAGACTTTTACACTTTAAGGAAGAACATTATTTACATTATTCGAACTATTGTCCTCATCTTTGTCGCCAAATTTATTGTTTTGGCCGTTGTACACTCCGGCCTTCTTCAGGTGGTTGGAATGTCGAACTGAACCCTTTATTTTCCTCACTAGGGTTGACTGTTTTAGTTCCACATGCCATGTTTAATGGATGTCAGTTATCAGTGATCTCCTGTTAATTTCCCTCTCCAAGTTCTCCACCACCTTAACTGGGTATTGAACTCATACTCCTTGGGTCCTGTCACTGGATCTAACTAACGCCTTTATCCACTGTGCCATGTGTCCTCAAATAAAGGGTTCAGTTCGACATTCCAACCACCTGAAGAAGAAACATTGTAATAAATATGGCGACAAAGATGAGGACAATTTCCTCTTCATACATAATTACAACTGACATTTATGTTTATATTTACCCTCTCCCTTATATATATATATATATATATATATATATATATATATGTGTGTGTGTGTGTGTATATATTTAAGCAGCATATTTTTATTCAAACAGGTTTGGTTAAATAAATTAGACATACTATGCCTGTTTATTTTTGTTTTAATCTTTTTGAGTCCACGAATCAATTTCTTGGTAGCCATAAAAAATTGATTAAGAAAAATACCAAAATTTTCTTTCAAATAATTTTTATTTTCCCAAGTGCTTTCATACCATCTATAGGGGGTTAAATTGTCTGTGTATATGTATTTCTGTAAATTCAAAACATTTTTACTGTTCATTTTACTGCATATGATTTGATCAATAAGAATATTCATCTGATGAAGTTTTTAAAAGTATGCAACATGTTATACAGAATTATTTTATCAATCAATTACCTAAAGTTCTCAATATGAAATTTAATACTGACTTGATCCTGAGAATGTGTTCATAATACTTATATTTTTTTTTAAATATCTCATGAATCTATACAAAGCTGAACAGTTCATAGGTTCACCAAGATATTCTCTAGGAATGTGACTAAATGAGGTTTATTTTTCAACATAGTCTCCACTTTGCATAAAAAAGGAGACCATCACCTTCCTTGCAGATGAGGGATGATGGCCTCTGCAGGTTTGGAGCAGGTGAGGAGGGGTGTTTCCACTACATAGATTGTCTCTTAGTCTCTGGCTAAAAGTAATGAACTCAACTCTCATCCTGGGTTAGGAAATATTCAAAGAAACCAGCTGGATCTACCTCAAACAATGTCCGATTTTCCCTTGATGTGATTAGCCCTGTACACTTTTGATCAGGTATCAAAAGATGTGGCAGTCAGTGAACAGAAATCTTCATCATGCCAAGTTCATTATGAAGAATATTCTCAACTCTCATGGGATATGCTAATAGCATTGGTTATTTGATTTATAGTCAATCACCTGTCATCCATCACCATGTGCTGAAGATAATCAATGTTTTCCTAGGTGGTGACAGTTGCTTCAAATCTTCAAGACTCACTTTCTCTCCTAAATTCAGCTATCCACTTTTGCACTGTTGATAAATCTGGGGTGTCATTCCATAATGTAGTGACCCTGTCAGCATTAATGTTCTTAGGGACTAAACTCTTTTGCTACAGGTACTTAATAACACCACAATGCCAAGTTTTGTCCATTTTCAAGAGAATTCACTACTAATTATGTCTGAAGTCTTCTTTGAAGAGTCAGATGTCAGTTTACCTGGAAAGAAACCATGCAGTTATTAATGAGAGGGAATTAATGCATGCAATATAATAGTCAGGCTATGAACATTTCGGCCAACCTTCAGAAATGCCTTTCTAATTTGTATAACCAAATTATCTTCAAGAACTAGCCAGTTCAGGCATAGCTGAATTTTTTCAATGCAATCCTTGCGTATATGTTCAGAGTATAAATTCTCTCTTGAATTCACATTATATGAAAACCTAATTTATAATATAACTATATATTCATAATAAATATGTTGTAGCAGTAGGATCCTCTTAATTAGACACTTAATGACATTGGAAAAAATCTTAGACCAGCTACTAAAACTTAAAAAAAATTCTCTTTCAGCATATTAAATAGAGTGAACTATGAAAGAGTAAACAAGAAAATAGATTGAAACCAATTTTAAAAGTGACAAGGATAGAATTATTAAAACTAATCAGCAATTTATCATTCAGTAAACAATACATTAAGATCAGATGCTTTTCAAATGTCCTGGGACAACATCCAATGAATATAAAAACTAAGCTAAAGATGACCTTAATCACAGTCAGAGTAAGGCTTACACAAATCAAGGTAACCAAGTTAAATCAATAACTTTTATTCAATCAATTAATATTCAGAGATTTGGTTCAAATGAATTGAGAATTTGAAGATCAGATATTTTTATGTCATATGCTAAATCAATGATATCACAGTGTTATAGAAGAGGAGAAAAATGAATAAATTAATGTATTTTTATATAATGGTTATATGTAATAAAATAAAATGTTTACATGGATACCATAGTTTATTTATTAAGCACTGCCTTCTCTTTAATCTAAAAGGAAAAAAAAGAAAAAGAAAGGGACAGGGGAAATATGTTCATTTTGGTTGTTACACTCATCTTTCAACCATTAAGAAAAATGTACAACAGCCAAAACAATTCCACATGTAGAGTTGGTCAGTTTAGCAATTTATGTTTCAGTATCAGTTTCCGGTTTTGTTTTCTTTGATACTGTAGTTTTCGATTGGGTTTTTCAGTTTTTAATCTAGTATTTTTGCTTTCTAAGGAAGCCATTCATTTTCTTGTGTAATGATAGCATTTCCAGGCGATATCAGATTTCATTTGAGATTGATAAATTTGCAACTTAGTTCGTTCAACTTGCAATATCTTGTGTATTTAATCTTAAAAATATTCATGGTTGGAAAGAAAATAAAATAATCTTTCTAAATATGTAATTTGTATGTGTTTTTATTCACTGAATTATTGTTTTTTTTTGGGGGGGGGGTACAGCAAATTAAAACAGCCGAAAATGCGAAATTATTTTTTTTTTCCAAGACTAAATTTTACTTTTGTTTACTTTGCATTGCAAAATCAAAGTGACCAATCTTCATCAATATTCTTGAAATTGTACACTCCATTAGAAGACACCTTAAACTACAACCAGGAAGATGTTCATTTCTGCTTTGACCCGAGGAAGTGAATTCCTTCAAAAATTATAAAGAAAAAAGTCAATTCTTTTCTGGTATGCCAGTCAACAATTGTTGGGGTTTTGCAAATCAATTTCTTCTAAACAAGGAAAATCAATGAGTTATTTTTCCATTAAATAAATTTAGGTTTTTATCCAGTGAATACACCTAAAATTAAATATTAAAAATAATTCAAAGCTTTTAATTGCATTTTTAGAATGTTTAGATTTCCAAATCTGCAAGTATCACCTGTTCTTTTTTTAGATACACATTTTAAAACCGAAATTAAAAACTATTTTAATCATTTTAATATAATCTTAAGTGTATTATTTACCAGATAAAAAAACTATAAAGATATTTGTAAAAATAAAAGGAATTAATTTTCCTTGCTTAGAAGAATCTTAGGTAGAACAGTAGCATACATCACTGAACACTTGTGGCTAAAAAAAGAATAATTTTTACTTTGGGTTTAAAAAAAATGACGTAGTTTTGAAAATATACACATTTTAAAACAGTAAAACTGAGATTAAAACTTACTTTATTTTTTCATCTTTAATTTTATGTGTATTTGCTAGATAGAAACAATTTGTAGAAAACAGAGACTCGCATATCTGGAAATATACACATCTTAAAAGTGAAATTAAGAACTATTTTAATTATTCTTAATATCTAATTTAGGTACATTCCCTAGATGAAAAATAAATTTATTTATAAAAAATAAAAATCTTCATTCATTTTTCTTGTTTACAACAACTTTATTTCGTAAATGGCGTAAAAATACTAGAAAAAACCCTTACAAAAAGACAGACTATAAAATTTAACATTAAGACGAAACTGGCAAGTTTTGTTTTTTTTTTGTTTTTTTTTTTTACTAGCTGTTTTCATTTGGTTAACTTAATTTTACTGCAAAAAGTTTTTTTTTTTTTTTGAACCAACAAATAGATTTCACTTTCAGACATGTATTTCCTTTTTTTTTTTCTACATTTCTTTTGTAAACAAACAGATTTCACATTTATTTCTTAAAACTAGTCAATTAAATGTTTTTAACATATTTTTGTTCAATCTTTTTCTCTTACACTGGTATAAATGTTAAAATTTAATTTTATTCACATCTGAAAGTTTTTTTCAATAGTGTTTCTTTGGATATGGTCACTCAGTAGTGATATAAAAACGAAACCAAAATCGTTCGGTTTCATAAAAAATTTTGATGTGGTTTCCTGGTATGAAGATGAAACCAAAAAAAAAATGTTGGTTTTTAGGTTAAGCCACACATCTCTATCCACATGTAAAAGTTCGCTACAAAAATTGTAAAAAAAATGTCCTTAAATATTATGAGAGTTATGATATGCCTTACCCAATAGTGACATTGAACTGTGTATGGTGGCAACTTTCAACTTCCTTTATGATAAAATGGTCACAATCACAACTGAAATGTCAACTCAAATATTCAATATCAATATTCACATAATTTAAATAATACTTGTATTGTAAATTATTGGGTTGTGCAAAAAGTCAATAAGCAAATTAACTTTTTGGCCAACCCAATATATCTGAAGGAAATACCTATAACCGATTTGTTTTGCTTATATAATCACCAAACAAGTTTTGATAACTTCAACTAAAAGTTGTATCTTTTTAATGCTTTACTGTATTTTTTTTTTTTTTTTAAAACCAAATTTTGAATAAGATGTACACCGAGATCAAAACTGGCTAAACTGTCCAAAGTTCATCTATTTTTTGACTATCTCAGTCATTATCAAGAACTGGTTGTTAATGTGGTAAACAAGATTATATAATGATAGGATGTACATACATATATAAATGGACATCTATAGTCAACACCCAGAGGCCTATGGGTTGGGTTTTTGCTCAAAACAGAGCAAAAATAATGCATATGGTCTGACGATTACGTTTAGCATGAAATAGACTGCCACCTCCGAGTGTTGACTTCAATGTCCAATTTTATATTTACATATGCTCTATCCCTGATATTGACCACTTTAACACATAAATATAACATACCTTAAAACCATATTTTATCATAATTTCATATATATATATATATATATATTTTACAGTGGTGGAATTCAAATAAATCCAAAATAACAATTCTAGGCAACGTAATCTTATTTTTGCCATCATTCTTGAAAGTTATACTATATTTTTAAAATGCTTGCAAAACTTAAATAATTTTTCTTTAACCTTTTATGAAGGTTTTATAGATCACTGGGGAGGGAGTTTTCTCTTTCTTATACAATGATTTGCCTTTGCCAATAGGAAAAGTTTTCACTGAATAAGATAAAATATATATTCCCCCCAACCCCTGTGAAAATGTTTCTTTGCACTTATTTTGTTTCCTTTTAGTGTTGATTCTATTTATTCCTGGAAGGGTAAAAGAAAGAGAAGTGGAACATTCAGGTGTACAACAAAAATTCTTAGCCCAACACCTTCTCCCACACCCCATGCTCCCCACCATTTGCTCAAGTAAATAGTGAGCAGTCAATCATTAGATAAGTAGGGGCAAAAATATACATCAATTACTTGCCTTTTTCTTTCCTTTTAAAAACTTTTTCTCTGCTATCCCTATATTTTATTACATATTATGAATTATATATAATTCTTGGAAGATAGCTCTGGTTCCAGAGGTTGAATTTGATATTCTAGGGTAATGACAAGAATAGAATTGATGGATGATTTCTTTTGGGAATGAGGAACAAATATCAGAAGATACAGGTCATAAGTGCAACTGGTTATGATAGTGCAACATCAACCCTATCCCAACGTGTCTTGGCGTTCATACAATCATAACTATAAGACATGCTACATTACAACCAAGTAGGCTGAACCCACATGAATAATAAAACTTAAATCGTTTTGCTGAAGGACAGGAAATTTAAAAAAAAAAAAAAAAAAAAAAAAAATATAGATGACTTTTCAACTTATCCCCAGGAAAACAAAGATTAAAAGGACAAAGGAAAAATTTTCAAGACAATAATAAGCAATGGGCACACTGTTGTATCCTAGTGTCTTTTGAAAAAGAAGTACTAAATAAAACAAGTGACTAATTACCAATTTCATAAGTTGCATATATCCAAGTTAATTGGTACAGACAGAATACTCAAAAAATGTCCACAACCCCTTTTAAGCTTTTTTTTTTTTTTTTTTTTCATCAGCCTTCTCTCCAAACACATCTAATATGGAGTGGTGCCCAAAATTGAATAAAATCAAGCACAAATGATAAGTAGTCTCCATCACTTAAAACAGCAAGTGAATACTAAATAGAGGTTATTATACTTAAAGTCAAAATTTTCATATTACTAATAAGTTCGTAGAAAGATTTCCTGATGAACCTTCAAGAAGATCATTCTCATATGACTTTTCCCCAAATAATTATCGATTAAACTATATAGATTTTTGTTTGTAGATAAAACACCAAATGAAATGGCAAGAAATTAAATTTCTATTCTCATTATTAGATATGCTCTGGAATGGCAATTGCAATATTTGAAAATATCATTGACATATGAAAATATACTTCTGGGATGTACAGATATTAATGAATTTTATTTATCATCGAATATTTCTTATTACTTTAAACATATTTAGTGGGTAAATGTGTGAGTAGACATCTGTTTTTTTTATTATTATTATTGCTATTATTAAAGAGTGCCAGATTTATGTCTACCAGCTTGTACATATGAGAGTCTCAGTAAAGAACATGTACCTTCTGGCAGAGTTCAAACCTGCGTTCCCCTTTATAAAAGGGTTAATCACTGTTAGACCAGGTGTGCTTTAGCCATGGAAAACTTCCAATTACCCTATTTAAAAAAGATACCTCGTTTATTTATTTCTCTTTATTTCTTTGTGTAATTGAATGATGCTTAGCTGTGAAAACTTTGTTGCTGATTAGTCTAAAGCATAATGGTCTGGACAGTGGTTTCCTCCCATAAAGTGGGGTTCAAGTTCAAACCCTACCAGAAGGCAAATATTCTTTATTAAAAGTCAAATACATAAGCTGATAGATGTTAAAAACAAGGACATGTATTCACTAAACGTAATATGTAAAGCAGTAGGAAATCTATGGCTGGCCACTTTTATTCCCATCTACTAGAGAACCTAGCTAATCCCTGTTGCAGACGTCTGCTCAGGCACAAAGCCCACCTCTGGCTTATACTACAACTATGCTGAGCAGACCTTAGTTACAGTTTCTGGGAAAGAGTGCATTATCTGTCGTAAGCAACACTATGAACATGTCTAGTATACTCAAACCCTTGGTTGCGATGACTTGTGAGTTTGTGCTAATACAACCATCGACAGGTCTCAAATAGTTCTGTCTACTCAATTTCCCTCATAGGGTTTGGGTCAACCTGTGGTATGGTCTTCAGGCACTTTCCAAAGGTGCTGCACATTGGGATCACCTCTATAACATCGATAAGTCACTTTCCTGACAAATCAACCATGGTGAGACTTGAACCTGGATCTCATGGTCTGAAATTGTTCTAACCATTCAGCCATGCACCCATAAGAAATACTTCTCTATTAAATGATGGAAATTGTCTGGTGATTGTTATATATCTTGGATGAAAAGGATTGAAAATCTGTTAAATGCTGTTATTTTCCCTTTCAACAATTAGTATATATTTAGCATAAACACAATTTATATATATATATATATATATATATATATATATATATATATTTGAGAGAGAGGTAAAGAATTTATGTTGTTTGTATGCATATTATGCTTACATCAATGGACAGTTTAGCAGATGTCAAACATTTAAAAGCAATTTTTACAGAGTGAAGGGCATAGTCAATAATGACTCCACAGATTATTTAATATCTGAACCAAGACATTTTGAGGAAGACAATGGAGTGATTTCTATTTGCCTCCACCACAGTTTAAAATTCAGTCTTTCTTCAAAACTGACTGCTATCCAAGGCTACTAAGCTCAGTCTACTTTGCTAGTTAACTTATAGGTGAAAGGAAATAAACTAAAGTCTTTTCCAAGGAAATTTCTATGAGTGTAGGTAGAAATTGAACTTAGCTCACTAGGTCAACTGCTTACACCAATAACCATTATGCTACCTACATATCCTTTCTAATTTGAGAAACAGTGTTGCTAGTACACTAAATGAAAAATGTTCTTTGTTCATAGTTGACCTGAAAAGTGCAAGCTTGTGTCAGTAAAGACTTTGATGCAATTTACTCACACATTTTATGTGCTATATTCTGCTAGTATTTTCTAATCACTTTCACATGCCAAGACACTGTATTTTATTTTTACTCAAATGCGTATAAAAAAAAAAAAAAAAAAAAAAAAAAAAAGCAAAAAACTGTTTGCCCACAGTGTTGTAAAAAACAAAAAAAATCAGATTTTTCAAAATGGATGCTGCAATCAAATGACAGCTGAGATTTTCTTTTTTTTTTTTTTTTTTTACTTTGTGTATTATTCTGATGTGTCCAGCCATTGGCAAAAAAGTTTAATGACTATCACAAAAAAAATAAATAAAAAAATAAATAAATAAAACAATTATTACTGTCATATAGGCATTTCTAAATAAGTGAATGGAAACAAAAAGAAATATACTTTAATATTTGAATCAATTGATACTAAGCTCTTTTATAAATTTTTTAAAGTACAAATGTATCATAAATGAATTAGTTAACATTTCTTTTAAATAAATTCTGACAATGTGTTTATAAGGAAGAATAACAACTTTAATAGACATGTAACATGAACAGCATTTATTGTATCTTTCTATATAATGCTTGTGTGTATATTTGTACATCATTATTTACTTTGTGATAATAATGAAGATAAGGATATTAGTTTGAATATAAATTATTTAAATAATGAAATCTTTATGGCAATGAGAAAGTGTTAAAAATGAAACATGCATGTAATGGGGAAAGGAGTGGCTTTTAAAATTCAATACAGCCAAAAACCAAACTAGTAATATTCAAGTACCCACAATTAGACACAGAACTTTCACCTAACCTTGCCTTGAAGGCCTATTGGGATTCAAACACTCCCCAGATCACAAGATATCTGATCTATTGCTAAAGATCAGCTGGAAAAATGGTCAGTTCATTGTACTGCTCCAGTAACTATCTGACCCACTCCTTGCTGTACTCTATCTTTACAAGAGTCAAATCAGAACAAAAAAAATATGTATTGCTGCTAAATCTGATCTGGCTGAAGCTTAATTGCCTGTCTTGATAGAGTTCAGATTAATTAATTTTCCATCCAACAACCCTTTTCCCCACAGACAAAACATTACAAGCCTCTCACTGCTCTATTGCTACTTCCATGGCATGTGTTCTGACAAGCTACATTCCTTAGTCTCATCACCTCTGAACTTTACAACTGAGACCCACCATACCATGTACAAAAGTATGAAACATACTAATGGAATATGAAGGGAATGGGTAAGTTCAACTCAGTTTCTTCCCTAGAACTGCTACTTTGTGGAACAAACTTCCGATAGGATGTTTTCCCAATCACTACAATCTTGACTTCAAGTCTAGGTTTAACTATTATCTTTCCTGCATAGCCCCATAAACTTCACTTTCTTGCCTTTTTTTATTATTTACACTCATACAACACCACACAGTAACCTACTACCTTGAGTGGCTCTTGGGTCTTGTATTGGGTGAAAATAATGTTAGGTCCTAAATCAAATGGCAAAATATGTGAAATTTATCAGTAGACCTGCTTTAAAAGGATATTCATCAGGAAAATAAAGTGGTGTAATGAATAACAATACATAAAAACTGATTCTTCCGAATGCTGTGCCAATGGGTCAATGAGATGAAGCAAAGGCTGTTGGTTACTAGTTGAAACTATCTTCACAGGTCACAACTTCAACAGGATGGTGTAATGTACTGGAATAGGGATTAAAAGTGAAGAAGTGGCAGATTCCTGTTGAATTCCAGATCATGTTAAGATAATATAGACCAACATTTTATTTGAAGGCTCACATAGAGTCGTGGGATTTATGACTTTAGTACTGCTCAATTCTTGCTTGCCTGTTTCCACTGGGTCTAAGTCTGTACTATCCAGCCCAGGGATTGAACTCAATTATTGTAACCAAATTCATGAATCAATATTTTAATCCAAAAGATATCCCTAGACATGAACAGCAGAATGTAAAGAATATACTACTCAAGATTAAATAATATCAAAGCAAACCCTTAGGTTTACTTGGATGATTAGTCATCTGACAAGGTCACTGCAGCTAAAATGTTATAACAAAGATGATGACACTAGTCTGAATGTAAATAATGACAATTCCTCATCCCAGAAATTCAAAGATTTCATGTTACTTGTTTTGTTCAATTTTCAAGAATGCCATTCCAAATAATTGTCAAAAGGATTGTTTCCAGGTTCTCCATTTCTTGTCACTTGTTTTTACTTCCTGGTCAGTGTCAGATGATACAAAATCCAATGCATATTTAATTTTCTCAAAACAGAACATTGACAGCATCAAAATGTGATGAGCATTTCATGTCAGATAAAGACTTGACCATAACAGTCTTTTTCTAAAGAAGGATGACAGAATATTCCAGCAGTGTATAAAAGCTGAGGAAGATAAATACTGATGCTTTTACTCTCATAAAGTCCAGCAAAGGGAGACATTGATAGCAAATTCATTCACTCAATGACTGCAATCTAGTATAGCATCCAGACATATTTGAAGCATAGAATAGAATCAGTATTCTGTATATATGAAAAGTGATATTTTCTCTGCTGCTGTCTTTTGAAATGTATCCTTTTCTTATCTAAATTTTGTTGTCTTATTGCAATTAGCAGTTTTACTGTTTATTAGTTAGTAAATTCTTCAATTAAAACCTATTGTTTTTTTTTTTATCTTGTTTTGGAAGCATTTCCTAGATCTTGAAATAAACTTTATCCTTGCGCACTGAATATATCAAATTACAAGGCTAGACCAAGTTAAAACTTATAATTGACTAAGTTGTCAGATCAAACTGCTGGGGCAGTTGAATCATAGATCAAATTGAGATAACAAGAAAAAAAACAAAGAATAATCTCAGAATTGTCTACATTATAAAAAGCCATTTCCCTTTATGTCATTGTTTTCAACTCTTTTTAGATTTCTGATGCCATTTATTTCCACTGACAACAGCCACAAAGCTTTTCCCCCAATAAACTGCTTACCCTTTTGATTTTCTACCAAAAATATCCACTACATCTTCCTTGATTCTATCTTGATACTTTGGCCAAGTACCATTTAATTGTAATGTTGAACAAGTCCAACTAGTAAGTTCATCTTCTCTCCCTAAGCTACTTTTACCAATTAGGGTCACCAGGAACATCATCTAGACATACCACACATTATATTTCTTATTCTAAACATTATTTTAGTGGATGCCCAAGTTTCAATAGATGCCCATTTTTTTTATGTGTGAATTAAATCTACTGGCTTATATTTGAGAGACTTAAAGAAAATATTCTCTCCAAAAGCGTTCAAACCTGCATCCCACTTTGTAATGGAAACCATCATGAAGTTAAGCATGTCTTATTGTCTCTCAAATGTGCAGGCTGGTAGACATTGTTTAAAACATAAAAAAGAGCTTCTATTCAAACATGGGTATCCACTAACAGATTAATGAGAAATAATGTCAGATTAAAAAAAAAACAAATCCTTAGAAATTTTATATATATATCACACATGCACACCACTCATGATTTTTTTAAAATTTTTATAAAAAGGTAGAGTTCTGTGATTTTTCTTCATTTTGTATATATTTTCTTTAATCACTTTAATTTCCCATAGACTGCCGTGTGGATAATATTAAGCACTCCCACAGTAAATAACTAACAATAATATACTTGCCACTGTCCTGTACAAAGATGGATATGGTTATAGAAAATTTTACATTTTTTTTTTTTTTAGCTATTCCGGGATTAAAGAGAAAAACAAATTGATCATAAAGTGAAAAACAAAACAACATAATGGTCATTTTACTCAGATCATTATTAATGTTAATAGAACAAATTGTATAAATAAGAACACAGAACAATTAACAATCAATGTGTCTATTTTGTGACAAAAGTTCAGTATGCACATTTCACTAGATCTCTAGTTTTGTATAAAAAAAAAAAAAAAAAAAAAAAAACATATGGTTGTTTGGAGTACCAGTTGTATCCTGTCTTTTGGATCACAATCAGTAAGTCAGTAAGATT
>OZ010583.1:8141374-8313874 GCA_963932145.1 Acanthosepion lycidas
CCATACATATATATATATATATATATACACATCCATACATCCATACATATATATACACACATCCATACATCCATACATATATATACACACATCCATACATCCATACATATATATACACACATCCATACATATATATACACACATCCATACATATATATACACACATCCATACATATATATATACACATCCATACATATATATATACACATCCATACATATATATATACACATCCATACATATATATATACACATCCATACATATATATATACACATCCATACATATATATATACACATCCATACATATATATATACACATCCATACATATATATATACACATCCATACATATATATATACACATCCATACATATATATATATACATCCATACATATATATATATACATCCATACATATATATATATGTGTGTGTGTGTGTGTGTATATATATATATATATATATATATCTATATATATACACATATATATATATATATATTTATATATATACATACACACACACATACATATATATATATATACATATATATATATATATATATGAGAGAGAGATAATGCTGGGTTCATCTGGAAAGCATCCAACCATTCAGTATAAAAAAAAAACCATTTTTTTTTTTTAAATATAGCCTATGGTAATGGTACCTTAATCACCTTGGCAATTCCCAAACTTATCCAATTATCTTTTAGACTTTACAGAAGAAAGTCTGTAAAATCCCTTTTTGGGATTATTGACAGCTACCTCATATTCTTCATCTATTCCAGGTTTTCAATGTTTTATAGAAAGCTAAAACGTTACAGGGAATCAAATGTGGATTGTGGAGGTGTGAGTGCTGACAAACTATTGTGATTCAATGTGTCGTGCCATAAATAGGAAACGTTGACATCCATATAGAAAATAATTTTATACTGGAGTATAATATAGAACACAGTTTATAACACAAACTAATGTAATAAACAGTTAATAGTTAACTTCTTGGTATTTATCCAATACCTCACCACAATGTGGGATGGGGCACAAGGCCTGTTTTTAACACGAGGCTTTCAGAGTGCATATGCTCAAGCAAAATCCCCCACAGACCCTGCATACATGGGGTTCGGCAGCTGTCTACCACCCCGACAAGACTGTCCATAAGCATAGCCTCATCTGAATTCCTCTCTGCTCAAAAGCAGAAAGTCAACAAGCAGAGTAATGATTAATCATTAACTCCTTTCTCTCAGTAAGAGAGAGTGCTGTTTAAATATTCTCAGACCAGTCCATTTGGGGGTGGGAGTTCAGCTACTCTACAACACAATTTTTTGCCAAAATGTCCCTGCACAAAATGTAAACATTCTATCATGGTCATTGTGAATTTGGAAAGGGAGCATGTTCATACCTGTTCAGCAAAGTCACCTCTGGCTGGTTGGTCAGATAACTTAATTTAGATATTCAAAATTGCTGAGTGCATTAGACTGATATGTGTGTTTGTGTCCATGATGGCTGCAACTATTTCAGGTTTTGTCATCACTTGATCTATTTTCAAATATGGATAGCATAGATCTGGATTTTTAGCCCTGCTAAGATCTTACATTCTTTTGTGTAGACATAGCAACATTGGGCACCTCTTGCAGTAGTTATATTTATATTTTGGTCAACTTTCAATGTGTGCACTCTGATGATTTTTGAGGCTTGCTTTATTTACACAAAAATATGAGCATATTACTAGGTAAGGAATATGGTTTTATATATATATATATATATATATGTATGTTAGGTAACTTTTGATGAAAATGATTTACTTTTGAAAATAGAATGGTATTTTATTGAAGATTTAAGGAGTGGGGAAACAAGATTTAAAAATTTTATGGGTATGTCCTGTTTGACCAATCAAAAGATTGGTCAATGCTAAAGCAGAAAAGTGAAAAAAAAATGTAGTTTAGAGGTTTTGGTGGGTGTTATTCATACTTGTCTAGATGAGTTGTCATTTTTAGACATGTTACCTTTACTTCTGGTTATGAATATAATTTTAAGATACAATGAAATGATCATATATATATATATATATATATATATATATATATACACACACAACAATAGGTTAATTTTAGGATTCTGTCGATTCTTAATCTGACTGTGATGGTAAATATTCTAAAAAGAAAAAGAAAAAAAAGCTCAAATATTTTAGCTTCCATTCTGTTTTAACAGAGTTATCAAAAACAACAGTAGAAACCTGGAATTGGTTTAACAACAAGTTTATTACCTTTTGGTACATGTAGAATAGAAACTAGGAAAGAAAATGTTTAGCCATGACAAACTAATGCTTTTCAGCAAAAGCTACTGCTACTCCTCTTGATGTCGGAGTATTTTCTCCCTTCTTTATTGTATTATTATCATTTTTTTTTTAACCACAAAAAAGTATTTTCATTAAAACCTTCAGTCAACCTTCCTAATTTTTTCTTAAACTGAATGTCAAACTTTGAAAGAGAAAAAAACTTGATGCTCTGATAAGAAAATAACTTGCCAGTAAATTAAATAAATAAAACACAAGACACAATAAACATCTATATTTTACTAAGAGCAAGTAGAATAGATGACAGTTACTCAAAACAATACAAACTGCCTTTTTAAAAAAGCTGCTGTATTTTATTGCTAAAATAGCCAGCACATCTAACAAAAAAAGGAAAATGCTGAATTATTAATGGCCCCAAAACAATGTTAGACAAAGATTTCTAGCAATAATTTTTGAAAACCACTTCATAAAAATGAAAAGGCTATTCATGAATAAAATATTCATGTTTAGCATCATAAACAACAGTTCTTTAAAGAAAAAAAAGTAACCGTTTCGTTTAAATTTGTTTCCATCGCAAAGATTTTTTATCAAACCATATCTTACTCATCTCTCAATAAGTCTTAAATCTAAAAGTCATTTTCCTTTTGAAGCACTAACAAATTACAAGAACAACTTAATTTTCAATAAACATGTTTCATCAACATTTAAAATATCTAACTCAAAATGTTGTACTGTTAAAATTTTATTAATAGTTTTATCTTGCCTTTTATCACAATATATACTCTTAAAAAACTTGGGAATAAAGGAGTAACTTCAGAAAATATTCTGAAGGGTATAAAATACCTCCCACCCAACACCAGTGAACCAACATCCTTACTGGATTGCAACAGGGACTCATATTTTTTGATTTCCACCTATACACAAACATTGTGAAGAAATGGGTACCAAAATTTCATGTTCTCAGCAAGATCTCCAAGAATTCTAGCCAAACATCAATTGACTGGTGCTATTTCTATGGCATCTTACCATAACCAGTAAGCTAAAACCAAATTATAGGTAATGGCATTTTTGTTTGGATTCTACTAATAACAATTTCCATCTAATAAACGAATATCTATTTTCATCAGAATATATGAATACAGACATTCTCTTGAAATAATTTCACAAAGTAAAAGGAAAAATCCTTTTATTTAGCAGAAATAAAAATTGATAGAAATCCCATGTTATTGTCAAGGTTAACGATTAAAGCACTAAGTGTAAATAAAAAATGTGTTTAATGAGGATGAAATCATTTTGGAATTGGTGCTACGATATGAATAAGGATAATTCAATATTAATTCACATTATATTGATACAAACATCAAAACACAATTTATGTTTGTTTACCATATTTTCCTTTATTCACATAAATATACACAAAAAATGTATTTATAAAAAGAGTTACTTTAAAAAGTGTTTCATGATAGAAGTACACCCCAACCACAGATCAGATAATATTAGAGAATTTAAATGAAAAACAAACTAGCAATGAGTAGCATAAATATTGATCCTTTTCTTTGATGATGAAGTGCATTTGAAAAGTCATCCAAACAAATTACTTCATCATATTGAACTATTCCTCCTGTGAAAGATTGCAAATTCAAGTGACTCAGTTTTCTTTTTTGTTTTGTTTTTTTATTAAGAACTTTGGTCATTGAAGGTTTTAAACTAACACTTCCCTGCAAGTGGACAGCTTACTAGAAGAGTGTTTTTATTCAATCACTGTCTCTTGATAGATTGCTAACCAAGGCTGAAGAGCTGTCTGTCCATTAGTTGAAGACTTGTCTATACTAGTACAACAACCATTGATGGCTTCCAAACAGTTTTGTCTATCCTATTTTATTCAAGGCATGGATAAGGTTTTCAGCTAATTCCCAACTGAGTGACATACTGGTATCATCACGATCATAAATATATGATTGGGAAAGTCAAACCTGGATCTCATGGTGAGAATGTTCTAACCACTCAGCCGTGAACCCGTTCAACAAGTTACTATGGGCAAAGTAAATACTAAAAATAAATAAGTCTCTAAATCAAACAAAAAACCATTGAGATCACAACCCAAAATTAATTCAAGTTCAGCAAAACATAGGCTAAGACTTGCCCACAGATTCAGCAATTCAATTGAGGACTGTAGAAATTTCTAAAATACAAACCTGAAATCAGAATGTTTATTTTAAATATGATTCTACCATGTCATTTTCAAGGAAACAAGTTGTCATCTGTAAATGCTGGCCAAGTGGAATTGGTTTATAAAAAACTGTTGAAAAGCAAAATAATTTTATTCTGACAAATCTTTATAATTTTTTCTCAAAGTCACTAGTTGTAGTCTCTTTGGTAGAATAAAAATATGTTATTACCAGACTGGGTAGAAGGGGCAATCAGAATTGCAGAGTTTAACTACATTTTTATAGAAAAATTAAGATACAATTTTAATATTCCATATATAAAAAAATACTGACTTTATGCATGGAAAGATAGAACATTAAATATAAAGTAATTGCATTTAATTCAGCAATTTATTGAACAGTCAACTATTATTTGAGTAATTAAATCAATTCCATCTACAGAAATTTGAATTCTGCTGATTATCTGCAGTTAACATAAAAAGTAGAAGAGGAAGTAATCATGATTATTAATTGATAAGAAAGAACCTTAAATTTTGTTATCCTATATTCACAGCAATTATGCTAAGGCTTTGAAACAGAAAAAGAAGTGTCTCATATTTTAAAAGTAACTTGAACATTATGCTATATTTTTCATGAAAATATAATTGCAAAAAAAAAAAAAAAAAAAAAAAAAAAAAAAATTCAATTTTAGTTCAACTTTTAAATACATTATAATACATCTTCTGAGAGACATCTACCAGATGTATATATCTTCAGTTAAAACTAATATATGGTTAGTTAGCTAATCTATTAGTAAAAATATTATGAATTAACAGTAATTTGATAAATCAAAATCTAAAATTGAAGAATTTAATACTTACAATTAAAAGCTAAATGTGCTTGAAATTATATTTCTTTTAGAGTTGTGACTTTTAGTAATATTATTTCAAGAGAACAGTTGACAATTTCTTTATTGTGGAGAATTCGAGAAAGAGAAAGAGAAAGAGAAAGAGAAAAAGAAAGAGAAAAGGAAAGAGAGGGAAAAAGGAAAGAGAGGGAAAAAGGAAAGAGAGAGAAAAAGGAAAGAGAGAGAAAAAGGAAAGAGAGAGAAAAAGGAAAGAGAGAAAAAGGAAAGAGAGAAAAAGGAAAGAGAGAGAAAAAGGAAAGAGAGAGAAAAAGGAAAGAGAGAGAAAAAGGAAAGAGAGAGAAAAAGGAAAGAGAGAAAAAGGAAAGAGAGAGAAAAAGGGAAAAGAAAAAAAAGGGGAAAAAAAAAGGGGAAAAAAAAAGGGGAAAAAAAAAGGGAAAAGAAAAAAAAGAAGGGAAAAGAAAAAAAAAGGGAAAAGAAGGGAAAAGAAAAAAAAAGAAGGGAAAAGAAAAAAAAAGAAGGGAAAAGAAAAAAAAAGAAGGGAAAAGAAGGGAAAAGAAAAAAAAAGGGAAAAGAAAAAAAAAGAAGGGAAAAGAAAAAAAAAGAAGGGAAAAGAAAAAAAAAGAAGGGAAAAGAAAAAAAAAGAAGGGAAAAGAAGGGAAAAGAAGGGAAAAGAAAAAAAAAGAAGGGAAAAGAAAAAAAAAGAAGGGAAAAGAAAAAAAAAGAAGGGAAAAGAAAAAAAAAGAAGGGAAAAGAAAGAGAAAAATTTATGCTCTCTTTATATAAGCAATTAACAAAGAAACTCTTATACACCATACCTATAAACACTAATGAGTAGGTCCCGATCCTCATAAATACGTTTTACTATTGTAATTGGGGTAATATGCTGTTTAAGTAGTCCACCACTAGCAGTGGTTTACCTACTTCATGCCACTGGCGAGTTTCGTATTTTGTTGACATTATAAAAATTACCATTTCATTTCCAACTTCAGTTTTGTTTATTCCTCATTCAGTAACACTTTCTAGGTTACAGAAACATACACATTGCCAACTTTTAAAATATGTTTATAATTAATTTTTAGAAAGCAAAGAAAAAATGACCTGTTCTTTCTCTAAAGAGCCAGGTTAAATAAAATCTATAGAAAATTCCATTTAAGGTGTACTGCAACTTCACATTACTTATTACAGCAGTTGCTTAAAAAGAGTGCATTTGACATTTTTGTACTTTTTCTACTTCCAAATTTAAACAGTCATCAAGATTTTTATTAAGATTTGTTAGAGTGACTTGACTATTTTTTTTGCTTTGCTTTTAAAAGATTTGCTTTAGATAACACTTATTCAAAAGAATTGACATGATAATCAAAAGAAATGTGAATGCAAAGGTCGTATACAGGATTCATAACAACAAAAATGTTTTATATTAAGCAAAAGATAAAAGGGCATTAAAAGTGTCTGCAGATGCAAACTTAGAGAAAAATTGCTCACACTTTTCTAAAAGTTCTTTTTGGGTGTTCATAGTATTTGAATGAGAAATATGTCTCTTCCCTTCTCAAGTGCTCAGAACAGAGGTGTGTGTATGAATTGATTCATGTAAAGAAGTAAGTGTTTTCTTTTCCTAATATGCAACTAGTTGTAGTGGAATTGATTTACTATTATTGGAACTACAGAAATTTGTCCATTTGTTGTACATCAGGAATGAGTGGGGGAGGTAATCTCCTTGCAATCTCTGACATTGGGTAGTGACTGCTGAGAGAGGAGATTATTTTTAACTGTTATCTGGCTATTTATAGTTTTATTGGGATTTGAAAAGGACTCCAGGAATTATGATGTACAATGGATCTTAATTGGTTAATAAATTTAAGTGACACATTATCTGACCTGTTCTCTCCTATGTCTGAACTTATGAGCAGAGTTGTATTTAAGTCTAAAAAGAGGATCCAAGTAAATTTGTACAATACACCTTTAGCTTGAAAGATCAGATAGTAAATTCAAATAGTGCTTTAAATAGTGTGATGGCTTCATTTGAATAATTTTTATTATTAAATTAAATAAAATAAAAAATGCTGTGTCCTTTTAGGACATGGACAATCACGGTTCTCCACAGGCTCATCTTTTTTTTTTATTATCTGAATTCCCATGCTTTGGTGGATGGCAGCCATATTTGTCTCCTCCTGGAACTATTCAACTAGTAGTCAAATTGCATTGAATAAAGCTTCACTATAAACTTAAATGTTTTTTTTTTCTTTACATATGCCTTCTTGAAAAAAAAAAATATATAAAAAAAAAGTAGTAGAATAGTTTCCTGTTGTGTTTTCCATGGTTTGGAATTCAGCATTGTCTTTCTTCTTAGACTGGTTGCCAGCCAGGGTTAGAGCCCAGTTTACCCTGCTATTTAACACATTGCTGAGAAGAAATGGATTCATATTTTTCTCAAGGACATTTGTGCAAAAGTGAACTCAACAAACTAGACCAGAATTTGAACTTGGCTTGCCAATTTCCTTTTTCTGCACCAATATCAATTACACTATTCATTCATCCTTTATTATTAGTTAGTCTGGATTTAAGAGTCTATAGGAATTAAATCATATATATATATATATATATATATATATATTTTATTTTTTTTTTTCAACCAATAAAATCCCATCAAAAGGTTTGTTGGATAAACAGTTATTACTAGGGCAAATGGTAGATATAATTGTAGACCTACCACTTGTTATTTTTGGATAATTTAAAAAATAACAATAACTCACTTCACCACTCCCACAAATTTGGGGAGGGTGAAGATTTTTGTGTGCCGTTGTGAAATTATATTCTAACTAATGAAAACCTTGTATTCAAAAAGTTCACACGTCTATGTGAAATTAGATTTTAGATCTCCCTTATCGGTATAAAAATAGAAGTATACTACTTCTTGGGGCTCAAAACAATTTCAGAGGCCAGTTTGATCTATGTGTGCATACACACAAACACAATTAAGAGATGACAGCCAGCAGCTGCCAACTAAGGCTTTGTATACAAACTCACAAACACATTAGGCTGTCATAAAGTTTGTCCACACATTTCACACTGCACTATGAACACTTAATTACTTTATAAAACAAACTTCACTGCAAGGAAA
The DNA here is from genome assembly GCA_963932145.1 of Acanthosepion lycidas. NCBI lineage: Eukaryota > Metazoa > Mollusca > Cephalopoda > Sepiida > Sepiidae > Acanthosepion > Acanthosepion lycidas. Next base: position 8,149,797 of record OZ010583.1, read on the forward strand.
ATTTAACATTTTTTGTTATTCTATATTTCTGAAAATATATAAATGTTATTTCAATTGATGTTCTGCTTCTACTTTTCCTGCAAAGGATAACCTTTTTATGTTTCATTTAAAAATGTGTTGTTGTCATTATTAAATATTTGGAATCCTGACACTCAGATAGCAACAAAAATCTCCCTGATAGATTCCAATGAGTCCTCCTATGAAGTGGCACACACTAAATAAAACTCAAAAGTTAATTTTATATTTGATTAAGCTGTGTGTGTTATTCAACATTGAAGTGTTGAAATTAAATATTCTTTTAGAAAATAACAAATAGTGAACTTCTAAATTTTCCCCATATCTACATTAAATGAAACAAAATGGAAAAAAAATGTACAAACTAACCAGGTACTTTTAAAATCTAGAAATGCTTCATTGTTTATGTATTTCATAATGTATTTCTTGACTTTTGTTATATGAGGCTCTGAATTTATTTTTAAAAGAATATATTTCTTTTGCAATTTAAATATCAGCTAATTTACACACTACATCAAAGATCTGCAAATGCATCATTGTATACAGGCTTCAAAATTCATCCACTGACCTACCAGGCGATGCATAATATAACAGGCCCTGATCTAAATAGTTAAAGGTTTATTTTGTTTTTTTAAACTGCCAAAATTTGATCATGGACACCTAAGGGATTCTGGTTTGCACTCACCGATTTAATTTTTTTTGTGTTTATTACAAAAGATAAAAAGAAAATTATATCAACACTGAAAGATGTAAACAAAATGAAAATTAATTATTATATAAAATAATACCTTTCTTTTGTAAAAAGAAAAAAAATTATATTTCTTCATAGAAATAAAATTCAACTGTTACATACAGAGTAGTTCCACCAATTTATTTTAACTTTTTTAAATTTATAATATAAATTTTCTAAATAAAATGTGATTTGATATGACATTTAACAACTGCCTTTGTATAAAAAAAAGTACAATGAAAGGAGTACTTTCTATAAAAATTACTATATATAGTACTATAAAATAGTGCTATAAAAATTAATTATAATCACAAACTATAAATAAATAAAAGGTCTAGAATAAAATAGAAATATCTTCATTTTATTTCAGACCTGAATAAAAAGAAATATTGATGATCATGAGGTGAAAGTTTATAAAACAGCCTGAATAATTTGCATTCATTTGCAAAAAAAAAAAAAAAAAAAAAAAAAAAAAAAAAAAAATCACAATAGCAAGGAATAAATGATCTGTAAAGAGGATATTTGTTTCTTTTCAACTAACAAAAGGAAAAGCATTAAAAGGTTTATATAACTAATGTAAAAAGTTAAAGAAATAATGAATAATACTATAACAAATGTAAAAAGTTAAAAATGTCACTCCAGTAGAGAATAAAGTTTCCTTAAACTCTTCATGTTAATACAGTTGTCATGTCAATACTACAAAAGAAATTTGACCTCTTTTCCAAAAGCTTATTTTTATTAATTTTTGCATTTTACCCAGAAATCTCCATAGGACTTTGACAGCAATGGTAGAGATTCTTTAGAGGATTTAATGAAAACATAAATGGTACACACATTATCTTTATAGTGATGAAGATGAAAAGATTTAATATAAACTGATTTACAAAATTATAAAACATAAGACTATTATTTTTAAAGGTATCTCAGCAAGTCACGCAAGACAGAGATTAAGAAATGACACTTCATGTTTTAAATAAGGGGCCCTAGTAAAAAAAAAAAAAAAAAAAAAAAAAAAAAAAGGTAAAGTTTAATTTGTGGAAGGGTGAAGGCAAATTTGGGTGAAAAAAAGTGATGCAATAAAAAGCATTCTATATTTTAAGCAGTTTCAAAAACTGTTCTGACCAAAATCATTATGCATATCTGCATTAGAGAACAGCCAGAAAATGGCAACATTTCAGCCATTGTACCAAGTGAAATAAAATGAGACAGCCTTGATTGTTATTTTGATTTTTAATTTCTGTTAAAACTGAAAAACTTGTAAAATGTTGCAAAACTACTTTCCTGAAAAATATCAAGTAAAGAAACAATTAGTGATGTGTATTCACAAAAATTCTGATTATGAATAAAACTCAACTATTAACTTAAAATTTTACAAGACCATAAATAGAACAAATAAAAATGTATTGTCTTTAAAGCATTTACATGAACAGCAGACAATGGTCAATATTCTTATGTTTAAAGGATTATCCCGAGTATACCAGCTGCATGATTTATCACCATAACACAGGCATATTGAACAGAGAATACAACCAATTAAAAATAAAGGTGGTGTTTCACTCAAATAGCCTCAAAATATTTTAGTAGAAGACGTACCAAAATACCAAGTTTCCAGACAAAGTGCTGGTATCTTGAAATTTCTTCAAAAGAATAATAGTATTCATGACATCTTGAATTTTGGTATTACCACCCACAGCCCATTTGAAGTACTACTGAAACTGACAGTAAGTTTAAACGATGTACCCACAAATAAAAAAAAAAAAAAAAAAAATTAAAAAAATGTGCGTCAAAACAATGTTTTTTTCTATCTTGACACTGCTAATATATACTCCCTTGACTCTCAGCAATGTTTGTTATTTTAAATAACTATGTTTAGAATTTTAATAACAAAAATCTTATATACTATTTAGTTGTTTACTTTTTGTTTTAATTTTCCACTTTCTTATAATCATGATCTAGAATTAAGAATGTCTACTCAATAAAAATGCAAGGCCCGAAACTCCAGCAATTAGAGGGTTAACTCCTTTGCTTGTCTTTTGAAAAACAATTCAGAGAAAAATTTTAAATCATTTGCATAAAGCATGCCTAGAAAATCTGCAAATAGATTATAGAGTCAGTCACGTGATGACTGATGAAAAAATCTTAAATGAAGAATGGATACTAAGTACCTAGATCAAAGCAATTGGAGAAGCTATCTAATTGTGTTCTTTGGAATAATTGGCTAAATGTCAGCAAATTGCTATTGTCAATCAGTTTGAATGTCTAAAATGCAAATGTAAACTGAACAGAAAGGATAATGTTTACCTAAAATCTAAAATTAAAAGGAATGCTTAATTCAGACAAAGAGCTGCTTAACTTATGTTGGTGAATTTATGTGGCAAAAGCTAATAAAAGAATACCCAGAAAATGTATTTCTTCAAAATTTATAATTACAGTTACTTTTTAAGCAATTCACCCCAAGAAAGGTGGGAGTGCCACTACTACGCAGGGGCTATAGAGAGTGAAAGTGAGGGAAAAGACTTGAGGAAATGATAAAAAAAAAGAAACAGGGATCAAGGTAGATGCAGTAGATGCAGCAACCGATTCAATGTAGTTGTTCTACCTCAGATCAGTGGAGAACGTGAAACTAAGATTTTCTTGTTCAGACATTTTTATGAATTAATAAAAATTTCTTTACACATTTCTTTATCAAATGGTAAATGATAAAACACTGCATTGTAGTCGGTTCACATCTTGTAAATATAAAATTATTCTTGTAAATAAACAATAGTTTTTTCAATGTTTTTGTTGCAATTACTCAACAAAAATGCATAAATCCACTTTCATATGTTCAGGTTTTATTAAAATAAACATTTCTAAGGCTAAGGAGCCAAAAAGTGTACACTAATAGTGGTGTAAAGAGAAAAAAAATATCCTCTTGACTCATTTTCTTTTATGGGTACAAAGGTTAAACTTTGCCAATTTTGGCTTATCTGATTGTTGAAGTAATCATCTACTTCCTACTAGAGGTTAGCATTTGAACCTCAGTAAATAAAAATATGTCCTCTCTTTTTAGAAAAAAAAGGTGCACCACTATCTCTTTACATTTGATCTTGTGCCAGACAAAGCTAAATTTTACTTCACTATAATATTTCATTATTATAGATTAGATATTTACTATGCCATTGTGAGATGATTATATCCTTTGATTGTAACCAGACATGACCTTGTCAAGTTCTTTCTGCTGTTGTATTCACTGGATGTGTGTAATCAAAGCAAGTATATAGAGATTACTGTGAAATATACATGAGATGATGTGTAAAAGTGCTTCAAAATAGAATGTATCCAATTAAATAAATAGCAAAAAGGTCCCAAGAGTATCAAGACATTAAAAAGCAAATATAACAGAACAGATCAGCTAATACCAGCTGCCAGATATGAATGAGCAATGTGTGCATGCAATAAGATAGATAAAATAAAACAAAAGATATAATACCAGTTTGGTAGCTGAGGAAATAGCACATACCAGCACTAGTGGTCATTGTTTGAACCCAGATTTAAAAAAAAAAAAAAAAAAAAAAAAAAAGGAAGGAGATAAAGAAGAGAGAGAGTGGGTTAGAGAGAAAAAGAAAGGTAATGAAGATATTTCAAATGCTGATTTTCAAGGCAGACATACCCTCTTCCTACTTTTCATTCTCTCTCTTCTACTATTTGGTTCATACCAGATTAAAAGTGCTAGTTTAATGACTAACTTTAAATGGATTGATTTGTTTTACACCTTAGCTGTTTGTGGGTTGTTTGAAACCAAAACATTTTTGGACTATTTTTTTTGAACAGAATTTACAATTTTTTAGAATAATTATTTTTCCAGATAAAAATCTATTTAACCCATATCTTGAGGAAATAAATAGAATTATACCTTTCCCAAGGATATTTGGGCATAAATAAATGTAACAAACCTGGCTGGCTTTAAATTTAAAGTTTCAGATTTTTGGTTTAGAGTAATTAGTGTGCATATATCTACAAGTAGAAAATGACAAGGTTTGTTTTCTTTATTTACATTATTTGGACTATTGTCCATATCTTTGTCACCATATTTATTACGTTTCAGCCATTGTACACTCCGGGCTTCTTTAGGTGGTTGGAATGTTCAACTGAACCCTTTATTTCGCTCACTGGGGTAGACTGTTCTAGCTCCACGTGCCATGTTTAATGGATATCACTTACCAGTTATCTCCTGTTAATTTTCCCTCTGAAAGTTCTCCACTGCCTTAACCAGGTATTGAACTCACACTGTCACTGGATCTAACCAATGCCTTTATTCACTGTGCCATGTCCTTGAGTTTGTTTTCTTGTTTTTAATACAAATAGTTAATTGCCAAAAATAACACGGTTTTTAGTTGTTATGGTAGACATTAGGGTATACTCTTGATCCTAACTACAACAAGCAAGATTGTAAAATAGTAAATGATCATTTTAAAAAATTTTGAGATACATGACATAAAATTTCACAGAAAAACTAAACTTTCTGCTACCGTGGTTTCATCACCTTTGATGTCTTCAGGCAGTAAGCTAGACTTCCTAAGGTAGACTTTTCTATCTCACCTCTATTCTAAAACACTCATATATACTTGCTGCTGGTGAGAGAGAAAAAAAACATTTATAAACTTTTCTAGTCTGGCTTATAGTTTGCAGGAAGAACTTTCTAGTATGCTTACATGCTGTCATCACTCCTGCTCTATCATGCAGTAACTTATTGAGATCAGGATATCATTAACTTTTCCTTCTGGCACAAATTAAATATTCTATTCTCTAAAATAAATGTGTGGTTTTACTTCAGTATGTCCCATTCTACAACAGGACTCTTTTCCACTTTTTCTTTTAGTTCCTACACATAGTTAGAAAGTTGTGTGCTATTCGTATATTTAGCCAAATTAAAAGACATTCTATGTTTATAACAGGATTTGAATATTCCTTCTGTGGAACCAACATACACTTTTCCAGGGCCATTTTCCAGCATCACCTTTGCTCCGTAAACAATGTCTTCTACCAAGCAGTTACCCTTCAACAGACACTTTACAGCATTCCAAGAGTTACATTTTTCTCAGCTTCCTTTTTACTCCACAGTCATTTTCTTCATAGTCAATGTTTTACTGTTGTGCCCTTTAATTATATTCATTTTTCTACATACAGCTATAACTAATTTTTACAGTATTTCTATTAAATACCTAATGTAACATGAAGTTTATTGGTGTGTGGGGGGGGGGTGATGCTTAATAGCAAAGAAGGTTTTACCAATTTCTGTTTTCACCTCTAAGCTGAAGGATATAGTAAATAACCATAACATTGATAGCATGACTGAGTGTCATTCAAACCTGATCAGGTGCTCAATACATTCTGATCATTATGAGATTCGCATTTTCATGGTGATGATTTAAAATTGTGTGTTAAAAATTGTTTGTTGCCTAAAATATTATAATTAATTATTTATAATTTATATCATTCAAATTCTACAGGGTTGGGGAAAATATGATATATACATTTTTATATATCAGAACAATGTCTTGTAAGTGAATGACAAAGTGGAAAAAATTCAGTATAATGTGTCTTCTAGAAAGACTTCATCAAATTAAAGTAATTATTTTTTTTCCTGATGGAATTTGTGTGTGTGTGTGTGTGTGTGTGTGTGTGTGTGTGTGTGAAAATGGAAGAGATCTGAAAATGCAATCATAGGTTACTATTATGTACTGAACAGAAACACTGAAGATGTGAGAACACTGAAATTTTAAACAGTTTTTTTTTTCTACCGGGCATGTTTGAACATGCAGTCTGACTGATCTTATTCAATTTCCCAATGCTTTTGTTATTAAGCATTCCACATTCTGATAACAAAAGATATGCAAAGTATAGTGAAAGGTAAGAACCTGTACACAAATTTACCATGCATGATCTAACAATTAAAGCACTTTCTATACATTTTCACCTTAGTAAATTGCTTTCTATTTTAATTAACTTTTAACACACTGTATTATTCACTACTTTTTTTACTCTGTATTTTTTTGTAGGCTACTTAATTTCAGTTATGGTCATTTTCTGTTGCCATAGCAGGATATGACAACACAACTGCCAAATTCAAACACACTATCATTCATTCATGTGAGTCACTTGCACTGACAGGATAAAGTTTTTGCTTTTCAAACAAAATCATCTCCAGAATGTTAAGTTATAGTATATTTTAAATCAAAATTATGATCAGACACATTACAGTTAGCAACTAATTGAATGCATCATTTTGTAATGGATCTCCATGTTCATATAATCTTTTATTTAAACTCCTCAACATTTCACCTATGTATTCCTTGTGGCAATCATTACAAGTTATGGAGTAAATTCCTCCTTCAGAATTTAGTTTATTATTATTTTGTTTTGAGTTAAGTCTTTTGTTTTAGAAGTAGTTGTAACAAAGTTAATGTTAAACTTAGATAAATTCTTTTCAATTGTAGTTGTAAAAGAGTAGGTAAAGTAATGTATTTTGGTTTATTAGATTTGCTTGGTGGATTTATTCTTTTATTTGGAAATACTTGATAAACCTTCTGTTTCATATTAAATATAAAATAATTAGGGTATTGGAGTAGCTTAAAAGTATTTTCAATGTAATTCTCATCACATTAATATTGAAGACAAATTCTGAATACTCTTAAAAAGAATCCAATGATTATTACAGATTTCATTTTATGATGGTGAGAATAGAAATTTACAAGATCATTTTTATTAATTGATTTACAATAGAGATTTAATTCTAGGTCCTTATCAGTACATCTTAACATGATATTGAGGAAAAGTAATGTATTCTTCAGTTTTGTTTCATAAGTAAATTTTATGGTACATTCAATTTTGTTTAGTTTATCTACAAGGTCAGGTGATGTTGGCAGTTCTTGATTTATCATAATAAAAAGAACAGATACTCTTGTATTGAAGTTAGGGATTTATCTATTCTGAAGCGTTTTATCAGTTTGGCATTCACCAGTCTCTAAATGCTTGAATAGAAGATCAGAAGTGGATTCTAAATACAAGCATGAAAATAAAATTCTATTGTGCTATCTACCCAATGATTGATGAATGGTATATACACGTGGGTGTTCATAGATGAACAAGAAAGTTGGCTACTTAATTGTCTGACAATTGCTTCACAACATTATACTTTTAGTTACAAGTTATTTGTTATATTTATTTGGTTTTAACATTGCTTTATCAATTTCTTGATATTAAGCACTCTTTTTGTAAAAACTGCTTATCAATAATATTTATTGAATATTTATTAGAAAAACATCCAGAAATTTAAAAAGAATATATAAACATAAAAAAAAAGACTTAACACACTATGTACTTGTATGCTACTAAAACCCTTTATGATCACATCTGACGCGGAAAATGTCATTCTGACCTTTTAGTGTCCAGCACAGTATATTTTAAAACTTTTTTTTTTTAAAGATTTTATTTTTATCAATAATATAGACAGAAAAGACTAAAATACAATATGTGCTTACACATTGTGTTAAAATACAATATATGACTTATAAATTTATACTGATTTTTATCAAATTTTGTAACCATGTCTGGTTATTACAAGCACATGAACACCATTTACTCAAAGATATATTGAACATACCAGGAGTTATGAATTCCCTACAATTAATATACAACTGGGCTATTTCAGTTTGCCTGTTCTTACTACATTAGTAATGAAATGATATAAAATATATAAACCTTAAAATAAATGAGTTGAAATTAGTCAAATTCCTATAATGATGCAATTAAAGGAAAACAATCAAGAATTCATATGATTAACTTGATTCAGGCTGTTTCACTCAGGTAGAGTTTGTTGAAATTAAATTCTTTTTCTGATAATACCAATTCAGCGTAACATGTCAAAATGGGAGTTTTCTAAATTGTCTTATTGTGTGTGTGTGTGTGTGTGTGTGTGTGTGTGTGTGTGTGTGTGTGTGTGTGTGTGTCATAAATTTTGATCACCACATTTGGTAGTCATAAAAGATTAATTATTAGCTAAGTGTAGCATTGTTTAGCTTAAAAATGCTCACTTGAAACTCAAGGAAATGTTTAAGATGATTCGACTTTACCTTGGGATCAAGTCAACAATATATAAACAATAAAATCCCCTACAAAGCTATAAATAAAGAGCCATTGTATTAGGTTGGGGCAAAAATAATGACGTAATAATGTTGTTTTTTGACGTTACGTCAAAAAACGACATTATTACGTCATTATTTTTGCACCAACCTAATATAAAATTTGCCTTTTTTATGTGATGTCAATGAATACTTGTTGTCACTTCCATAATGCTTGTAATTACAGATATAACTCTAGTAACACTGTTGAACAATACTGGGGTCAGATGGCTTTGAATAACAGTCGCGCTAATAGTTCTTGCTTGATAATACTCACTCAAAAAGTAACCATCGAATAGTAATCCATATAGTGATCAGTATAGGGAAATAGTATAGTGATCAGTATAGGGAAATAGTATAGTGATCAGTATAGGGAAATAGTATAGTGATCAGTATAGGGAAATAGTATAGTGATCAGTATAGGGAAATAGTATAGTGATCAGTATAGGGAAATAGTATAGTGATCAGTATAGGGAAATAGTATAGTGATCAGTATAGGGAAATAGTATAGTGATCAGTATAGGGAAATAGTATAGTGATCAGTATAGGGAAATAGTATAGTGATCAGTATAGGGAAATAGTATAGTGATCAGTATAGGGAAATAGTATAGTGATCAGTATAGGGAAATAGTATAGTGATCAGTATAGGGAAATAGTATAGTGATCAGTATAGGGAAATAGTATAGTGATCAGTATAGGGAAATAGTATAGTGATCAGTATAGGGAAATAGTATAGTGATCAGTATAGGGAAATAGTATAGTGATCAGTATAGGGAAATAGTATAGTGATCAGTATAGGGAAATAGTATAGTGATCAGTATAGGGAAATAGTATAGTGATCAGTATAGGGAAATAGTATAGTGATCAGTATAGGGAAATAGTATAGTGATCAGTATAGGGAAATAGTATAGTGATCAGTATAGGGAAATAGTATAGTGATCAGTATAGGGAAATAGTATAGTGATCAGTATAGGGAAATAGTATAGTGATCAGTATAGGGAAATAGTATAGTGATCAGTATAGGGAAATAGTATAGTGATCAGTATAGGGAAATAGTATAGTGATCAGTATAGGGAAATAGTATAGTGATCAGTATAGGGAAATAGTATAGTGATCAGTATAGGGAAATAGTATAGTGATCAGTATAGGGAAATAGTATAGTGATCAGTATAGGGAAATAGTATAGTGATCAGTATAGGGAAATAGTATAGTGATCAGTATAGGGAAATAGTATAGTGATCAGTATAGGGAAATAGTATAGTGATCAGTATAGGGAAATAGTATAGTGATCAGTATAGGGAAATAGTATAGTGATCAGTATAGGGAAATAGTATAGTGATCAGTATAGGGAAATAGTATAGTGATCAGTATAGGGAAATAGTATAGTGATCAGTATAGGGAAATAGTATAGTGATCAGTATAGGGAAATAGTATAGTGATCAGTATAGGGAAATAGTATAGTGATCAGTATAGGGAAATAGTATAGTGATCAGTATAGGGAAATAGTATAGTGATCAGTATAGGGAAATAGTATAGTGATCAGTATAGGGAAATAGTATAGTGATCAGTATAGGGAAATAGTATAGTGATCAGTATAGGGAAATAGTATAGTGATCAGTATAGGGAAATAGTATAGTGATCAGTATAGGGAAATAGTATAGTGATCAGTATAGGGAAATAGTATAGTGATCAGTATAGGGAAATAGTATAGTGATCAGTATAGGGAAATAGTATAGTGATCAGTATAGGGAAATAGTATAGTGATCAGTATAGGGAAATAGTATAGTGATCAGTATAGGGAAATAGTATAGTGATCAGTATAGGGAAATAGTATAGTGATCAGTATAGGGAAATAGTATAGTGATCAGTATAGGGAAATAGTATAGTGATCAGTATAGGGAAATAGTATAGTGATCAGTATAGGGAAATAGTATAGTGATCAGTATAGGGAAATAGTATAGTGATCAGTATAGGGAAATAGTATAGTGATCAGTATAGGGAAATAGTATAGTGATCAGTATAGGGAAATAGTATAGTGATCAGTATAGGGAAATAGTATAGTGATCAGTATAGGGAAATAGTATAGTGATCAGTATAGGGAAATAGTATAGTGATCAGTATAGGGAAATAGTATAGTGATCAGTATAGGGAAATAGTATAGTGATCAGTATAGGGAAATAGTATAGTGATCAGTATAGGGAAATAGTATAGTGATCAGTATAGGGAAATAGTATAGTGATCAGTATAGGGAAATAGTATAGTGATCAGTATAGGGAAATAGTATAGTGATCAGTATAGGGAAATAGTATAGTGATCAGTATAGGGAAATAGTATAGTGATCAGTATAGGGAAATAGTATAGTGATCAGTATAGGGAAATAGTATAGTGATCAGTATAGGGAAATAGTATAGTGATCAGTATAGGGAAATAGTATAGTGATCAGTATAGGGAAATAGTATAGTGATCAGTATAGGGAAATAGTATAGTGATCAGTATAGGGAAATAGTATAGTGATCAGTATAGGGAAATAGTATAGTGATCAGTATAGGGAAATAGTATAGTGATCAGTATAGGGAAATAGTATAGTGATCAGTATAGGGAAATAGTATAGTGATCAGTATAGGGAAATAGTATAGTGATCAGTATAGGGAAATAGTATAGTGATCAGTATAGGGAAATAGTATAGTGATCAGTATAGGGAAATAGTATAGTGATCAGTATAGGGAAATAGTATAGTGATCAGTATAGGGAAATAGTATAGTGATCAGTATAGGGAAATAGTATAGTGATCAGTATAGGGAAATAGTATAGTGATCAGTATAGGGAAATAGTATAGTGATCAGTATAGGGAAATAGTATAGTGATCAGTATAGGGAAATAGTATAGTGATCAGTATAGGGAAATAGTATAGTGATCAGTATAGGGAAATAGTATAGTGATCAGTATAGGGAAATAGTATAGTGATCAGTATAGGGAAATAGTATAGTGATCAGTATAGGGAAATAGTATAGTGATCAGTATAGGGAAATAGTATAGTGATCAGTATAGGGAAATAGTATAGTGATCAGTATAGGGAAATAGTATAGTGATCAGTATAGGGAAATAGTATAGTGATCAGTATAGGGAAATAGTATAGTGATCAGTATAGGGAAATAGTATAGTGATCAGTATAGGGAAATAGTATAGTGATCAGTATAGGGAAATAGTATAGTGATCAGTATAGGGAAATAGTATAGTGATCAGTATAGGGAAATAGTATAGTGATCAGTATAGGGAAATAGTATAGTGATCAGTATAGGGAAATAGTATAGTGATCAGTATAGGGAAATAGTATAGTGATCAGTATAGGGAAATAGTATAGTGATCAGTATAGGGAAATAGTATAGTGATCAGTATAGGGAAATAGTATAGTGATCAGTATAGGGAAATAGTATAGTGATCAGTATAGGGAAATAGTATAGTGATCAGTATAGGGAAATAGTATAGTGATCAGTATAGGGAAATAGTATAGTGATCAGTATAGGGAAATAGTATAGTGATCAGTATAGGGAAATAGTATAGTGATCAGTATAGGGAAATAGTATAGTGATCAGTATAGGGAAATAGTATAGTGATCAGTATAGGGAAATAGTATAGTGATCAGTATAGGGAAATAGTATAGTGATCAGTATAGGGAAATAGTATAGTGAATAGTATAGAGATAGACGACAGCGTAGAAAGAGTGATCTGCATAGTAATAGACGACAGCGTAGAAAGAGTGATCTGCATAGTAATAGACGACAGCGTAGAAAGAGTGATCTGCATAGTAATAGACGACAGCGTAGAAAGAGTGATCTGCATAGTAATAGACGACAGCGTAGAAAGAGTGATCTGCATAGTAATAGACGACAGCGTAGAAAGAGTGATCTGCATAGTAATAGACGACAGCGTAGAAAGAGTGATCTGCATAGTAATAGACGACAGCGTAGAAAGAGTGATCTGCATAGTAATAGACGACAGCGTAGAAAGAGTGATCTGCATAGTAATAGACGACAGCGTAGAAAGAGTGATCTGCATAGTAATAGACGACAGCGTAGAAAGAGTGATCTGCATAGTAATAGACGACAGCGTAGAAAGAGTGATCTGCATAGTAATAGACGACAGCGTAGAAAGAGTGATCTGCATAGTAATAGACGACAGCGTAGAAAGAGTGATCTGCATAGTAATAGACGACAGAGTAGAAAGAGTGATCTGCATCGTAATAGACGACAGAATAGAAAGAGTGATCTGCATCGTAATAGACGACAGAATAGAAAGAGTGATCTGCATCGTAATAGACGACAGAATAGAAAGAGTGATCTGCATCGTAATAGACGACAGAATAGAAAGAGTGATCTGCATCGTAATAGACGACAGAATAGAAAGAGTGATCTGCATCGTAATAGACGACAGAATAGAAAGAATGATCTGTTAGATGCCATGCTAATTCCCATATATACATTTCCTTTACTTTCATGTGATCTACTTATTTCAAAATAGGACCACCTGTGTTTGCTCTCTGGCAATCTGTGTTCAAATTCCAGTGTTGGCAGCAACACTTTATTCCTATATAACACTTAAAATTAGTAGTAATGATATTGAGAAAATAATTTTTCTGTCTTGGATTTTGACAATTTATTCCTAAGCTCCCATTATAACAATTCAATTAAACTGCACCTTTCCATTTCAATAATTTATGAATAGTTTTGCCTTTTTAATTGTGATGATTTGTCAATTCTTTAATAATTTCTCATGTGTGATCTGAAGAAGCTATTTAAGGACACAAATAGTCCCAATGAAAGTTAATTCTTAAACGATATCACAGTCAGGAAATACTAATTAGATACAAGCTCTGATCAATGAATATTAATAAAATGTATATTAACAAGGAACATTATGGTTGATCAATACTTGTTGATACATGATTATGTAATTATAAATGAATAAGTGATTTCATCTCGTGTCTCACACAGTGAAAGAATAATCAGTTCCGAAAACGAAAGAGAAAAAAAAAAAAAAAAAAAAAAAAAAAAAGAACATCACCAGAAAGTATATTCATCAAAATTCATGTTTTTCTGTTAACATCAAGTTTTTACTGAATCACTGAATGTTATATACTTCTACTTGTAAAATCTTCAATACCCACAGTATATAAGTTGATCCCTAAAATTCTGAGATTCTAAAGTGATCCACCTAATAAGATATCGCCCCTTTTATCAGACTATAAAGGTTTAAACTGCATGTTATTTTATTATTGGCTGAGGGGGTCATAATACACTAAAATAATACAACTATTGAAGTTAAAAAACATTGTTTTTCACTTCATTTGTTTACCATTAGCTAATTTGCTGAAGGGTGAAAAATAAAATATTAGGGGGTATTGCATTTGCAATTATTTAAATTTATTAGTCATTATGATATGATATATATATATATATATATATATTATATTAAATTATATATGATCAGTATTATGATTTCCACAAGTAAACTTTTCCTTTATTATCGTTATAGTAAATATAAAATGCTCAGTTACAGAGTTAGAATTGAAGCATGTGCATGTAAATTTTGGTGCAAATCTGTCGAAAATTGCGGCCGTGCATTCGTTACACACACACACACACACACACATCCTGCCTTTTATAGATAGAAATATCTTAATCATTTACCACAAAAACATTGATATAAAAAGTTCTTTATATTCTCTCTTGAACATGATTAAATGACTTGACATTTCTTCTTAATATTTTATAGATTTGTCAAATAATGATTGAAACCACTACTCCTTTCAAAGTGGGACTTAATTGGTATATGAGGCATGTCTGAAAAGATAGATAGAAACTTTAACTAATCCAACATGAAGCACTTGTATCTTTTGTGCATGAACAGATATATACTTTCCTCAAATAATGTGCATCAAATGACTGCAACAACCCTTACATATCTTTCAACAACATTATCTGCATGGGACAGTTTCCTGGATAATTGTCATTTGAAGGACCCAAACAGATGATAATGTAAATGTACCATGTCAAGATTATGCTGAGAATAGAGTAAAATGTATCACCAATATTACTAAAGTCACTCTTTTGTCAGGTAGCACTGTTGTGAAACAATGACAATATTATGTAAATGTCCTGCTCTCTTTCAAGAAATAGCTTCCTTCAATCTACTCAGTAATTTACAGCAGATGTCTACATTAACTACGTAAACATGTAGTATAAAATCCATGAGCAAACATTTTTTTGCCTCCAAGAAGACAGTTACCTTCAATTTCCTTGCTCACAGTTGAACTAGGAATTTTTTTTCTAGTTATCAGAGGGTGGGGATATTGCCACTGGATGATTCCAAGTCACAGGAGACCTTTATCTCTGGGGTAACATGATGCACCCAGGTTTCATTACTGTCGATCATGTATTACAGAAAGTTCCCATCATCTCCTTGATACTATTTTAAAATCTGAAAAGAAATGATGAGCTTTTGTTCTTCACAATTGTTTTGTCCTTCAAAAATCTTGTACTTTACACCTCCATTGTTCATTGTATTATGATAGCAATCATGTGTTGTAACATATACATGCACTTAATATTGTCTGTTCTGGCTTTTGCAAAAAAAAAAAAAAAAAAAAAAAAAAAGTGATGCATATTCCCTGTTGCTTTATGTTTACAGCTTACACAATGTTTTAATTCTGGTTGATTTATACTTTTATCCATGCATAAATTACTTTTCAGACAACCATCGTATTTCAATGAAGTTCAAAATTAGACCAATGAAAAAACAGGAAAAAATATGTGAAGTTGATTTTCATTAATAGGCACTAATATATTTCACTGAGCTCAATTATAAGAAAAGACACAGCATGCAGTGTATTTATACAATGAATTTGTATTGAAAATATTACAGTGTCAAAAATCAAGTAGAATACCTAACATATATATAGTACCAGAAAAAAATTTTTAGTGACTAAACTCTTTCTAATAATCGCCAACTTATAAATGAAGATTTCATCACATCAAATTTTTTTTCCATACACAGATGAAACATTGGTTCTACTGGAGTCATTTCCATACTTATATTTTGTAGCAGATGTTCTAAATAAGAGAGAGAAAATATGTGCAACTTTTGAACTTCTTCATATAAACCAAACCAGATACAGTGTTTTAAAACAGAAAAATGAATAGAATAATTTGTTACATCATTTTCATTTCAAGAAATTATTATACATTATTAATACTTCATGTGGCTTCCATTAGCTTGAATAAATTGTTTCACTAGGTCTGAGAATGGATGTATAGAAATCCTTTACAATCAACACATGCATGAGATGCCATTCCCTATGGCTGAACTTCTTCAAACTCTTCAAGATTCTGTAGATTTTTATGAAAACCTCTTTTCTTTAAACTATCTGTATTTGTTCAACAATTTTTAAGTCAGTACTCAGAGTTCAATCTTTCAATAAGGTAACACCTTTATCAACCAGATTTTGTTGTTTTGTGCCTGATTCTGTTAGGTTCCACATTTGGTCTGGTACTTCTATGTATTAGAGAGATTCTTGATAGAATACAAAGAATAATCTGCAATGTTATTCATTCTGACCTAGCATCTCGTCACTTTCCCATCACTGTAACATAGCTTCTCTGTGCCTTTTCCATAAATATTTTCATAGTAACTGTTCTGATAAGCTTTCCCTTTTGATAAATTTGACTTTACAAATTTAAATGCAGTACTAAATTGGAAACTAGGTCTCACCATTTTACAGTTGAACCATCTAACAAGCTCTGTACTAACAGTTTCTTCTCACACTTCTCATTTGTGGACCTCTCTTCTGTCTGGCTTCTTGCTTTCCTGTTAACTTTCTTCAAAAATTTCAATGCAATGTCAATCGTTACCATCTGTCTTCTAGAGTTCTATTCTTAACTTCTCTTAATGATTTTTCACACATACTTTCACTCAGTAACTCCTTGCATCTTAGTGGCTTCATTGCCTTGCTTGCAGTAAAATGATTAAGAAAAAAAAAAAAAAAAAAAAAAAAAGAAAAGAAAATTAATCCGTCATCTATGATCAATGTAATCTTGCCTTCAGGTGCTTTCAAATGCTGGTTTCTTAACTGAAAAGATTTCAGTCAATATCCTTGAAGAATTCACTTCATAGTATTTCTCAATCAGGAGTCTCATAACCCATTAGGCTCATAAGAGAATTACATGTACTGCAGCCATAATAGCAATGGTGTATCTTAAGCAAGATCATTTAATGAAGCCCAATCCCAACCAGGTTGGTTTGAATTCAGAGTTTTCCTTCTAAACTGGCTGCCAGCCAAAGCTATAGGACCCAGTCTGTCCTGCTAATTACCTATAGCAGGAGGTGGGGGGTAGAATTGATGAATTCATACTTGGCTCTTTGATTTCTTATTTGAAGCCATAAAGCACAACCTCATAGTATTTACGAAACTGAACAAGTCAGACTTGTCCATCACTTGTCTTGCAATCTTCGAGATCTTGCTGCTCTACACAATTTTTTCAACATTTTCCTATGCTGCAAAGTTCAAAGACAATCAATTTGTATAATGATTTCAAGTAATATATAATTATTTATTCGAAAATTATAACATAAATATGTTATAAAATCACTACAAAAATAGCCATTTTTTTCAACACCTCTGGTGTCTTATCAAGTGATGATTTGAATGTAGAATAAAGGGTTTTAAAAGGCTCAAATCAATTAACCACCCCTTACAAGGGGAAATGGTGTTACATAAGCTGGAATGACCAATCAAAATAAAAGTATACGAAAATTAAAAAACTTGACAATTAAAATTACCCATTTTAAAAATTAATCTCTAAGTTTAAAATTACTGAGGAAAAGAAAAATACATATGTTATTCTATTTATTTTGTTTTTATTGAAATTAAATTGGAATTAAACGTTAATATCAACTGTTTTTCAGAGCTTCATGACAACATAGATACATTTGGATTCTAAATATAGGCAGGGGGGCGATGACATCTTGCAAAAGACAATACATACACAATCAGATTATAATACATGTGGACGCAAACGTATTTAGATATATACACATACAAAAAAGTGACGAGACAGGAAATATCTCCATGACCCTTTACATATATATATATATAAAAAAACACACAATTATTTAACATGATAATGGGTGCAGTTGCAAAAGAAAAAAAATTAATAGCACTGTAAAGAGAAAAAAAAAAAAAAAAAAAAAAAAAGGTCAGGTGGCCCAAAAGTGTGGAAATTACTCCAATAGGATCAATGAAAAATCCTCTTATAAACTAGCAATTATTAGAAATTTACAATAGCTTCAAGTAGCCAAAGACTTTTGCATGGTACTGTATATATATATATATATATATATATATATATATATATAGCAAAATGTTAAGTAAAATTTGATTTATGTTTATGTTAAGTGATGAATTAACACATGCAAGATATTTGCAATGTACAAGAATTTTCACATTCTTCTATACACATTGGATGAGAATCTGATGTAAAAATAAAATATAGGACAATTTGGATTCTAACAAAAGCAAAATAAAGCCATAATTTGTATTAAAAAAATAACAAAGACTATATTTTTCTGTTGAGATTCAATAGGCCTCAAATATCAACTAAATATGAAAAGAGGAGACAAAGATCTTCAATATTAAAACAATTCTTTCCGTTACAAATGGAATCTTCAAAAATTAAAAGGTCAAGTTTGTATTTCATTCTCTTGACCTTTCAGTGAAAGAAGAAAAATTATAAATTCACAATGCAAAGACTGTATATTAATTGTGATTATATATGAAGAGAGTAAATCATAAAATGGAAAGATTTATTAGAATTCAGTTAGCAAAACCTGGCAACTCGTGAAGTCAATGTTTTACAAAACCGAAAATGGATTCTTCTCCAAATTCATTATCATCAAGAACCAGCTTCAGTAGAATTTTTTTTTCAATAGAAAAGGGATTTACTGAGTTCATGTTTTCTTTGGACTGAATAGTAAATTTCTTTTTATCTGAAAGCAATGCAAGCAAGAATTTGTTTCTTCCATAAGTTCATAAAAGATGACAAACTCTTTATGTATTTGTAATTCTTCTATGTGCTGTGTCCCTTCAGAACATTGGGGTTCATAACTCTCCACAATTTCCTGTCCTATGTAGCTCTTAGTAATTTTGCTTGTTATGTCTCCTAAACTTTGTTCCACCATCCACTTGCTCAAGCTTGCTAGATAGGTTATGTGTTATTTTCCTCTGTCCCTCTTTCCTTCAATCTGTTCTGTAACAAATTTGCCAAGCCCTCTTTCCTCATTATGTACTCAAGAAATTTCACTTGTCTCTTTCTGATGTTAAGTATAACTGTTCTGTTTCAATTTTCTGGAAACATTTGCAATTAGCAAAAAGAAAAAAAATTTTAACAACTAAGAGAAAAAACAAAAACTAGGACTTTATAACTAATAAATCTTATTGGAAAAATATAGTGTAATTTGTAATATAACTTTGTTTAATCGCTTCATCCGCACTGAAGTTGATCTTTTTTCACACACAGTGAAATAGGTATTAAAACACAAACAATGATTTATCCAGTTAAGAATATTCTGGTATTGTAGTAATTACACTCACACATAAAACTAGCTGGCTTTTTGGGTTTGTTTTTTTTAATATATAGAAAATGTTTATGTAAAATGAAAGTCATCTATTTCATACTATTTTCAATCCATGCTCAGTTTATAATATTTTCATCTCTTCCTTTTTTTTTTTTTACAATCTGACAGACCTGACTCTAGCAACTTCTCAACTAATCTTTTCTATTCATCAAGGTCTTTCATATAAAAAAAAACAATAATAATGTAATATAATTAGCAAAGATAAGCTGAAAAGTTGGCCTGAATTTTTTTGTAAAGTCTTTATGGCTTATCAATTTATTTGATCCGCAATAATCACTTTTCTAATCCAGAGCCATGAGCACATGACAAAGTGGTTAGAACATTTGCTTTCTGATCATGTTACCCAGTTTCATATCTCACTATATCAGGTTTATCAAGGAGGTTACTTCTTGATATTATCAAACTGGGTAGGCAATCTCAGTATGCAGGACCCTTTGAAAAGGGTCTGAAAACAATACCATGCATTGACTGAAGCCTTGTGAGTGAAATTTGTTAGAAGGAATTATTTCAGAAGCTGACAATGGTTGTGCCAAGAAAATTCACAAGTCATCATGACAAAGGGTATCAGTGTACTGGCCTTGTTCAAACTGTTGATCATATAAGATTATGCACTCTAGAAATTCTAATTAAAGTAGGTTCAGTATAGTTGCAGTATAAACCACAGGTGGGTTCTGTAACAAAATAAACAGGCAAGATTTTATTCCAAGTAAGCATAAATTCTGTCAATTTCATAAAATTTAAAATGAATTAAACAGTTGGAGATAAAGCTCAGTTGTTACAAAAATAACAGAGACAAGCTAAGAGGTCTTAAGTTTTGTTTTTGTTAAAAAAAAAAAAAAAAATTCTATCAAGGAATATTTCACCTGAGGAGTCATTACGGTACTTAATAAATTTATTGTGCAGTTATAGCATAGATAGATATTTCAAAATTTAATGAGAATTTGGCTATTCTTTTAGTAGTAGAAAATTAGGATACTTTTATAATTGTGTAAATAAATAATTTATTTTTATAGTTCACAAATTAAATTCTATAATCTTGTAAAAAAATATTGTTCATATTCTCACATTTTTCTTTTATAATCTAGTAAATAAGAAATTGAATAGTGTTTAACATTTTTGTTGACAATTGAGAAAAAAAATGTATAAATTCAATTTTATGTCATGGTTTTATTAAAATTCTGAAAATAACTTGAAACCAATAAAAATTACTGATGGAATATACAGCAACAGTAGTGTCCTTTAGACACTTTTCTTTGCCTGGTCCTAAGTTAAACTTTAAATTGTATCTCAATGGATATGGAATTAAAATTTTATAGAAATATATATTATTGCTGTATTTTTGGATCATAATGTTATAAAAAAATTATAATCATGTGTATTTAAGGAGCAATCCATCCTTAATAAATACTTACTTAAACACTACATTCTGTTATGATTTTACTTATATAGATATAACTTATTACAAGACTGATATGTATTTATTAATGATGACAAAAGTACAATTTAAAAGAAAAAGGAAAAGAACAATGACATTCCATTTCTACATCTTGATTTTCTTTACTAATAATGACACAAAGATCTTTCCAGTTACTGGTGGGAATCCAATAACTGCAACATCAAGGTTTACGTCAATTCCTGCAACATCTGTGCAAAATGAAAGGGAAACTATGGCAAGTGCCCAAATTGGCTCATTGGTCATTGTAAGTAAGGTAGAAGACCATTTGAAGTCATCTAGACTGTCAGGATGTCCATCTCCAAAAACAAATGTTATATACTCACAATTCTGAACAGCTTCAGTTGGTATCTTACCAGAGACCATGTAATCGATGTTGCCCACAGACTACCATTTCTTCCTTAGAGCGCTCAAACCATGGAACCCATTTCACAGATGAGGCCTACAGTTATTTTTGTGAACGAACATGAGAATTTCATGGTCTCTGGAGACTACAAGGTTTGGATAACATCAAGCAGCAATATCACATAATGAAAAATGGTCTTTACTTGAGCAAAGAAAGAAATTGTGAATGAACTTATGTATTTGAATCCATACATCTCCTCCATGAATGCCACAACCAACATCACAAATGGCACATCAACACACTATATCTTCACCTCAATATTGGTTTCTTCAAACTATCTCACGAAAACATCACTAATGATGACCTTGGAGTTTACAGCATATAAATAAATGCCCTGTTGAAATAAGTTCACCAGTGCATCAACTGCAGAATGGATGCAAAATTAAACTAACTTGTCTGCAAAGACTTGATACAGGTTAGAGACAAGATTCTACTCCAAGACTTCAAATATATCCCATTTACCTTGGGTGGGTAACTTTGAAGTAGCTTAAACAAATGACATAGTACTTTAGATGACAAAAATGGTAAAACTGACTGGGTCAATCATGTTTATGTCTGTTGCCTTGTACTATGACTGAAACATCTGCAGTACACTAACCCTGTTTGCAGAGTCTTCAACAAGCCCTGAAGTCACCACCTCTACTTCCATCTGAGGAGCACATAGAAATACAAGACTCCAGATCTAGTGAAACACTACCCCAAAACCACTGGAAAACAAATTTCAGAAAGACAAACATGTGGACAACTTCCAATACACTTCAAGGACTTCATCATGCATTAATATCAACAGTAAAAACATACAAAAATGCATACATCTTTTCCAATCATATGCACTCATTACCCACGAGTCAGAATGAGATCTAGAGGAGATGTTATACATTACTTCAAATTACACCTGTCTCCTATTCATGCCACATCAAAACCTATCAGCTGGATGTAAACACTATGAAAGTAAAATTAAAATGTCACTGTACAGAAGCTCCAAGCATCACATCCACATTTTTAAAAAAAAAATAAAAAAAAATAAAATTTAAATGTTGGAGCCAATCACAAATGCTGCCACTAAAGTAAAGACATGACAAAAAATGTTGAGTTATGTATCCACCTTGACTGCTTAAAAGGACCCTTAGGGCAGTTCATAGCAGTCTAGCAGTCAACTGAACTGACACAAGCTTCAATGTGAGGCCAGTACCCAACCAAGTCTCCTATCTTAGAGATCAGATGCCTTCACCCACAAGCTTCACCTCACTTGCCTACAAGAGATATCCTACTTTGATCCAATGTATACATTGATAATACAGATAATTTCATTTTAACATATCTTTTCTTTCCACCTCACATCGTTGTTTTTCATTAGTTATTCTTACAAACATACACACTATATAACATAAATAATATTCATAATTTGTTATAATGAAATTGTAGATTTTAAAATCAATATTTAAAAATTCATTAAAATTCTTTCAAATAAATATCCGGATTTGAAAAGACAAAGGTTATGAAATGCCTTCAGTGCATCTGATATTTATACTTCAAATATACTGCAAATTTTACAAGCCAATATTCATGACAAGGTAAGTGTCTTGATTTCAAGCTTATAACAACTAACCTCAGTTTTTGGAGCTTGGTTGCCATTCAATATGAATTGCCAAGAAAAGAACAAAAGTTAAAAGAAATTTACAAAGAATATCTTGAGAATTAATTCTTGAAACCCAAAATAAAAAAAAAGCATCAGTTATTGATCAAGGAATTAAAAAGAAAGCAAATTATCTCTGCTGAAATTGAACAACAAGTATTTAATTGTTTCTATAAAGTAGAAAACAGATGGACACAGCTGTGACCAACAATCATATTTGACAATATTAAGTGTTTCTATGTTATTTGAAGTAAAATGATTCTATGGTACTAATTCTAAGTCTTTAGAGAAAAATAAAATGGCATTAATCTGGGAAAAAAAAACAAAAAAAAAAAACAAAAAAAAAAAACAAAACAAATATAGACACCTGTATAAAATTCTCATGTAAAATAAGACAACACTTTAATAGATTGTAAGATTATATATATATATATATATATATATATATGTTTTTAAAGTGAAGAGAATCAATTTTGACTATAGAAGTTTTTGTCAGTTACTGTTGATTTATGCCTTGGCATGTTATCAAATAACCCTGTTCCCAACAAGTTTTATCACCAACACTGAATAAGAAGATATTGGTGGAAAGAAAATGTAAAATCATACCTGCCCAAGCCTCATGGTCCAAATAATTTTTGGAGGGGGCAGAATCATACAGAATAATTTTATGAAATTAACTCCACATGTTAGCTCATTTGCTCACAAGAATTTTCAGATAGAAGTAATAATAAAAGTTAAGTTAAAAATAGATTCAAATCCTCTTGTGCAGGCTCAATTCAATAAAACAATGAGAGAGACCTCTCACTTTACACCAATAATAACGATTCATTTTACTTTCAGCAAAAAAAAAAAAGAAAAAAAAAAAAAAATTTTACAGCCTTATCACATTGAATTACTGGTTCTCGTACAATCACCAAAGTTAAGCAATATCAAGCCTGGTTAGTACCTAGATAGTATTAACCACTTGGGAATATCATGTACTGTAAGCTTGAATGTGCAGGTGGTATAATTGATAACAGCTCAGAACTGGAAATCATTGAGCTGAGTTCCAATTCCAGTTAGGTTCGTTATATTCACTTACATGCAAATACCCTTGGGAAAGTGGGTAGGAATCCATCTATTATTCTCTCCCCAATTATGGACTAACTAATAGGACTTGTATCAGAAAAACATTACTATCACTATCCCCACAAAAAAAAAAAAAAAAAAAAAAAAAAAAAAAAAAAATCAAAAATATTTTCTGGCTTTAAATAACCTGCAAAAGGTTGTAAAAAAAGCTGTTGAAAAAAAAAAAAAAAAAAAAAAAAAAAATCAACTCTTTCCTACAATAATTTTGATTAATCAAGATTACCATAAGAAACAGTTTTTTTTTTTTTTTTTTTTTTTTACTACTAAGAAACTATTTTGCTATTAAAAAGAAAAAAATGAAAAATAATCTAAAATGCACTCTTGCTGGAAACCATTTACAGAAAATTATTGAAAAATCTGCTTATATGGGGACAATAATTTGTAGATAATTTTAAAATCCTACTAGTTGATAGTATATTTTAAACACATTGAGTACACCATTTTAAACAATTTAATTTACTCAGAAAACTATGCTTTCTTACTAGTGTCTAAAAATATAAGAATGAGCACAAGTCAAAAAAAAAAAAAAAAAAGTGCATGTTTTTTTTTTTCTTACCTTTATCAGATGAGGATTTCTTTTAGGTGACAATTTAGCACAATTTCAACAACACAACATCATTACTTTTTATCAGTTAAATGCATTTTATCTGGTACACATTTTATTTAATAAACATTAAAACCTAAATTAAAACAAAAATTAATTTAGATTTGAAAAAAAAATTCATATTTTATTGAAACAATTGTGTTATTCATTTCTTGTGAAACATTTTAAAAAGGATGTGTCAGATAATTAAGTCAAGAAAGTTTTTCAGGCTGTGCTGCTATTTTTGTTGCATTTTTATTTTTTTTATTCTATTATTTTTGCTTATTGTCAAGAACAAATATTAAGAATGCCAAATAAAGCAGATAAGTGAAAATGTCAGGTGTTGATAAAAAAAATTACATTTATTCTTGGTTAGTGCAACAGATTGACAGGTAGAAATAAAAAGTTTCAATGACTAAATTTTAAAGCAAATGTAAACATGTCAAAAATAAAATAAACTGAATTGGCAAGTTTGATGAATTTTAATGACTTCTTAAAATCAGATAATCTAAAAATTGTTATTTTATTTAATTTTTTAAGAAAAGTCATCAGTAAATTTTGTAGGTCTTTTTGTAATTAATTCTTAGTCATTCTCAAAACTATTTTCAAAAAAATAATCTTTAGTTAAAAGATCTTTGTATTGTACTCAGAACCAAAAAATTTGCATTGTATCAAAAGAACTGTGTTTTGAAATTCCGTTTTTGTTTAGTTATTTTTAACAATTGCTCATTAAACACAAATACATTATGTTGTTCTTTCACATCTGTAAAAATAACCGATTATCTGGAAAAAGCTTTTTAATTTTAAGAGATTATGCATGATGGTACAATTGGTAAAGGCACCATTTGCGTTGAACATCAATTTTCTCATACTTTAGGCAACCAAACATATGGAGATAGAGAGACTAATCATCGGAAAATACACTGACCCTGTTTCAACAGTAAACGCAAACGAGAACTTAAGTTAGAAGTTTTAAGTAATTTTTGAATGTTTTCATAAGATAAAATTTATATAGATAAGAAAAAACAAAAAAAAACTGTTTTCAATGTTTCATCAGTCCCAAATGCAATGACATTTTCATTTTTAGAATGAAACATTGAAAATAAATTGCTACTAACTAAAAAATAATTTTGTTTTTAATATTTTCCATTGTCAAGTTACACAGAAGATTAAGAAAAAATTGAAGCAGGCACCTTTTTTAACTGAATTTTAGTTCCAATGTTCCAAACTATTTCTGGTACTTGGTTGAATTTTAATTTTATTACACAAAAAATAAAATAAAATAACGGCACTCTTGCCCTTTTAACCCTGCACAGTACTCATCATAGCACCCCCTCTCAAATAAACTTGTTTAAAAAGCACACGAAAACGGACTTACTAACCAAAATGTTTTTTCAACGAAATCCTACCATGTGCAAAAAAAAAAAAAAAAAAAAAAAAAATTATATAAATAAATAAAATAATCTATGAAAGAAAATATGTTCACAGTTGTGTAATTTGAGTAAAAAAAAAAAAATGTAAAAGATAAAAAAAAATGTAAAAGATAAAAAAAAATAAACTTTGCTGTTTTTTGGGTGTTTTTTTTTTTTTTGCATTGCATTGCATTGTATTTTTATTATTATGATATTTTGTTACCAATATGACCGACCAGTTTTTTTTTTAAAAAAAAAAAAAAAAAATAAAGAAATTATTTTTATTGGTGATGATGTTTGTTATTTATTTTCACCCCAGTGCCTTTTTAACTTGACTCAGGGAAATTGAAAGTAAAAAGAAAAAGACAAACTAACTGACTTTTAAGTTTTAAATAACAATTTAAGTCCAATTAACAAAAAAAAAATCCAGCGCGCAATCAACTGGAGTTTTTTTTTTCCGATAGAAAACAAATATAAATTCCATCATTCCCACCAAAAAGTTCTGAGTGAGGATTTTTTTAACCGTCATGTCGATTCGTTTTAATTTTTTTTTAATTTTTTTTTAAATATTTACTTTCTGCAAACTTAAAAAAAAAAAAAAAAAAAAAAAAAAAAAAAATATGAAAATAAAAAAAATAGGAAAAACATTTGACATTATTTTAAACGCGTTTTATTTTTCTTTAATTGTCTAATCAATGCTTCACAAAAAAATAGAGTAAAATAAAAATGTGTGAACAATAACAACAGCTGTCAGTGTCATAGCGACCAAATGAAGCAGACGACAACGGGAGGCCTGTAGTGGCGTACAACCAATCCTGATTACTTCAAACAAAATAATTTAATTGGCTTTTCAGTCTCTAAAGCTATAAATGGCTTCCTTGTTTAAAGAAATTCAAAACAAAACCAAATTCATCGAATTCAAACAAAAATAAAATATCCTCCTTAAAATTAACATGGCCATGTTCATTTTGTATTTTGGTGCCGTATCCAGAAAACGTGACTGCCTGCTGGAATGTTTTGGTTATGGATGGCCAATCGGGAGAGTAAAATTGATGATGTACTCATGAAACTTGTTTCACGTCCTAAGAGATCAACATTTTTAAGGCGAATACTAACAGTATAAAAAAGAAGAAGTAAAATAAGGTTAATTTTTAAAAACGAACGGAACACGGTTTTTAGTTTTACGAAAAAATGTCTTTAAAAATAATTATAGCCATAAAAATATCGACGAAAAAAAAAAAAAAAAAATGTAATAATCTTTAAGTAGCATAATAAAGAAAAAACTGTTCAAACTTATAGTGCAATATTTTTCTGGTAATTAACTAATAGTGAAAATAAAAATAACCACAACACAAACATGTGAACGGTGAACCTGATATTGTTGATAAGTAGTAATTATTATCCTTTTGATCACTCGTAGTAATTATGGCACTCTCATTCATTACAATTGGTTTATAAACCTTTATTTTAAAAGCATTATTTTTTTTATTTCATTACTAATATTATTTATGATTAAAATTACGCTATTGAAATAAGGCAATTTTCAGAAATCCATACATGACAACAACAGAAAATCTGAAGAAAGAAGTGTGGTTGATTGAATTGAATTGTTATCAACTAAAAAAAAAAAAAGCACAAAAAAATCAATAACTAAAATAATAATACTAGTAAGTCAGTAGGATACGTTTACTTTAGAGTATTTTATATTTTACAAGAAACCAAATAATAACGAATACGAAACTTTTTATGAAATCACAAATGCCGGCTCCTTTAAAATTGATTGAAATTGTAAAGAATCAACGTTTTTATCACATGAGCCATTAAAAATCAACCTGTCTTTTTCTCTCTGAGAGAGATAGAGAGAGTGCGGGTGCGGTACTTCTATTACCACGTGGCTATCGCGGATTTTATAAGCGATTAACTGGAGAAGCGAATACGGGAAACGCGTTTTATACTTAGATTGAAATTAGAAGCATAGTCAACTAGTTAATAAAAGAAAGCGACGTCTTTACAAAATGAGCCATGCTACCCTGCTGAAAAAAAATAAACGACTCCAGTTTGAGTTGTGCACAAAGAAATAAATAAAAAATACAAAGACCAAAATAATACCTACCTGCAGCGTAGAATTTATTGGCGTATTCGGAAAGATGGTGCTTTTCCAACCACTTTGATAGTTCATTGAGGTGCTGCTGTTTTTGCTTTTGTTCAGCACCCCGAGACTTGACAGCAAGCCAGACGACAAAGAAAATGCAAAAGACCAGTAACAATCTGAAGTGATTTTGAAAAGTGTCGGCCATCGTCGACGACCTCAGCACTTTGGGGGATCGATCCCTAGTCTTCTCCGTCTCTCACCACCACTTCGGCCTTCCTTTTGATAAGCTGATGTTGTGGTTGTTGTTGTTATTATTATTATTGTAAATGTCTTTCTTTCTCTTGTTTTGCACAGTGACGTGCTTTTATTATTGTTGTTGTTCTTATTATTATGGCACTGATTCTTCCTTCTCCTCTTTTCGATACCAACTTGGTTTCTTAGCAGCAGCAGCAGCATGGAGTTGTTGGCATGGCGGATTCTTCAATAAAACGGTCTCTTTCCGTCTTCCTTTAGTTTTAAACAGGACATTTTTTTAACGTTGCCTCTCTCTTGCCAACTACCGGGCACGTTTGGAGGATGGGTGGGAATTTAGCAAAAAAAAGGAAGAGCAAAAAACGGGAGGCAGGTCGATTTTGCCGACCCTAACAACAACATCATGGTATGGTGGTGGTCATTATTTCTTTCTTCCTTCTCTTCACTTTTTGTACTTTTTTCCCCCCCAATTACAATCCTTTAAATCTTCTTGTTGCTATTATTTCTACCATATTTCGTCGTTATAGTAAATAAATAAAATAAAAATATCTTTATAAGCCGCCCATAAAATCTCTCCGTCCACTGCTTGTCGTTTTGTTGAGCTTCTGCTTATTTATCATGTTTAGTTTCACTCTTTCTTTGGCTGCGGTCGGGTTTACTTTTAAATACCCACTCTCTCTCTCCTTCTCCCTTTCCTCTTTCTCTCTCCTTTTCCCTTTCTCTCTCTCCTTTTCCCTTTCTCTCTCTCCTTTTCCCTTTCTCTCTCTCCTTCTTCCTTTTCTTTTTCTCAAATCCTTTTCTTCTTTCTCTCGTTTAATGTGTTTTAGTTTATCTATTCATTTGTTTTTCTTTCCTTTTTTGTTTGATTTACTCTTGCTTTTTTTCCTACTCACTTTTTTTTTTTTTTTTTCCTTTTTTTCGTATTTTATTTTTCACCATCTTTTTTTCCTCCTCGATTTCACTCTCTTCTTCACGATTTTTAATTGTCTCTTTCTGTTTAGTTTCTTGCTCACTTTTAACACACACACACACACACACTTTCTTTAATGTTCTTTACTTTCTTTTTCCTCGTCACTTTTTTATTCTCTCGTTTCCGCCCAACTATTTTCAACCTTCGTCCTCTTTTACTTTTTAAACCCTGTGAGTTTCCCTAATTATTCCATCATGCATGTGTCCCCGTTTCTTTTCTTTTTTTTTTAAACTTTCTTCATTCATTATATGATCCATCATGTTTTTTTTTTGTTTTTTTTTATTTCTACCAGTCTCTTTACCCACTCTAATTGTTAAAAATTTGCTGCAAAAAAAAACACAAAAAAACAAAAAACTCCTCAACGGAATAATAGGGAAAACTTTCTCTCAGATGTCATGTGCATCTCTCTGGCGAAAATTTAGTGCGTGAGTGAAAAACTGAAAATAATTTTTCTTATGCCATGTCGTCAGTAACTTCTTTCTTGTCTTACCATCATTTTGTCAAAAACACAAATTCAGTAAAATTAAAAACAAGGAAGAAAAACTATTGACTGATTTGAAAAAATCTCATCCATTAAAAAAAATATTTTCTCTCGTGACAATTTTTTCATTTTGTGTGTATGTGTGTGTGGGGGGGGTTCTCTCCTTTAAATTCTAATTTTTTGTTGTACAATGCATTATAAAAGAAAATTCCTTAATACTCTCTCATATATATATATATATATATATATATATATATATATATATACCTATTATTGTACTTTTTTTTTTTTTTTTTTTTTTTTTTTTTAAGCATTTCACACCAAGCAAGGCGGGAGTGTCACTAACATGCAAGAGGTTACAGAGAGTGAAAGTAAGAGAAAAGAGGGGTGTTTGGAGTAGAAGAGGTGATTACATGTAACTGTTTTGACAGTAAAAGGATGGGACTGAGATCACAATAAGAGGAGTAGATAGGCTTCCCTATCACCTGGTCCATAATCCTTCCACTTCTCTTGAACAGGTGTAGAGGCTCTTCCCTTGTTTGTTGTTTAGAAAAGGGATCCTGGTCCCTTTCCTTTTCTGAGGCCTTAATAGTGGTGCTGTTATGAATTTCTTGTGATATACATAGATGGTGGCAACATCTCTTTATACTGAGGGTACAGAGCTGGCACTTTTCTGTTCTTAACTGGTAGTTAGGAGCCAGAACTCTTGCTAATGTCTTGAGAGACTGCTCTGATCAACAGTTGCATAACATTGAGGTTCTTGCAGTGCCATGTTGTGCATGGAAGGGTGTCCCTGCAAGCACCTCCAGTGAACAACCCCAAGACCACACTATGTTGCAGTGTGTGCCAGTTCCCTTCTGCGCATGTTACATTTGATGACTGACTGCTATTACTACTCTAAGCTTTTTTCTTACAAAAATAATACATCATGACTATAAACAACCAAAGTTATAAACCTAAACAAGCTCAACAAAAAACACCTAAACCCCTTAACCTTTCCTTCTCCAACATTTGTGGTATTCGTACCAACTTCTGCAATGTGGAATCATTCCTCTTTGAAAAGTCTCCAGACATCCTAGCTCTATGAGAAACTAAACTTCTCAATCCCCTCATCTTATTTCTCAATTCCTGGCTCAGCTTCCTCTCCTTTAAAAGGACTCTAAAATCCACATGCATGGCCTGAGAGTTTATACCTGCGAACATCACTCACTGGCCTGGAAACTCTCTTAAATCTCCAGACCATTTGTACATAGGGTTACTTAACTCAGTCAATAATCTCTTCTTTCTTTACCATTCCCCTTCCTCTCAAGACTGTTGTATGCGAGATAGTATTTCCAATAATATAGATAAGGCCATCTCTCTACACCTGTTTGCAAATATATTTGTGTTTGGCAACTCAACCTTTCTTTCCTTCTCCAACATTTGTGGTATTTGTACAAACTTCTGTACTGTGGAATCATTCCTCCTTGAAAAGTCTCCGGACATCCTAGCTCTCTGCAAAACTAATCTTAACTTTTCAATCCCCTCCTCTGATTTGTTGATTGCTAGCTATCTTCCTCTCTTTTAGAAGTACTCTAATGTTCACATGCATGGCCTGGAAGTTTTTGTCCATAAACATCTCCTGCTGGCTAGGGAACTCTCTCTTGAATCTCCAGACCATTCTTACATGTGTCTCCACCTCTCTCTATTAAACTCAATCAATTACCTATTCTTTCTCTACCATTCCCCTTCCTCTCTTGACTGTTGGGTGCTAGATAGTATTTCTGATAATATAGACAAGGCTATCTCTCTACACCTGTTTGCAAATATATTCGTGTATGGTAATTTTAATGCCCACCATGCCAGGTGGCTTAAACACTGTCACTGACCTCGCTGGCATCCAAACACTTAACTTCTCAATCACACAATCTCACACAAGTGATTGACTTCCCTATGCATTTCCTCATTCAGTAAATCTTCTTGCTAATGGAAATGCTTCTCTTCTCAAACTCTTTTTTTTACCTCTATCCCTGACTCTTGTTGTACTACACAGCTCTGCCCTCTTGGCAACTCTGATCATGCAGTAGTATCTGTAAACATCTCCTTTCACTATCCTATCAGCCAAGAACTTCCTACCAACAGAATATCCTTCTGTTATCAACAAGTAGATTGGAACTTGTTCCATGATTTCCTTTGTGACATCCCATGGAAAGAAGTTTTTAATCATCCTGTTCAAAAAGGCACATTTGAGGTCTTCTTCCATGTGAAAGCTGGCATCAATGCTTTCATTCCAGCAAGGAAATACCAAGTTAAACCGTGTTCATCTCCTTGGTTCTCACCTGCATGCTCGGCCAGTATAGCTCACAAGAATCACTTCTTCCATCTGTACCAGAGCAACACATCTGATTGCAACTTTGTCTCTGCTTGTAATGAGTGCAAGCGTATCCTCAAAGAAGTGAAGTTACTGTTTGCTGATAGAATTAAACAATGTATAGTATCTTGCAAATTCAGCTCCAAAGATTATTAGCAGCACTGCAAAAGTGTGCTGAACAACAGAAACTCATCAATCCCTCCCCTATTCAATCAATTTGAAGTCCTGACATCTACAGCAGATAAAGTGGAATGCTTTGCTTGAAAATACTCTTCCAACTCAAAACTCAACTAATCTGGAGTGCCCACACCTGATTTCCCCCTTTAGAACTGAAGCTATCCCATGTGATATGTGTGTAACCCTGTCACTGGTCTCGGATATCATTTTTAAATTAGACTCCCATAAGGCAAGTGGAGGTGACAGGATATAAGCCTAAAAAAATGTGTTCCTGAACTGGTCTTAGTTCTCTCCAAACTCTACAACTGTTTTGCCTCACTGCTTCCTGCTTTCCAACTTGTTGGAAGTCCCTCTCTGTAGTCCATGCTTTTAAGAACTATGGAGAACCTTTTGACCCCTCTATCGCCCTATTAGTCTCCTACCACTTTTCAGCAAAGTATTGGAGGCTTTAATCAATGCTGAAGTGTTTAAGCATCTTACTTCTCATGACCTACACCTACTCTCTGACAAACAATATGGCATCCATTTTACCCAGTCTATTGCTGATGTGCTAACAGCCATCACTGAATTTGTATATCAAGCTCTTGTTAATAACAGTGAAGTTCGAGCTGTGGCTCTAGATATCTCAAAGGCATAAGACAGGGTTTGGCACACTGGTCATCTACGTAAGCTACAGGCTACAGTATTACAGGACAATTGTTTGATTTAATCCAATCATACCTATCAAATGATGAAATGAAGGTCATTTTGAATGGGTTCGCTTCCAGATTCTTTCACATGAACGTGGGTGTACCCCAAAGCTCTATCCTGGGTCCTACACTGTTTCTGATCTTCATCAATCATCTTCCTGATGTCATCAGTTCCCAAGTAGGCATTTATGCAGATGACACTACCATTTACTCCAGTTTCAATAGCAAATTTGCCAAAGCTGACAAAATTCACCTGGCCACTGCTCTTGAAAAGGACCTCCAATTGGTGGTTAACTGAGGCGGGAAATGGCTTGTAAATTTTAATGCCTCCAGAACTAAACTGCTTTCATTTAACCACTATAGAGAAACTTCCCTGTACACCATCAGCATGGCTGATGCTCAAGTCTAGGCAAGTGTCTCACTGCACCTTCTTAGCCACATATTTTTAACTGACTTAAATTTGAACAACTACATGAATCAATAGCTGCATATAATGCAGTGAAAGTTTGTTCATTGTGTCACAACAAAAAATTTTTCTCATCAGAGTCCATCTTGTAAATTTGCAAAATCTACCAGTCATCCATGCATTGAATACTGTTGCCATATATGGTCTGGTGCCCCCGCTGTTCATACCAAGGTTCTTGACAAATTACAAAGAAGGATCTCCAATGTAATCAATCCTGACTTGGCATCTTGACTTCAGTCACTTTCTCACAGACATAATGTGGATTCCAGCTGTCTTTTCTACAAATATTTTTATGGCAATTGTTCTAATGAGTTTTCCCCCTTGGCACCTCAACTGCATTGATTTAAGTGTGCTACTAGATTGGTAACTAGGTCTCACTATTTGACTGTTGAACTAACTAGATGTAACTGTATATTCTATTCATATAGTTGTTTTTCTCACAGTTCTTGCCTGTGGAACTCATTTCTTGCTGTCCTTCCACCTACAATCCTCAAAAATTTAAATGCAACATTAATCACCATCTCCTGTCTTCCTGTTCCTTTATTGTCCTTTATATTTACAAACCTACCATTTGTCCATGCATTGAATACTGTTGCCATATTTGGTTTGGTGCCCCTGCTGTTCATTTTGAGGTTCTTGACAAAATCCAGTGAAGGATCTGCAATGTAATTGATCCTGACTTGGCATCTCAACTTCATTCACTTTCTCACAGATGTGAATGTGGCTTCCCTCTGTCTTTTCTACAAATATTTAGCATGGCAACTGCTCTGACAAGCTTTTTTCCCCTGGTGCCCCAACTACATGAATTTAAGCATGCTACTAGATTGGCATCTAGGTCCCACCCTTTTACTATTGAAATAGTTAAATGTAACTACCACTTTTACTCCAGCAGTTTCTTATCTCACACTTCCCAACTTCTTTCCTCTTACTTGCTTCACTGAATCTACAATCTTCAAAAATTTAAATGCAACGTCAACTGCCATCTTCTGTTGACTTGAACCCCGCTCATCTTTTATCCTTTCCTCCATCCCCACTATATCCAGTCTTTTCTCTCACTTTCACACTCAATAAATCCCTGCATACTAGTGGTACTCCTGTTGTGCTTGGGGTAAAATGATTAAAAAAAAAATTGAATTGATTAAGTGACAAAAATGCAACACACAGAAAGTAGAAAGGATATTAGAGTGAGTAAAAGGTCGGTTTATTAATGAATAGTGGAAAGAAAGACAGATGTTAGTTTATAGGTTTTTATTGGTAAAAATGGAAATAAATAGCACAGTCACTGTCATCTTGGAAGGAGTTTGTGTCCAATAATAGACACAAAAACAGCTTCTCATATATTTCTATATCAATCATTAGCTGGAATTAGTACATCATTTTCGAGTACCATACAACATACTTGAGTATAGTGCGAGTTTTTATCGTCAGGTTTTTACACAAAAAATAGGGAGCTGCACTATACAGAGGTAATACTTTTGAAAATGTTACAATCATGCATTTTCGGTGACTCGTTGCACTATACACAGGTAAATTTTTTCTAGGTTGGAGGTTAAAATTCATGCGTTTTTATTGACTGTAACCTACCTTGTAGGCCTAAATTCTTACGGTACCTTTAGCTAGCCATAACCATACAGTTAAGCTTCGTTAACCTGCCCCATTAAGCCTAGATTCTTTCTTTCTCTTGTTACATGAACAGCAGAATGTTATTCATTATGTATGCCACTTAAAATGTATAAATACTTTATATAAATGAAGAATTAATTTTTTTTTTTCCAATTTGCATCTCAGCTGCATACCATCAGCCATCCATGTTAACACAATGGAAAATCTTGATATTTATTTTTCATGATTACTTGCCCTCACTCGCACATTTTTCCCCTACTTTGTTAACTGTTTTACCAACTGGTATGTCAGAGTTCATTGGTGTTTCATCCATGTTTCCAATACATGTCAGTTGATATTTGTTTGTTTGTTTTTTTTCTGTTTGATAAGAAATTTCTGAAATCAATTTGGGGAGGTATTGTAAAATTTTTGTCCTCTATTGAAAGACAAGATTATACTTCTTCATAATTGGGTACACCAAACCAGCACTGGCCTTGAAATTGACAATTTTCATTTTCTTTGCTACTTGGAAGGCAAAGATCCAAATTCTTCCACAGGAAACACTGTGACCATCTTGCCGAGTTTCTCTAACAAATTTAAGAATGCAAATTTAAGATAGGAAAAATCTATTAATTTTCATTTGTTGATTTTACATGGCATACATAGTAAGTGAGGTCCTGCTTTTCATGTAGCAACAAAAGAGAAGAAACTTAAGCTTAGGGTAAAGTTACCAAAGCCAGGTGTAAACAAAAACAAAAGTATGGTATTTAAATCTTTGTATCAGATATTTTATAGTAAGTATTTTTCTCACCAGTTTGGAGTAGCTTTGTACAAAAAAGAATGAAGACCATTATTTGCTATAAAAAATATCCAGGATAATTCCCAGTAGAGCAATATTTGACATGTAGAAACACATTAGAGTAATGGTTAGCAGCTTGAATGGAAATTCCAGTTGAGTTCATTACATTTGTTTATGTGCTAATGCTCTTGGGAAAGGTATGTATCCATCTCTTCTCCTCCCTACTATGGGTAAAATAGTAAGACAGACTAGGTCCTATAGCCTTGGCTGGCAACTAGTCTAGGAGAAGGACAACTCTGAATCCAAACTGGATTACACTATTGTAAAAGTGTGTATATATGCAGCAGGGGACTGCTTGTGAATCCAAATTCCTATTGAAGCTCCTACTACGGATTTTCACATCTGAATGAAAATGACCTCTGCTATGTTTGGTCAGCCTTCATTTGAAGCCAGCTCAATTGACCAGATGAATGTCACAATAGGTATAGATACAACAGGTAAGCCTCTAGTATTGCTCAGTAGCTGGAGTTGCATTATACATAAGCTATATGAAAAGATCAGGTTTTTCACAAAATTGTTAAGGGTTTCACTATACATGAAGTAAGCTTAAACATGAGTATATACAGCATTTTTGAGAAAGAAGTTTTGCTGGATAAGCAGATTCAGGCAACTCAATTCAATAAACAAATTGTGTGACAAAATTAGAGAACTGAGGAATCCAAGATTAAAATTAAAAAAATGGAAACTTCAGAAATGGTTATAGAAAAATAGCATCAAAATGAAGGACCTATGTAAGTAAAAAACATTATATACAATGATGAAAAATAAAATTGCAACAATTTGAATATGTGTTTTCAGTTTATTCATATTGGTGAGATATAATTGAATTACAGAAAACAACCTATAGATCAATACTTGCATAGGTTCTAAAAAAAAAAGTGTATATCAGAGGTAATCACACCCAATATTAACATACTATATATCCTTCTCAGGCATTAATACAATGCTGTATTTCAACACAGGGCTGTTGTGTACTACCCTGCAAACCCTGAACAGCAGTGGAGATCTGATTGGGGTCACTGGGCAGTGCTTTGTAACTCTTGCTATCTAATGACTATTTGTTTTTTTCTACCTACATTTATATACTTTACAAATTAAACTATGCACAACTGACTTAAAGGATGAAAAACTTTTGCAGTTTTTGATGTAATTCTGGACATTTTTTTTCCAAATCCATGAATTTGTTTTGCTCATACTAAGTCTTGAAAAACACTATAAAATTTATTATTTTTTATCCATAATTTTGAATATCTTAAAATTATTCAACAAGAAAACTCTCAAGTTGATGTTAAAATTGCCACATAACATTGCTTTATTTAAGATGAAATACTCTATTATGACATGTCTCTAATTGTATTTAGATACATTGTATTTATTTTCAATTTTAATTTTACTACTTGAATCATTTACCTACATTGCATAGGATCCATTATTATACATAATTAGGTTACAATGATATTTGTGTTTTATATAAATACTACCTTATGAAAATCAAGATGTAGTATAGTGGGGGCCCCCATATCATAGATTTGGTGGGAGCCCACAAGACCCTTGCATCAGCCCTGCTTCAAAATACATGCATAGAAATGGCAAGTACTATTGATAGTGTGGCAGTTATTCAGTGCCAGATTTACATATGGGTTAGTATGGGCTGCTCTCTAGTCTTGGAACACTGATAAAATTTAAAAAAAAAAGATAAAGATATAAGAACAGGAGATTTGTTTATTTTCAGATTTAACAGGGCTCCTTTGAATTAATTTGAAACAATTTCGAGTATTTGGGCTTCTCTAGTTGGAGTGGGTCTTTTAAATTTGTTGGGAGGGGGCACTTGAAGGGACCCCAATTAGATTTTGATGCATCTTTTTTATATACATATTTATGTAGCTCTGTTTAAAAATATCTTTTTTTTGACACAAGTTGGAGGAACAACATACATAATGAAGATGCCCCCAAATTCTATTAGCCCAGGGGCCTTTAAAAGCCTAAATTCGGTACTGGGGTTAACTCACCTTGTCTTCCAGTAAACCTGTTAGGTGGCATTCTATTCAGGACTATATAACTAAGGTACATAAACACTCTCACTCTCTTTTGCTCTGGAATGTAATAACAAAAACAACAGGATGTCTCTTCACTGGGAGAGATTTCTTTCCTCGACAGGCTGTTTTCTTAATTTCAGCCAACCATATCACACATGGCACACACAGAGTTCCTAACAGAAAAACCTATAAATGCTTTTCTGCCTTTGTCAGCTATCTGTATACTTGCAAGTAATTCTCTTTGATCCCCTTGCAATATCACTGGTGTTGTGGTATAAATGGTAGTCTCATTAGAGGTACACATGTCAAGTAGTCCTGTTACAAGTAAATTATTTCCAACGACCCTTGTTGGTACTCCTAGGAGCACATCTGCTTTGAACTGTATTGTGGACACTATCTTCTCTTACAATGTATCAATCTTGATATCTGTACTACATGGTCATCGACAACATGTTCTATGAATTACTTACATTTGGACTAATGTATTCTCTTTTTCAATGCTTCACTCTTTCTCTCTACCCACCCCCCTCAACCACCATCAAACCCCTCAAGATAAGATATCACACATCAACAAAATAATGTTTAAAGTAATAAAAATAATGTTGGATTAAAAATGACATCTTTTACATTTCATGTATGAATAGCAATTTTGCAGATATAGACTTTTAAAAACATGTGCCTCTTGTTCATTTACAAAAAGGATGGCATCTAGGCATTTGAGAATTAAAATGACAGTAGATAATAATATGACATTTCATTTAAATTTTTGAAGATCAAAGTTGACTGAAAAGTAAAAAGCCAGAAGCTGGAAGTGCAAGAGAAGAAACTGTTAGCATAGAACTTACGGTTACATCTAGCGGCCATTTCAACTGTAAAATGATGAGACCTTGCTGTCAATCTAGTACTGCACTTAAATTCATAAAGTCTAGGTACCCTAGAGGAAAGTGTTATTTATTCTGTTTAATACAGAAATGTGGCACATGGCTGAAGTGAGGATTGGGGAAAGGACGGTCTTCTTCTGTCTTAACTATAACTTAGCTAGCCACAAACACTGACCCAATCATACAAACAATATTCCTTACACCAAAACAACACATTCATACATACCTTTCTTACTACATCCACCATAATACCTCATTGTCTCTGTGAAAATACTAACTAGTCCCCATATTTACAATTCATTGTCTGTGGGGGGAGGGGAATAAAAAAAAAAATTCTAAAAACTAGCCCCAATGAGTATTTACAAATATGAATACAAAACTATTTACAAGAAACTAAAGAAAATTATATTAGTAATAAAACCCCCCACAATCACTAAATGTGGCAGAAACATCAGTTCACTGGCCAAAATCAATGCGGGACTATAATATTAGGTTGGTGCAAAAATAATTTCGTTTTCTCACATAGTAACATATGTTAGAAAACGAAATTATTTTTGCACCAACCTAATAGTATAAAACATTCATTCATCCCAAGCACTCACACTGACATGCACTCATTCATATACAACAACAAATACGAAAAAACACTCACGTGAAACGAAAGGCGCTCTGCATCCACCAGCGAACTGACATCACTGACCACCTAATGAGGGAGGGTATGGGGAAAGTTCATTAGAACAACTACCATGAAAATATTTAGAGAAAAGACACAGGGAAGCTATGTTATGATAGTGGGAAAGTGACTGAAGCTGAGATGCCAGGTCAGGATCAATAACATTGCAGATAAGTCACTTTTATTTTTTCCTGTTCAGTTATATTTTATTTGTTCCCCTTCATAAGAAATAAAATATACCGCAGCACAGATGACCAGGATCAAAGTATAGTATCTGTTCCAACAGCTCCAGTCATAGCAGCAGTTTTAGCCAGCCAGCCATCATCACTAGCTCACCATCAGTCATTACTTCAGCCATCTTCAATAGGTCATTAGCTCCTGCCATCTCCTGCTCCAACCATCCTTGCCAGCAGCAACAATATGCAATAAACTGTCCTTTTCAGGACAATGCTCTTCAGGAAATACAAAACTGTCCTTTTTAGGTCAATGCTCTTCAACGACTACCAAGACTGTTGTAGCAACTGCTATGCTTTTCCACGCCTACAATTTATTTGTCTGTGATTGGCTAGTAAATCAATACTGCTTTTCTATAAGACAACTTAGCAATCACAGTCATCACTTTGAATTTTTCAGTCGTGAACTTGCTCACATGTTTCTTTGATACAAAATCAGTAATTGGTCAAATTTTAACCACTCAAACATTTTAATACTAAATTAATTTTTCAGTCGGAGCCTACCGGTACCTTTAAAAGAAGCAATTTTGACACAAGCCGTTAGGAGAGTCCAGCTATTTCGCCTGTCTACACAAATCTATGACTTTACTCACAACATTTCAAATGCACACACAGACACAGATTTTTGTAACACATTATACATATCTCTGTGACTCAGCCAAGTTCATGAACCAGAACTCTATTAATTTCTCTAAGCAACACATTTCTTAATTAACTGTATTCTTTTCTAACAGCAAATTCTATTCAACATAGAATCCTGAACATTCTTATTCAAGAGAAACTCTTTCAAACGTTCAATCGTAAATCAGAATACAGTTGAAGGGGAACAACTTTTTTTCTTAATCATTACACTTCATTGCATGATTGTTTTGTGTGTTATATTTCAATACATATATATTTGTTGATCCACAAGTGGAGTTTCGTTGTTTTTTC
The DNA here is from genome assembly GCA_963932145.1 of Acanthosepion lycidas. Taxonomy (NCBI): domain Eukaryota; kingdom Metazoa; phylum Mollusca; class Cephalopoda; order Sepiida; family Sepiidae; genus Acanthosepion; species Acanthosepion lycidas. The sequence continues at coordinate 8,190,705 of OZ010583.1, forward strand.
TTGAATCGTTAAATGTACAATAGATAGATGCGCTAAGAACACGCATCACACTGTCCTTCTTAGGGCAACATTCTTCTCACCCTTTACACGAGCATATTTTTTTACAGAGAATTTTTTTATGCCTAGTGCACTGTAACTTATTTTTATTGATGTATTCTCTTCAATGAAAATAAACTTGGCAATATATTTTTTGTTTATGTCTTCATTTTGTTTGTTGTCTTCTGTCATTCAATATCTGTTTACAGACTAATATACCCCCATCCACAACAAAATGACAGAATTCAATGTCTAATAAACAGATGTGAGTAAGTGATGTTCTTAAATGTTTTTTTTATGTAAATTAGTATCTAAATTATTTTAGTTTGGCACTGATTTATGTGTTATATATTTAGAATAATGCAAGATTAGGAATTTAACTGTTTTCTTTTGAATTAATGGATTTATTTTTAATCTGACATTTTTAATACTGCAAACATTATTATTAGTGGGTACTCATATTTGAAATAGACACCCCATTTCTATTGTTTTACTTTAAACATTGTTTTTTAAGTCTACCAGTCAGCATAGTCAAGAAATCTTAAAAAGAAAATGTGCTCTTTGGCAGGGATCGAACCTGTGTCCCTCTTTGTAAGAGAAATCACCATTTGATCCAGTGTGCTTTATCACTCCACTACAGAGAGCAAGTTCAGCAAGTCTCTATTTTCCTTTTTAAGGAAAGCACACTTTCTTACTAAAATATTTTTTTTGAAAGCCCATATCTGCTCAGTTTTGTATCTGAAAACAATTTATAAAGAATTGATTTATTTTTAATCCAACATTTTTATTACTTCAAATGTTATTTTTAGAGGATACTCATATTTTAAATAGATGCCCCATTTTTATTTTTACTTTAAACAATGTGTATTACTTCTATCAGCCTGTGTATTCAAAAAATTTAGTAAAGAAAATATGCTTTTTGGCAGGGATCAAACCTGCATCCCGAGTTTCTGTTATGAAAGACAAAAATGTAAAATTTTGCTTTAGAACTTCTGCATCTAAAATTTTGTTATATTTTACAAAACCTTCATATTCATTCTTCACTTTTCACCTTTTTATAAATTTATGAAAGTTTAAACAAGGCCACATAAAAATTAAAACCTCCACAATCCTATCTACCCAAAACTTTTTCTTTTTTCTAACTGAGAACTGTTCTGGAGGTCTTTTGCAATTTTCCAGGCAACTGCATTTCTTGAATATTAAGAGAAGTTGATAAAGAGCAGAATAAATGCTAATCCAAACAGACAATATCGACTGAATGCATAAAAAACTGCCAGTCAATCAGTAACAGTTTTTACCTGGCTACCAAAAAAACATACATTTTAATGTTATCCTGAAAGAATATTTCACCCTTGTTTTACCTAATTATGGATGGCTTTTGTTGATTGTTGTCTTCAATTTATCTAATTGGGTATAATACTTGTTTCAATCAGTCATTTAGTACTTTGGAAAGAGGCTGAAGGACAGGACTCTTTTCCATTCCCAATTTATATACAGTATCTCTTTGGATGTTAGATACAGTTACTGCTGATTCATTTTGCTTGCCCATGATCTCTTATGTTTTATGTTGCTTGTTGTAATGTAACCATTTTTCATTGCCCATCAAAATTTGTTTTGAAAACAGAAAATGTTTGTTACATTGAAAGTTTGAGTCACACATAAAAATACAATTTGGTAATTTTTTAGCTTAAATGATCCGAATACTACATATCAAAGTGACTAAGCTGATACAAATGATTTTTAATATTTGGTTTGGATATTCACAATATCTTGGCTATCTCTTGTGTTGGATAATGTTGATTATTCCCAAGTAGTGTCTTTATTTAATTGCTATCAGCTGCAACTGGTCTACCCAACCATGGAGCATCATTCAATGAGAAATCTCCAGTATATTTCGCAAACCACTTTTGGCAGGTTCAGTCATTTACATTATCTTCTTCATAAACTGTACAAAACTTTTTTTGCAATGGAGTTGCATTTTTCTCTTTCTTAAAAATGTTATATTATGATAAAAATGCCACTTCTTTGTCAATGTAAAAAGCAATAAACTGCATTATACCAGTTTTAAGAATTAAAAAATAATACACTATTTACATTATTCAGACTATTGTCCTCATCTTTGTCGCCATATTTATTATGTTAAAGGCGTTAGTTAGATTCAGTGACAGGACCCAAAGAGTGTGAGTTCAATACATGGTTAAGGCAGTGGAGAACTTGGAGAGGGGAATTAACAGGAGGTAACTGATAACTGGCATCTATTAAACATGGCACGTGGAACTAGAACAGTCTACCCCAGTGAGCGAAATAAAGGGTTCAGTTTGACATTCCAACCACCTGAAGAAGGCCGGAGCGTACAATGGCTGAAACGTTGTAATAAATATGGCGACAAAGATGAGGACAATAGCTCGAATAATGTAAATAGTGTACATAATACCTCATCTCAGAAATATCGACAGATACTAAAAAATAATAAATGCTGATATAACATCTGTTTCAGTAATATCAAGTCATCTTTTTTTTTTTAATGCCAGCTAATGAGAAAACATCAAAGTTTTTTCCCAACCTAATATATAATATTGCACTAAATAGCAATACTTTACACTTTATTCAAGCACTTATATTTATATAGCATATGTTCAACCATTTAGTATTAATGAAAAGAACTAACTTACATTGAACAATGTTCTTTCAGTCTCCTTTAAAATACTCCCCTTGGAAACTCACAATTTTACCCCAGCATCCATTCCACTTTTCAGAACAGTCTACAAAAGCCTCTTTCAGCAATCATCTACTTTGCTGCATTCTTCCTAATCTCTTCCATGGTCTGAAGTTTTGACATTAGATTTGGTAAAAGCCAGGTTTCACAATGAGTCAAATCTAGACTTGGGTAGGAGGTGCTGACATGTGAATAATATGACATTTTGTCAAAAGCATATGCAATTTAAAGGTCGTTGGTGAATCATCGGTGTGTGCTTGTTCACATATGATAAACAAAGTAGAAGCATACAAAAACTTGGGTTTCTACAACAGACCATTTATTCTTTTTTATATATAAAGAGTATTGAAACAAAGTTATCAATGTCTCTTGGGTATGTTTATTTTCCTTTGGTCCAGAAATTAGGGTAAGTAAGGATAGGCATCATTATGATGATTGAGCTTGCACAGAATTGGAATAAACAAAGAAAAGTTTATGCTTACTTCATTGTTGGTGAGCTGGCATGGTCATAATGGTCAAGCTCAAGTCAGCCTTGTACTGAGTTGAAACAACCAAAGAAATGGTTGATTTACTTCATAGGTGAAGGTTTTAGAAGACATATATGAATACCATGTGTTGGAAAGTGGAGAGTTCAGTTATCGGTGAACAAGGGAAATAGACATGTCCCAATGGAAATTTCCTTTTTTCTACATTCTGCTAGATCTTTGGAACAAGAGGAAGAAAGTGAAAGAAGGAAATGTTTGTCTTTTTCTAGACTTAAACAGCACCACCTAATGGGCATTCGACAAAGCCAAGAGGGGTAATAAATTTCTGATTCCTTTATTACTTGCATCATGGGAAAATTTCTTTCTTTTTTTTATTATTCATTATTATTATTTATTGACTTTATTTCATTTCTCCACAATCTCTTGTACAAGACATGAAGAATGGTCAGGCACATTGCCATGAAGAATTTTACAGTCACTTGTTGCAAAAGTTCACTTGGAGATGTTACCTGAGTAACACTGCAGAAGAGTCTCTACTCATGTGCCGTAAAGTTCTTTCCGATAAAATGTCAAATTGCATCAAGACTGCATAACTGGTTATGTGAAATATTCAAAATGGCTAGATACTTTCTAGACAGACCCCCATATATTAAGATATACAGAAAGTAATAGCGTTTTTTTCTTACATCAATATTTAAGCAGAAAACAAACTCTATTTAATACAAATATGATGTTGCATATCAGTTTACAGTGTAAATTGTCATGTGCAAGTTGCTATGATTTTCTAATATTTATTTTCAGGTTGGATTTGTTAACCCAAAAGTAAAATGGAGGAAAATATCTTTCCAGTGATTTTACAATCTTTCAGTTCAAACTTTAATAAAAAGCTATTGAAAGTACATAAAATGCATATGGCCAAAGACTGGTTCCTGTTTGTACAATGCAACATTAGTTACAAAAGAATTGATAAAGAGAGGAATTTTTAAAATCATCAATATTCACTAAGGGAGGTAATTGTTTTGTAAAAACAAAATTTATTGACTTCAGAAACATTAATTTTTACACAACATATATTACATTATTACATTTTGGCAAAAAATGTTTTCACTTGAATGGAACTGACATTTACTTGATTTTTCATGTTAATATTTTTATATTCTATTCTTATATTTTAATATTTTATATTCTTTAATTTAATATTCATATATTCAGTTCTTTTAATTAAATAATTTTATATTCATTTCTTATATTTTTATATTCTATTCTTATATTTTAATATTAACATATTCAGTTCTTATATTTTAATATTCGATATTTAATATCCATATAATATATTCTTATATTTTGATATTCTGATATACTATTCTTATATTGTAGTATTCATATATCCTGTTCATATATTTTAATACTGTTACATTCTATTTTGATATTTTAATATTTATACTGTATTCTGGATGTTCTGGTTGTGTAATAAATCAGAGAGCTTAGTTCAAATTCCAGTTGGTTTCATTACATGTACATATTCCTTTTTAGAAATGTTATGTATCTATCTCCTCCCTTCAGCTATGGGTTAAATAGTAGGACTTGTATCTGGAAAAAGCACTGTTTTAAAAAATTGTTAATGTAATATTAACTCACCAAAACAATCATTCTTACAATCCAAAATATGTTTTGGTTTTAAATAACCCACAAAGTGTTGATAAACCATAAATCAATCAAGTATATTCTGTTCTTATAAAAATATCAGGATAAACTAAAATGTTATGAGACTGTCATTTATTTTTATTTTTTCAAGTGATTGAAATGACAATAATTTCTACTTAACAAGAACAGTATCAGAATCATAGGTTTATATACAAAATATCAGAAAAATGGAGGTCAGATTTCAATCCTTTTTTTACTTGTATATAAAAACAAAAACAGTAATAGAGTAATTACTTCTTTTTTTTTTTGCAATATATCAGCAACATCATATTGTGTTCATTATTTATGTCTAAATATTTCTATTTTGATATAGCTGAAATAATAACTACATATTTATCAGGAAGAGACAGTTGAAATTTCTAGGATACATAATGAAGAAGACAGGCTTGGAAAATTTGATACTCACAGAACAAATTGAAGACAAATGTAAAACAATGTATAACCTACCTAGCAAGCTTTAGTAAATGGATGATGAAACTACATCCGCATCCTGGGTAAGACAATAAACTACATCCAACAGCAAGACCTCTGATCTTTGAGGAGCGTGGAACCACCTCTTAATTGCTGGTATTCCCAAGTTGAACCTGACCCAGGGTGGTAGCACCTGTTAGGGTCCCAGCTATGGGCAAATAGTTAACCCTGAAACTGGGGTAAAAAGCATTATCAAAGTGTAAAACTAGCTTTTAATACCTGAAATACTGTGTAAAAAATTATGACCAGAAATAAATTTTTGAAGAAAAACTATTACCAGCAATTCATTCTTGAAAAAAAAAATTTACCAGCAATATGTTTTTGAAAAAAAAATATTACCAGCAATACATTTTTGAGGAAAAAAATATTACCAGAAATAGATTTTTGACAAAACAAAAATATTACCAGGAAAAAAAAGTCATCGGCATTAAACGACCCATTCAGGTTGATATGCCATAAAACAAACTAAGCGAAACCAAACCAAACCAAGGTTTAGAAAAGATATGAAAAAGACAAAATTTATTAATAGCTACAAAGGGTAGGAAATTGGCAAGGATCATGATCACCAATGTCCTGAAGGGTCACAGTGCATATCGTATAATTCTAGGGTCAAAACATTCTGAGAAATTAGTATGGGAGCGATATCAGAAGAAAATTGATACATAGCTCTGTTATTAGCATCAATCTCTTATTGACATATTTATTTGTCTCATTCAATTACTTAGATATACTACTGACATTCTTTTATATATATATATATATATATATATATATATATATATATATATATATATATATATTCAACACCATCACTTGATAAGACACCAGAAGTGTTGAAACAAAATGTCTATTTTTGTAGTTATTTTATAACATATTTATGTTATAATTTTCGAATAAATAATTATATATATATATATATATATATTTATATATTTAAAAGCAGCCACTCGAATCTGAGGATGCTAATCTACTAGCTACTAGGTCTGCTAGCTAATTCCCATTGCAGACGCCTGCTCCTGCACATTTGTGTTTGTTCAACACCCACAGAGCCCACCTATCGTTTATACTGCAATTATGCTGAGTGGACCTTAGTCACAGATTTTGGGTGAGAACACGTTATCTAGCGTGATCAACAGTCTGAACAAAGCTAGCATGCTCAAATCCTTGGTCACAATGACTTGTGACTTCATGCTAGCACAACCATTGACGGCTCCCAAATGTTCCATCTACCCAATTTCACTCACAAGGCTTGGGTCAAATTGTGGTATGGTTTTCAGGCACTTTCCAAATGTACCAAATGCTGGGATCACCTCATTCAGACCAATACCATCAAGAAATCACCTTCAAGTGATTGGTGTGTTTCTCTAAAAATAGATGCGTCTAAATTCACCTTCATCCCTGCCGTGTGCCAATGGCTTAGGGGTAAAATCTTTGACTGATACCAAATCAGTTGGGTTTTGATCCCAGCTTGAGGCAATTGGATGTCTAGCCACACTGATGAGCTGTGAAACAGCAAAACAGTCTGTCTATGTATGAGAATATATATATATATCCAACATATATATATGTATATCCAACAATGAAGAATTAAATAAACACATTGAAAATCTGGAGCATCAATTCACAACACATGGCTATAAACAACACCTAATCAGGGAACAAATAAATAAAGCCATTTCCACACCGAGAGAAGACACCCTAATGTACAAGATTAAAAATAAATCTAGCCGCATCCCTCTAGTAACCACTTTCAACCCCACTCTGCCTCCACTATCCCAAATAATCAAACGTCGCTGGGAAATACTACATCTCAAACCAGACCTAAAAAAATTGTTTAAGGAACCCGGCCTTCTTGCATATTGTAGACCTAAGAACCTAAAAGAAATCATAGGTAGTAACCACATTTCAGAGGACAAGGTAATCCGTAATAAACTAAGAAGAAAAACAACAGGATTTTCCCAACCATGTAACAACAAAAGAAGTTTATGTTGCAACCATATTAAACACACAAATTCATTCACTAGCTCAATAACTAAATCTACTTTCAAAATCTACCACGATTCTAACTGTAGAAGTCATAACATAATTTACCTCCTAGAATGCACACTATGCCAGAAACAATATGTAGGAAAATCTGAATGGCCCTTTCACTGCAGAATTAATAATTATCGTAAGCGAATTAAGTCGACTCCCCATGAAAAATTATTACCTGTAGAACAACATTTCCGCCTGGAAAAACATGATTTCAAACCCCATGCCAAATTCACTATAATTGAGAGAATAGAAAAGTTCAGAGCAGATAACATTAGAAAGATTTTAGAGTCCCATGAAAATAAGTGGATACAACGTCTAAAAATACAACATCCAGCCGGGCTAAACCATAAGTTTAACAATATAGATAGTACTAATATATAACTCAACAAATCAAAACCTACCCACATTTCTCAACCACACAAGACAGACATGCTTATGGAGGTGTGGAGGCCTCACACTTATACACACACCCACACGAATATACACACTTACATACATCATACTCACTCCCTAATGAGCCAAATGATAACACACACCCACAGCAATACACACGCTTACACATATCATACTAACTCACTCCCTAAGAACCAAATAACACACACACAAACACTAAACAGAGACACATCCCCTCTCCAGGACAATAAAATTGTCAAAATGACCACGGGAATTCAGAGCAGCATCGACCCATCCAGCTCTTATCTCAAATAACAACTTAAAAGAGACTGTTTGACCAACACAAGGAATGTTAAAAGATTCATGTCAAAAAGATAAAAAATAAAAAAAACAAATGAAAACTACAGACAAAAGTTCATTTTCTCCAGCAAGACATTCATTTCTGTAGTTTACTGCTACCAGCAAGCAGAAATATTTCTTCCCCCGATGATGGCCATTTTGGCCGAAACTAGTCGAAGAATCTAAATGAAATAATAATAAAAAACAAAAAAACAAAAGAATATTAATCTACAACCCATTAGATTAGTGTCTGAAGATTTTATTTTTTTAATATTTTTTTATTGTTCAAAATATATATATATATATACACATATATATATATATGTAGTGAGAGAGAGAGATTTAATAGGCTTGTTGATGAAATTTGAGAAATAAAAAGACAGCAAAATGATAATATTGGCAATAAGATTGATGATATTTATTATATGATATATATTACATTATATTAGTAGGCCTTTTGACTAAAGTGAATGATGAAGAGAAAGCTTTTAAAGTCGGAATTTTCTGACACACCTGTGTCCTTTTTCAACAAGACTAGAAAGAAACAAAAAAGTGGGACTCAGAGTATGTTGTTGTTGTTGATTAGAGGACACCTTGTGGAAACTATATTCTCTGAGTAAAGTCAAATTCCTGTTTCATCCTTTAATATGTAATTCTATTTTGAAAATGTATTTTAACTCCAATTAGCATCTTTTTTGTTGACTCTTTAATGAAGACACTAAAAGCATTGCATCTGATGTCAACAATGCTATGGAATATTTGGTTGAAATGTGCCACAGCTGGGACATTGTTGTGGTTGTCTTTGATGGTTATTTTATAGTTATTGAACTGAAAACAGAATTCTGTGCCTGCTTCTCCAACATAATTCTCTTTTTTTTGCATTTGTGGCAGAAAAGTAAATATATAAGATTTGAATCGTCACAAGTTAATGCCGATGGTTTGAATATTGTGTGAGTGCTAGGGGAGGGGATTAAAATGCTATCAGTGAAGATGTGTTTACACACTTCGTATCAGGATTTATTACAGGTGATGTTCCCTTGGTGGGGTGGTGAATTATATATACCAGATGATATTAGAAGTGTGTGTAGGTTGGTGGGGCTGACGCCTTGCATGAAGTGGGTTCTCACTGAATATCTTTCTGTCAGGTCATCCCATAAGTTCTGTCCGAATTTTAACTTTTTGTTAAAGTGAACGAAATTTAAAGAGTATTTTATAATGTCTAATGGAGCTGAACATTATTTTTATGTTTAGATCCATTTAAACTGATCAAATTTTATTTCAGAGAACAATAAAATTAAATTTTGTTTGATTAAAACCCTGCTAACATGGAAGTACCCAAGAATCATTTGAGGCACATAATACTTTATGAGTTCAAAAAGGAAACTCAGCAGCCGAAGCAGCTAGAAACATTCACTCAGTTTATGGAGAGGAATGTGTGAATAAAAGAACTTGCAGAAGATGGTTTGCAAAATTCAGAGGTGGAGATTTCACCCTTGAAGATGAAGATCGAACCAGACGTCCAGTTGAGTTTGATAAAAAGCTTCTTGAAGCAGCCCTTGAAGAAAATCCTGCTTTATCAGTTGAGGAATTGGCAGTGGTTCTCAGTTCAAACCATACAACTGTTCATCATCATCTTCAACAACTTGGAAAAGTTCCTAAATTTGGAAAATGGGTGCCTCATGGATTGTCTGAAAACAACCTCAATTCCCGAGTTGACATCTGCTCTTCTCTCCCTTCTCGCCAACTTGTTTCAGCTTTTTTTAATAGAATTGTGACTGGCGACGAAAAATGGATCTTTTATCAAAATGTTAAGCATCGTAGACAGTGGCTTGGTAAAGGGGAAAGACCCCAGCCACAGCCGAGAAGGGAACTTCATGTGCAAAAGGTTCTTCTTTCAATCTGGTGGGATCGCCAAGGAATAATCCACTTTGAATTCTTACCACCTAATGCAACAATTAATGCTCAAATATACTGTCAGCAATTAGATCGTTTGAACCAAGCTTTGAGGAAAAAAAGACCTGCTTTAGTGAATCGAAAAGAGGTGATGTTTCATCAGGACAATGCGCGACCCCACACAGCAAGAATCACGTCACAAAAGATCGAAGAACTTAGTTGGGAGAAAATTCCTCATCCCCCTTATTCTCCCGATCTTGCTCCTTCAGACTACCATTTGTTTCGTAGGTTACAGAATCATTTGGAAGAAACAGCTTTTGTAACACAGGAAGAGGTTAAAACTGACATTTGTGAGTTCTTCAAATCAAAGCCAAAACAATTTTACAGTAATGGAATTAGTAAGCTTGTTAATAGATGGAAGGAAATCATAGATAATCAGGGAAAATACATTGTTGATTGAATCTGTAATTAAATGTAACATTTGGTCACTTGTTTTCTTTATTCAAAATTCGGACAGAACTTATGGGATGACCTGATAATTGTTTGATCGAGTTTTAAGTACTGGAAATCTTTTGAAATATTGGAATACTTGTGATTATTGTGATCAAAATCAAAAACTATGGAATTCTGGAATTATTCTATTTGTTTCGTTGGTTAGAAGAATATTTCTATTTTGCTTCAAAATCTTAGTGATTGATTTTTTGATAGATTTAAGTGCGTAATTCCTATTGAGAAAGTAACTGTCCTACATGTTTTTTGTAATCCAAATTTTGTGAACAGATATGTTTTATGTGTAAACATTGACTGTAGATTATTAATTTTTTTAGGTCGGTCGGGTGGCAGCTATTGAAATTTAGGTAGCAATGACCATCTATATTGTTTAAAATTTGTTATATTTATTGAGAAAAATAGTTCAATATTGGAGAATATTGGAGTGTTTTCTGTCTTCTTAATTCTTGTTTTTTCATTGTTCTCTCTCCTTAATAGTTTTTTTTTCTCATATTCTCTAACATTCAGTAACCACTTGCATCTTAGTGGATTTATTGCCTTGCTTGTGGTGGAATGAAAAAAAAAGATAATATAGACATAAGAATCAAGATAGATATAGGCATGTGGACATATTTCACTAACAGTTACCATGCAGTGTTGATTCCTATGTCTACACTGCCCCCTTCTCTCCATATATACACACATATATATATATATATATATATATATATATATATATATATATATATATATGAATGACTTGTAGAGTCCCTTGTAAGTTACAGTCCCTTGTGCCTCTTGTTGCAAACGTTTAAATGTCTGAGTTATTTTTTGAATTTTACTTTTTGTTTGTTGATTTTGTTTCTGTTTTCACATATCCTTCCTTCTGTCATATATATTGTTCTCTTCATTGCTTTTAATTATCAAACTTTTTACTTCGGTCCCTCCCCACAACTTGTTTAACTAAAATGTGCTTACCTACTGTTGCGTATCAGTGATGAGAAATTGACATGACAAGATTAAACTAAGTTTCACCATCCCAAGTTTTAGCTGGTAGTAAGCATCAGAACTTAAAGTTACAACTTAATATGAATTCCTATGTATTTTTTTTATTATATTTACAGAGTAATAGAAGTAGATAGGCTCACCTATCATCTGACCAGCATTCCTTCCTTGTCTATTGAACAGGAGTAGAGGTTCATTCCTTGTTTACTGATCAGGCTATGGTTTACCAGTTCTCGCCTCCTTCTACCAGGCTGCTCTGATCAACAATTGCATAATATCAGGGTATCTGTAATGTTGTGCATGGGTAGGTGTCCCTGCATGTATTTCCAGTAGGCAACCCTGAAGCCACATTATGCTCTGTTCTCAGCTATGCACTGGCTGATTTGTATTGACATTGATATAAAGATAGTAACAATTATGGTGGTCTTTTTCCTCTCTCCTCAAAACAAATCTCATGGAAATCACAACAAAAAGAAATGCAACTAAACCAGCTAACGAAAACCACCTACCCACCTCAACCTTTCTTTCTCCAATATTCATGGTATCTGTTCCAACTTCTGCAGCATAGAATCTTTTCTCCTGGAATGGTTGCTAGATATCATTGTCCTTTGTAAAACTAACTTGAATTCTTCCATTGCTACCAATGAATTCTTGGTTCCAGACTATCTTCCCCTTTGCTGAAAAGATACCAACATTCAAATGCATGGCCTTGGTGTTTAGGATAATCTTATAATGGCCAGGAAATTGTCTCTCAAGGCCACATACTATTTCATGTGCTTCTGTCTTTTGCTACTAAACTCTATTAGCTGTCTCTTTTTCCTTTATCCATCTTTCTAGGACTGCAGCATATTAGACATAATGGCTGACAGTATAGAAATGGTACTTTCTCCCATCCATTGGTGAAGATCTTTGTCTTCGGTGATTTTAATGCTCACCATGACACATGGCTGAAACATTCTAAAGGTACTGATATTGCTGATATTCAGATATCAAATTCTTCCATTGCCCAATCCCTTACTCAAATTGTGAACTTCCCTACTCATTACTTTAGCCAAACCAAGCAACATGCTTCTCTATTGGATCTATTTCTTACCTCCTCTCCACATTCTTGCCAAACTTTGCAATACTGCCCTCTTGGTAATTCGGACCACTCTGTGGTAACTATTAATATCTCCTTCTAAGCATCCATTAAACAGGAACCCTTTCCATTACCAGCATGCTGATTATGACACATTCTGGGGTTTTCTTCATGATGCCCATGGACTGACATCTTAAACCTCCCAAATGAAAATTGTGCCACTGAGGTTTTCTTCTTGGGTTGGAAATACCAGGTGAAACCTCAATCCTCTCCAGGGTTCACACCAGCATGTTTGGCCACCATAGCACACAGGAACCTCTATTTTCAGCTATACCAGCATGATGGCTCTCATCACAACAGGTGCTTATTTGTTAATGCTTGTAATAAATCTAAGTGAGTGTTCGAAGGAGCTAAGTCCCAGTTTGCCAAGAAAATGAGGCACCACATAGACTCTAACAACTTTGGCTCTTGTGATTATTGGCAGCTCTGTGATAAGATATTAAATAAGTACAAGGTCTCTATTCCCACCTCGCTTCGATCAATTTGAGGTGTTATCATCCTCTGCAGATAAAGCTGAATGCTTTGCCCATAAATTCTCCTCTACTCTTGACTAATTTGGAGTATCCCTACCTAACTTCCCAAATGAATCTCTGTTGAGTGATATGCATATAACCCCATCCATGGTTTCTGCTGTCATCTCTAACCTTGATCCCCACAAAGCATGTAGACCCAATGGTATCCCTGTAATAGTCATTAATAAGTGGCTTCTGAACTGGCTCCTGTTCTCTCTAAACAGTATAAGAAATGCCTCACTGCCTCCTACCTGCTGGAAGTCATCATCTGTTGTTCCAGTTTTTAAGATCTCTGGTGAACTGTTAAACCCTTTCAACTATCGGCCTATTATCCTTCTACTTCTTTTTGGAAAACTTCTAGAGGCTCTAATCAATGCTGAATTGGTTCATCAATCATTGCAGAGCTGTTTCTCAGGCAAGCAACATGGCTTTCATTTCCCCAGGTCAACTGCTGATGTCCTAAGGATAAGTGTGGAAAGAGTCTATCATACTCTAGATAAAAACAGTGAAGCCTGGGTTGTAGCAATGGACATCTCAAAAGATTTTGACAGGGTCTAGTGTACAGGTCTTCTCCACAAGCTGAAAAGTTATGGCATTTCCAGACACATTTTTCAGCTAATCCAGTCTTTCCTATCAAAATGTGAAATGAAAGTTACCTGGAATGGCCACTCATCTATGTAAAGTGTGACAAGTACGTCCAGTACTGTATGTCAGTAAAACACCCCCTGGCCGCATTCACTGGTCCGCTTTATATAGTATGCCAAAGGCAGGTAACTCTGTCCCAGCTTGTTTCCTAAGGGCAGATAACTCATCTACACAATCTAGATCCTTTGTCCTAAGCTGTTTGTAATTTTCATTAATGACCTTCCCAATGACATCAGCTCCCAACTTGGCATCTATACTGATGTCACAACCATTTACTCCTGCCTCGATAATAAGACTGATCAGTTCAACAAGATCAAAATGGCAGCTGATGTCCAATATGGCCATAAGTCCATTGTTAACTGGGGCAAAAGATGGCTTGTCAATTTTAACAACTCCAAAACTAAGCTTCTCTCCATTAACCTTGAAAGACCCCTCTCTGCCTTCCATCAACATGGCTGATGCTAACCTCCAGGAAAGTGACTCATTGCACCTTCTCAGCCTAACATTTTCAGCTGACATGAGGTAGAAAGACTATATTGAATCCCTTGATAAGTCAGCTGCTAAGAAAGTTGGTTCACTGGGTGATGTGAGACAATTTTTCACTCCAGAATCTAACTTGAATATCTATAAGTCTACCATTCATCCATGCTTAGAATATTGCTGCCACATATGGTCTGGTGTCTCTGCTATTTACCTAGAGCTTCTTGATAAGATCCAAAGAAGAATCAACAATATTATGGTGGCTCAGCTTCAGTTACTTACCCACCACAGTAAGGTTGCCTTTCTGTGCCATTTTATAAATATTTTCATGGTAATTGTTCAGATAAGCTCTTCCCTATAATACCTAGACTTTATGAATTTAAGCACAGTACTAGACTGGCATCGAGATCTCATCATTTACAATTGAGCTAGCAAGAGGTAGCCATAAGTTCTATGCTGTTTCTTTTCTCACACTTCTTGCTTGTTGAACTCCCTTCCAGCCCCATATTTTCCAGCCAACTTTAATCTGCAAAAATTTTAATGCAATGTCAATCGCTATCTACTGTCCTCCTGTTTCCTCTTTTTTCTTTCTGCTCATTATTAATGCTTGTTCCTAATTGTTCCACACCCTGTAACCCCTTGTGTCTTAGTGACTTTACTGACTTGCTTGGGATGATATCAATTAAAAAAAAGTGATTAAAATATATAAAAGACCAGACATACATAAAGATGTACCATTATTATATGCAGATTTTAGTATTTGTTAAAATCTAAGAATATGACTCCATTAAATTACATAATACAATAAGATATAAATTAACATCTGTCTCCATGAAAACTGTTCTTTTATTGTCTTCCTCTCTCAGTTTCTTTCATCCTCAGTAACCCCTTGTATCTTAGAGGCTTTTATTGCCTTTCTTAGGGTGAAAGGATTAAAAAAAATTATACCTGTACTTAAAAAAATATATATATTTATATATATATATATACTTGTCCTGTTAATTATCTAATATACTGCTGCATCATTTAAGAAGACAGTTCATTAAATCTTGTCATACTACATGAAGATAACAATGCACTTTTATCATTCTTCTGCACAATACCCATATCCCCAAATTGACCTGCAAAAACATCAACTAGAAATTTACAGTCAGTAAACTTCACATCGTCTGTGACTTTCAACTTGAAAAGATAAACCCTTATGTCAAATTTCAGTTTCCTTGGTGCAAAACTGTGACCTATAAAATATGCATAGTCATATAAATTTAAAAATATATTATTTTTTAAGTTGAATTATGAAAGTAAGAATAGAAAATACTGAGAAGAGTAATATGATAATATCCACAAATATATATATATATATATAATTTTTTAAATGAATTGAAATCAATTTTAGTCAGAGTCAAGCTATAATGTAAGTTTGGCAAAAAAAATATTAAATTAGATTTAATAGATTCAGTACAATTTATTTCTGATCATGGTAAATAAAACAAATTTGAATTGTCAGAAAAATAAAAATGAATAAGAAAACCCCCACCAATCTTTTAAAGTATTAGGTTGGTGCAAAAATAATATCGTTTTTTGACGTATTTTTTAACATCAAAAAACGATATTATTTTTGCACCAACCTAATATTTTGTTTGATGTTTATTACATTCTGAAATATTTGATAATCATTGAAAAAATAAAAAAAGATTACAACTAGATTTTTTAAATGAAATAAAAATATATAAATTATTTAGAAAAAGAAAACAAATTTTCCTCTTTATACAACTTAATAGCAGTATAACTCATCTTTGACCAGGTGTTTCATTACTGGGAATTTTTGCTGTTCATTTGGAGCAGTTTAAGTTTAAATTCACCCCAATCAATATTAGTAACAACAATTGGATGCAACTGAGGCATATCCTGAAATGGGGGGTCAACAATTTGAATGGGGGATGGCCCTGAAAAGGACAGTTTTTACATTCTCAGTCTTACATGGAAGGAACTTCTATGGACCTTCATAATAATAATATACAATAATTTTTATTTATAACTTTTTTTTCATACTAATAATCTTTTGTGTTAGATTTCAGTTCTCTAAATTGATTGTATGCTTTTTTAACAGACATTAAATTTTGCCTTTGTTTTTTGCGCAAAGTGTAAAAAATCAGTTTTTTAAATTTTTTACCTTCAACGTTGTAATTTTTTTCCAGCCAATTTGGACTCAAAACCGGCACTGAAGAATTATCTATCAAACAAAAAGAATTTCATCAAAATTGGATGAAAACTCTGGAAACGCATAAACATCTGATCACACACACATACACATATGTACATACACACATACATTTTGAGAATTATAGATATAGATAAATACAGTGCAGCAGTAATTGTTAATGTATACACCTCTGCATTTTCTGACTCAGTTTTAAAAAACCCAGAATTAAATTACTTCCACATGGTTAATAAAAAGCTGTAGAATAAGAAGCTGAATTTGGAACAAATAAATAGAAACACAAATACAAGGAAGTCAATAGTAACATTCTACATTTCTGTCATTATAAATATTTAAAACACGGTAATAAGTAGGTGGTGAAAATGGCCTAATGGTAAGCAGTATGGAAGATAGAATTGGTGAGCTGAGTTCAAATTCCCGCTGTAGCAGTTTGTGTTGACCTCAATGCCTTGGGAAAGACATGAATCAATCTCTTCTTCTTGTAAACTATGGGTAAATAGCAGCACAGAAAGAACTTTTTAGCCTTAGTTGGCAACCAATCTAGGAGAAGGACAACTCTCAATTCAAAACCATCACTGGGATCCATTCTTCCCCACCAGCTATAGTAACAAAAAATAGTAAAAAGTAAGAGTAGGGCTTACAATCTCACCCTATAAAAACTAATTTGCTAAAATATGAAATGTGATGAATCAATCAGATCGAGGAATAATTAAATAATGCTTTATTTATTTATAATAATAATATATGTTCATCTTAAGAAAATGTCTCATAATCTTACTTCATTAACCACTTACACCTTTGTGCAATTGAAACTACCGTCTTAGTTTCCTTTCTTTCACCATACAAGTCAGTTTTAGACGCCTTGGAATGACAACGTGTAATCAATTTCTATTTTTCCTCAGATTAGGTCATTTACAGTGCTGTGCAGTAATGAATCTATTTTTGGGGTGCATGATGAAATTTGTTTGGCCTTGAAAAATATTGTGTCATGCGTGATTGCATCAGATTTTTATCACACCCAGACACTATTGTCTCGACTGTTGTTTAGTTGTCCTATGGTCATTGTCTGTGATGGACATTAATCCAAGGATGTGTATGAAAATTACAACACTGCACAAACACGCTGGCAAGCCTTACTAGTGAGTAAATCAACGTACTATAGACTAGCCCAGAAACTCTCCTGATTTAAATCCAATCGAGAATCAGTGGTTACACTGCAAGGAATGACGTCATCGAATGAACATACAAAATACTAACATGTACAGTGGGTCATATTTCATTGGAAAAATATGAAAAAAGTAAATAAAAACAAAAGTATTCATTTTGTTTCAATTTACACAAGGGTGTATTTGTAGTTTAAAAAATATAAATATGTTATCAATGAAAGTCTTTCTGACTCATATATTGAAATGCAATGAAGAAACAATACTGAATATGTTAGTGAAATAATAATAAATAAATATTTAATAAACAAACAAAAACAATAGCTAAATTCTAGTGATACCGCTGTGTAGTGGGTTTATACCATAACAGCAAAAGGAGACACAGAAGATTGGCTGTAGAAGGTATACACAGTAGCATCAGCTGACTGGCACCTTTAAAAATCATTATTTTGAAAATGAAATTCTCCATTCTGTATTGCTTTTGTGTAAGGTCACAGCCCTAATGGGGAGGCACTCCTGTCCAACCATCTTGTAAGTAAGACTCTTTTTTGTTTAGAAGTAGATATTTGAACTTTGACTCTATTGTTAATGAAAATTATACCTTTTCTCCAGCCAAACATTTATTAGGAAGCATACCTTTTTCCACAGCCCTTATGAGCAAGCACCTCTCTCCAGCCAGTAAACAAATAGAACTTTTCTTTATTAAAAAATGTAAACAACTGAACTCAGACTCTGTTGTTAATGAAAAGCAAACCTTCTTTGCAGCTAAACTTTTATTCATTTTTCCATTTCATAGAATAAATATTTCACAAAATTTCAACCTGTCATGTATTCGCTTTCAAACTGTATTGTTTGTTGAAAACATTTTTGATGGTAATATACCTCCTCAGTAGATATACACCCTTGTGCAAATTAATTGAAACAACAACTTTAATTTCTTTTCTTTCACCATACAGTCAGTTTTAGACCCACTTGAGTGACAGTGTGTAATCAATTGCTATTTTCTCCTCAGATTAGGTCATTTGCAGTAGTATGCAATAATATGAATCTATTTTTTGGGTGTATCATGAAATTTGTTTGGCCTTGAAAAATATTGTGTCATCCGTGATTGCATCAGATTTTTATCATGTCCAGACACTATTGTCTTGACTGTTGATTAGTTGTTCTACAGCCATTGTCTGCAATGAACATTACTCCAAGCCTTACCAGTGAGTAAATCAAAGTACTATAGATTGACCTGGAAACTCTCCTGATTTAAATCCAATCGAGAATCTGTGGTTAATCTGCAAGGAACAACTTTATGGAATGGATATATGAAGTACTAACATGTGTATTGGGTCATGTTTCATTAGAAAAATATGAAAAAAGTAAATAATAATGGAATTATTCATTTTGTTTCAATTAATTTGTACAACGGTGTACATAGCACTCAAATTGTCTTTGTATTGAATTGGTTAATACGTAGATTATGTATCAAATTAGTAGTTATTCTACTTTTGGTCCCTGTTAACTAAGAGTAAAAGAGTAATGAAACTAATTTTGAAGTTATCCTGAAGCCTTGAAAAATGAAGGGAAAAATTTGAAAAAAGACAGAAATCAACAAAATAGATTAACAAGTAAGTTTGCATATGTAGACAATTCATGGTTGATTGACTTGAGTTTTATGAAGAAACTTAACTAAGTATATATGTCCAAACTAACTGCTGCTCAGAAATCATTTTTTCTGCTCATATCAGCTGACCATTTCAGATGGAATATGATTGTTCAGTCATTTAGTCAGTTTAGTTTAGATCTAAATATAGCTTATCACACTTTACTGAATTTTCCTTTTTATCAAAGTAGAAATGTGTGATTATAATATCAACTGGTAATCTCTGTACCTGCTTGCTGAAAATATAGTCAAGTCAATTGGCTATTATATACAAGCCTACACAAGCAAAATACAGGTGGATAAATCTTTGAAGTTAATTAAAGTGTTATTAACTTGGTCTCCTCACCTACTTTATTTCAATGTTAAGTTTGAATAAGGGAATTTGTATACAGTTTTTAACTCTATTTTTCTGTCCTTTTTTTATTTGACATAATAACAATACATATCTACCTTGCATTTTGGTCAGTCTCTCTATAATGGGTCATCATCTTACTCTCTGTTTAGTAGATCACCATCTTTCTCTCTCTCTTGTTGGTTGCAGACTGCATCCATGTGCAGAGGGGTACGTCCCAAAATAGGAGCCACCTTTTACTGTATTTGTGTCTGCTTTTTTTTAACTCTCATGCAAACCAAAACTGTGTCTACTTTTTTGACTTTCATATAAACCTACATTACTTTTTTGACTCATGCAAATCAAACCTATGTTAACTTTTTTAACTCTCATGCAAACCAAAACTGTGTCTACTTTTTTGACTTTCATATAAACCTACATTACTTTTTTGACTCATGCAAATCAAACCTATGTTAACTTTTTTAACTCTCATGCAAACCAAAACTGTGTCTATCTTCTTTAATGTTTGTGCAAAGTAAACCTATATTTACTTTTTTTGAATCTCATGCAAATTTAACCTGGGTCTACCTTCTTTGATTCTTGTAAAACCACTCAGAATTTGAAAATGATCTGCCAATTCCATTTTCTCTGTTAATAGCCATTTGCAACCTGCACATCCCAAAAAGGAATTTTTTTAATCATTTCACTCCAAGCAAGGCAGCAATGCCACTAGTAAAAGAGAAAAAACTGTATATAGGGAGGATTGAAGATAAAAGATGAATGGGATTCAAGATGGCAATTGACATTGCATTTAAATTTTTGGAGATTTTAGTTATAAGGGAATCAAGTAAGTGGAATAGAGTTCCACTGTTGGGAAGTGCAAGAAAAAAAACTGTTAGAGTAGAAGTGGCAATTATATTTAACTATTTCAACAGTAAAAGTGTGGGACCTAGATGCCAATCTAGTAGCATGCTTAAATTCATGTAGTTGGGGTACCCGGAATTAAAGCAAAAACAACAGGCTTTCAGTGACTAGGTTTTTCCTTATTGCATAAGCTCAGCCCTCACTTAATAATTCCAGATTATTTTTCTCTTGTTTTTGATTTTATGTTTAATACTAAATTATCTGTGCTGTCAAAACATGATGGCCATATTTAAATAATTTTGCATTTACATTGATTATATTTTCTACATGAGTAACCTTGGATTTTTATCTATACAACTAATCTTTTTTTTTTCTTCTTCTTTTTAATCTATTCACCCCAAGAAAGACAATAATGCCACTAAGACCCAACGGTCTACTGGGAGTGAAAGAGAATGGGAAAACTTTAGAAAGAACTAGAGACCCAATCCTGAACAGGAAACAAGGAATAAACATCTACAGTAGCAGATCCAGCATTTTCAGTTAGAGGACGTGTGTTTCTGAGTAGAAGTCTCAATTCAAAATCTCAAATTCTTTGATTATATATATTAAATTACAGAGATGAGCAGAAATTGTTTGTATATATATATATATATATATATATATATATATATATATATATAATTTATTTGAAAATTATAACATAAATATGTTATAAAATCACTACAAAAATAGCCATTTTGTTTCAACACTTCTGGTGTCTTATCAAGTGATGGTGTTCAAGTGATTTTATAACATATTTGTGTTATAATTTTCAAATAAATTATATTTGCACTACTATGTATTGAGCACTCTTTTAAGAATAGTATTTTTTGGTTATTCGAATTTATTCTGTATACACCAATCCTATACTTTGGTGTGTGTGTGTATATATATATATATATATATATATATATATATATATATATATATATATATATATATGTATGTATGTATGTATATATATATATATATGAAATTTAAATTTATGTTTTCTTTATTTTATATGTAAAATTGTAAATTCAAACTTTTAAACATTCTGAATAAAACATAGTTAAAAATGAATTTAAAAATTTATTAATGAAATATACAATAATATATTACAATAAAAATTTTTTTTCATTATAGCTGATCATTTCAAATTTTGATTTATTTTATTTTAATTATAATTTTCAATTAGTTATCTCCTGTTAATTCAGCTCTCCAAGTTCTTCCCTGTCTTAACCAGGTATTGAATTCACAACTCTTTGGGTCCTGTCACTGGATCTAACCAACACATTTATCTGTTGTGCCATGTATCCTAAAGGAGTTCAATACCTGGTTAAGGCAATGGAGAACTTGGAGAGGTGAATTAACTGATAACTGACATATATATATATATATATATATATATATATATATATATATATATACAAAGGATCGTTTGGTTGGCAAGGTCGAATTTACTGCTTATAAACTTTAATCTTCCATGAATCTCGTACATTCATAACGGCTCATGGCGTATCAAATGTAAACAAATGACGTCATACATTAAGAAATGGACAAAGTCCGACAATTTATTTATTAAAGACATTTTTTATGTTTAACGTTCTTTTTATAGATACAAGTATTTAAGTAAATGCTCTGTTTATAATAAACAGTATTAAATAACAGTTACCGGCTTGAATGTCCGAGAAATTTTCATAGAAAATATTCGTCCTTTGACAGGATTCGAACCTGCATCCTATAAAGAACTGCCATTTAGAGGCGACAGTCTGTTTCATGCTAGCTGCAATCGTCAGGTCATAATTGCAGCTAGCATGAAACAGACTGTCTCCTCTAAGTATTGACTTCTATGATCACTTTTATATATATATATATATATATATATATATATATATATATATATATATATATATATATATATATGACCTAGTCTTGGACAGTTCCAGCTAAGCCTTGGGAAGTTTAATATAACATATTTCTTTTCTCTCTAAGTGCTCTTCAGAGTGTGGGCGATCGTGGTTCTCCACAGCTTCTTCTTTTTTTCATTCTCAGTAATAATTTCTCCTTTATGACTTCTCTTTGTTTTTGTGCTCCAACCATTTCCATAAACTTGTCAAGTATTCCACTCACTGTTTTCTTTCTAATCTTAAAATTTTAATCGTGTTTTGCAGCTTCAGTCATGAAGTACTTTGGTTGTTCCAACTCAGCACAAAGCTCACAAGCTCAATTATTTTAACCATTCTTATCCTTATTTACCCTGACTTATTTATGGACCAGAAAAAGAAAACGGACTTACTCAAGAGACACTGAGAACTTTGTTTCACACAGTTAAGTGTCATATGTGATACATGCTTGGACGATCATGTGTCTTTTGATACATGACTGTCTAGGCAGAAGATTTTACTCTCAGTAGGTTGCAATTTTTTTCTGTGGTAGACTATTTGTTAACCAAAGCTAAAAACCAAGTCTGTCCTGCTATTCAACCCATAGCTGAAGGGAGAAGAGATGAATTCATACCTTTCCCATGGGTATTTGTGCATAAGTGTATATCACAAACTCTGATTTCTCATTCCAACCTGATATCTATTACATCACAACACATATTCTACAGTTTCTATTTAAAAAAAGAATAAACAGTATAGTATATGTTTATGTCTATAGTATTGCTTATATGTGAACATGTGCACACCTACAATACACCAACACATGATCTTTAAATTGTATATCATATAAGAACATAAACATTACTTAACAGTCTTACCTTTCATGTTATTTTTTTATCTTTTTATACTTTAATCAGCTTCTCAAAAGTCTCTTTCACTATCATTATATTTTTTTGAATTTCTTCTTTCTTATTACACTGTCTAGATTACTGAATTTATATATATGTATGTTTAATTTTGATATCTCCAATATATAACTCATATCTTTGGCTGATTACTAACTATTAACTGTAAGAAGATGGAATGCAAGCATTCCATCTTCTTACAGTTAATAGTTAGTCCTTTCTTCTTGCTTTCTTCAATTACCTTATCTAATGGTTCTTTCAGTTTTTATTCTGAATCCATCACAGTCAATTTGTGTTGTATCTGTTGTTAAAGATAGTTTTGTATATATATTATAATTATTTTTTTTAAAAATATGATTTTATTGTGACACGAAACATCCTATGTTTCAAAACAGAAAACTCCAAATATAGATTAATTTTAAAAATTAAATCTACAATACAGAGTTTCATTCCATTATCAAGCAATTTTAAGAATAACTTTCTAAGAAATTGATTTACTTAATTTTAGTGTAGACAATATTAATATTTTGTTAGTGGGGTTAAAGTTTAATTTTTATTATTATTTATGGGTTTTCAGATTCTATTGTAAATTTGGTCAAATTAAGGTGACCAAAATTTGACCAAATTTACAAACTTTGGGGACAGGTTCTTCATATTAAAACATGAACAAAAGTTCATATAAACATATATTTGCAAATCCTTGATTTTTGAGTTATTAATTTTGAAGTTTACAGATGTTGTTAAATGTACAATCCAAGATACAATCCAAAAATACTTTCACAAACTTTGGGGGCAGGTTACTCACACCAAACAAGGACAAAAGTCCATATAAATATATGCCTGCAAATCCTTTGTTTTTGAGTTATTAAGTTTAAAGTTTATGGTAGATGTTGTTAAATGTACAATCTAAGATACAATCCAAAAATACTTTTACAAACTTTGCAGTCAGGTTTCTGACAACAAAGCAGTACATTGCAAACAATGTAACTAAAATGTGGTGGAGCACATCATGCATAAACCACATACATCTTTGCATGCAGGGGTACATCCTCTAGTAAGTCTGGAAGTGTGTTTGAAATAAAGTCCCTGTAGATAGCTCCTGTAAAATGTGCTGGGTGAACATATGGACCTACCAGACAGTCACCTACAATTCCGGCCCACACATTAATCGTAAATGGATACTAGTATCTAGCTGGTATTTTACCATGGGGAATATGATCCACCCACAAATGTTGGTTGTGTAAGTTTGTTATTCCATCTCTTCCAAATGTTGCCTCATCCATAAACAAGAAAGAAGAAACAAACAACGGATTGGCAGTTTATGCAATATAAACCATTGGCAAAAGTTCTCCTTTGATGAGTGATCAAAGGGCAAATGATACAGATACTGGAGCTGCTCCTGAAGTACCCTCCATGCAGTACTATGAAATGTACAATATGCTAGAGTCACTTGACATGTGCTGATACCTGGATCATCTCTAACAGCCTGTAGAAGGTCAAGTCTACGAGCAGATCTCAATTTCCATGGATACTGTTTCAGCAATGCATTGATAAACAGCAACAAAGGTTGGATGATTCAGCTGCCTTCAGTCTGGAAATGCAATCTGATTCAGTCATGCAGTTTGATGTTTATTGCCATTCATGTGGCCATATGTAAAATTTATATCTGCCTACTCACAATAGAAATATCCTGCCATTGTTAAGTGGAACACTTCTCAGTTAACTCACTACTATACACATTAAATGTTGAAAACAGACTAGACACAAATGTACACGAATGACAAATGTAAACTAGTCCGTATGGCAACAAAATACCATCTACCATAAACTTTCTTTAAACTTAATAATGGAGGATTTGCAAATATATGCTTATATGTACTTTTGTCCTTGTTTTAGTGTGAGGAACCCACTATGAAAGTTTGTAAAAGTATTTTTAATACACACTGTGTGTATATATATATATATATATATATATATATATATATATATATTATGTAAGGAGAAGGATCAAAATACAACAAACTCCAGCTACAATTTTACATTGTGGAATATAGGGGAATGCTTAATTTTAAATTCTTATATGTTACTTTTATTATATTAATCGTAGTATTTCTAAAGCCATTTCTGAAATACTTTTTCTAACTGGGCCACGTCCATTATTATTATTACTACTAGTTCTGTGCTTGTCACATCACTGATATCAAGATGATCAGATTTCACATCTAAATTGTTTGTCCATTTAAAATACTACATCTATCGGAAAATATATCCAGTTTAAATAGTGGAGTTATAAAAATGACTTCAAAGAGCCACACATTTAGGATTATACTCTTTTCCTTTTATTCAGGATTTGTTGCTAGACAGAAATACTAATTAGCTCTCACTACAAAGATATATGTTTCAATTTCATTCAAATTGTGTGCATGTACATTTGCATGTGTGAATTTATATTTTAATTCAATGACAAACCTAAAAATATTTCTGAAAAATTGAAAAAAACAATTCAAATAATTCTGTTTATTACTAAATTATTTTTAAAAACATTATTTACATTATTTGGACTATTGTCCTCATTTTTGTTGCCATATTTATTATTACTATATGTGTTTGTGTTTGTGTATACATTAAATGGCACAAGAACGTGTAAGCTTGTCACAATACAGACATATGCATATGTGTTACATATAATGACTGGCTACACATTTCTGCTAGGGCAGCTGACCAATTCCTATTACACATGTCTGTTCAGGCACATTTGTGTTTAATCAATACCCACAGAGTACACCTATCTCTTATACTGCAACTATACTGAGCAGAGGTTAGTTGCAGTTTCTGGATGTGAGAGTAAATAATCTGTCATGATGGACCGTTTGAACAAGGCCAGCACACTCAAACCCCCAGACATGAGGACTTGTGACTTCATGCTAGCACAACCATTGATGGCTTCTGAACAATTTTGTCAACCCAATTTAATTCACAAAACTTGGTTCAACTCCTGGTATGGCTTTCAGGCACTTTCTACTTGTGCCATATGCTGGAATCACCTCCCCAGGCAATAAAATCACCTTCGTGTCAAGCCAACTATGGTGATGTTTGAACCCAAGTCTCATTGTCATATGCATATACAAAGTCACATGCAGATGGTGTGTGGTGGAAAGAAAATCAACTATTCTTTTGTAACATAATATATTATAATTTTTTTATATAATCTTTTATTTTTATTTTCTTTTATCTTATAGTTTGTAATGACTTTTGTGTAATTTCTACTGTCCTCTTACCAATGAAACTTACACAATTTAAAGATTAAAAGCAATGGATTATTTCTATAAAATTATAGCTATGTAAACTTTATAACAAGCTTGTATGATTATCATCAAAAATAAAAAATAATACAAATTTTTTGTGTCACTGTAAAAATGTTTACAGATGCAAGAGTGTAAATTCTGGCTTCTTGTTTCCAAATCAAGTTTGATCTTCAAAAATTCAAATGCAATGCCAAGTGTTATTTTCTAGTCTTTTATTGTTCTCTCTCCTTAATAGTATATTTTTCTTGTATTCGTTAACATTCAATAACCCCTTGCATTTTAGTGGCTTTATTGCCTTGCTTGGAGTAAAATGATTAAGAAAAAAAAATGAAAAGGATCAAACAAGATACTCTGATGCTTTAAGTTAATGAAAAATGAAATTTGTTTCTTTTTATCAAGGGAAAAGAAAGGAAAAAGAATTCCTCCTAACCCTCAAATCTTTGAAATTACTTTATTATTTCTGAAGTTCCAAAGTTTGTCATGTTGGCATTGTTCCTCCACTGGAATTATGACCTTGTCTTCACCTTTGCTAATATCCAGATCATGAATTAAATGTGTGCCAAAATCAATGTTCAACAAGCTTTAACTAAGCACAGTGTAAAAGCGTACACAGCTCGGCAGACAACATTTGTAATCACTGAACTATTTTGCTAATTTAAGACTCAGTCAAGGTAAACAATTTATGTGCTTAAACCTTAACGTTGGCCAAAAAGATTAACACAGTATAGACTATAAATCTTTAAGATCATTTTGCAATGTCATTTCATCATTAATTCATTGTGTTGTCACCTGTTGATACCTGTTGTTATTTATTTTTTTGCTTCAAATATACAGCTGGAGGTCATTAACCATTTTATTTTAGTATTTATGGTAGATCTCTGCACCAGAGAATTACTTTTCTTTTTAATCATTTCACCCCAAGCAAAGCAATAAAGCCACTAAGATGCAAGTGGTTACTGAAAGTGAAAGAAACTGAGGAGAAAGGACAATAAAAGAACAGGATTAAAAAAGACAAATGATGACGCTTAACATTGTATTTAAATTTTTGAAGATTGTAGTTAACAGGAAGGCAAGAAACTGGAAGAGAATTCTATAGGCAAGAAGTGTGAGATTTTATTATTATTCTAGAACTTTACACTTAGCCATCTCAACAGTAAAATCATGAGACCTACCTGCCAACCTAGTACTGCACTTAGATTAGTATGAATTCAAAAATTGCTGTCCAAATACACCCAATGCATAATATGATATGTATTTTTTCGTCTGTATTATAACTTTGTAGTGTACAAGAGTTATCACTCTTGCACTGGCACATCAATTCATTATGGGTCACTTAATGCTGCAATTTAATTTTCTTGGTGTTATATTCCGTACTAATAGGAATATGGAATGGACAAACATGGTGGATAAATAGTAACAGGTTTATTGTAGAAACCAGTACAACAAGCAAGGAAGGAATAGTTATGCACAAGTTTATTTCTTTCATATTCTTTGACACAGATCATCATTCTGTCTACAGTTTCAAGGTATCTTTAAAGACTTTTATATTCCGTACTAATAGGAATATGGAATGGACAAACATAGTGGATAAATAGTAAGAGGTTTATTGTAGAAACCAGTACAACAAGCAAGGAAGTAATAGTTATGCACAAGTTTATTTCTTTCATATTCTTTGACACAGATCATCATTCTGTCTACAGTTTCAAGGTATCTTTAAAGACTTTTATATTCCGTACTAATAGGAATATGGAATGGACAAACATAGTGGATAAATAGTAACAGGTTTATTGTAGAAACCAGTACAACAGGCAAGGAAGGAATAGTTATGCACAAGTTTATTTCTTTCATATTCTTTGACACAGATCATCATTCTGTCTACAGTTTCAAGGTATCTTTAAAGACTTTTATATTCCGTACTAATAGGAATATGGAATGGACAAACATAGTGGATAAATAGTAACAGGTTTATTGTAGAAACCAGCACAACAAGCAAGGAAGTAATAGTTATGCACAAGTTTATTTCTTTCATATTCTTTGACACAGATCATCATTCTGTCTACAGTTTCAAGGTATCTTTAAAGACTTTTATATTCCGTACTAATAGGAATATGGAATGGACAAACATAGTGGATAAATAGTAAGAGGTTTATTGTAGAAACCAGTACAACAGGCAAGGAAGGAATAGTTATGCACAAGTTTATTTCTTTCATATTCTTTGACACAGATCATCATTCTGTCTACAGTTTCAAGGTATCTTTAAAGACTTTTATATTCCGTACTAATAGGAATATGGAATGGACAAACATAGTGGATAAATAGTAAGAGGTTTATTGTAGAAACCAGTACAACAGGCAAGGAAGGAATAGTTATGCACAAGTTTATTTCTTTCATATTCTTTGACACAGATCATCATTCTGTCTACAGTTTCAAGGTATCTTTAAAGACTTTTATATTCCGTACTAATAGGAATATGGAATGGACAAACATAGTGGATAAATAGTAAGAGGTTTATTGTAGAAACCAGTACAACAGGCAAGGAAGGAATAGTTATGCACAAGTTTATTTCTTTCATATTCTTTGACACAGATCATCATTCTGTCTACAGTTTCAAGGTATCTTTAAAGACTTTTATATTCCGTACTAATAGGAATATGGAATGGACAAACATAGTGGATAAATAGTAACAGGTTTATTGTAGAAACCAGTACAACAGGCAAGGAAGGAATAGTTATGCACAAGTTTATTTCTTTCATATTCTTTGACACAGATCATCATTCTGTCTACAGTTTCAAGGTATCTTTAAAGACTTTTATATTCCGTACTAATAGGAATATGGAATGGACAAACATAGTGGATAAATAGTAACAGGTTTATTGTAGAAACCAGTACAACAGGCAAGGAAGGAATAGTTATGCACAAGTTTATTTCTTTCATATTCTTTGACACAGATCATCATTCTGTCTACAGTTTCAAGGTATCTTTAAAGACTTTTATATTCCGTACTAATAGGAATATGGAATGGACAAACATAGTGGATAAATAGTAACAGGTTTATTGTAGAAACCAGTACAACAAGCAAGGAAGGAATAGTTATGCACAAGTTTATTTCTTTCATATTCTTTGACACAGATCATCATTCTGTCTACAGTTTCAAGGTATCTTTAAAGACTTTTATATTCCGTACTAATAGGAATATGGAATGGACAAACATAGTGGATAAATAGTAAGAGGTTTATTGTAGAAACCAGTACAACAGGCAAGGAAGGAATAGTTATGCACAAGTTTATTTCTTTCATATTCTTTGACACAGATCATCATTCTGTCTACAGTTTCAAGGTATCTTTAAAGACTTTTATATTCCGTACTAATAGGAATATGGAATGGACAAACATAGTGGATAAATAGTAAGAGGTTTATTGTAGAAAGCAGTACAACAAGCAAGGAAGGAATAGTTATGCACAAGTTTATTTCTTTCATATTCTTTGACACAGATCATCATTCTGTCTACAGTTTCAAGGTATCTTTAAAGACTTTTATATTCCGTACTAATAGGAATATGGAATGGACAAACATAGTGGATAAATAGTAACAGGTTTATTGTAGGAACCAGTACAACAAGCAAGGAAGTAATAGTTATGCACAAGTTTATTTCTTTCATATTCTTTGACACAGATCATCATTCTGTCTACAGTTTCAAGGTATCATTAAAAACTGTTATATTCCGTACTAATAGGAATATGGAATGGACAAACATAGTGGATAAATAGTAACAGGTTTATTGTAGAAACCAGTACAACAAGCAAGGAAGGAATAGTTATGCACAAGTTTATTTCTTTCATATTCTTTGACACAGATCATCATTCTGTCTACAGTTTCAAGGTATCTTTAAAGACTTTTATATTCCGTACTAATAGGAATATGGAATGGACAAACATAGTGGATAAATAGTAACAGGTTTATTGTAGAACCAGTACAACAAGCAAGGAAGGAATAGTTATGCACAAGTTTATTTCTTTCATATTCTTTGACACAGATCATCATTCTGTCTACAGTTTCAAGGTATCTTTAAAGACTTTTATATTCCGTACTAATAGGAATATGGAATGGACAAACATAGTGGATAAATAGTAAGAGGTTTATTGTAGAAACCAGTACAACAAGCAAGGAAGTAATAGTTATGCACAAGTTTATTTCTTTCATATTCTTTGACACAGATCATCATTCTGTCTACAGTTTCAAGGTATCTTTAAAGACTTTTATATTCCGTACTAATAGGAATATGGAATGGACAAACATAGTGGATAAATAGTAACAGGTTTATTGTAGAAACCAGTACAACAAGCAAGGAAGGAATAGTTATGCACAAGTTTATTTCTTTCATATTCCTTGACACACATCATCATTCTGTCTACAGTTTCAAGGTATCTTTAAAGACTTTTTTATTCCGTACTAATAGGAATATGGAATGGACAAACATAGTGGATAAATAGTAAGAGGTTTATTGTAGAAACCAGTACAACAAGCAAGGAAGGAATAGTTATGCACAAGTTTATTTCTTTCATATTCCTTGACACACATCATCATTCTGTCTACAGTTTCAAGTATCTTTAAAGACTTTTATATTCCGTACTAATAGGAATATGGAATGGACAAACATAGTGGATAAATAGTAACAGGTTTATTGTAGAAACCAGCACAACAGGCAAGGAAGGAATAGTTATGCACAAGTTTATTTCTTTCATATTCTTTGACACAGATCATCATTCTGTCTACAGTTTCAAGGTATCTTTAAAGACTTTTATATTCCGTACTAATAGGAATATGGAATGGACAAACATAGTGGATAAATAGTAAGAGGTTTATTGTAGAAACCAGTACAACAAGCAAGGAAGGAATAGTTATGCACAAGTTTATATCTTTCATATTCTTTGACACAGATCATCATTCTGTCTGCAGTTTCAAGGTATCTTTAAAGACTTTTATATTCCGTACTAATAGGAATATGGAATGGACAAACATAGTGGATAAATAGTAAGAGGTTTATTGTAGAAACCAGTACAACAAGCAAGGAAGGAATAGTTATGCACAAGTTTATTTCTTTCATATTCTTTGACACAGATCATCATTCTGTCTACAGTTTCAAGGTATCTTTAAAGACTTTTATATTCCGTACTAATAGGAATATGGAATGGACAAACATAGTGGATAAATAGTAAGAGGTTTATTGTAGAAACCAGTACAACAAGCAAGGAAGGAATAGTTATGCACAAGTTTATTTCTTTCATATTCTTTGACAGAGATCATCATTCTGTCTACAGTTTCAAGGTATCTTTAAAGACTTTTATATTCCGTACTAATAGGAATATGGAATGGACAAACATAGTGGATAAATAGTAAGAGGTTTATTGTAGAAACCAGCACAACAAGCAAGGAAGTAATAGTTATGCACAAGTTTATTTCTTTCATATTCTTTGACAGAGATCATCATTCTGTCTACAGTTTCAAGGTATCTTTAAAGACTTTTATATTCCGTACTAATAGGAATATGGAATGGACAAACATAGTGGATAAATAGTAACAGGTTTATTGTAGAAACCAGTACAACAGGCAAGGAAGGAATAGTTATGCACAAGTTTATTTCTTTCATATTCTTTGACACAGATCATCATTCTGTCTACAGTTTCAAGGTATCTTTAAAGACTTTTATATTCCGTACTAATAGGAATATGGAATGGACAAACATAGTGGATAAATAGTAACAGGTTTATTGTAGAAACCAGCACAACAAGCAAGGAAGTAATAGTTATGCACAAGTTTATTTCTTTCATATTCTTTGACACAGATCATCATTCTGTCTACAGTTTCAAGGTATCTTTAAAGACTTTTATATTCCGTACTAATAGGAATATGGAATGGACAAACATAGTGGATAAATAGTAAGAGGTTTATTGTGGAAACCAGTACAACAGGCAAGGAAGGAATAGTTATGCACAAGTTTATTTCTTTCATATTCTTTGACACAGATCATCATTCTGTCTACAGTTTCAAGGTATCTTTAAAGACTTTTATATTCCGTACTAATAGGAATATGGAATGGACAAACATAGTGGATAAATAGTAAGAGGTTTATTGTAGAAACCAGTACAACAAGCAAGGAAGGAATAGTTATGCACAAGTTTATTTCTTTCATATTCTTTGACACAGATCATCATTCTGTCTACAGTTTCAAGGTATCTTTAAAGACTTTTATATTCCGTACTAATAGGAATATGGAATGGACAAACATAGTGGATAAATAGTAAGAGGTTTATTGTAGAAACCAGTACAACAGGCAAGGAAGGAATAGTTATGCACAAGTTTATTTCTTTCATATTCTTTGACACAGATCATCATTCTGTCTACAGTTTCAAGGTATCTTTAAAGACTTTTATATTCCGTACTAATAGGAATATGGAATGGACAAACATAGTGGATAAATAGTAACAGGTTTATTGTAGAAACCAGCACAACAAGCAAGGAAGTAATAGTTATGCACAAGTTTATTTCTTTCATATTCTTTGACACAGATCATCATTCTGTCTACAGTTTCAAGGTATCTTTAAAGACTTTTATATTCCGTACTAATAGGAATATGGAATGGACAAACATAGTGGATAAATAGTAACAGGTTTATTGTAGAAACCAGTACAACAGGCAAGGTAGGAATAGTTATGCACAAGTTTATTTCTTTCATATTCTTTGACACAGATCATCATTCTGTCTACAGTTTCAAGGTATCTTTAAAGACTTTTATATTCCGTACTAATAGGAATATGGAATGGACAAACATAGTGGATAAATAGTAAGAGGTTTATTGTAGAAACCAGTACAACAGGCAAGGAAGGAATAGTTATGCACAAGTTTATTTCTTTCATATTCTTTGACACAGATCATCATTCTGTCTACAGTTTCAAGGTATCTTTAAAGACTTTTATATTCCGTACTAATAGGAATATGGAATGGACAAACATAGTGGATAAATAGTAACAGGTTTATTGTAGAAACCAGTACAACAGGCAAGGTAGGAATAGTTATGCACAAGTTTATTTCTTTCATATTCTTTGACACAGATCATCATTCTGTCTACAGTTTCAAGGTATCTTTAAAGACTTTTATATTCCGTACTAATAGGAATATGGAATGGACAAACATAGTGGATAAATAGTAAGAGGTTTATTGTAGAAACCAGTACAACAAGCAAGGAAGGAATAGTTATGCACAAGTTTATTTCTTTCATATTCTTTGACACAGATCATCATTCTGTCTACAGTTTCAAGGTATCTTTAAAGACTTTTATATTCCGTACTAATAGGAATATGGAATGGACAAACATAGTAGATAAATATTAACAGGTTTATTGTAGAAACCAGTACAACAGGCAAGGAAGAAATAGTTATGCACAAGTTTATTTCTTTCATATTCTTTGACACAGATCATCATTCTGTCTACAGTTTCAAGGTATCTTTAAAGACTTTTATATTCCGTACTAATAGGAATATGGAATGGACAAACATAGTGGATAAATAGTAAGAGGTTTATTGTAGAAACCAGTACAACAGGCAAGGAAGGAATAGTTATGCACAAGTTTATTTCTTTCATATTCTTTGACACAGATCATCATTCTGTCTACAGTTTCAAGGTATCTTTAAAGACTTTTATATTACGTACTAATAGGAATATGGAATGGACAAACATAGTGGATAAATAGTAAGAGGTTTATTGTAGAAACCAGTACAACAAGCAAGGAAGGAATAGTTATGCACAAGTTTATTTCTTTCATATTCTTTGACACAGATCATCATTCTGTCTACAGTTTCAAGGTATCTTTAAAGACTTTTATATTCCGTACTAATAGGAATATGGAATGGACAAACATAGTGGATAAATAGTAAGAGGTTTATTGTAGAAACCAGTACAACAAGCAAGGAAGTAATAGTTATGTACAAGTTTATTTCTTTCATATTCTTTGACACAGATCATCATTCTGTCTACAGTTTCAAGGTATCTTTAAAAACTGTTATATTCCGTACTAATAAGAATATGGAATGGACAAACATAGTGGATAAATAGTAACAGGTTTATTGTAGAAACCAGTACAACAAGCAAGGAAGGAATAGTTATGCACAAGTTTATTTCTTTCATATTCTTTGACACAGATCATCATTCTGTCTACAGTTTCAAGGTATCATTAAAAACTGTTATATTCCGTACTAATAGGAATATGGAATGGACAAACATAGTGGATAAATAGTAACAGGTTTATTGTAGAAACCAGTACAACAAGCAAGGAAGGAATAGTTATGCACAAGTTTATTTCTTTCATATTCTTTGACACAGATCATCATTCTGTCTACAGTTTCAAGGTATCTTTAAAGACTTTTATATTCCGTACTAATAGGAATATGGAATGGAAAACATAGTGGATAAATAGTAAGAGGTTTATTGTAGAAAGCAGTACAACAAGCAAGGAAGGAATAGTTATGCACAAGTTTATTTCTTTCATATTCTTTGACACAGATCATCATTCTGTCTACAGTTTCAAGGTATCTTTAAAGACTTTTATATTCCGTACTAATAGGAATATGGAATGGACAAACATAGTAGATAAATATTAACAGGTTTATTGTAGAAACCAGTACAACAGGCAAGGAAGAAATAGTTATGCACAAGTTTATTTCTTTCATATTCTTTGACACAGATCATCATTCTGTCTACAGTTTCAAGGTATCTTTAAAGACTTTTATATTCCGTACTAATAGGAATATGGAATGGACAAACATAGTGGATAAATAGTAAGAGGTTTATTGTAGAAACCAGTACAACAGGCAAGGAAGGAATAGTTATGCACAAGTTTATTTCTTTCATATTCTTTGACACAGATCATCATTCTGTCTACAGTTTCAAGGTATCTTTAAAGACTTTTATATTACGTACTAATAGGAATATGGAATGGACAAACATAGTGGATAAATAGTAACAGGTTTATTGTAGAAACCAGTACAACAGGCAAGGAAGGAATAGTTATGCACAAGTTTATTTCTTTCATATTCTTTGACACAGATCATCATTCTGTCTACAGTTTCAAGGTATCTTTAAAGACTTTTATATTCCGTACTAATAGGAATATGGAATGGAAAACATAGTGGATAAATAGTAAGAGGTTTATTGTAGAAACCAGTACAACAAGCAAGGAAGTAATAGTTATGTACAAGTTTATTTCTTTCATATTCTTTGACACAGATCATCATTCTGTCTACAGTTTCAAGGTATCTTTAAAAACTGTTATATTCCGTACTAATAGGAATATGGAATGGACAAACATAGTGGATAAATAGTAACAGGTTTATTGTAGAAACCAGTACAACAAGCAAGGAAGGAATAGTTATGCACAAGTTTATTTCTTTCATATTCTTTGACACAGATCATCATTCTGTCTACAGTTTCAAGGTATCATTAAAAACTGTTATATTCCGTACTAATAGGAATATGGAATGGACAAACATAGTAGATAAATATTAACAGGTTTATTGTAGAAACCAGTACAACAAGCAAGGAAGGAATAGTTATGCACAAGTTTATTTCTTTCATATTCTTTGACACAGATCATCATTCTGTCTACAGTTTCAAGGTATCTTTAAAGACTTTTATATTCCGTACTAATAGGAATATGGAATGGAAAACATAGTGCATAAATAGTAAGAGGTTTATTGTAGAAAGCAGTACAACAAGCAAGGAAGGAATAGTTATGCACAAGTTTATTTCTTTCATATTCTTTGACACAGATCATCATTCTGTCTACAGTTTCAAGGTATCTTTAAAGACTTTTATATTCCGTACTAATAGGAATATGGAATGGACAAACATAGTGGATAAATAGTAACAGGTTTATTGTAGAAACCAGTACAACAAGCAAGGAAGGAATAGTTATGCACAAGTTTATTTCTTTCATATTCCTTGACAAACATCATCATTCTATCTACAGTTTCAAGTATCTTTAAAGACTTTTATATTCCGTACTAATAGGAATATGGAATGGACAAACATAGTGGATAAATAGTAACAGGTTTATTGTAGAAACCAGCACAACAGGCAAGGAAGGAATAGTTATGCACAAGTTTATTTCTTTCATATTCTTTGACACAGATCATCATTCTGTCTACAGTTTCAAGGTATCTTTAAAGACTTTTATATTCCGTACTAATAGGAATATGGAATGGACAAACATAGTGGATAAATAGTAACAGGTTTATTGTAGAAACCAGTACAACAGGCAAGGAAGGAATAGTTATGCACAAGTTTATTTCTTTCATATTCTTTGACACAGATCATCATTCTGTCTACAGTTTCAAGGTATCTTTAAAGACTTTTATATTCCGTACTAATAGGAATATGGAATGGACAAACATAGTGGATAAATAGTAAGAGGTTTATTGTAGAAACCAGTACAACAAGCAAGGAAGGAATAGTTATGCACAAGTTTATTTCTTTCATATTCTTTGACACAGATCATCATTCTGTCTACAGTTTCAAGGTATCTTTAAAGACTTTTATATTCCGTACTAATAGGAATATGGAATGGACAAACATAGTGGATAAATAGTAAGAGGTTTATTGTAGAAACCAGTACAACAAGCAAGGAAGGAATAGTTATGCACAAGTTTATTTCTTTCATATTCTTTGACACAGATCATCATTCTGTCTACAGTTTCAAGGTATCTTTAAAGACTTTTATATTCCGTACTAATAGGAATATGGAATGGACAAACATAGTGGATAAATAGTAAGAGGTTTATTGTAGAAACCAGTACAACAAGCAAGGAAGGAATAGTTATGCACAAGTTTATTTCTTTCATATTCTTTGACACAGATCATCATTCTGTCTACAGTTTCAAGGTATCTTTAAAGACTTTTATATTCCGTACTAATAGGAATATGGAATGGACAAACATAGTGGATAAATAGTAAGAGGTTTAGTGTAGAAACCAGTACAACAAGCAAGGAAGGAATAGTTATGCACAAGTTTATTTCTTTCATATTCTTTGACACAGATCATCATTCTGTCTACAGTTTCAAGGTATCTTTAAAGACTTTTATATTCCGTACTAATAGGAATATGGAATGGACAAACATAGTGGATAAATAGTAAGAGGTTTATTGTAGAAACCAGCACAACAAGCAAGGAAGTAATAGTTATGCACAAGTTTATTTCTTTCATATTCTTTGACACAGATCATCATTCTGTCTACAGTTTCAAGGTATCTTTAAAGACTTTTATATTCCGTCCTCATAGGAATATGGAATGGACAAACATAGTGGATAAATAGTAACAGGTTTATTGTAGAAACCAGTACAACAAGCAAGGAAGGAATAGTTATGCACAAGTTTATTTCTTTCATATTCTTTGACACAGATCATCATTCTGTCTACAGTTTCAAGGTATCTTTAAAGACTTTTATATTCCGTACTAATAGGAATATGGAATGGACAAACATAGTGGATAAATAGTAACAGGTTTATTGTAGAAACCAGTACAACAAGCAAGGAAGTAATAGTTATGCACAAGTTTATTTCTTTCATATTCTTTGACACAGATCATCATTCTGTCTACAGTTTCAAGGTATCATTAAAAACTGTTATATTCCGTACTAATA
Organism: Acanthosepion lycidas; assembly: GCA_963932145.1. Lineage (NCBI taxonomy): Eukaryota > Metazoa > Mollusca > Cephalopoda > Sepiida > Sepiidae > Acanthosepion > Acanthosepion lycidas. The sequence goes on from OZ010583.1 coordinate 8,229,079, forward strand.
GGAATATGGAATGGACAAACATAGTGGATAAATAGTAACAGGTTTATTGTAGAAACCAGTACAACAAGCAAGGAAGGAATAGTTATGCACAAGTTTATTTCTTTCATATTCTTTGACACAGATCATCATTCTGTCTACAGTTTCAAGGTATCTTTAAAGACTTTTATATTCCGTACTAATAGGAATATGGAATGGACAAACATAGTGGATAAATAGTAAGAGGTTTATTGTAGAAACCAGTACAACAGGCAAGGAAGGAATAGTTATGCACACGTTTATTTCTTTCATATTCTTTGACACAGATCATCATTCTGTCTACAGTTTCAAGGTATCTTTAAAGACTTTTTTATTCCGTACTAATAGGAATATGGAATGGACAAACATAGTGGATAAATAGTAAGAGGTTTATTGTAGAAACCAGTACAACAAGCAAGGAAGGAATAGTTATGCACAAGTTTATTTCTTTCATATTCTTTGACACAGATCATCATTCTGTCTACAGTTTCAAGGTATCTTCAAAGACTTTTATATTCCGTACTAATAGGAATATGGAATGGACAAACATAGTGGATAAATAGTAACAGGTTTATTGTAGAACCAGTACAACAAGCAAGGAAGGAATAGTTATGCACAAGTATATTTCTTTCATATTCTTTGACACAGATCATCATTCTGTCTACAGTTTCAAGGTATCTTTAAAGACTTTTATATTCCGTACTAATAGGAATATGGAATGGACAAACATAGTGGATAAATAGTAAGAGGTTTATTGTAGAAACCAGTACAACAGGCAAGGAAGGAATAGTTATGCACAAGTTTATTTCTTTCATATTCTTTGACACAGATCATCATTCTGTCTACAGTTTCAAGGTATCTTTAAAGACTTTTATATTCCGTACTAATAGGAATATGGAATGGAAAACATAGTGGATAAATAGTAAGAGGTTTATTGTAGAAAGCAGTACAACAAGCAAGGAAGGAATAGTTATGCACAAGTTTATTTCTTTCATATTCTTTGACACAGATCATCATTCTGTCTACAGTTTCAAGGTATCTTTAAAGACTTTTATATTCCGTACTAATAGGAATATGGAATGGACAAACATAGTGGATAAATAGTAACAGGTTTATTGTAGAAACCAGTACAACAAGCAAGGAAGTAATAGTTATGCACAAGTTTATTTCTTTCATATTCTTTGACACAGATCATCATTCTGTCTACAGTTTCAAGGTATCATTAAAAACTGTTATATTCCGTACTAATAGGAATATGGAATGGACAAACATAGTGGATAAATAGTAACAGGTTTATTGTAGAAACCAGTACAACAAGCAAGGAAGGAATAGTTATGCACAAGTTTATTTCTTTCATATTCTTTGACACAGATCATCATTCTGTCTACAGTTTCAAGGTATCTTTAAAGACTTTTATATTCCGTACTAATAGGAATATGGAATGGACAAACATAGTGGATAAATAGTAACAGGTTTATTGTAGAAACCAGTACAACAGGCAAGGAAGGAATAGTTATGCACACGTTTATTTCTTTCATATTCTTTGACACAGATCATCATTCTGTCTACAGTTTCAAGGTATCTTTAAAGACTTTTTTATTCCGTACTAATAGGAATATGGAATGGACAAACATAGTGGATAAATAGTAAGAGGTTTATTGTAGAAACCAGTACAACAAGCAAGGAAGGAATAGTTATGCACAAGTTTATTTCTTTCATATTCTTTGACACAGATCATCATTCTGTCTACAGTTTCAAGGTATCTTCAAAGACTTTTATATTCCGTACTAATAGGAATATGGAATGGACAAACATAGTGGATAAATAGTAACAGGTTTATTGTAGAACCAGTACAACAAGCAAGGAAGGAATAGTTATGCACAAGTTTATTTCTTTCATATTCTTTGACACAGATCATCATTCTGTCTACAGTTTCAAGGTATCTTTAAAGACTTTTATATTCCGTACTAATAGGAATATGGAATGGACAAACATAGTGGATAAATAGTAAGAGGTTTATTGTAGAAACCAGTACAACAAGCAAGGAAGTAATAGTTATGCACAAGTTTATTTCTTTCATATTCTTTGACACAGATCATCATTCTGTCTACAGTTTCAAGGTATCTTTAAAGACTTTTATATTCCGTACTAATAGGAATATGGAATGGACAAACATAGTGGATAAATAGTAACAGGTTTATTGTAGAAACCAGTACAACAAGCAAGGAAGGAATAGTTATGCACAAGTTTATTTCTTTCATATTCCTTGACACACATCATCATTCTGTCTACAGTTTCAAGTATCTTTAAAGACTTTTATATTCCGTACTAATAGGAATATGAAATGGACAAACATAGTGGATAAATAGTAACAGGTTTATTGTAGAAACCAGCACAACAGGCAAGGAAGGAATAGTTATGCACAAGTTTATTTCTTTCATATTCTTTGACACAGATCATCATTCTGTCTACAGTTTCAAGGTATCTTTAAAGACTTTTATATTCCGTACTAATAGGAATATGGAATGGACAAACATAGTGGATAAATAGTAAGAGGTTTATTGTAGAAACCAGTACAACAGGCAAGGAAGGAATAGTTATGCACAAGTTTATTTCTTTCATATTCTTTGACACAGATCATCATTCTGTCTACAGTTTCAAGGTATCTTTAAAGACTTTTATATTCCGTACTAATAGGAATATGGAATGGACAAACATAGTGGATAAATAGTAAGAGGTTTATTGTAGAAACCAGCACAACAAGCAAGGAAGTAATAGTTATGCACAAGTTTATTTCTTTCATATTCTTTGACACAGATCATCATTCTGTCTACAGTTTCAAGGTATCTTTAAAGACTTTTATATTCCGTACTAATAGGAATATGGAATGGACAAACATAGTGGATAAATAGTAACAGGTTTATTGTAGAAACCAGTACAACAGGCAAGGAAGGAATAGTTATGCACAAGTTTATTTCTTTCATATTCTTTGACAGAGATCATCATTCTGTCTACAGTTTCAAGGTATCTTTAAAGACTTTTATATTCCGTACTAATAGGAATATGGAATGGACAAACATAGTGGATAAATAGTAAGAGGTTTATTGTAGAAACCAGTACAACAAGCAAGGAAGGAATAGTTATGCACAAGTTTATTTCTTTCATATTCTTTGACACAGATCATCATTCTGTCTACAGTTTCAAGGTATCTTTAAAGACTTTTATATTCCGTACTAATAGGAATATGGAATGGACAAACATAGTGGATAAATAGTAAGAGGTTTATTGTAGAAACCAGTACAACAAGCAAGGAAGGAATAGTTATGCACAAGTTTATTTCTTTCATATTCTTTGACACAGATCATCATTCTGTCTACAGTTTCAAGGGATCTTTAAAGACTTTTATATTCCGTACTAATAGGAATATGGAATGGAAAACATAGTGGATAAATAGTAACAGGTTTATTGTAGAAACCAGTACAACAGGCAAGGAAGGAATAGTTATGCACAAGTTTATTTCTTTCATATTCTTTGACACAGATCATCATTCTGTCTACAGTTTCAAGGTATCTTTAAAGACTTTTATATTCCGTACTAATAGGAATATGGAATGGACAAACATAGTGGATAAATAGTAAGAGGTTTATTTTAGAAACCAGTACAACAAGCAAGGAAGGAATAGTTATGCACAAGTTTATTTCTTTCGTATTCTTTGACACAGATCATCATTCTGTCTACAGTTTCAAGGTATCTTTAAAGACTTTTATATTCCGTACTAATAGGAATATGGAATGGACAAACATAGTGGATAAATAGTAAGAGGTTTATTGTAGAAACCAGCACAACAAGCAAGGAAGTAATAGTTATGCACAAGTTTATTTCTTTCATATTCTTTGACACAGATCATCATTCTGTCTACAGTTTCAAGGTATCTTTAAAGACTTTTATATTCCGTACTAATAGGAATATGGAATGGACAAACATAGTGGATAAATAGTAACAGGTTTATTGTAGAAACCAGTACAACAGGCAAGGAAGGAATAGTTATGCACAAGTTTATTTCTTTCATATTCTTTGACAGAGATCATCATTCTGTCTACAGTTTCAAGGTATCTTTAAAGACTTTTATATTCCGTACTAATAGGAATATGGAATGGACAAACATAGTGGATAAATAGTAAGAGGTTTATTGTAGAAACCAGTACAACAAGCAAGGAAGGAATAGTTATGCACAAGTTTATTTCTTTCATATTCTTTGACACAGATCATCATTCTGTCTACAGTTTCAAGGTATCTTTAAAGACTTTTATATTCCGTACTAATAGGAATATGGAATGGACAAACATAGTGGATAAATAGTAAGAGGTTTATTGTAGAAACCAGTACAACAAGCAAGGAAGGAATAGTTATGCACAAGTTTATTTCTTTCATATTCTTTGACACAGATCATCATTCTGTCTACAGTTTCAAGGGATCTTTAAAGACTTTTATATTCCGTACTAATAGGAATATGGAATGGAAAACATAGTGGATAAATAGTAACAGGTTTATTGTAGAAACCAGTACAACAGGCAAGGAAGGAATAGTTATGCACAAGTTTATTTCTTTCATATTCTTTGACACAGATCATCATTCTGTCTACAGTTTCAAGGTATCTTTAAAGACTTTTATATTCCGTACTAATAGGAATATGGAATGGACAAACATAGTGGATAAATAGTAAGAGGTTTATTTTAGAAACCAGTACAACAAGCAAGGAAGGAATAGTTATGCACAAGTTTATTTCTTTCGTATTCTTTGACACAGATCATCATTCTGTCTACAGTTTCAAGGTATCTTTAAAGACTTTTATATTCCGTACTAATAGGAATATGGAATGGACAAACATAGTGGATAAATAGTAAGAGGTTTATTGTAGAAACCAGTACAACAAGCAAGGAAGGAATAGTTATGCACAAGTTTATTTCTTTCATATTCTTTGACACAGATCATCATTCTGTCTACAGTTTCAAGGTATCTTTAAAGACTTTTATATTCCGTACTAATAGGAATATGGAATGGACAAACATAGTGGATAAATAGTAACAGGTTTATTGTAGAAACCAGCACAACAAGCAAGGAAGTAATAGTTATGCACAAGTTTATTTCTTTCATATTCTTTGACACAGATCATCATTCTGTCTACAGTTTCAAGGTATCTTTAAAGACTTTTATATTCCGTCCTCATAGGAATATGGAATGGACAAACATAGTGGATAAATAGTAACAGGTTTATTGTAGAAACCAGTACAACAAGCAAGGAAGGAATAGTTATGCACAAGTTTATTTCTTTCATATTCTTTGACACAGATCATCATTCTGTCTACAGTTTCAAGGTATCTTTAAAGACTTTTATATTCCGTACTAATAGGAATATGGAATGGACAAACATAGTGGATAAATAGTAAGAGGTTCATTGTAAAAACCAGTACAACAAGCAAGGAAGGAATAGTTATGCACAAGTTTATTTCTTTCATATTCTTTGACACAGATCATCATTCTGTCTACAGTTTCAAGGTATCTTTAAAGACTTTTTTATTCCGTACTAATAGGAATATGGAATGGACAAACATAGTGGATAAATAGTAAGAGGTTTATTGTAGAAACTAGTACAACAAGCAAGGAAGGAATAGTTATGCACAAGTTTATTTCTTTCATATTCTTTGACACAGATCATCATTCCCTCTACAGTTTCAAGGTATCTTTAAAGACTTTTATATTCCGTAGTAATAGGAATATGGAATGGACAAACATAGTGGATAAATAGTAACAGGTTTATTGTAGAACCAGTACAACAAGCAAGGAAGGAATAATTATGCACGAGTTTATTTCTTTCATATTCTTTGACACAGATCATCATTCTGTCTACAGTTTCAAGGTATCTTTAAAGACTTTTATATTCCGTACTAATAGGAATATGGAATGGACAAACATAGTGGATAAATAGTAACAGGTTTATTGTAGAACCGGTACAACAAGCAAGGAAGGAATAGTTATGCACAAGTTTATTTCTTTCATATTCTTTGACACAGATCATCATTCTGTCTAAAGTTTCAAGGTATCTTTAAAGACTTTTAAATTCCGTACTAATAGGAATATGGAATGGACAAACATAGTGGATAAATAGTAAGAGGTTTATTGTAGAAACCAGTACAACAAGCAAGGAAGTAATAGTTATGCACAAGTTTATTTCTTTCATATTCTTTGACACAGATCATCATTCTGTCTACAGTTTCAAGGTATCTTTAAAGACTTTTATATTCCGTACTAATAGGAATATGGAATGGACAAACATAGTGGATAAATAGTAACAGGTTTATTGTAGAAACCAGTACAACAAGCAAGGAATTAATAGTTATGCACAAGTTTATTTCTTTCATATTCCTTGACACACATCATCATTCTGTCTACAGTTTCAAGGTATCTTTAAAGACTTTTATATTCCGTACTAATAGGAATATGGAATGGACAAACATAGTGGATAAATAGTAACAGGTTTATTGTAGAAACCAGCACAACAAGCAAGGAAGTAATAGTTATGCACAAGTTTATTTCTTTCATATTCTTTGACACAGATCATCATTCTGTCTACAGTTTCAAGGTATCTTTAAAGACTTTTATATTCCGTACTAATAGGAATATGGAATGGACAAACATAGTGGATAAATAGTAAGAGGTTTATTTTAGAAACCAGTACAACAAGCAAGGAAGGAATAGTTATGCACAAGTTTATTTCTTTCATATTCTTTGACACAGATCATCATTCTGTCTACAGTTTCAAGGTATCTTTAAAGACTTGTATATTCCGTACTAATAGGAATATGGAATGGACAAACATAGTGGATAAATAGTAACAGGTTTATTGTAGAAACCAGTACAACAAGCAAGGAAGGAATAGTTATGCACAAGTTTATTTCTTTCATATTCCTTGACACACATCATCATTCTGTCTACAGTTTCAAGTATCTTTAAAGACTTTTATATTCCGTACTAATAGGAATATGGAATGGACAAACATAGTGGATAAATAGTAACAGGTTTATTGTAGAAACCAGCACAACAGGCAAGGAAGGAATAGTTATGCACAAGTTTATTTCTTTCATATTCTTTGACACAGATCATCATTCTGTCTACAGTTTCAAGGTATCTTTAAAGACTTTTATATTCCGTACTAATAGGAATATGGAATGGACAAACATAGTGGATAAATAGTAACAGGTTTATTGTAGAAACCAGTACAACAAGCAAGGAAGGAATAGTTATGCACAAGTTTATTTCTTTCATATTCTTTGACACAGATCATCATTCTGTCTACAGTTTCAAGGTATCTTTAAAGACTTTTATATTCCGTACTAATAGGAATATGGAATGGACAAACATAGTGGATAAATAGTAACAGGTTTATTGTAGAACCAGTACAACAAGCAAGGAAGGAATAGTTATGCACAAGTTTATTTCTTTCATATTCTTTGACACAGATCATCATTCTGTCTACAGTTTCAAGGTATCTTTAAAGACTTTTATATTCCGTACTAATAGGAATATGGAATGGACAAACATAGTGGATAAATAGTAAGAGGTTTATTGTAGAAACCAGTACAACAAGCAAGGAAGTAATAGTTATGCACAAGTTTATTTCTTTCATATTCTTTGACACAGATCATCATTCTGTCTACAGTTTCAAGGTATCTTTAAAGACTTTTATATTCCGTACTAATAGGAATATGGAATGGACAAACATAGTGGATAAATAGTAACAGGTTTATTGTAGAAACCAGTACAACAGGCAAGGAAGGAATAGTTATGCACAAGTTTATTTCTTTCATATTCTTTGACACAGATCATCATTCTGTCTACAGTTTCAAGGTATCTTTAAAGACTTTTATATTCCGTACTAATAGGAATATGGAATGGACAAACATAGTGGATAAATATTAACAGGTTTATTGTAGAAACCAGTACAACAAGCAAGGAAGGAATAGTTATGCACAAGTTTATTTCTTTCATATTCTTTGACACAGATCATCATTCTGTCTACAGTTTCAAGGTATCTTTAAAGACTTTTATATTCCGTACTAATAGGAATATGGAATGGACAAACATAGTGGATATATAGTAACAGGTTTATTGTAGAACCAGTACAACAAGCAAGGAAGGAATAGTTATGCACAAGTTTATTTCTTTCATATTCTTTGACACAGATCATCATTCTGTCTACAGTTTCAAGGTATCTTTAAAGACTTTTATATTCCGTACTAATAGGAATATGGAATGGACAAACATAGTGGATAAATAGTAAGAGGTTTATTGTAGAAACCAGTACAACAGGCAAGGAAGGAATAGTTATGCACAAGTTTATTTCTTTCATATTCTTTGACACAGATCATCATTCTGTCTACAGTTTCAAGGTATCTTTAAAGACTTTTATATTCCGTACTAATAGGAATATGGAATGGACAAACATAGTGGATAAATAGTAACAGGTTTATTGTAGAAACCAGTACAACAGGCAAGGAAGGAATAGTTATGCACAAGTTTATTTCTTTCATATTCTTTGACACAGATCATCATTCTGTCTACAGTTTCAAGGTATCTTTAAAGACTTTTATATTCCGTACTAATAGGAATATGGAATGGACAAACATAGTGGATAAATATTAACAGGTTTATTGTAGAAACCAGTACAACAAGCAAGGAAGGAATAGTTATGCACAAGTTTATTTCTTTCATATTCTTTGACACAGATCATCATTCTGTCTACAGTTTCAAGGTATCTTTAAAGACTTTTATATTCCGTACTAATAGGAATATGGAATGGACAAACATAGTGGATAAATAGTAACAGGTTTATTGTAGAAACCAGTACAACAGGCAAGGAAGGAATAGTTATGCACAAGTTTATTTCTTTCATATTCTTTGACACAGATCATCATTCTGTCTACAGTTTCAAGGTATCTTTAAAGACTTTTATATTCCGTACTAATAGGAATATGGAATGGACAAACATAGTGGATAAATATTAACAGGTTTATTGTAGAAACCAGTACAACAAGCAAGGAAGGAATAGTTATGCACAAGTTTATTTCTTTCATATTCTTTGACACAGATCATCATTCTGTCTACAGTTTCAAGGTATCTTTAAAGACTTTTATATTCCGTACTAATAGGAATATGGAATGGACAAACATAGTGGATAAATAATAAGAGGTTTATTGTAGAAACCAGTACAACAAGCAAGGAAGGAATAGTTATGCACAAGTTTATTTCTTTCATATTCTTTGACACAGATCATCATTCTGTCTACAGTTTCAAGGTATCTTTAAAGACTTTTATATTCCGTACTAATAGGAATATGGAATGGACAAACATAGTGGATAAATAGTAAGAGGTTTATTGTAGAAACCAGTACAACAAGCAAGGAAGGAATAGTTATGCACAAGTTTATTTCTTTCATATTCTTTGACACAGATCATCATTCTGTCTACAGTTTCAAGGTATCTTTAAAGACTTTTATATTCCGTACTAATAGGAATATGGAATGGACAAACATAGTGGATAAATAGTAAGAGGTTTATTGTAGAAACCAGTACAACAAGCAAGGAAGGAATAGTTATGCACAAGTTTATTTCTTTCATATTCTTTGACACAGATCATCATTCTGTCTACAGTTTCAAGGTATCTTTAAAGACTTTTATATTCCGTACTAATAGGAATATGGAATGGAAAACATAGTGGATAAATAGTAACAGGTTTATTGTAGAAACCAGTACAACAGGCAAGGAAGGAATAGTTATGCACAAGTTTATTTCTTTCATATTCTTTGACACAGATCATCATTCTGTCTACAGTTTCAAGGTATCTTTAAAGACTTTTATATTCCGTACTAATAGGAATATGGAATGGACAAACATAGTGGATAAATAGTAAGAGGTTTATTGTAGAAACCAGTACAACAAGCAAGGAAGGAATAGTTATGCACAAGTTTATTTCTTTCATATTCTTTGACACAGATCATCATTCTGTCTACAGTTTCAAGGTATCTTTAAAGACTTTTATATTCCGTACTAATAGGAATATGGAATGGAAAACATAGTGGATAAATAGTAACAGGTTTATTGTAGAAACCAGTACAACAGGCAAGGAAGGAATAGTTATGCACAAGTTTATTTCTTTCATATTCTTTGACACAGATCATCATTCTGTCTACAGTTTCAAGGTATCTTTAAAGACTTTTATATTCCGTACTAATAGGAATATGGAATGGACAAACATAGTGGATAAATAGTAAGAGGTTTATTGTAGAAACCAGTACAACAAGCAAGGAAGGAATAGTTATGCACAAGTTTATTTCTTTCATATTCTTTGACACAGATCATCATTCTGTCTACAGTTTCAAGGTATCTTTAAAGACTTTTATATTCCGTACTAATAGGAATATGGAATGGACAAACATAGTGGATAAATATTAACAGGTTTATTGTAGAAACCAGTACAACAAGCAAGGAAGGAATAGTTATGCACAAGTTTATTTCTTTCATATTCTTTGACACAGATCATCATTCTGTCTACAGTTTCAAGGTATCTTTAAAGACTTTTATATTCCGTACTAATAGGAATATGGAATGGACAAACATAGTGGATAAATAATAAGAGGTTTATTGTAGAAACCAGTACAACAAGCAAGGAAGGAATAGTTATGCACAAGTTTATTTCTTTCATATTCTTTGACACAGATCATCATTCTGTCTACAGTTTCAAGGTATCTTTAAAGACTTTTATATTCCGTACTAATAGGAATATGGAATGGACAAACATAGTGGATAAATAGTAAGAGGTTTATTGTAGAAACCAGTACAACAAGCAAGGAAGGAATAGTTATGCACAAGTTTATTTCTTTCATATTCTTTGACACAGATCATCATTCTGTCTACAGTTTCAAGGTATCTTTAAAGACTTTTATATTCCGTACTAAAAGGAATATGGAATGGACAAACATAGTGGATAAATAGTAAGAGGTTTATTGTAGAAACCAGTACAACAAGCAAGGAAGGAATAGTTATGCACAAGTTTATTTCTTTCATATTCTTTGACACAGATCATCATTCTGTCTACAGTTTCAAGGTATCTTTAAAGACTTTTATATTCCGTACTAATAGGAATATGGAATGGAAAACATAGTGGATAAATAGTAACAGGTTTATTGTAGAAACCAGTACAACAGGCAAGGAAGGAATAGTTATGCACAAGTTTATTTCTTTCATATTCTTTGACACAGATCATCATTCTGTCTACAGTTTCAAGGTATCTTTAAAGACTTTTATATTCCGTACTAATAGGAATATGGAATGGACAAACATAGTGGATAAATAGTAAGAGGTTTATTTTAGAAACCAGTACAACAAGCAAGGAAGGAATAGTTATGCACAAGTTTATTTCTTTCATATTCTTTGACACAGATCATCATTCTGTCTACAGTTTCAAGGTATCTTTAAAGACTTTTATATTCCGTACTAATAGGAATATGGAATGGACAAACATAGTGGATAAATAGTAAGAGGTTTATTGTAGAAACCAGTACAACAAGCAAGGAAGGAATAGTTATGCACAAGTTTATTTCTTTCATATTCTTTGACACAGATCATCATTCTGTCTACAGTTTCAAGGTATCTTTAAAGACTTTTATATTCCGTACTAATAGGAATATGGAATGGACAAACATAGTGGATAAATAGTAACAGGTTTATTGTAGAAACCAGCACAACAAGCAAGGAAGTAATAGTTATGCACAAGTTTATTTCTTTCATATTCTTTGACACAGATCATCATTCTGTCTACAGTTTCAAGGTATCTTTAAAGACTTTTATATTCCGTCCTCATAGGAATATGGAATGGACAAACATAGTGGATAAATAGTAACAGGTTTATTGTAGAAACCAGTACAACAAGCAAGGAAGGAATAGTTATGCACAAGTTTATTTCTTTCATATTCTTTGACACAGATCATCATTCTGTCTACAGTTTCAAGGTATCTTTAAAGACTTTTATATTCCGTACTAATAGGAATATGGAATGGACAAACATAGTGGATAAATAGTAAGAGGTTTATTGTAAAAACCAGTACAACAAGCAAGGAAGGAATAGTTATGCACAAGTTTATTTCTTTCATATTCTTTGACACAGATCATCATTCTGTCTACAGTTTCAAGGTATCTTTAAAGACTTTTTTATTCCGTACTAATAGGAATATGGAATGGACAAACATAGTGGATAAATAGTAAGAGGTTTATTGTAGAAACTAGTACAACAAGCAAGGAAGGAATAGTTATGCACAAGTTTATTTCTTTCATATTCTTTGACACAGATCATCATTCCCTCTACAGTTTCAAGGTATCTTTAAAGACTTTTATATTCCGTACTAATAGGAATATGGAATGGACAAACATAGTGGATAAATAGTAACAGGTTTATTGTAGAACCAGTATAACAAGCAAGGAAGGAATAATTATGCACGAGTTTATTTCTTTCATATTCTTTGACACAGATCATCATTCTGTCTACAGTTTCAAGGTATCTTTAAAGACTTTTATATTCCGTACTAATAGGAATATGGAATGGACAAACATAGTGGATAAATAGTAACAGGTTTATTGTAGAACCGGTACAATAAGCAAGGAAGGAATAGTTATGCACAAGTTTATTTCTTTCATATTCTTTGACACAGATCATCATTCTGTCTAAAGTTTCAAGGTATCTTTAAAGACTTTTAAATTCCGTACAAATAGGAATATGGAATGGACAAACATAGTGGATAAATAGTAAGAGGTTTATTGTAGAAACCAGTACAACAAGCAAGGAAGTAATAGTTATGCACAAGTTTATTTCTTTCATATTCTTTGACACAGATCATCATTCTGTCTACAGTTTCAAGGTATCTTTAAAGACTTTTATATTCCGTACTAATAGGAATATGGAATGGACAAACATAGTGGATAAATAGTAACAGGTTTATTGTAGAAACCAGTACAACAAGCAAGGAATTAATAGTTATGCACAAGTTTATTTCTTTCATATTCCTTGACACACATCATCATTCTGTCTACAGTTTCAAGTATCTTTAAAGACTTTTATATTCCGTACTAATAGGAATATGGAATGGACAAACATAGTGGATAAATAGTAACAGGTTTATTGTAGAAACCAGTACAACAAGCAAGGAAGGAATAGTTATGCACAAGTTCATTTCTTTCATATTCTTTGACACAGATCATCATTCTGTTTACAGTTTCAAGGTATCTTTAAAGACTTTTATATTCCGTACTAATAGGAATATGGAATCGACAAACATAGTGGATAAATAGTAACAGGTTTATTGTAGAAACCAGTACAACAGGCAAGGAAGGAATAGTTATGCACAAGTTCATTTCTTTCATATTCTTTGACACAGATCATCATTCTGTCTACAGTTTCAAGGTATCTTTAAAGACTTTTATATTCCGTACTAATAGGAATATGGAATGGACAAACATAGTGGATAAATAGTAAGAGATTTATTGTAGAAACCAGTACAACAAGCAAGGAAGGAATAGTTATGCACAAGTTTATTTCTTTCATATTCTTTGACACAGATCATCATTCTGTCTACAGTTTCAAGGTATCTTTAAAGACTTTTATATTCCGTACTAATAGGAATATGGAATGGACAAACATAGTGGATAAATAGTAAGAGATTTATTGTAGAAACCAGTACAACAAGCAAGGAAGGAATAGTTATGCACAAGTTTATTTCTTTCATATTCTTTGACACAGATCATCATTCTGTCTACAGTTTCAAGGTATCTTTAAAGACTTTTATATTCCGTACTAATAGGAATATGGAATGGACAAACATAGTGGATAAATAGTAACAGGTTTATTGTAGAACCAGTACAACAAGCAAGGAAGGAATAGTTATGCACAAGTTTATTTCTTTCATATTCTTTGACACAGATCATCATTCTGTCTACAGTTTCAAGGTATCTTTAAAGACTTTTATATTCCGTACTAATAGGAATATGGAATGGACAAACATAGTGGATAAATAGTAAGAGGTTTATTGTAGAAACCAGTACAACAAGCAAGGAAGGAATAGTTATGCACAAGTTTATTTCTTTCATATTCTTTGACACAGATCATCATTCTGTCTAGAGTTTCAAGGTATCTTTAAAGACTTTTTTATTCCGTACTAATAGGAATATGGAATGGACAAACATAGTGGATAAATAGTAAGAGGTTTATTGTAGAAACTAGTACAACAAGCAAGGAAGGAATAGTTATGCACAAGTTTATTTCTTTCATATTCTTTGACACAGATCATCATTCTGTCTACAGTTTCAAGGTATCTTTAAAGACTTTTATATTCCGTACTAATAGGAATATGGAATGGACAAACATAGTGGATAAATAGTAACAGGTTTATTGTAGAACCAGTACAACAAGCAAGGAAGGAATAGTTATGCACAAGTTTATTTCTTTCATATTCTTTGACACAGATCATCATTCTGTCTACAGTTTCAAGGTATCTTTAAAGACTTTTATATTCCGTACTAATAGGAATATGGAATGGACAAACATAGTGGATAAATAGTAAGAGGTTTATTGTAGAAACTAGTACAACAAGCAAGGAAGGAATAGTTATGCACAAGTTTATTTCTTTCATATTCTTTGACACAGATCATCATTCCCTCTACAGTTTCAAGGTATCTTTAAAGACTTTTATATTCCGTACTAATAGGAATATGGAATGGACAAACATAGTGGATAAATAGTAACAGGTTTATTGTAGAACCAGTACAACAAGCAAGGAAGGAATAATTATGCACAAGTTTATTTCTTTCATATTCTTTGACACAGATCATCATTCTGTCTACAGTTTCAAGGTATCTTTAAAGATTTTTATATTCCGTACTAATAGGAATATGGAATATACAAACATAGTGGATAAATAGTAACAGGTTTATTGTAGAACCAGTACAACAAGCAAGGAAGGAATAGTTATGCACAAGTTTATTTCTTTCATATTCTTTGACACAGATCATCATTCTGTCTACAGTTTCAAGGTATCTTTAAAGACTTTTATATTCCGTACTAATAGGAATATGGAATGGACCAACATAGTGGATAAATAGTAAGAGGTTTATTGTAGAAACCAGTACAACAAGCAAGGAAGTAATAGTTATGCACAAGTTTATTTCTTTCATATTCTTTGACACAGATCATCATTCTGTCTACAGTTTCAAGGTATCTTTAAAGACTTTTATATTCCGTACTAATAGGAATATGGAATGGACAAACATAGTGGATAAATAGTAACAGGTTTATTGTAGAAACCAGTACAACAAGCAAGGAATTAATAGTTATGCACAAGTTTATTTCTTTCATATTCCTTGACACACATCATCATTCTGTCTACAGTTTCAAGTATCTTTAAAGACTTTTATATTCCGTACTAATAGGAATATGGAATGGACAAACATAGTGGATAAATAGTAACAGGTTTATTGTAGAAACCAGTACAACAGGCAAGGAAGGAATAGTTATGCACAAGTTTATTTCTTTCATATTCTTTGACACAGATCATCATTCTGTCTACAGTTTCAAGGTATCTTTAAAGACTTTTATATTCCGTACTAATAGGAATATGGAATGGACAAACATAGTGGATAAATAGTAAGAGGTTTATTGTAGAAACCAGTACAACAAGCAAGGAAGGAATAGTTATGCACAAGTTTATTTCTTTCATATTCTTTGACACAGATCATCATTCTGTCTACAGTTTCAAGGTATCTTTAAAGACTTTTATATTCCGTACTAATAGGAACATGGAATGGACAAACATAGTGGATAAATAGTAAGAGGTTTATTGTAGAAACCAGTACAACAGGCAAGGAAGGAATAGTTATGCACAAGTTTATTTCTTTCATATTCTTTGACACAGATCATCATTCTGTCTACAGTTTCAAGGTATCTTTAAAGACTTTTATATTCCGTACTAATAGGAATATGGAATGGACAAACATAGTGGATAAATAGTAAGCGGTTTATTTTAGAAACCAGTACAACAAGCAAGGAAGGAATAGTTATGCACAAGTTTATTTCTTTCATATTCTTTGACACAGATCATCATTCTGTCTACAGTTTCAAGGTATCTTTAAAGACTTTTATATTCCGTACTAATAGGAATATGGAATGGACAAACATAGTGGATAAATAGTAAGAGGTTTATTGTAGAAACCAGTACAACAAGCAAGGAAGGAATAGTTATGCACAAGTTTATTTCTTTCATATTCTTTGACACAGATCATCATTCTGTCTACAGTTTCAAGGTATCTTTAAAGACTTTTATATTCCGTACTAATAGGAATATGGAATGGACAAACATAGTAAATAAATAGCAAGAGGTTTATTGTAGAAACCAGTACAACAGGCAAGGAAGGAATAGTTATGCACAAGTTTATTTCTTTCATATTCTTTGACATAGTTCATCATTCTGTCTACAGTTTCAAGGTATCTTTAAAGACTGTTATATTCCGTACTAATAGGAATATGGAATGGACAAACATAGTGGATAAATAGTAACAGGTTTATTGTAGAAACCAGTACAACAAGCAAGGAAGGAATAGTTATGCACAAGTTTATTTCTTTCATATTCTTTGACACAGATCATCATTCTGTCTACAGTTTCAAGGTATCTTTAAAGACTTTTATATTCCGTACTAATAGGAATATGGAATGGACAAACAGTGGATAAATAGTAAGAGGTTTATTGTAGAAACCAGTACAACAAGCAAGGAAGGAATAGTTATGCACAAGTTTATTTCTTTCATATTCTTTGACACAGATCATCATTCTGTCTACAGTTTCAAGGTATCTTTAAAGACTTTTATATTCCGTACTAATAGGAATATGGAATGGACAAACATAGTGGATAAATAGTAAGAGGTTTATTGTAGAAACCAGTACAACAAGCAAGGAAGGAATAGTTATGCACAAGTTTATTTCTTTCATATTCTTTGACACAGATCATCATTCTGTCTACAGTTTCAAGGTATCTTTAAAGACTTTTATATTCCGTACTAATAGGAATATGGAATGGACAAACATAGTGGATAAATAGTAAGAGGTTTATTGTAAAAACCAGTACAACAAGCAAGGAAGGAATAGTTATGCACAAGTTTATTTCTTTCATATTCTTTGACACAGATCATCATTCTGTCTACAGTTTCAAGATATCTTTAAAGACTTTTTTATTCCGTACTAATAGGAATATGGAATGGACAAACATAGTGGATAAATAGTAAGAGGTTTATTGTAGAAACTAGTACAACAAGCAAGGAAGGAATAGTTATGCACAAGTTTATTTCTTTCATATTCTTTGACACAGATCATCATTCTGTCTACAGTTTCAAGGTATCTTTAAAGACTTTTATATTCCGTACTAATAGGAATATGGAATGGACAAACATAGTGGATAAATAGTAAGAGGTTTATTGTAGAAACCAGTACAACAGGCAAGGAAGGAATAGTTATGCACAAGTTTATTTCTTTCATATTCTTTGACACAGATCATCATTCTGTCTACAGTTTCAAGGTATCTTTAAAGATTTTTATATTCCGTACTAATAGGAATATGGAATATACAAACATAGTGGATAAATAGTAACAGGTTTATTGTAGAACCAGTACAACAAGCAAGGAAGGAATAGTTATGCACAAGTTTATTTCTTTCATATTCTTTGACACAGATCATCATTCTGTCTACAGTTTCAAGGTATCTTTAAAGACTTTTATATTCCGTACTAATAGGAATATGGAATGGACCAACATAGTGGATAAATAGTAAGAGGTTTATTGTAGAAACCAGTACAACAAGCAAGGAAGTAATAGTTATGCACAAGTTTATTTCTTTCATATTCTTTGACACAGATCATCATTCTGTCTACAGTTTCAAGGTATCTTTAAAGACTTTTATATTCCGTACTAATAGGAATATGGAATGGACAAACATAGTGGATAAATAGTAACAGGTTTATTGTAGAAACCAGTACAACAAGCAAGGAATTAATAGTTATGCACAAGTTTATTTCTTTCATATTCCTTGACACACATCATCATTCTGTCTACAGTTTCAAGTATCTTTAAAGACTTTTATATTCCGTACTAATAGGAATATGGAATGGACAAACATAGTGGATAAATAGTAACAGGTTTATTGTAGAAACCAGTACAACAGGCAAGGAAGGAATAGTTATGCACAAGTTTATTTCTTTCATATTCTTTGACACAGATCATCATTCTGTCTACAGTTTCAAGGTATCTTTAAAGACTTTTATATTCCGTACTAATAGGAATATGGAATGGACAAACATAGTGGATAAATAGTAAGAGGTTTATTGTAGAAACTAGTACAACAAGCAAGGAAGGAATAGTTATGCACAAGTTTATTTCTTTCATATTCTTTGACACAGATCATCATTCTGTCTACAGTTTCAAGGTATCTTTAAAGACTTTTATATTCCGTACTAATAGGAATATGGAATGGACAAACATAGTGGATAAATAGTAAGAGGTTTATTGTAGAAACCAGTACAACAGGCAAGGAAGGAATAGTTATGCACAAGTTTATTTCTTTCATATTCTTTGACACAGATCATCATTCTGTCTACAGTTTCAAGGTATCTTTAAAGATTTTTATATTCCGTACTAATAGGAATATGGAATATACAAACATAGTGGATAAATAGTAACAGGTTTATTGTAGAACCAGTACAACAAGCAAGGAAGGAATAGTTATGCACAAGTTTATTTCTTTCATATTCTTTGACACAGATCATCATTCTGTCTACAGTTTCAAGGTATCTTTAAAGACTTTTATATTCCGTACTAATAGGAATATGGAATGGACCAACATAGTGGATAAATAGTAAGAGGTTTATTGTAGAAACCAGTACAACAAGCAAGGAAGTAATAGTTATGCACAAGTTTATTTCTTTCATATTCTTTGACACAGATCATCATTCTGTCTACAGTTTCAAGGTATCTTTAAAGACTTTTATATTCCGTACTAATAGGAATATGGAATGGACAAACATAGTGGATAAATAGTAACAGGTTTATTGTAGAAACCAGTACAACAAGCAAGGAATTAATAGTTATGCACAAGTTTATTTCTTTCATATTCCTTGACACACATCATCATTCTGTCTACAGTTTCAAGTATCTTTAAAGACTTTTATATTCCGTACTAATAGGAATATGGAATGGACAAACATAGTGGATAAATAGTAACAGGTTTATTGTAGAAACCAGTACAACAGGCAAGGAAGGAATAGTTATGCACAAGTTTATTTCTTTCATATTCTTTGACACAGATCATCATTCTGTCTACAGTTTCAAGGTATCTTTAAAGACTTTTATATTCCGTACTAATAGGAATATGGAATGGACAAACATAGTGGATAAATAGTAAGAGGTTTATTGTAGAAACCAGTACAACAAGCAAGGAAGGAATAGTTATGCACAAGTTTATTTCTTTCATATTCTTTGACACAGATCATCATTCTGTCTACAGTTTCAAGGTATCTTTAAAGACTTTTATATTCCGTACTAATAGGAACATGGAATGGACAAACATAGTGGATAAATAGTAAGAGGTTTATTGTAGAAACCAGTACAACAGGCAAGGAAGGAATAGTTATGCACAAGTTTATTTCTTTCATATTCTTTGACACAGATCATCATTCTGTCTACAGTTTCAAGGTATCTTTAAAGACTTTTATATTCCGTACTAATAGGAATATGGAATGGACAAACATAGTGGATAAATAGTAAGCGGTTTATTTTAGAAACCAGTACAACAAGCAAGGAAGGAATAGTTATGCACAAGTTTATTTCTTTCATATTCTTTGACACAGATCATCATTCTGTCTACAGTTTCAAGGTATCTTTAAAGACTTTTATATTCCGTACTAATAGGAATATGGAATGGACAAACATAGTGGATAAATAGTAAGAGGTTTATTGTAGAAACCAGTACAACAAGCAAGGAAGGAATAGTTATGCACAAGTTTATTTCTTTCATATTCTTTGACACAGATCATCATTCTGTCTACAGTTTCAAGGTATCTTTAAAGACTTTTATATTCCGTACTAATAGGAATATGGAATGGACAAACATAGTAAATAAATAGCAAGAGGTTTATTGTAGAAACCAGTACAACAGGCAAGGAAGGAATAGTTATGCACAAGTTTATTTCTTTCATATTCTTTGACATAGTTCATCATTCTGTCTACAGTTTCAAGGTATCTTTAAAGACTGTTATATTCCGTACTAATAGGAATATGGAATGGACAAACATAGTGGATAAATAGTAACAGGTTTATTGTAGAAACCAGTACAACAAGCAAGGAAGGAATAGTTATGCACAAGTTTATTTCTTTCATATTCTTTGACACAGATCATCATTCTGTCTACAGTTTCAAGGTATCTTTAAAGACTTTTATATTCCGTACTAATAGGAATATGGAATGGACAAACAGTGGATAAATAGTAAGAGGTTTATTGTAGAAACCAGTACAACAAGCAAGGAAGGAATAGTTATGCACAAGTTTATTTCTTTCATATTCTTTGACACAGATCATCATTCTGTCTACAGTTTCAAGGTATCTTTAAAGACTTTTATATTCCGTACTAATAGGAATATGGAATGGACAAACATAGTGGATAAATAGTAAGAGGTTTATTGTAGAAACCAGTACAACAAGCAAGGAAGGAATAGTTATGCACAAGTTTATTTCTTTCATATTCTTTGACACAGATCATCATTCTGTCTACAGTTTCAAGGTATCTTTAAAGACTTTTATATTCCGTACTAATAGGAATATGGAATGGACAAACATAGTGGATAAATAGTAAGAGGTTTATTGTAAAAACCAGTACAACAAGCAAGGAAGGAATAGTTATGCACAAGTTTATTTCTTTCATATTCTTTGACACAGATCATCATTCTGTCTACAGTTTCAAGATATCTTTAAAGACTTTTTTATTCCGTACTAATAGGAATATGGAATGGACAAACATAGTGGATAAATAGTAAGAGGTTTATTGTAGAAACTAGTACAACAAGCAAGGAAGGAATAGTTATGCACAAGTTTATTTCTTTCATATTCTTTGACACAGATCATCATTCTGTCTACAGTTTCAAGGTATCTTTAAAGACTTTTATATTCCGTACTAATAGGAATATGGAATGGACAAACATAGTGGATAAATAGTAAGAGGTTTATTGTAGAAACCAGTACAACAGGCAAGGAAGGAATAGTTATGCACAAGTTTATTTCTTTCATATTCTTTGACACAGATCATCATTCTGTCTACAGTTTCAAGGTATCTTTAAAGACTTTTTTATTCCGTACTAATAGGAATATGGAATGGACAAACATAGTGGATAAATAGTAAGAGGTTTATTGTAGAAACTAGTACAACAAGCAAGGAAGGAATAGTTATGCACAAGTTTATTTCTTTCATATTCTTTGACACAGATCATCATTCTGACTACAGTTTCAAGGTATCTTTAAAGACTTTTATATTCCGTACTAATAGGAATATGGAATGGACAAACATAGTAAATAAATAGCAAGAGGTTTATTGTAGAAACCAGTACAACAAGCAAGGAAGGAATAGTTATGCACAAGTTTATTTCTTTCATATTCTTTGACACAGATCATCAATTTGTCTACAGTTTCAAGGTATCTTTAAAGACTTTTATATTCCGTACTAATAGGAATATGGAATGGACAAACATAGTGGATAAATAGTAACAGGTTTATTGTAGAACCAGTACAACAAGCAAGGAAGGAATAATTATGCACAAGTTTATTTCTTTCATATTCTTTGACACAGATCATCATTCTGTCTACAGTTTCAAGGTATCTTTAAAGACTTTTATATTCCGTACTAATAGGAATATGGAATGGACCAACATAGTGGATAAATAGTAAGAGGTTTATTGTAGAAACCAGTACAACAAGCAAGGAAGTAATAGTTATGCACAAGTTTATTTCTTTCATATTCTTTGACACAGATCATCATTCTGTCTACAGTTTCAAGGTATCTTTAAAGACTTTTATATTCCGTACTAATAGGAATATGGAATGGACAAACATAGTGGATAAATAGTAAGAGGTTTATTGTAGAAACCAGTACAACAAGCAAGGAATTAATAGTTATGCACAAGTTTATTTCTTTCATATTCCTTGACACACATCATCATTCTGTCTACAGTTTCAAGTATCTTTAAAGACTTTTATATTCCGTACTAATAGGAATATGGAATGGACAAACATAGTGGATAAATAGTAACAGGTTTATTGTAGAAACCAGTACAACAAGCAAGGAAGGAATAGTTATGCACAAGTTTATTTCTTTCATATTCTTTGACACAGATCATCATTCTGTTTACAGTTTCAAGGTATCTTTAAAGACTTTTATATTCCGTACTAATAGGAATATGGAATGGACAAACATAGTGGATAAATAGTAACAGGTTTATTGTAGAAACCAGTACAACAGGCAAGGAAGGAATAGTTATGCACAAGTTTATTTCTTTCATATTCTTTGACACAGATCATCATTCTGTCTACAGTTTCAAGGTATCTTTAAAGACTTTTATATTCCGTACTAATAGGAATATGGAATGGACAAACATAGTGGATAAATAGTAAGAGGTTTATTGTAGAAACCAGTACAACAAGCAAGGAAGGAATAGTTATGCACAAGTTTATTTCTTTCATATTCTTTGACACAGATCATCATTCTGTCTACAGTTTCAAGGTATCTTTAAAGACTTTTATATTCCGTACTAATAGGAACATGGAATGGACAAACATAGTGGATAAATAGTAAGAGGTTTATTGTAGAAACCAGTACAACAGGCAAGGAAGGAATAGTTATGCACAAGTTTATTTCTTTCATATTCTTTGACACAGATCATCATTCTGTCTACAGTTTCAAGGTATCTTTAAAGACTTTTATATTCCGTACTAATAGGAATATGGAATGGACAAACATAGTGGATAAATAGTAAGCGGTTTATTTTAGAAACCAGTACAACAAGCAAGGAAGGAATAGTTATGCACAAGTTTATTTCTTTCATATTCTTTGACACAGATCATCATTCTGTCTACAGTTTCAAGGTATCTTTAAAGACTTTTATATTCCGTACTAATAGGAATATGGAATGGACAAACATAGTGGATAAATAGTAAGAGGTTTATTGTAGAAACCAGTACAACAAGCAAGGAAGGAATAGTTATGCACAAGTTTATTTCTTTCATATTCTTTGACACAGATCATCATTCTGTCTACAGTTTCAAGGTATCTTTAAAGACTTTTATATTCCGTACTAATAGGAATATGGAATGGACAAACATAGTGGATAAATAGTAAGCGGTTTATTTTAGAAACCAGTACAACAAGCAAGGAAGGAATAGTTATGCACAAGTTTATTTCTTTCATATTCTTTGACACAGATCATCATTCTGTCTACAGTTTCAAGGTATCTTTAAAGACTTTTATATTCCGTACTAATAGGAATATGGAATGGACAAACATAGTGGATAAATAGTAACAGGTTTATTGTAGAAACCAGTACAACAAGCAAGGAAGGAATAGTTATGCACAAGTTTATTTCTTTCATATTCTTTGACACAGATCATCATTCTGTCTACAGTTTCAAGGTATCTTTAAAGACTTTTATATTCCGTACTAATAGGAATATGGAATGGACAAACATAGTGGATAAATAGTAACAGGTTTATTGTAGAAACCAGTACAACAGGCAAGGAAGGAATAGTTATGCACAAGTTTATTTCTTTCATATTCTTTGACACAGATCATCATTCTGTCTACAGTTTCAAGGTATCTTTAAAGACTTTTATATTCCGTACTAATAGGAATATGGAATGGACAAACATAGTGGATAAATAGTAAGAGGTTTATTGTAGAAACCAGTACAACAAGCAAGGAAGGAATAGTTATGCACAAGTTTATTTCTTTCATATTCTTTGACACAGATCATCATTCTGTCTACAGTTTCAAGGTATCTTTAAAGACTTTTATATTCCGTACTAATAGGAATATGGAATGGACAAACATAGTGGATAAATAGTAACAGGTTTATTGTAGAAACCAGCACAACAAGCAAGGAAGTAATAGTTATGCACAAGTTTATTTCTTTCATATTCTTTGACATAGATCATCATTCTGTCTACAGTTTCAAGGTATCTTTAAAGACTTTTATATTCCGTACTAATAGGAATATGGAATGGACAAACATAGTGGATAAATAGTAAGAGGTTTATTGTAGAAACCAGTACAACAAGCAAGGAAGGAATAGTTATGCACAAGTTTATTTCTTTCATATTCTTTGACACAGATCATCATTCTGTCTACAGTTTCAAGGTATCTTTAAAGACTTTTATATTCCGTACTAATAGGAATATGGAATGGACAAACATAGTGGATAAATAGTAAGAGGTTTATTGTAGAAACCAGTACAACAAGCAAGGAAGGAATAGTTATGCACAAGTTTATTTCTTTCATATTCTTTGACACAGATCATCATTCTGTCTACAGTTTCAAGGTATCTTTAAAGACTTTTATATTCCGTACTAATAGGAATATGGAATGGACAAACATAGTGGATAAATAGTAAGAGGTTTATTGTAAAAACCAGTACAACAAGCAAGGAAGGAATAGTTATGCACAAGTTTATTTCTTTCATATTCTTTGACACAGATCATCATTCTGTCTACAGTTTCAAGATATCTTTAAAGACTTTTTTATTCCGTACTAATAGGAATATGGAATGGACAAACATAGTGGATAAATAGTAAGAGGTTTATTGTAGAAACTAGTACAACAAGCAAGGAAGGAATAGTTATGCACAAGTTTATTTCTTTCATATTCTTTGACACAGATCATCATTCTGTCTACAATTTCAAGGTATCTTTAAAGACTTTTATATTCCGTACTAATAGGAATATGGAATGGACAAACATAGTGGATAAATAGTAAGAGGTTTATTGTAGAAACCAGTACAACAGGCAAGGAAGGAATAGTTATGCACAAGTTTATTTCTTTCATATTCTTTGACACAGATCATCATTCTGTCTACAGTTTCAAGGTATCTTTAAAGACTTTTTTATTCCGTACTAATAGGAATATGGAATGGACAAACATAGTGGATAAATAGTAAGAGGTTTATTGTAGAAACTAGTACAACAAGCAAGGAAGGAATAGTTATGCACAAGTTTATTTCTTTCATATTCTTTGACACAGATCATCATTCTGACTACAGTTTCAAGGTATCTTTAAAGACTTTTATATTCCGTACTAATAGGAATATGGAATGGACAAACATAGTAAATAAATAGCAAGAGGTTTATTGTAGAAACCAGTACAACAAGCAAGGAAGGAATAGTTATGCACAAGTTTATTTCTTTCATATTCTTTGACACAGATCATCATTCTGTCTACAGTTTCAAGGTATCTTTAAAGACTTTTATATTCCGTACTAATAGGAATATGGAATGGACAAACATAGTGGATAAATAGTAACAGGTTTATTGTAGAACCAGTACAACAAGCAAGGAAGGAATAATTATGCACAAGTTTATTTCTTTCATATTCTTTGACACAGATCATCATTCTGTCTACAGTTTCAAGGTATCTTTAAAGACTTTTATATTCCGTACTAATAGGAATATGGAATATACAAACATAGTGGATAAATAGTAACAGGTTTATTGTAGAACCAGTACAACAAGCAAGGAAGGAATAGTTATGCACAAGTTTATTTCTTTCATATTCTTTGACACAGATCATCATTCTGTCTACAGTTTCAAGGTATCTTTAAAGACTTTTATATTCCGTACTAATAGGAATATGGAATGGACCAACATAGTGGATAAATAGTAAGAGGTTTATTGTAGAAACCAGTACAACAAGCAAGGAAGTAATAGTTATGCACAAGTTTATTTCTTTCATATTCTTTGACACAGATCATCATTCTGTCTACAGTTTCAAGGTATCTTTAAAGACTTTTATATTCCGTACTAATAGGAATATGGAATGGACAAACATAGTGGATAAATAGTAAGAGGTTTATTGTAGAAACCAGTACAACAAGCAAGGAATTAATAGTTATGCACAAGTTTATTTCTTTCATATTCCTTGACACACATCATCATTCTGTCTACAGTTTCAAGTATCTTTAAAGACTTTTATATTCCGTACTAATAGGAATATGGAATGGACAAACATAGTGGATAAATAGTAACAGGTTTATTGTAGAAACCAGTACAACAAGCAAGGAAGGAATAGTTATGCACAAGTTTATTTCTTTCATATTCTTTGACACAGATCATCATTCTGTTTACAGTTTCAAGGTATCTTTAAAGACTTTTATATTCCGTACTAATAGGAATATGGAATGGACAAACATAGTGGATAAATAGTAACAGGTTTATTGTAGAAACCAGTACAACAAGCAAGGAAGTAATAGTTATGCACAAGTTTATTTCTTTCATATTCTTTGACACAGATCATCATTCTGTCTACAGTTTCAAGGTATCTTTAAAGACTGTTATATTCCGTACTAATAGGAATATGGACTGGACAAACATAGTGGATAAATAGTAAGCGGTTTATTTTAGAAACCAGTACAACAAGCAAGGAAGGAATAGTTATGCACAAGTTTATTTCTTTCATATTCTTTGACACAGATCATCATTCTGTCTACAGTTTCAAGGTATCTTTAAAGACTTTTATATTCCGTACTAATAGGAATATGGAATGGACAAACATAGTGGATAAATAGTAAGAGGTTTATTGTAGAAACCAGTACAACAAGCAAGGAAGGAATAGTTATGCACAAGTTTATTTCTTTCATATTCTTTGACACAGATCATCATTCTGTCTACAGTTTCAAGGTATCTTTAAAGACTTTTATATTCCGTACTAATAGGAATATGGAATGGACAAACATAGTGGATAAATAGTAAGCGGTTTATTTTAGAAACCAGTAAAACAAGCAAGGAAGGAATAGTTATGCACAAGTTTATTTCTTTCATATTCTTTGACACAGATCATCATTCTGTCTACAGTTTCAAGGTATCTTTAAAGACTTTTATATTCCGTACTAATAGGAATATGGAATGGACAAACATAGTGGATAAATAGTAACAGGTTTATTGTAGAAACCAGTACAACAAGCAAGGAAGGAATAGTTATGCACAAGTTTATTTCTTTCATATTCTTTGACACAGATCATCATTCTGTCTACAGTTTCAAGGTATCTTTAAAGACTTTTATATTCCGTACTAATAGGAATATGGAATGGACAAACATAGTGGATAAATAGTAACAGGTTTATTGTAGAAACCAGTACAACAGGCAAGGAAGGAATAGTTATGCACAAGTTTATTTCTTTCATATTCTTTGACACAGATCATCATTCTGTCTACAGTTTCAAGGTATCTTTAAAGACTTTTATATTCCGTACTAATAGGAATATGGAATGGACAAACATAGTGGATAAATAGTAAGAGGTTTATTGTAGAAACCAGTACAACAAGCAAGGAAGGAATAGTTATGCACAAGTTTATTTCTTTCATATTCTTTGACACAGATCATCATTCTGTCTACAGTTTCAAGGTATCTTTAAAGACTTTTATATTCCGTACTAATAGGAATATGGAATGGACAAACATAGTGGATAAATAGTAACAGGTTTATTGTAGAAACCAGCACAACAAGCAAGGAAGTAATAGTTATGCACAAGTTTATTTCTTTCATATTCTTTGACATAGATCATCATTCTGTCTACAGTTTCAAGGTATCTTTAAAGACTTTTATATTCCGTACTAATAGGAATATGGAATGGACAAACATAGTGGATAAATAGTAAGCGGTTTATTGTAGAAACCAGTACAACAAGCAAGGAAGGAATAGTTATGCACAAGTTTATTTCTTTCATATTCTTTGACACAGATCATCATTCTGTCTACAGTTTCAAGGTATCTTTAAAGACTTTTATATTCCGTACTAATAGGAATATGGAATGGACAAACATAGTGGATAAATAGTAACAGGTTTATTGTAGAAACCAGCACAACAAGCAAGGAAGTAATAGTTATGCACAAGTTTATTTCTTTCATATTCTTTGACATAGATCATCATTCTGTCTACAGTTTCAAGGTATCTTTAAAGACTTTTATATTCCGTACTAATAGGAATATGGAATGGACAAACATAGTGGATAAATAGTAAGAGGTTTATTGTAGAAAGCAGTACAACAAGCAAGGAAGGAATAGTTATGCACAAGTTTATTTCTTTCATATTCTTTGACACAGATCATCATTCTGTCTACAGTTTCAAGGTATCTTTAAAGACTTTTATATTCCGTACTAATAGGAATATGGAATGGACAAACATAGTGGATAAATAGTAACAGGTTTATTGTAGAAACCAGCACAACAAGCAAGGGAGTAATAGTTATGCACAAGTTTATTTCTTTCATATTCTTTGACATAGATCATCATTCTGTCTACAGTTTCAAGGTATCTTTAAAGACTTTTATATTCCGTACTAATAGGAATATGGAATGGACAAACATAGTGGATAAATAGTAAGAGGTTTATTGTAGAAACCAGTACAACAAGCAAGGAAGGAATAGTTATGCACAAGTTTATTTATTTCATATTCTTTGACACAGATCATCATTCTGTCTACAGTTTCAAGGTATCTTTAAAGACTTTTATATTCCGTACTAATAGGAATATGGAATGGACAAACATAGTGGATAAATAGTAACAGGTTTATTGTAGAAACCAGCACAACAAGCAAGGAAGTAATAGTTATGCACAAGTTTATTTCTTTCATATTCTTTGACATAGATCATCATTCTGTCTACAGTTTCAAGGTATCTTTAAAGACTTTTATATTCCGTACTAATAGGAATATGGAATGGACAAACATAGTGGATAAATAGTAACAGGTTTATTGTAGAAACCAGCACAACAAGCAAGGAAGTAATAGTTATGCACAAGTTTATTTCTTTCATATTCTTTGACATAGATCATCATTCTGTCTACAGTTTCAAGGTATCTTTAAAGACTTTTATATTCCGTACTAATAGGAATATGGAATGGACAAACATAGTGGATAAATAGTAAGAGGTTTATTGTAGAAACCAGTACAACAAGCAAGGAAGGAATAGTTATGCACAAGTTTATTTCTTTCATATTCTTTGACACAGATCATCATTCTGTCTACAGTTTCAAGGTATCTTTAAAGACTTTTATATTCCGTACTAATAGGAATATGGAATGGACAAACATAGTGGATAAATAGTAAGAGGTTTATTGTAAAAACCAGTACAACAAGCAAGGAAGGAATAGTTATGCACAAGTTTATTTCTTTCATATTCTTTGACACAGATCATCATTCTGTCTACAGTTTCAAGGTATCTTTAAAGACTTTTTTATTCCGTACTAATAGGAATATGGAATGGACAAACATAGTGGATAAATAGTAAGAGGTTTATTGTAGAAACTAGTACAACAAGCAAGGAAGGAATAGTTATGCACAAGTTTATTTCTTTCATATTCTTTGACACAGATCATCATTCTGTCTACAGTTTCAAGGTATCTTTAAAGACTTTTATATTCCGTACTAATAGGAATATGGAATGGACAAACATAGTGGATAAATAGTAAGAGGTTTATTGTAGAAACCAGTACAACAGGCAAGGAAGGAATAGTTATGCACAAGTTTATTTCTTTCATATTCTTTGACACAGATCATCATTCTGTCTACAGTTTCAAGGTATCTTTAAAGACTTTTTTATTCCGTACTAATAGGAATATGGAATGGACAAACATAGTGGATAAATAGTAAGAGGTTTATTGTAGAAACTAGTACAACAAGCAAGGAAGGAATAGTTATGCACAAGTTTATTTCTTTCATATTCTTTGACACAGATCATCATTCTGACTACAGTTTCAAGGTATCTTTAAAGACTTTTATATTCCGTACTAATAGGAATATGGAATGGACAAACATAGTGGATAAATAGTAACAGGTTTATTGTAGAACCAGTACAACAAGCAAGGAAGGAATAATTATGCACAAGTTTATTTCTTTCATATTCTTTGACACAGATCATCATTCTGTCTACAGTTTCAAGGTATCTTTAAAGACTTTTATATTCCGTACTAATAGGAATATGGAATATACAAACATAGTGGATAAATAGTAACAGGTTTATTGTAGAACCAGTACAACAAGCAAGGAAGGAATAGTTATGCACAAGTTTATTTCTTTCATATTCTTTGACACAGATCATCATTCTGTCTACAGTTTCAAGGTATCTTTAAAGACTTTTATATTCCGTACTAATAGGAATATGGAATGGACAAACATAGTGGATAAATAGTAACAGGTTTATTGTAGAAACCAGCACAACAAGCAAGGAAGTAATAGTTATGCACAAGTTTATTTCTTTCATATTCTTTGACACAGATCATCATTCTGTCTACAGTTTCAAGGTATCTTTAAAGACTTTTATATTCCGTACTAATAGGAATATGGAATGGACAAACATAGTGGATAAATAGTAACAGGTTTATTGTAGAAACCAGTACAACAAGCAAGGAAGGAATAGTTATGCACAAGTTTATTTCTTTCATATTCTTTGACACAGATCATCATTCTGTCTACAGTTTCAAGGTATCTTTAAAGACTTTTATATTCCGTACTAATAGGAATATGGAATGGACAAACAGTGGATAAATAGTAAGAGGTTTATTGTAGAAACCAGTACAACAAGCAAGGAAGGAATAGTTATGCACAAGTTTATTTCTTTCATATTCTTTGACACAGATCATCATTCTGTCTACAGTTTCAAGGTATCTTTAAAGACTTTTATATTCCGTACTAATAGGAATATGGAATGGACAAACATAGTGGATAAATAGTAAGAGGTTTATTGTAGAAACCAGTACAACAAGCAAGGAAGGAATAGTTATGCACAAGTTTATTTCTTTCATATTCTTTGACACAGATCATCATTCTGTCTACAGTTTCAAGGTATCTTTAAAGACTTTTATATTCCGTACTAATAGGAATATGGAATGGACAAACATAGTGGATAAATAGTAAGAGGTTTATTGTAAAAACCAGTACAACAGGCAAGGAAGGAATAGTTATGCACAAGTTTATTTCTTTCATATTCTTTGACACAGATCATCATTCTGTCTACAGTTTCAAGGTATCTTTAAAGACTTTTTTATTCCGTACTAATAGGAATATGGAATGGACAAACATAGTGGATAAATAGTAAGAGGTTTATTGTAGAAACTAGTACAACAAGCAAGGAAGGAATAGTTATGCACAAGTTTATTTCTTTCATATTCTTTGACACAGATCATCATTCTGTCTACAGTTTCAAGGTATCTTTAAAGACTTTTATATTCCGTACTAATAGGAATATGGAATGGACAAACATAGTGGATAAATAGTAAGAGGTTTATTGTAGAAACCAGTACAACAGGCAAGGAAGGAATAGTTATGCACAAGTTTATTTCTTTCATATTCTTTGACACAGATCATCATTCTGTCTACAGTTTCAAGGTATCTTTAAAGACTTTTTTATTCCGTACTAATAGGAATATGGAATGGACAAACATAGTGGATAAATAGTAAGAGGTTTATTGTAGAAACTAGTACAACAAGCAAGGAAGGAATAGTTATGCACAAGTTTATTTCTTTCATATTCTTTGACACAGATCATCATTCTGACTACAGTTTCAAGGTATCTTTAAAGACTTTTATATTCCGTACTAATAGGAATATGGAATGGACAAACATAGTGGATAAATAGCAAGAGGTTTATTGTAGAAACCAGTACAACAAGCAAGGAAGGAATAGTTATGCACAAGTTTATTTCTTTCATATTCTTTGACACAGATCATCATTCTGTCTACTGTTTCAAGGTATCTTTAAAGACTTTTATATTCCGTACTAATAGGAATATGGAATGGACAAACATAGTGGATAAATAGCAAGAGGTTTATTGTAGAAACCAGTACAACAAGCAAGGAAGGAATAGTTATGCACAAGTTTATTTCTTTCATATTCTTTGACACAGATCATCATTCTCTCTACAGTTTCAAGGTATCTTTAAAGACTTTTATATTCCGTACTAATAGGAATATGGAATGGACAAACATAGTGGATAAATAGTAACAGGTTTATTGTAGAAACCAGTACAACAGGCAAGGAAGGAATAGTTATGCACTAGTTTATTTCTTTCATATTCTTTGACACAGATCATCATTCTGTCTACAGTTTCAAGGTATCTTTAAAGACTTTTATATTCCGTACTAATAGGAATATGGAATGGACAAACATAGTGGATAAATAGTAAGAGGTTTATTGTAGAAACCAGTACAACAAGCAAGGAAGGAATAGTTATGCACAAGTTTATTTCTTTCATATTCTTTGACACAGATCATCATTCTGTCTACAGTTTCAAGGTATCTTTAAAGACTTTTATATTCCGTACTAATAGGAATATGGAATGGACAAACATAGTGGATAAATAGTAACAGGTTTATTGTAGAAACCAGTACAACAGGCAAGGAAGGAATAGTTATGCACAAGTTTATTTCTTTCATATTCTTTGACACAGATCATCATTCTGTCTACAGTTTCAAGGTATCTTTAAAGACTTTTATATTCCGTACTAATAGGAATATGGAATGGACAAACATAGTGGATAAATATTAACAGGTTTATTGTAGAAACCAGTACAACAGGCAAGGAAGGAATAGTTATGCACAAGTTTATTTCTTTCATATTCTTTGACACAGATCATCATTCTGTCTACAGTTTCAAGGTATCTTTAAAGACTTTTATATTCCGTACTAATAGGAATATGGAATGGACAAACATAGTGGATAAATAGTAACAGGTTTATTGTAAAAACCAGTACAACAAGCAAGGAAGGAATAGTTATGCACAAGTTTATTTCTTTCATATTCTTTGACACAGATCATCATTCTGTCTACAGTTTCAAGGTATCTTTAAAGACTTTTATATTCCGTACTAATAGGAATATGGAATGGACAAACATAGTGGATAAATAGTAAGAGGTTTATTGTAGAAACCAGCACAACAAGCAAGGAAGTAATAGTTATGCACAAGTTTATTTCTTTCATATTCTTTGACACAGATCATCATTCTGTCTACAGTTTCAAGGTATCTTTAAAGACTTTTATATTCCGTACTAATAGGAATATGGAATGGACAAACATAGTGGATAAATAGTAAGAGGTTTATTGTAGAAACCAGTACAACAAGCAAGGAAGGAATAGTTATGCACAAGTTTATTTCTTTCATATTCTTTGACACAGATCATCATTCTGTCTACAGTTTCAAGGTATCTTTAAAGACTTTTATATTCCGTACTAATAGGAATATGGAATGGACAAACATAGTGGATAAATAGTAAGAGGTTTATTGTAGAAACCAGTACAACAAGCAAGGAAGTAATAGTTATGCACAAGTTTATTTCTTTCATATTCTTTGACACAGATCATCATTCTGTCTACAGTTTCAAGGTATCTTTAAA
The DNA here is from genome assembly GCA_963932145.1 of Acanthosepion lycidas. Taxonomy (NCBI): domain Eukaryota; kingdom Metazoa; phylum Mollusca; class Cephalopoda; order Sepiida; family Sepiidae; genus Acanthosepion; species Acanthosepion lycidas. The sequence goes on from OZ010583.1 coordinate 8,262,864, forward strand.
GACTTTTATATTCCGTACTAATAGGAATATGGAATGGACAAACATAGTGGATAAATAATAAGAGGTTTATTGTAGAACCAGTACAACAAGCAAGGAAGGAATAGTTATGCACAAGTTTATTTCTTTCATATTCCTTGACACACATCATCATTCTGTCTACAGTTTCAAGTATCTTTAAAGACTTTTACATTCCGTACTAATAGGAATATGGAATGGACAAACATAGTGGATAAATAGTAAGAGGTTTATTGTAGAAACCAGTACAACAAGCAAGGAAGTAATAGTTATGCACAAGTTTATTTCTTTCATATTCTTTGACACAGATCATCATTCTGTCTACAGTTTCAAGGTATCTTTAAAGACTTTTATATTCCGTACTAATAGGAATATGGAATGGACAAACATAGTGGATAAATAGTAAGAGGTTTATTGTAGAAACCAGTACAACAAGCAAGGAAGTAATAGTTATGCACAAGTTTATTTCTTTCATATTCTTTGACACAGATCATCATTCTGTCTACAGTTTCAAGGTATCTTTAAAGACTTTTATATTCCGTACTAATAGGAATATGGAATGGACAAACATAGTGGATAAATAGTAAGAGGTTTATTGTAGAAACCAGTACAACAAGCAAGGAAGTAATAGTTATGCACAAGTTTATTTCTTTCATATTCTTTGACACAGATCATCATTCTGTCTACAGTTTCAAGGTATCTTTAAAGACTTTTATATTCCGTACTAATAGGAATATGGAATGGACAAACATAGTGGATAAATAATAAGAGGTTTATTGTAGAACCAGTACAACAAGCAAGGAAGGAATAGTTATGCACAAGTTTATTTCTTTCATATTCCTTGACACACATCATCATTCTGTCTACAGTTTCAAGTATCTTTAAAGACTTTTACATTCCGTACTAATAGGAATATGGAATGGACAAACATAGTGGATAAATAGTAAGAGGTTTATTGTAGAAACCAGTACAACAAGCAAGGAAGTAATAGTTATGCACAAGTTTATTTCTTTCATATTCTTTGACACAGATCATCATTCTGTCTACAGTTTCAAGGTATCTTTAAAGACTTTTATATTCCGTACTAATAGGAATATGGAATGGACAAACATAGTGGATAAATAGTAACAGGTTTATTGTAGAACCAGTACAACAAGCAAGGAAGGAATAGTTATGCACAAGTTTATTTCTTTCATATTCTTTGACACAGATCATCATTCTGTCTACAGTTTCAAGGTATCTTTAAAGACTTTTATATTCCGTACTAATAGGAATATGGAATGGACAAACATAGTGGATAAATAGTAAGAGGTTTATTTTAGAAACCAGTACAACAAGCAAGGAAGGAATAGTTATGCACAAGTTTATTTCTTTCATATTCCTTGACACACATCATCATTCTGTCTACAGTTTCAAGTATCTTTAAAGACTTTTACATTCCGTACTAATAGGAATATGGAATGGACAAACATAGTGGATAAATAGTAAGAGGTTTATTGTAAAAACCAGTACAACAAGCAAGGAAGGAATAGTTATGCACAAGTTTATTTCTTTCATATTCTTTGACACAGATCATCATTCTGTCTACAGTTTCAAGGTATCTTTAAAGACTTTTATATTCCGTACTAATAGGAATATGGAATGGACAAACATAGTGGATAAATAGCAAGAGGTTTATTGTAGAAACCAGTACAACAAGCAAGGAAGGAATAGTTATGCACAAGTTTATTTCTTTCATATTCTTTGACACAGATCATCATTCTCTCTACAGTTTCAAGGTATCTTTAAAGACTTTTATATTCCGTACTAATAGGAATATGGAATGGACAAACATAGTGGATAAATAGTAACAGGTTTATTGTAGAAACCAGTACAACAGGCAAGGAAGGAATAGTTATGCACTAGTTTATTTCTTTCATATTCTTTGACACAGATCATCATTCTGTCTACAGTTTCAAGGTATCTTTAAAGACTTTTATATTCCGTACTAATAGGAATATGGAATGGACAAACATAGTGGATAAATAGTAAGAGGTTTATTGTAGAAACCAGTACAACAAGCAAGGAAGGAATAGTTATGCACAAGTTTATTTCTTTCATATTCTTTGACACAGATCATCATTCTGTCTACAGTTTCAAGGTATCTTTAAAGACTTTTATATTCCGTACTAATAGGAATATGGAATGGACAAACATAGTGGATAAATAGTAACAGGTTTATTGTAGAAACCAGTACAACAGGCAAGGAAGGAATAGTTATGCACAAGTTTATTTCTTTCATATTCTTTGACACAGATCATCATTCTGTCTACAGTTTCAAGGTATCTTTAAAGACTTTTATATTCCGTACTAATAGGAATATGGAATGGACAAACATAGTGGATAAATAGTAACAGGTTTATTGTCGAAACCAGCACAACAAGCAAGGAAGTAATAGTTATGCACAAGTTTATTTCTTTCATATTCTTTGACACAGATCATCATTCTGTTTACAGTTTCAAGGTATCTTTAAAGACTTTTATATTCCGTACTAATAGGAATATGGAATGGACAAACATAGTGGATAAATATTAACAGGTTTATTGTAGAAACCAGTACAACAGGCAAGGAAGGAATAGTTATGCACAAGTTTATTTCTTTCATATTCTTTGACACAGATCATCATTCTGTCTACAGTTTCAAGGTATCTTTAAAGACTTTTATATTCCGTACTAATAGGAATATGGAATGGACAAACATAGTGGATAAATAGTAACAGGTTTATTGTAAAAACCAGTACAACAAGCAAGGAAGGAATAGTTATGCACAAGTTTATTTCTTTCATATTCTTTGACACAGATCATCATTCTGTCTACAGTTTCAAGGTATCTTTAAAGACTTTTATATTCCGTACTAATAGGAATATGGAATGGACAAACATAGTGGATAAATAGTAAGAGGTTTATTGTAGAAACCAGCACAACAAGCAAGGAAGTAATAGTTATGCACAAGTTTATTTCTTTCATATTCTTTGACACAGATCATCATTCTGTCTACAGTTTCAAGGTATCTTTAAAGACTTTTATATTCCGTACTAATAGGAATATGGAATGGACAAACATAGTGGATAAATAGTAAGAGGTTTATTGTAGAAACCAGTACAACAAGCAAGGAAGGAATAGTTATGCACAAGTTTATTTCTTTCATATTCTTTGACACAGATCATCATTCTGTCTACAGTTTCAAGGTATCTTTAAAGACTTTTATATTCCGTACTAATAGGAATATGGAATGGACAAACATAGTGGATAAATAGTAAGAGGTTTATTGTAGAAACCAGTACAACAAGCAAGGAAGTAATAGTTATGCACAAGTTTATTTCTTTCATATTCTTTGACACAGATCATCATTCTGTCTACAGTTTCAAGGTATCTTTAAAGACTTTTATATTCCGTACTAATAGGAATATGGAATGGACAAACATAGTGGATAAATAATAAGAGGTTTATTGTAGAACCAGTACAACAAGCAAGGAAGGAATAGTTATGCACAAGTTTATTTCTTTCATATTCCTTGACACACATCATCATTCTGTCTACAGTTTCAAGTATCTTTAAAGACTTTTACATTCCGTACTAATAGGAATATGGAATGGACAAACATAGTGGATAAATAGTAAGAGGTTTATTGTAGAAACCAGTACAACAAGCAAGGAAGTAATAGTTATGCACAAGTTTATTTCTTTCATATTCTTTGACACAGATCATCATTCTGTCTACAGTTTCAAGGTATCTTTAAAGACTTTTATATTCCGTACTAATAGGAATATGGAATGGACAAACATAGTGGATAAATAGTAAGAGGTTTATTGTAGAAACCAGTACAACAAGCAAGGAAGTAATAGTTATGCACAAGTTTATTTCTTTCATATTCTTTGACACAGATCATCATTCTGTCTACAGTTTCAAGGTATCTTTAAAGACTTTTATATTCCGTACTAATAGGAATATGGAATGGACAAACATAGTGGATAAATAGTAAGAGGTTTATTGTAGAAACCAGTACAACAAGCAAGGAAGTAATAGTTATGCACAAGTTTATTTCTTTCATATTCTTTGACACAGATCATCATTCTGTCTACAGTTTCAAGGTATCTTTAAAGACTTTTATATTCCGTACTAATAGGAATATGGAATGGACAAACATAGTGGATAAATAATAAGAGGTTTATTGTAGAACCAGTACAACAAGCAAGGAAGGAATAGTTATGCACAAGTTTATTTCTTTCATATTCCTTGACACACATCATCATTCTGTCTACAGTTTCAAGTATCTTTAAAGACTTTTACATTCCGTACTAATAGGAATATGGAATGGACAAACATAGTGGATAAATAGTAAGAGGTTTATTGTAGAAACCAGTACAACAAGCAAGGAAGTAATAGTTATGCACAAGTTTATTTCTTTCATATTCTTTGACACAGATCATCATTCTGTCTACAGTTTCAAGGTATCTTTAAAGACTTTTATATTCCGTACTAATAGGAATATGGAATGGACAAACATAGTGGATAAATAGTAACAGGTTTATTGTAGAACCAGTACAACAAGCAAGGAAGGAATAGTTATGCACAAGTTTATTTCTTTCATATTCTTTGACACAGATCATCATTCTGTCTACAGTTTCAAGGTATCTTTAAAGACTTTTATATTCCGTACTAATAGGAATATGGAATGGACAAACATAGTGGATAAATAGTAAGAGGTTTATTTTAGAAACCAGTACAACAAGCAAGGAAGGAATAGTTATGCACAAGTTTATTTCTTTCATATTCCTTGACACACATCATCATTCTGTCTACAGTTTCAAGTATCTTTAAAGACTTTTACATTCCGTACTAATAGGAATATGGAATGGACAAACATAGTGGATAAATAGTAAGAGGTTTATTGTAAAAACCAGTACAACAAGCAAGGAAGGAATAGTTATGCACAAGTTTATTTCTTTCATATTCTTTGACACAGATCATCATTCTGTCTACAGTTTCAAGGTATCTTTAAAGACTTTTATATTCCGTACTAATAGGAATATGGAATGGACAAACATAGTGGATAAATAGTAACAGGTTTATTGTAGAACCAGTACAACAAGCAAGGAAGGAATAGTTATGCACAAGTTTATTTCTTTCATATTCTTTGACACAGATCATCATTCTGTCTACAGTTTCAAGGTATCTTTAAAGACTTTTATATTCCGTACTAATAGGAATATGGAATGGACAAACATAGTGGATAAATAGTAAGAGGTTTATTGTAGAAACCAGTACAACAAGCAAGGAAGTAATAGTTATGCACAAGTTTATTTCTTTCATATTCCTTGACACACATCATCATTCTGTCTACAGTTTCAAGGTATCTTTAAAGACTTTTATATTCCGTACTAATAGGAATATGGAATGGACAAACATAGTGGATAAATAGTAACAGGTTTATTGTAGAAACCAGTACAACAAGCAAGGAAGGAATAGTTATGCACAAGTTTATTTCTTTCATATTCCTTGACACACATCATCATTCTGTCTACAGTTTCAAGTATCTTTAAAGACTTTTATATTCCGTACTAATAGGAACATGGAATGGACAAACATAGTGGATACATAGTAACAGGTTTATTGTAGAAACCAGTACAACAAGCAAGGAAGGAATAGTTATGCACAAGTTTATTTCTTTCATATTCTTTGACACAGATCATCATTCTGTCTACAGTTTCAAGGTATCTTTAAAGACTTTTATATTCCGTACTAATAGGAATATGGAATGGACAAACATAGTGGATAAATAGTAAGAGGTTTATTGTAGAAACCAGTACAACGAGCAAGGAATTAATAGTTATGCACAAGTTTATTTCTTTCATATTCCTTGACACAGATCATCATTCTGTCTACATTTTCAAGTATCTTTAAAGACTTTTATATTCCGTACTAATAGGAATATGGAATGGACAAACATAGTGTATAAATAGTAACAGGTTTATTGTAGAAACCAGTACAACAAGCAAGGAAGTAATAGTTATGCACAAGTTTATTTCTTTCATATTCTTTGACACAGATCATCATTCTGTCTACAGTTTCAAGGTATCTTTAAAGACTTTTATATTCCGTACTAATAGGAATATGGAATGGACCAACATAGTGGATAAATAGTAACAGGTTTATTGTAGAAACCAGCACAACAAGCAAGGAAGTAAGAGCTATGCACAAGTTTATTTCTTTCATATTCTTTGACACAGATCATCATTCTGTCTACAGTTTCAAGGTATCTTTAAAGACTTTTATATTCCGTACTAATAGGAATATGGAATGGACAAACATAGTGGATAAATAGTAACAGGTTTATTGTAGAAACCAGTACAACAAGCAAGGAAGTAATAGTTATGCACAAGTTTATTTCTTTCATATTCTTTGACACAGATCATCATTCTGTCTACAGTTTCAAGGTATCTTTAAAGACTTTTATATTCCGTACTAATAGGAATATGGAATGGACCAACATAGTGGATAAATAGTAACAGGTTTATTGTAGAAACCAGCACAACAAGCAAGGAAGTAAGAGCTATGCACAAGTTTATTTCTTTCATATTCTTTGACACAGATCATCATTCTGTCTACAGTTTCAAGGTATCTTTAAAGACTTTTATATTCCGTACTAATAGGAATATGGAATGGACAAACATAGTGGATAAATAGTAACAGGTTTATTGTAGAAACCAGTACAACAAGCAAGGAAGTAATAGTTATGCACAAGTTTATTTCTTTCATATTCTTTGACACAGATCATCATTCTGTCTACAGTTTCAAGGTATCTTTAAAGACTTTTATATTCCGTACTAATAGGAATATGGAATGGACAAACATAGTGGATAAATAGTAAGGGGTTTATTGTAGAAACCAGCACAACAAGCAAGGAAGTAATAGTTATGCACAAGTTTATTTCTTTCATATTCTTTGACACAGATCATCATTCTGTCTACAGTTTCAAGGTATCTTTAAAGACTTTTATATTCCGTACTAATAGGAATATGGAATGGACAAACATAGTGGATAAATAGTAACAGTTTTATTGTAGAAACCAGCACAACAAGCAAGGAAGTAATAGTTATGCACAAGTTTATTTCTTTCATATTCTTTGACACAGATCATCATTCTGTCTACAGTTTCAAGGTATCTTTAAAGACTTTTATATTCCGTACTAATAGGAATATGGAATGGACAAACATAGTGGATAAATAGTAAGAGGTTTATTGTAGAAACCAGCACAACAAGCAAGGAAGTAATAGTTATGCACAAGTTTATTTCTTTCATATTCTTTGACACAGATCATCATTCTGTCTACAGTTTCAAGGTATCTTTAAAGACTTTTATATTCCGTACTAATAGGAATATGGAATGGACAAACATAGTGGATAAATAGTAACAGTTTTATTGTAGAAACCAGCACAACAAGCAAGGAAGTAATAGTTATGCACAAGTTTATTTCTTTCATATTCTTTGACACAGATCATCATTCTGTCTACAGTTTCAAGGTATCTTTAAAGACTTTTATATTCCGTACTAATAGGAATATGGAATGGACAAACATAGTGGATAAATAGTAACAGTTTTATTGTAGAAACCAGTACAACAAGCAAGGAAGTAATAGTTATGCACAAGTTTATTTCTTTCATATTCTTTGACACAGATCATCATTCTGTCTACAGTTTCAAGGTATCTTTAAAGACTTTTATATTCCGTACTAATAGGAATATGGAATGGACAAACATAGTGGATAAATAGTAAGAGGTTTATTGTAGAAACCAGCACAACAAGCAAGGAAGTAATAGTTATGCACAAGTTTATTTCTTTCATATTCTTTGACACAGATCATCATTCTGTCTACAGTTTCAAGGTATCTTTAAAGACTTTTATATTCCGTACTAATAGGAATATGGAATGGACAAACATAGTGGATAAATAGTAACAGTTTTATTGTAGAAACCAGTACAACAAGCAAGGAAGTAATAGTTATGCACAAGTTTATTTCTTTCATATTCTTTGACACAGATCATCATTCTGTCTACAGTTTCAAGGTATCTTTAAAGACTTTTATATTCCGTACTAATAGGAATATGGAATGGACAAACATAGTGGATAAATAGTAACAGTTTTATTGTAGAAACCAGCACAACAAGCAAGGAAGTAATAGTTATGCACAAGTTTATTTCTTTCATATTCTTTGACACAGATCATCATTCTGTCTACAGTTTCAAGGTATCTTTAAAGACTTTTATATTCCGTACTAATAGGAATATGGAATGGACAAACATAGTGGATAAATAGTAACAGTTTTATTGTAGAAACCAGTACAACAAGCAAGGAAGTAATAGTTATGCACAAGTTTATTTCTTTCATATTCTTTGACACAGATCATCATTCTGTCTACAGTTTCAAGGTATCTTTAAAGACTTTTATATTCCGTACTAATAGGAATATGGAATGGACAAACATAGTGGATAAATAGTAACAGTTTTATTGTAGAAACCAGCACAACAAGCAAGGAAGTAATAGTTATGCACAAGTTTATTTCTTTCATATTCTTTGACACAGATCATCATTCTGTCTACAGTTTCAAGGTATCTTTAAAGACTTTTATATTCCGTACTAATAGGAATATGGAATGGACAAACATAGTGGATAAATAGTAACAGTTTTATTGTAGAAACCAGCACAACAAGCAAGGAAGTAATAGTTATGCACAAGTTTATTTCTTTCATATTCTTTGACACAGATCATCATTCTGTCTACAGTTTCAAGGTATCTTTAAAGACTTTTATATTCCGTACTAAAAGGAATATGGAATGGACAAACATAGTGGATAAATAGTAAGAGGTTTATTGTAGAAACCAGCACAACAAGCAAGGAAGTAATAGTTATGCACAAGTTTATTTCTTTCATATTCTTTGACACAGATCATCATTCTGTCTACAGTTTCAAGGTATCTTTAAAGACTTTTTTATTCCGTACTAATAGGAATATGGAATGGACAAACATAGTGGATAAATAGTAAGAGGTTTATTGTAGAAACCAGCACAACAAGCAAGGAAGTAATAGTTATGCACAAGTTTATTTCTTTCATATTCTTTGACACAGATCATCATTCTGTCTACAGTTTCAAGGTATCTTTAAAGACTTTTATATTCCGTACTAATAGGAATATGGAATGGACAAACATAGTGGATAAATAGTAAGAGGTTTATTGTAGAAACCAGTACAACAAGCAAGGAAGGAATAGTTATGCACAAGTTTATTTCTTTCATATTCTTTGACACAGATCATCATTCTGTCTACAGTTTCAAGGTATCTTTAAAGACTTTTATATTCCGTACTAATAGGAATATGGAATGGACAAACATAGTGGATAAATAGTAACAGTTTTATTGTAGAAACCAGCACAACAAGCAAGGAAGTAATAGTTATGCACAAGTTTATTTCTTTCATATTCTTTGACACAGATCATCATTCTGTCTACAGTTTCAAGGTATCTTTAAAGACTTTTATATTCCGTACTAATAGGAATATGGAATGGACAAACATAGTGGATAAATAGTAACAGGTTTATTGTAGAAACCAGCACAACAAGCAAGGAAGTAATAGTTATGCACAAGTTTATTTCTTTCATATTCTTTGACACAGATCATCATTCTGTCTACAGTTTCAAGGTATCTTTAAAGACTTTTTTATTCCGTACTAATAGGAATATGGAATGGACAAACATAGTGGATAAATAGTAAGAGGTTTATTGTAGAAACCAGCACAACAAGCAAGGAAGTAATAGTTATGCACAAGTTTATTTCTTTCATATTCTTTGACACAGATCATCATTCTGTCTACAGTTTCAAGGTATCTTTAAAGACTTTTATATTCCGTACTAATAGGAATATGGAATGGACAAACATAGTGGATAAATAGTAAGAGGTTTATTGTAGAAACCAGTACAACAAGCAAGGAAGGAATAGTTATGCACAAGTTTATTTCTTTCATATTCTTTGACACAGATCATCATTCTGTCTACAGTTTCAAGGTATCTTTAAAGACTTTTATATTCCGTACTAATAGGAATATGGAATGGACAAACATAGTGGATAAATAGTAACAGTTTTATTGTAGAAACCAGTACAACAAGCAAGGAAGTAATAGTTATGCACAAGTTTATATCTTTCATATTCTTTGACACAGATCATCATTCTGTCTGCAGTTTCAAGGTATCTTTAAAGACTTTTATATTCCGTACTAAAAGGAAAAAGGAATGGACAAACATAGTGGATAAATAGTAAGAGGTTTATTGTAGAAAGCAGTACAACAAGCAAGGAAGGAATAGTTATGCACAAGTTTATTTCTTTCATATTCTTTGACACAGATCATCATTCTGTCTACAGTTTCAAGGTATCTTTAAAGACTTTTATATTCCGTACTAATATGAATATGGAATGGACAAACATAGTGGATAAATAGTAAGAGGTTTATTGTAGAAAGCAGTACAACAAGCAAGGAAGTAATAGTTATGCACAAGTTTATATCTTTCATATTCTTTGACACAGATCATCATTCTGTCTACAGTTTCAAGGTATCTTTAAAGACTTTTATATTCCGTACTAATAGGAATATGGAATGGACAAACATAGTGGATAAATAGTAAGAGGTTTATTGTAGAAACCAGCACAACAAGCAAGGAAGTAATAGTTATGCACAAGTTTATTTCTTTCATATTCTTTGACACAGATCATCATTCTGTCTACAGTTTCAAGGTATCTTTAAAGACTTTTTTATTCCGTACTAATAGGAATATGGAATGGACAAACATAGTGGATAAATAGTAAGAGGTTTATTGTAAAAACCAGTACAACAAGCAAGGAAGTAATAGTTATGCACAAGTTTATTTCTTTCATATTCTTTGACACAGATCATCATTCTGTCTACAGTTTCAAGGTATCTTTAAAGACTTTTATATTCCGTACTAATAGGAATATGGAATGGACAAACATAGTGGATAAATAGTAAGAGGTTTATTGTAGAAACCAGCACAACAAGCAAGGAAGTAATAGTTATGCACAAGTTTATTTCTTTCATATTCTTTGACACAGATCATCATTCTGTCTACAGTTTCAAGGTATCTTTAAAGACTTTTTTATTCCGTACTAATAGGAATATGGAATGGACAAACATAGTGGATAAATAGTAAGAGGTTTATTGTAGAAACCAGCACAACAAGCAAGGAAGTAATAGTTATGCACAAGTTTATTTCTTTCATATTCTTTGACACAGATCATCATTCTGTCTACAGTTTCAAGGTATCTTTAAAGACTTTTTTATTCCGTACTAATAGGAATATGGAATGGACAAACATAGTGGATAAATAGTAAGAGGTTTATTGTAAAAACCAGTACAACAAGCAAGGAAGTAATAGTTATGCACAAGTTTATTTCTTTCATATTCTTTGACACAGATCATCATTCTGTCTACAGTTTCAAGGTATCTTTAAAGACTTTTTTATTCCGTACTAATAGGAATATGGAATGGACAAACATAGTGGATAAATAGTAAGAGGTTTATTGTAGAAACCAGCACAACAAGCAAGGAAGTAATAGTTATGCACAAGTTTATTTCTTTCATATTCTTTGACACAGATCATCATTCTGTCTACAGTTTCAAGGTATCTTTAAAGACTTTTATATTCCGTACTAATAGGAATATGGAATGGACAAACATAGTGGATAAATAGTAAGAGGTTTATTGTAAAAACCAGTACAACAAGCAAGGAAGTAATAGTTATGCACAAGTTTATTTCTTTCATATTCTTTGACACAGATCATCATTCTGTCTACAGTTTCAAGGTATCTTTAAAGACTTTTTTATTCCGTACTGAAAGGAATATGGAATGGACAAACATAGTGGATAAATAGTAAGAGGTTTATTGTAAAAACCAGTACAACAGGCAAGGAAGGAATAGTTATGCACAAGTTTATTTCTTTCATATTCTTTGACACAGATCATCATTCTGTCTACAGTTTCAAGGTATCTTTAAAGACTTTTATATTCCGTACTAATAGGAATATGGAATGGACAAACATAGTGGATAAATAGTAACAGTTTTATTGTAGAAACCAGCACAACAAGCAAGGAAGTAATAGTTATGCACAAGTTTATTTCTTTCATATTCTTTGACACAGATCATCATTCTGTCTACAGTTTCAAGGTATCTTTAAAGACTTTTATATTCCGTACTAAAAGGAATATGGAATGGACAAACATAGTGGATAAATAGTAAGAGGTTTATTGTAGAACCGGTACAACAAGCAAGGAAGGAATAGTTATGCACAAGTTTATTTCTTTCATATTCTTTGACACAGATCATCATTCTGTCTACAGTTTCAAGGTATCTTTAAAGACTTTTATATTCCGTACTAATAGGAATATGGAATGGACAAACATAGTGGATAAATAGTAAGAGGTTTATTGTAGAAACCAGCACAACAAGCAAGGAAGTAATAGTTATGCACAAGTTTATTTCTTTCATATTCTTTGACACAGATCATCATTCTGTCTACAGTTTCAAGGTATCTTTAAAGACTTTTATATTCCGTACTAATAGGAATATGGAATGGACAAACATAGTGGATAAATAGTAAGAGGTTTATTGTAGAAACCAGCACAACAAGCAAGGAAGTAATAGTTATGCACAAGTTTATTTCTTTCATATTCTTTGACACAGATCATCATTCTGTCTACAGTTTCAAGGTATCTTTAAAGACTTTTATATTCCGTACTAATAGGAATATGAAATGGACAAACATAGTGGATAAATAGTAAGAGGTTTATTGTAGAAACCAGCACAACAAGCAAGGAAGTAATAGTTATGCACAAGTTTATTTCTTTCATATTCTTTGACACAGATCATCATTCTGTCTACAGTTTCAAGGTATCTTTAAAGACTTTTATATTCCGTACTAAAAGGAATATGGAATGGACAAACATAGTGGATAAATAGTAACAGGTTTATTGTAGAAACCAGCACAACAAGCAAGGAAGTAATAGTTATGCACAAGTTTATTTCTTTCATATTCTTTGACACAGATCATCATTCTGTCTACAGTTTCAAGGTATCTTTAAAGACTTTTTTATTCCGTACTAATAGGAATATGGAATGGACAAACATAGTGGATAAATAGTAACAGGTTTATTGTAGAACCAGTACAACAAGCAAGGAAGTAATAGTTATGCACAAGTTTATTTCTTTCATATTCTTTGACACAGATCATCATTCTGTCTACAGTTTCAAGGTATCTTTAAAGACTTTTATATTCCGTACTAATAGGAATATGGAATGGACAAACATAGTGGATAAATAGTAAGAGGTTTATTGTAGAAACCAGCACAACAAGCAAGGAAGTAATAGTTATGCACAAGTTTATTTCTTTCATATTCTTTGACACAGATCATCATTCTGTCTACAGTTTCAAGGTATCTTTAAAGACTTTTATATTCCGTACTAAAAGGAATATGGAATGGACAAACATAGTGGATAAATAGTAACAGGTTTATTGTAGAAACCAGCACAACAAGCAAGGAAGTAATAGTTATGCACAAGTTTATTTCTTTCATATTCTTTGACACAGATCATCATTCTGTCTACAGTTTCAAGGTATCTTTAAAGACTTTTATATTCCGTACTAAAAGGAATATGGAATGGACAAACATAGTGGATAAATAGTAAGAGGTTTATTGTAGAACCGGTACAACAAGCAAGGAAGGAATAGTTATGCACAAGTTTATTTCTTTCATATTCTTTGACACAGATCATCATTCTGTCTACAGTTTCAAGGTATCTTTAAAGACTTTTATATTCCGTACTAATAGGAATATGGAATGGACAAACATAGTGGATAAATAGTAAGAGGTTTATTGTAGAAACCAGCACAACAAGCAAGGAAGTAATAGTTATGCACAAGTTTATTTCTTTCATATTCTTTGACACAGATCATCATTCTGTCTACAGTTTCAAGGTATCTTTAAAGACTTTTATATTCCGTACTAATAGGAATATGGAATGGACAAACATAGTGGATAAATAGTAAGAGGTTTATTGTAGAAACCAGCACAACAAGCAAGGAAGTAATAGTTATGCACAAGTTTATTTCTTTCATATTCTTTGACACAGATCATCATTCTGTCTACAGTTTCAAGGTATCTTTAAAGACTTTTATATTCCGTACTAATAGGAATATGAAATGGACAAACATAGTGGATAAATAGTAAGAGGTTTATTGTAGAAACCAGCACAACAAGCAAGGAAGTAATAGCTATGCACAAGTTTATTTCTTTCATATTCTTTGACACAGATCATCATTCTGTCTACAGTTTCAAGGTATCTTTAAAGACTTTTATATTCCGTACTAAAAGGAATATGGAATGGACAAACATAGTGGATAAATAGTAACAGGTTTATTGTAGAAACCAGCACAACAAGCAAGGAAGTAATAGTTATGCACAAGTTTATTTCTTTCATATTCTTTGACAGAGATCATCATTCTGTCTACAGTTTCAAGGTATCTTTAAAGACTTTTATATTCCGTACTAATAGGAATATGGAATGGACAAACATAGTGGATAAATAGTAAGAGGTTTATTGTAGAAACCAGTACAACAAGCAAGGAAGTAATAGTTATGCACAAGTTTATTTCTTTCATATTCTTTGACACAGATCATCATTCTGTCTACAGTTTCAAGGTATCTTTAAAGACTTTTATATTCCGTACTAATAGGAATATGAAATGGACAAACATAGTGGATAAATAGTAAGAGGTTTATTGTAGAAACCAGCACAACAAGCAAGGAAGTAATAGTTATGCACAAGTTTATTTCTTTCATATTCTTTGACACAGATCATCATTCTGTCTACAGTTTCAAGGTATCTTTAAAGACTTTTATATTCCGTACTAATAGGAATATGAAATGGACAAACATAGTGGATAAATAGTAAGAGGTTTATTGTAGAAACCAGCACAACAAGCAAGGAAGTAATAGTTATGCACAAGTTTATTTCTTTCATATTCTTTGACACAGATCATCATTCTGTCTACAGTTTCAAGGTATCTTTAAAGACTTTTATATTCCGTACTAAAAGGAATATGGAATGGACAAACATAGTGGATAAATAGTAACAGGTTTATTGTAGAAACCAGTACAACAAGCAAGGAAGTAATAGTTATGCACAAGTTTATTTCTTTCATATTCTTTGACAGAGATCATCATTCTGTCTACAGTTTCAAGGTATCTTTAAAGACTTTTATATTCCGTACTAATAGGAATATGGAATGGACAAACTTAGTGGATAAATAGTAAGAGGTTTATTGTAGAAACCAGTACAACAAGCAAGGAAGGAATAGTTATGCACAAGTTTATTTCTTTCATATTCTTTGACAGAGATCATCATTCTGTCTACAGTTTCAAGGTATCTTTAAAGACTTTTATATTCCGTACTAATAGGAATATGGAATGGACAAACTTAGTGGATAAATAGTAAGAGGTTTATTGTAGAAACCAGTACAACAAGCAAGGAAGGAATAGTTATGCACAAGTTTATTTCTTTCATATTCTTTGACAGAGATCATCATTCTGTCTACAGTTTCAAGGTATCTTTAAAGACTTTTATATTCCGTACTAATAGGAATATGGAATGGACAAACTTAGTGGATAAATAGTAAGAGGTTTATTGTAGAAACCAGTACAACAAGCAAGGAAGGAATAGTTATGCACAAGTTTATTTCTTTCATATTCTTTGACAGAGATCATCATTCTGTCTACAGTTTCAAGGTATCTTTAAAGACTTTTATATTCCGTACTAATAGGAATATGGAATGGACAAACTTAGTGGATAAATAGTAAGAGGTTTATTGTAGAAACCAGTACAACAAGCAAGGAAGGAATAGTTATGCACAAGTTTATTTCTTTCATATTCTTTGACACAGATCATCATTCTGTCTACAGTTTCAAGGTATCTTTAAAGACTTTTATATTCCGTACTAATAGGAATATGGAATGGACAAACTTAGTGGATAAATAGTAAGAGGTTTATTGTAGAAACCAGTACAACAAGCAAGGAAGGAATAGTTATGCACAAGTTTATTTCTTTCATATTCTTTGACAGAGATCATCATTCTGTCTACAGTTTCAAGGTATCTTTAAAGACTTTTATATTCCGTACTAATAGGAATATGGAATGGACAAACTTAGTGGATAAATAGTAAGAGGTTTATTGTAGAAACCAGTACAACAAGCAAGGAAGTAATAGTTATGCACAAGTTTATTTCTTTCATATTCTTTGACACAGATCATCATTCTGTCTACAGTTTCAAGGTATCTTTAAAGACTTTTATATTCCGTACTAATAGGAATATGAAATGGACAAACATAGTGGATAAATAGTAAGAGGTTTATTGTAGAAACCAGCACAACAAGCAAGGAAGTAATAGTTATGCACAAGTTTATTTCTTTCATATTCTTTGACACAGATCATCATTCTGTCTACAGTTTCAAGGTATCTTTAAAGACTTTTATATTCCGTACTAATAGGAATATGAAATGGACAAACATAGTGGATAAATAGTAAGAGGTTTATTGTAGAAACCAGCACAACAAGCAAGGAAGTAATAGTTATGCACAAGTTTATTTCTTTCATATTCTTTGACACAGATCATCATTCTGTCTACAGTTTCAAGGTATCTTTAAAGACTTTTATATTCCGTACTAATAGGAATATGAAATGGACAAACATAGTGGATAAATAGTAAGAGGTTTATTGTAGAAACCAGCACAACAAGCAAGGAAGTAATAGTTATGCACAAGTTTATTTCTTTCATATTCTTTGACACAGATCATCATTCTGTCTACAGTTTCAAGGTATCTTTAAAGACTTTTATATTCCGTACTAATAGGAATATGAAATGGACAAACATAGTGGATAAATAGTAAGAGGTTTATTGTAGAAACCAGCACAACAAGCAAGGAAGTAATAGTTATGCACAAGTTTATTTCTTTCATATTCTTTGACACAGATCATCATTCTGTCTACAGTTTCAAGGTATCTTTAAAGACTTTTTTATTCCGTACTAATAGGAATATGAAATGGACAAACATAGTGGATAAATAGTAAGAGGTTTATTGTAGAAACCAGCACAACAAGCAAGGAAGTAATAGTTATGCACAAGTTTATTTCTTTCATATTCTTTGACACAGATCATCATTCTGTCTACAGTTTCAAGGTATCTTTAAAGACTTTTATATTCCGTACTAATAGGAATATGAAATGGACAAACATAGTGGATAAATAGTAAGAGGTTTATTGTAGAAACCAGCACAACAAGCAAGGAAGTAATAGTTATGCACAAGTTTATTTGTTTCATATTCTTTGACACAGATCATCATTCTGTCTACAGTTTCAAGGTATCTTTAAAGACTTTTTTATTCCGTACTAATAGGAATATGAAATGGACAAACATAGTGGATAAATAGTAAGAGGTTTATTGTAGAAACCAGCACAACAAGCAAGGAAGTAATAGTTATGCACAAGTTTATTTCTTTCATATTCTTTGACACAGATCATCATTCTGTCTACAGTTTCAAGGTATCTTTAAAGACTTTTATATTCCGTACTAATAGGAATATGAAATGGACAAACATAGTGGATAAATAGTAAGAGGTTTATTGTAGAAACCAGCACAACAAGCAAGGAAGTAATAGTTATGCACAAGTTTATTTCTTTCATATTCTTTGACACAGATCATCATTCTGTCTACAGTTTCAAGGTATCTTTAAAGACTTTTATATTCCGTACTAATAGGAATATGAAATGGACAAACATAGTGGATAAATAGTAAGAGGTTTATTGTAGAAACCAGCACAACAAGCAAGGAAGTAATAGTTATGCACAAGTTTATTTCTTTCATATTCTTTGACACAGATCATCATTCTGTCTACAGTTTCAAGGTATCTTTAAAGACTTTTATATTCCGTACTAATAGGAATATGAAATGGACAAACATAGTGGATAAATAGTAAGAGGTTTATTGTAGAAACCAGCACAACAAGCAAGGAAGTAATAGTTATGCACAAGTTTATTTCTTTCATATTCTTTGACACAGATCATCATTCTGTCTACAGTTTCAAGGTATCTTTAAAGACTTTTATATTCCGTACTAATAGGAATATGAAATGGACAAACATAGTGGATAAATAGTAAGAGGTTTATTGTAGAAACCAGCACAACAAGCAAGGAAGTAATAGTTATGCACAAGTTTATTTCTTTCATATTCTTTGACACAGATCATCATTCTGTCTACAGTTTCAAGGTATCTTTAAAGACTTTTATATTCCGTACTAATAGGAATATGAAATGGACAAACATAGTGGATAAATAGTAAGAGGTTTATTGTAGAAACCAGCACAACAAGCAAGGAAGTAATAGTTATGCACAAGTTTATTTCTTTCATATTCTTTGACACAGATCATCATTCTGTCTACAGTTTCAAGGTATCTTTAAAGACTTTTTTATTCCGTACTAATAGGAATATGAAACGGACAAACATAGTGGATAAATAGTAAGTGGTTTATTGTAGAAACCAGCACAACAAGCAAGGAAGTAATAGTTATGCACAAGTTTATTTCTTTCATATTCTTTGACACAGATCATCATTCTGTCTACAGTTTCAAGGTATCTTTAAAGACTTTTATATTCCGTACTAATAGGAATATGGAATGGACAAGCATAGTGGATAAATAGTAACAGTTTTATTGTAGAAAGCAGCACAACAAGCAAGGAAGTAATAGTTATGCACAAGTTTATTTCTTTCATATTCTTTGACACAGATCATCATTCTGTCTACAGTTTCAAGGTATCTTTAAAGACTTTTTTATTCCGTACTAATAGGAATATGGAATGGACAAACATAGTGGATAAATAGTAAGAGGTTTATTGTAGAAACCAGCACAACAAGCAAGGAAGTAATAGTTATGCACAAGTTTATTTCTTTCATATTCTTTGACACAGATCATCATTCTGTCTACAGTTTCAAGGTATCTTTAAAGACTTTTTTATTCCGTACTAATAGGAATATGGAATGGACAAACATAGTGGATAAATAGTAAGAGGTTTATTGTAGAAACCAGCACAACAAGCAAGGAAGTAATAGTTATGCACAAGTTTATTTCTTTCATATTCTTTGACACAGATCATCATTCTGTCTACAGTTTCAAGGTATCTTTAAAGACTTTTATATTCCGTACTAATAGGAATATGGAATGGACAAACATAGTGGATAAATAGTAACAGTTTTATTGTAGAAACCAGTACAACAAGCAAGGAAGGAATAGTTATGCACAAGTTTATTTCTTTCATATTCTTTGACACAGATCATCATTCTGTCTACAGTTTCAAGGTATCTTTAAAGACTTTTTTATTCCGTACTAATAGGAATATGGAATGGACAAACATAGTGGATAAATAGTAAGAGGTTTATTGTAGAAACCAGCACAACAAGCAAGGAAGTAATAGTTATGCACAAGTTTATTTCTTTCATATTCTTTGACACAGATCATCATTCTGTCTACAGTTTCAAGGTATCTTTAAAGACTTTTTTATTCCGTACTAATAGGAATATGGAATGGACAAACATAGTGGATAAATAGTAAGAGGTTTATTGTAGAAACCAGCACAACAAGCAAGGAAGTAATAGTTATGCACAAGTTTATTTCTTTCATATTCTTTGACACAGATCATCATTCTGTCTACAGTTTCAAGGTATCTTTAAAGACTTTTATATTCCGTACTAATAGGAATATGGAATGGACAAACATAGTGGATAAATAGTAACAGTTTTATTGTAGAAACCAGTACAACAAGCAAGGAAGGAATAGTTATGCACAAGTTTATTTCTTTCATATTCTTTGACACAGATCATCATTCTGTCTACAGTTTCAAGGTATCTTTAAAGACTTTTTTATTCCGTACTAATAGGAATATGGAATGGACAAACATAGTGGATAAATAGTAAGAGGTTTATTGTAGAAACCAGCACAACAAGCAAGGAAGTAATAGTTATGCACAAGTTTATTTCTTTCATATTCTTTGACACAGATCATCATTCTGTCTACAGTTTCAAGGTATCTTTAAAGACTTTTATATTCCGTACTAATAGGAATATGGAATGGACAAACATAGTGGATAAATAGTAACAGTTTTATTGTAGAAACCAGCACAACAAGCAAGGAAGTAATAGTTATGCACAAGTTTATTTCTTTCATATTCTTTGACACAGATCATCATTCTGTCTACAGTTTCAAGGTATCTTTAAAGACTTTTATATTCCGTACTAATAGGAATATGGAATGGACAAACATAGTGGATAAATAGTAACAGGTTTATTGTAGAAACCAGCACAACAAGCAAGGAAGTAATAGTTATGCACAAGTTTATTTCTTTCATATTCTTTGACACAGATCATCATTCTGTCTACAGTTTCAAGGTATCTTTAAAGACTTTTATATTCCGTACTAATAGGAATATGGAATGGACAAACATAGTGGATAAATAGTAATAGTTTTATTGTAGAAACCAGTACAACAAGCAAGGAAGTAATAGTTATGCACAAGTTTATATCTTTCATATTCTTTGACACAGATCATCATTCTGTCTACAGTTTCAAGGTATCTTTAAAGACTTTTATATTCCGTACTAATAGGAATATGGAATGGACAAACATAGTGGATAAATAGTAAGAGGTTTATTGTAGAAACCAGTACAACAAGCAAGGAAGTAATAGTTATGTACAAGTTTATTTCTTTCATATTCTTTGACACAGATCATCATTCTCTCTACAGTTTCAAGGTATCTTTAAAGACTTTTATATTCCGTACTAATAGGAATATGGAATGGACAAACATAGTGGATAAATAGTAACAGGTTTATTGTAGAAACCAGTACAACAAGCAAGGAAGTAATAGTTATGCACAAGTTTATTTCTTTCATATTCTTTGACACAGATCATCATTCTGTCTACAGTTTCAAGGTATCTTTAAAGACTTTTATATTCCGTACTAATAGGAATATGGAATGGACAAACATAGTGGATAAATAGTAACAGGTTTATTCTAGAAACCAGTACAACAAGCAAGGAAGTAATAGTTATGCACACAGTCATTGCAAGTCCGTATAGTTGTGTGCATGCTGCTATAGGAAGGCCGCTAGTTCTCGTAGATCCCAGCTTGATTCTCCTGTCTTCTGTCGTAACGGGTACTTATAGGTGGTTACTACCTATAGTGCCACCACTCATGGGGGTGGCAGGTTATTCCATTACATCACTTGGAAACTTTGAAGTAATAAAATTATGATATATGTTATTCTGCTTTCACAACTGAATTCATGGTAGATGATGCTCAGCTTTTGTGCATATACATGTTTGCGTGGACATAATTGCTAGAGGTGGTGATATATGTGTGTTTATGTTGCAGTTTTGTTTAAGTTATATTTTGGAATACAGTTTGATTTCTTTAAGAAATTGTAGGATATTATATGGATTAATGTCATGAATTATTTCTTTCATGTTGGTTGGTTGGTTGATTTTAGTTAGTGGTATATCAACCTCTATGCGTTATTTAATGCTGAAATCTAAATATTTTGAATACAATTTTCTAGCTTTAACTATATATATTTTGAATGCAGTTGATGCCTTCCACTACAGTAAATGTAATTTTGGTTATTTAGCTACAAATATTGTTGATAATTCTACTATAAAATGTATTGCTTGTAATTTTACTATAAAACATATTTTTATACTTTCACAGTGTTCTTTGTTTGGTGGAGGGGGTCACTATTTGCCCATAGCTGGGACCCTAATAGGTGTTATCACCACGTGTCAGGGTCGACTTGGGATCAACATCAATTAAGCGGTTGTTTCACACACCTCAAAACCTCCAATCATCCAATCAAAGGCCTTGCTGCTGGATGTAGTTTATCATCATAACCAGGACTAGTTTTTGTTATGACAATAGTGGACTGTTCAAAGATGTTCCAAAAAACTCCAGAGGTGAAAAGTCCAATTTTGTGAATGCTCAGAGTACAATAATAATAACTATAAAAATATATTTGAAGATTCACATGCAAAAAGATTTTAATAATAATAATAATAAGGATTTAACAAAACATGTCATCATTTTTTGACAGCAAGAGTAAAATAGTATCAATATAAGATTCTAGTGGACATAAAATGTCGTATCAGTTTTTTTTATTGTTATTAAGTAACAAAATAATATTTCAGAATTACTCCATATTAATATGATAATTGGAAAATATATATTCATATAAGAGCAATGCCTAGCAATAATAATTTGAAGTATCTGTCTATATTTCTGAGATGAGGTATTATGTACACTATTTACATTATTCAGACTATTGTCCTCATCTTTGTTGCCATATTTATTACAATGCTTTGGACGTTATTAGGACACATTGCACAGTGGATAAAGGTGTTAGTTAGATCTAGTGACAAGACCCAAAGAGTGTGAGTTCAATACCCAGTTAAGGCAGTGGAGAAGTTGGAGAGGGGAATTAACAGGAGATAATTGATAAGTGACATCCATTAAACATGGCACATGGAACTAGAACAGTCTCCCCCAGTGAGTGAAATAAAGGGTTCAGTTCAACATTCCAACCACCTGAAGAAGCATACAACGTCCGAAATGTTCTAATAAATATGGCGACAAAGATGAGGACAATAGTCCGAATAAAGTAAATAGTGTAAATAATTTGAAGATATATTTAAAGATTTATGCGTGAAAAGCTTCTAATAATTGTTTGTGAAGAAAACTTTAAAAATCTCTACAAATTAAGATTTAGTAAAACACAAATTAGACAGATTCAAATTAGAACAAATACATTATTAGAACATATTAAATTAGTCATTCAGTTTCAAACAAAATAAACAAAACATCTTTTTATTGAAAATTATTAATAAAATACAATGGATATCAACTCAGTGGATATCAACTTAGCATTCAATGAACTTATGATTTACAGAGAAAGATAAAATTACACAGTATTTAAAACATATCAAATGATTCATCTGCAAAGTTTCACCTTTTAAGCCAGTAGAGCTATTAAGTTATTAGAAATTTTATACACTTTAGGTTACACACTTTAGAATTGAGCTGAGTATTTTTCTGTTAAATATTTTTGCACATTTTGTGTTTATTATAACATCTGCACGAGGCAAAAAAAAACAATGCATCAAGTAGTCAGTCAGTTCAAGTAGCAGTCAGTCAGATTCCATGTGATAGCATGCGTAGCAACCAGATGTAACAGTTCAAGTTGGAGTCATTAAGAAATCTTCCTGTGTTTGGTATTTTTCCAAAAACCATCTTCATAAGAAGAACCTCAACTAAGAAAAAACAAAAAAAACAAACTATATTTGTGAAACACTTCAACAATTTCTGGAATATAAAAATTTTGGATTTCCTCTATCCGCTCTCTTTTTTTGTTCTGTGTGGACAAGGTGAATATTTTTACAAGGCCAAGTTTTCACACCCTCAACTTCCCACAGACTTAACAAAATCACAATTACATACACTATAAGCCAAAAGTCTTGAGGCATCCTCTGAATTTTGAAGAATCATCTAAAATTTAAAGTTTGTACGACTTACTCAAAACTAATTTACTAGATCACTTCAAGTTGGAAGGACATTAATAATAATAATAATAATAATAATAATGTAATTAAACCATTACTGTATAAAGTTACCTTAAAATTTTAGTTCTTTTTGCCTAATCTATCTTGCTGGCTAATAATAATCTTAGGGCTGGAAGATTTAAAAAAAAAGTAAATGTCATGTATTAATGTGTTAAATAGTTTCAGCATCCTAGTTTCAGTCAGTTATATGCC
Source organism: Acanthosepion lycidas (assembly GCA_963932145.1). Lineage (NCBI taxonomy): Eukaryota > Metazoa > Mollusca > Cephalopoda > Sepiida > Sepiidae > Acanthosepion > Acanthosepion lycidas. Next base: position 8,286,880 of record OZ010583.1, read on the forward strand.
ATGTGTGATACATGCTTAGTCAATACTTGACTGATAGATTATTTTCAGCAGTAGGTTGACATTTCTTTCTGCAGTAGAGCAGTTGCCATCCAAGGCTATAGAACCCAGTCTGTCCTGCTTTTTACCCATAGCTGGGTGGGGGAGAAGAAGAGGATTCATACTTTTCACGATGGTATCAGCACATAAGTGGATGTAATGGATCTGACTGGAATTCCGACTCGGCTCTCCGATTCCTCACTCCTCACTGCTATCCATTACTCCACTGTGGAGGTACAGTATGAATCCTCTTCTCCCCCCAGCCATGAGTAAATAGCAGGACAGACTGAATTCTATAGCTTTGGATGGCAACTGGTCTACTGCAGAAAACAATGGCAACCTACTGCAGGAAAAAATCTGCATCATCAGTCATGTATGGAAAGATACATGATCACTTAAGCGTGTATCACGCATGGCACATAACTGACTGAAGCTCACTTAGTTGTAGTTAATTAAACCAAAGAAGGTATGGAACTTACTAATTGTTAAATTAAGAAAGCAAACTTTTGGCCTATAGTCTAGATGCCATCATTTTTTATGGTATGTGTAAACTTTTTTTTTTTAAGCTTTTCACCCCAAGCAAGACAGGAATGCCACTAGCACGCAAGGGGTTATGGAGAGTGGGAGAAAGAGTAAAGAGGCATGAAAGAAGTAAGGATGAAGAGATGACGGGGAATAGATGAAAGCATCTGGAGATGTTGATTGACATTGCATTTGAATAGATGAAAATTATAGCTATCAGAGAAGCAGTCACAGAGAGGTGCTCTTGGGGAGTTGAGCATCAGACATTCTAATGGGAGGCAGGGAGGGTTCTCTGTGGTGGGAAATAGAAAGCAGTTTTGTTTTTGAGGCATTAAAGTTAACCAGCCATTTCCTACCGCAGTCAACAACTGATTAGAGATCCTTTTTGAGACCAACAGCCAGGTTAATTTTGTCAATAATACTAGATTTGCTATTTAGGCAGTATAATTGTATAGTTACAAAAATAAAAATATGTTATGTCATATTCCTGAGCAAAAGTTATTGTTGCAGCTGATGTTGAATATATTGCTAGTCTGACCTGAATGGATTTTAAGAATAAAAGTTATCATAAAACTCTTTTTACACATACTAACAGTCAAATTACTACAAGGTTACTTTGTCAAACTTTCATGCTTTGCAGCTTTTTCCAGTTCAGTCGCAGAAGAAAGATGAGAATAGTATTTTGAATAGAATTTGTTATTGTCTTTAATCATGCTAGTTCCCAAGAGAATTCTATTCAATTCAAAACAAATATACCAAAAATAGTGAAATCAATATTAACAAGGAATCAAAAGAAATAAAAACCCAAAATGTTTCTCATTAAATTTTCACTTAAAAGGTTGTAGTCTCCTGTCACTAATAAAGAGTAACAATTGTTTTTAAAAAATGCCATCTGTGAGGCACCAATGTAGTAAATTAGATTCTGATATCATTTGAGAAAAAAGAAGTAGCACATCAGTTCTGTCATATACTTGGTTATCTAAGTCTGGCACAGGGCCACAATATTGAGATATCCAACAATCATCAATCTCAAACAGCATATGTCATTTATAGATCCATATGAAATAATATTTTCCTCTTGAAAGATTATTTTTAGAATATTATATAATGTACAAGGTCTGTCAAAAGAATTAGCCCATTTAGGGCAACAGTATCTGTTTCCTCTTTAAAGTACACCTCTTGAGATCTTACACAGTTATCCTAGTATTTCTTCGACTCTTCAAAAATCCATGTTTGTGGTTGTAAAGAAGCTGGCATAATTTAGCAATGCAATCTTTTGCTAAAAAAGATTCTGCAAGAAACATGAGGAAACGTATTGGCCTGTTATTATGAATATGATGGTCATGCAGTATACAATCTCACTCTGTGGCATTTCACTGCCAATTAAGTAACACCACAGGAAAGCATCTGTTAGTAAATATGCAATAAGCTTCTTCCTGATTGGTTGCCAAGTTGCATCAAGATTGCACAACTGGTTCTTTTATTTAACACCCTTATTGAAACAAATATGTGTTACATCTATCACTGCCAGATATTAGAATAAATAGAAATGTTGAGGTTAATTCTTTGTTTGCTGATAGAATGAGGCATTGTATAACCTCTAATAAGTTTGATTTCTGTGACACTTGGCAGCTCTTGGATAGTGTGTTAAATAACAGTAAATCTTCTATCCCTTCTCTCTTCACTCAATTTGAGTTGTTATCATCTTCTGCTGATAAAGCAGAATGTTTTGCTTGTAAATTCTTTTCAAATTCTACTCTAGATTCATCTGAATTATCTTTGCTTGACTTTCCACTTACAACTGAATCTCTATTGAGTGATAAGCATATAAATCCATCCATGGTTTCTACTATCATTTTGAAACTGGATCCTCACAAAGCATGAGTACTTGATGGCACCCCTGCAATAGTCCTTAAGAAATGTGCTTCTAAACTGACTCCTGTTTTCTCTGAACTTTACAATAAATGCCTTTCTGCTTCTTGCTTTCTTACTTGTTGGAAATTTTCTTCTATAGTTCCAGTCTTTAAGAACTCGAGTGAACCATTTGATCCTTCTATTGACCTATTAGCCTTCTACCTCTTTTGGGCATTGTACTAGAGGCTCTAATTAACTCAGAAATTGGTTAAGCATCTCACATCACAGGCTCCCCTTTCAGATAAGCAATATGTCTTTTGCTTCTCTAGGTCAACTGCTGATGTATTAATGATTATTGCTAAAAGAGTTTATCAGGCTTTTGATAAGAATGGTAAAGCATGGGCTATTGCTTTGGATATCTTGAAGGCATTTGACAGGGTTTGATATGTTGGTCTTCTTCACAAGGTGAAAGGTTATGGCATTTTGGGGTGAATTTTTGAACTGATTCAGTCTTTTTTATCAAATCATGAAATAAAAATTGTCTTGACCAGCCACTTTTCTAGATCTTTTTGCATAAATTCAGGTGTCCCCCCAGGGCTCTATCCTTGGACCTACATTGTTTCTAATTTTTATAAATGACCTTCCTGCTGTCATCAGTTCTCAACTTGGTATCTATGCTGATGACACAACTATTTACTTCTGTCATAATAGTAGGTCTGATCAGTTTGATAAGATCAAATTGGCAGCTGATCTCAAAAATGACTTACAATCTGTTGTTAAATGGAGCAAGGAGTAGCTTGTTAATTTTAATACCTCCAAAATGAAACTGCTCCATTTTAACTTCCATCAACATGGCTGATGCTAACCCCCAGGAGAGTGAGTCATTGCACCTTCTCAGTCTAACATTTTAAGCCGACATAAAGTGGAAAGTGTATATTGAATCAAGTTTGCAGCTAAGAAAGTTGGTTCACAATGTTGTGCTAGACAATTTTTCTCACTAGAATCTATCTTACATATTTATAAGTCTACCATTCATCCTTGCTTTGAATATTGCCACCACATCTGGTGCTTCTGCTGTATATTTAGAGATTCTTGATAAAATCCAAAGAAGAATCTGCAATGTGATCTTAACCTGGCATCTTGGCTTCAGTCATTTATCCACTGCTGTAATGTAGTTTCCCTGTGTCTTTTCTATAAATACTTTCATGATAATTGTTCTGATGAACTTTTATCTATAATACCTAGACTTTATGAATTTAAGTGCAGTACTTAATTGGTAACAGGGTCTTATCGATTTATAGTTAAACTGTCTAGATGTTAATGTAAGTTCTATGCTAACAGTTTCTTCTATCACACTTCTGATTTGTGGAACTCTCTTTCAACTTCTTGCTTCCCAGTCAACTATGATCTTCAAAAATTTAAATGCAATATCAATTGTTATGTTCTGTTTTCTTAATTTCTGTTCTTTTATTGTCTTCTTTCCTTTATAGTATTTTTTTTTATATTCTCTAACATTCAGTAACCACTTGCATCCTAGTGGCTTTATTGCTTGTTCAATCATCTCATCTCTCAGTGCCATACACACACATATATATATATGTGTGCTCTGTCCAATCAAAGATAGTCAACTATCCTTTTTGTTACCTACCCCACATCCATACATACACTCACAGAATTTGTATGACATCCTTTCTTCCTGTTCAATAAGAAATGTCCACTCCACTTCACAACAATTTTATATATTTTGTCAAAAATAATTATTGCAACTGTTATTGAAAAATATGTTCAGAACATATCAAGCAATTTTGAATATCTCAAAAACCAGTTGTGTGGCCTTGATGTAACTTGGTAACAAATCAGAGTAAAAGGATTTCTTTCAGTGATGAAGTGGGAAAAGCAAGGATATTACTTCTCCTGATTATTGAATAAGGCCCACATACGAAAGCATACAGGACTCAAAACTCTGATGTGAAATTTGAAAGGAAGAAACATTTATTACATTGACATAAAAAAAAACAATGAACAAAATACAATTTTATAAAAAAGCTTTCACAAAAATTTATTTTTGTGTGCCTTATAAAAGGCAAGAGAATCAGTTCAAAATATAAAATTATTGGCTCACAAAAAAGATATATGTTATTCAATAAACTTTCAATAATCAAAATAACCTTGAGAAAGTACAATATAAATTTCTTTTTAAAAAGGTTCAAAATATACAAACTTTTAGCAATTGAAAGATCTTTAGAGAAGGTACAATACAATTCCTTTTAAAAAAAAATGTTAAAAATACACTTTAAGAAAGGTTCAAAACATTCTTTCAAAAAAATGCACTTACCTAATTGAAAGATGAAGCTCAGAAAGCTTTGGCGGAATTCCCCAGCCTCACTAGGACTTTAACAAATTTGTTCTTTTTATAGAACTTAGTTCAATTCACTTCATTTGTTTCACTTTAGTTCTGCTTCTTTTTTTATTTGCTTCTTCTGTAAGAAACAGTACGGATCATACTATAAAATTTTTATTTTATTATTTGTAAAACAATGTTAAAGATCTATGTAAAACCGTATAGGTTGTTTTTTTTTATATACAAGTTTTGAGAAAAGTATATTCTTGAAGGGGGCCAGATGGTTTGTGTGTTAAATTTTTAAATTTTTTATGACATTTTAGGCTCAAGTGACAAACCACCAAAATTGTTTGAAGTGTTTTGGATTTTACTTATTAAATAAATATATATTAAATACATATTAAATAAATACATATTAAAAACAGGTTAAGATGTAAATATTAAAATGTACCTATTAAGTATATATTAAATAAGTATATATTAAATAAATGTATATTAAGTGAATACATATAAATTAAGTACATGTTAAGTACTTTTGTGATGTTAACGAACACTCATCGCCACTTTTGTGATGCCAACAAATACTCACTGTAGTAAAGACTTTGTAATCACAAATACAACTATAGTACCACTGTTGAACAATCCTGGTGTAAGATGTCTTTGCATAACATTCACACTAATAGCACTTACTCAATAATACTCGCTTGACAAATAACCCATATAGTGATCTGAATAGAAAAATAGTATAGTGAATAGCGATCCAAATAGTAATAGAGGATAGAATAGTAATAGTGATCCGTATAGTATAGAGGATAGACTAGAAAATAGCACTCATTTAGACATCATGCAACTTCCTATATATGCGTTTTCTCTATGGTCACATGGTCTACTTAATTCAATATGGGATTGCCTGTGTTTGCTCACTGGTGATCTATGTTCAAACTCAAGTGTTGGCAGTGACACTTTATTCCTATATAACAAATACGTAAGTACAGATTAAGTATACATGCATCAAATGAGTGTTATATCAGTTGTTTTATGTATTAGTTTGTGTTTCTGTTTTTTTTTTCTTGTGAAATATATTTAACATGGTGATTTCCAAATTGAATAAAATTTTATTAATGCTTGGTTGTTTTCTGTTGTTCAGTCTTCTTCTTATATTTGCACTTGTTTATTACAGTTTATGCAGTTATTTTTGCATGATTAATAAATATTTGTTATTTCTTGTATTTTGTTGCTATGTTGGTTAGGAGCATTCAATTTAATTGAGCTATTATTGGATGTCACAAGTTAATCAATATGATAATGTAGTGATAGTACAATCAATATTTGAATTATTATTATTACAGAAATATTCTCCAAGTAGATAAATGAATTTCTAGAAAACATCATTGAAGTTTTGATATTTTTATTGTTGATGTTGATCATGACAGAGCCTTTTTTGTGATGAGTTTAATTTATTTGTTTCCATTGATAGGAGATATATAGCAGTGTATTGGGTTTCTTATAATTTTTTCTTCTTGTTCATGGTTATTGTATAGTTGGTTGATGTAGAATAGTTTAATGGTGTTTTTTATATTGTTAATATTGGTTAAAATTGTGCAAAATGAGGTTTAAAATGAATTTGAAATCAGATAATCAACTGAAACTGATAGATTGATAAATACTTTGCATGTCCCATAAATAACTTTTTAAAAAATTATTTCCCCCCAAGCAAGGCAATAAAGCCACTAAGACACAAGAGGTTATTGAGTGTTAGAAAAATGATTAATATTGCATTTAAATTTTTGAAGATCAAACTTGATTAAAAACCAAAATACCAGAAGAGAGTTCCACAAGCAAGAAGTATTAAATGAAGAAACTTTTGGCATAGAACTTACAGTTCCATCTAGCTATTTCAACTGCAAAATGATGAGACTTTGTCAACAATCTAGTACTATGCTTAAATTCATAAAGTCTAGGTGCCATAAAGGAAAGTTCGTCAAAACAATTACCATGAAAGTATTTCATAATTTACATGCAAGCCTGTAGAGCTTATATTTTCTCATAGATCTCAACTCATGAAGGCTTTCATCAGAACTGTGAGAATATAGACAGACAGGGCACTTTGGAGCAATGAGAAGTCAACCATCTTAAAGAGTTGTTTTACTAAACAAAAACTGATATTCACTTCTGAATGGTACCTACTTACAAAAAGTCATGAAGACAGCCACAATTTTTTGCCTACTTATCTCCACTGTTAAACACTGTAGGCAATAATAATTACAGTTTCAACAAAAATGACAAAACATACCTTTATCTCCCACAAGATATTTCTGGAAAACAATGGCATAAACAGTTCAACAAATCCTTGTTGCTAATAAACCATGCATAGAGAATGATTTGAGCAGACTTTAATTTCAAAAACAGCAGTGTCTCTTTTAAATTTTGAAAACTGTTCTCTTTGTACCTCTTTTCTTTTTTCCCTTAACAATTAATTTGTGAGAAGTAAATTAATTTTTCAAATTTATTCATTAAGCATGTGATTTTCCTTTTTTGATATTATCTGTATATTTTGCAAAAGTTTTCATATTTATCCATTTGAAATCCCTGTATTTATCTCTGTTCATTAATATGTACCATTCTGCTACTAATATTTTTTGATGATGGTTAACATTGTATATGATTCTGGTCTAAGGTTGACTGTAGAGGATTGTGAAATCAGTGCAATTTCAATGCATTTTCTTCTTAGTAAACTATTTTCTTTTTTAATCAGACTGGTATTTTTTAAGTTGAAATTGTAGTCAGATGTATTAAGGTGAATTTTATGATGAATTACTAGTGCATTTGTAGTGTTGTTCTGCTATAGATCCCTGTGATGCTTATATAGATTACTTTGCTTTTTATGACAGACTAATATTTTAAGTCTTTTATTAATCTTTCAAAACAGATTTTTTTTTAAATTGGTATCACCCCAAGCAAGGCAGTAAAGCCTAAGACACAAATGGTTACAGGATGTGGAAGAATTAGGAACAGAAACATTAATAATAAATGGAAAGAGAAAAGAGTAATCAAGAGGACAGTAGATAGTGATTGACATTGCATTTAAATTTTTGCAGATTAAAAGTGGCTAGAAAGCATGGAGTTGGAAGGAGTTCCACAAGATGGCTCTATTTATTTCAATGTTTGAATGTACATATATATATATATATATATATATATATATATATATATATATATATATTCATACATGTTTCATTAGATAATATAGACAAGTGTTTTCTGTTTATTTTATGTAAATTCTTTTCATAACGTCTGATAAGCTTAATAATATTATCATTAAACAAAGAAAGAAAATCAGAATATTGATCAATATTTTTTAATCCAATCTAAGCTTTCAGCTTAGATAAGCCATTATCAAAGATGTCAATTACTGTACAACATATTAAGCAATATACAAACATGTCAGTGATGATAGTCTGTCATTGTTTACATGGATGATTTCCTACCAATGATAAACACGTGCATATAAGACGCTAGAAGCAAAAATCGCACCACAGCTCATGACATCACACATGACCACGTGAGAGTGGATTTGAGAAGTATTAAGTATGGGAAGCCGTTGGTATAAACCATTGGCTTCTGTTACCAATTATAGACATTTAAGGATATTTGTAGAGATTCCATAGTTGATTTTGTTTAGGTTGGGTTTCAACTGTTTGATGTATATTGCTTCAAGGAGTTTTAGTTTTTGTCTATTGTTTTCATGTTGAAGTATAATTGTGTTTTTGATGAGGATTTTATGGAATTGTGTGTGCAGGCAGGCATGTTGTTTTAGATGCCTAAAAATGTTAGAGTTTTCATTTAAATGTAGTGTCAAGCGTCGTGAAAGCGAGTTTGTGGTGTGATCAACATAAATATTATTTAATTCATTGAAGATACAATCTCCCAAAGGGAACTTGAATTTATAAACTATGTTGTTTTTTTGCAAATCGCTAACCGGGGGAGAAGAATCATTGTGAAGAATTAAGTTGGATGTACTAGATTTAGTGTAGTATATGATTAATTTAATTTTTTTGCTAGGATCTGTTGTTGATATATTAGTATTTACTAAATTATATATATATATATATATATATATATATATATATATATATTATATATGTGTGTGTATGTGTGTGTGTGTGTGTGCAAATGTATATGTACATTGTAGAAATAAAATTTAAAGAATAAAGATAATAATGTGCAAAATTGTTTAGATTTCAGTTTCAGTTTCATTATCCTTATGTGTGTTATCAAAATCCTCCAGTATTTTCTTCATTTTCACTTTGGCAGCATGTTGCTTTGCAAATTTATAATTTTTCTGAAATTAAGGAGAAAACTGACTGAACTAAAAAAAAAAAAATGGAGGATTTCTGCTGGTCTACAACAAAATCAATAAAATAGGATTTAGAAATTTTATTTATATTTACAACTGTTCTTTTAGTCTGAAGCAAAAGGTCATTGTAAGAGTCAAAATGGTTGAATTTTGATTGTGGGATGCTGACTAAATATGTGAAAAAAAATAATTCTTTGATCTGATTTGCAGTTCAGTTCAGACTGTGTAGGAAGATAGAAAATTCAGTCTTTTCAGTAGATTAAAAAAACAAAAATTAAAATGGTGAACAAATGAAATGTGCCAAGTTTGGGGTCATTGTTTAAAGTTGAGAAGGTGTTGTGTATTGATGGACAAGAAATACAAGTATTGAATTAGTTGAGAAAAAAAAAACAAACAAAAAGAGTAGAATAAAATGAGATAGAAATGTTTATTCTATTTAGTACTTTTATTTGTCAAGAATGTTCAGGGGTTGTTCCTGAAAGAAAGTATAAAACCAAGGAATATTCTTATGATAGTTTTGTAAAAAAAAAAAAGTTGAACCTACACTGTTAGTGAGTTAAAGAGTGAGTGAAGTGTCTTGTTTATGCCATTTGTACTGGTTCCAGAGTGTTAAGTTTAACATACTATTTCAATGCTGGCACAGTATGAAAAGGGGCTAGCCTTTTGGAATTTGCACTATGCATGCTCCTAGTTTTTTTATGCATATCCAAAAGCTGAAAATGGATTGCTGCTGCTAAAAGGATTATAAATGCATGCATATCTCTTAAAAATGTGTAATATCTGCTAGAGAAATTTCAAATAATCATGTTAAATTTTTTGCAAATATCTAAAGGAGCAATTTAAAACAGGAGAGAAAAAAATAACAAAACCTTCATCTGATTCTTTACATATAAATTTAAAAAATTATAGGAATTAAATCCTATATATATTTTTCAGCCAATTTGTTTGATAAACAATAATTACTAGGGCAAATACTGCCAAAATACTTGGTGGACATAGTTGTAGACCTACCATGTGCTATTTTTTAACTATTTAGAAAATAACAATAATTCCTTGCATCACTCCCGCAAATTCAAGAAAAAGATTTTTTGCAAGCTGGTATGAAATTATTTTCTAACTAATGAAAACCTTGTATTCAAAAAGTTCTCCCCTCTATGTGAAATTAGATTTTGGGTCTTCCTTGTGGATATAAAAATAGAGGCATACTGCTTCATGAGGTTAAAGACAATTTTGAATGCCATTTTGATCTACACATGCATTCACACACACACACACACACACATATGCACAGATTGAAGAGATGAGCCAGTAGCCACCAAGGCTTGGTGTACACACTCACAGGCACATTAAGCTGACTGTCATAAAGTAAATCTGTCCACACATTGCATGTGACACTACAAACACGTAGTTAATTAATAAAACAAACTTCACTGCAAGGAAAACTGAACATTTTGTTGTTATTGTATATTTCTAAGAATATATAAATCTTATTTCAACTGACATTCTGCTTCTACTTTTCCTTATGAAAATAACCTTTTTTTTATATTTTCTTTTAAAGAAGTGTTGTTATTGTTGTTAAATGTTTGGAATCCTGACACTCAGATAAAAACAAAAACCTGCAAAAACAGCATTATGCAGAATAAATGCCAACTTATGTTACTTATTTTCTTCCATTTTTAACATTAGAATTAATAAACAAAAGAAAATGCCAAATTTGACCAAATATTTTCAAAAGTATGGTTTTTGAATGAAGTTAATTAATACTAAACCCTCCTAATGATATCAAAGAGCAAAAATAGAATAAACTTTCTAGCTATCCCAATACCTTAATATGTTCGGTTTTATCAAAAATAATTTAACAATGTGATTGTTGAAATTTCATTATAGAAAACTGGATAAATTTATTTTAGTTTTTATCTCATCAGCCATTTCTATAAAAATTAATTATTTACTCTAATTTGTTTATATAATTGTATAATTAATTTAATTTGAATGCACTCCTACCTAAAGTTATTCCTCAGCAAAGTAAAGAAGACATTAAAAAGAGAAACAAATTATAGATTACATAAAGATTTAATTGCAAAGTGTTCATTTTAAAAATTAATTGGAATTAAATATTGTCTAAAATTCAGAAATTATTCCATAAATTATTTAAACCTTTAGTCTTCTAACTACCCAAACCAGACCCATAAATATTAATTCTTAATATTCAATCCCCTCCTCCCATGTGCACTCTGCTATAATACATGATGACATCAGAAGAAGAATTTGAATGAAACCAAATATTCAAGTTGAACTTTTCAGTAAAGGACTACATAAAGTCCTTTTGACATCATCATCATGACTTGGATTTGAAAAACAAAGATCAAGATGGAGTCTGTATACATCACTTGCTGGTCTGTTTGTGACTGATAAGTCCAATGGAGGATAGGTACATATGATTGCAGTCATTGCAGTTAAAAGTCTGGCCTCAATTTGATAGCATAGCATTGCAGTACTTCCTACTCAGCCTCTTGTCCCTGAAAGCGGCCCTACAGGTATTTTCAAAGAAGTCCTTTTGACAACAACCTGATGAAACCACAAAAAAACCTTTGTACTGAGACATTCCTATTCATTTAAAGAAATTAGGTGGGTGCACTTTTGTATTTTCTGCCTTGTGCAATTTTTGCTTCCTTAAAGTATTTTCTTTTTCTTTTTTTTTCATTTTTAAAAGGTATTATCTTTTTTTGTCTTATATTAGACAGGATAACTGTCTTAATTATTTATAATTCATCCTGAATATGACAATAAACTACATCCACGTCCTGGGTAAGACAATAAACTACATCTGACAGCAAGGCTTCTGATCAGAAGGTTTTGAGAAAGCGTAGAACCACCTCTTAATTGCTGGTGTTCTCAGGTCCACCTTGACCCAGGGTGGTAGCACCTGTTAGGGTCCCAGCTACAGGCAAATAGTTAACCCCCCAAACTGAGGTCAAAACACTATGAAAGTATAAAAATAGGTTTTAGTACCAGCAAAATATTTTTGAAAAAAAAAAAAAAAATTTACATCTTTTACTTTTTAAATGTTTGTGGGCCTCCTGTGACTCATCTTTACTTGGGTGCACTGGCCATATCCTATATAATATCCCCCCCACTCCAGTGGGTCAGCAACACTGGCTGTGTCCAAATTCTGAATAAGGCTGTTGTATTTAATTTGTATTAATAACTCTGGGAAAAACATGTGCCTATCTCTTCTTCCCCCAACTATGGATAAAATAATAAAACTGGGTTTCATAGCTTTGGTAAGGTAACATATCTAGGATGGAAAAAAAAGAAAACTGTAGAGAAAGCAACAACAGACCACTTTACTATCTTTCCAGGCATGGAAATGCACAGATATTAAAAAGAAAAGAAGTTGTGGAGAGTCGTGATCATCTATGTTCTGAAGGGATGTATCATTTTTAGAAAAATATGTATATCTCAGGTCTATATTATTGATGCCACCTGTTTAAAAGTATGCTATCTATTCAATCTTTGATCCCTTTCCTGATTTTTGAACCCTTCAATGAAATGATCCATTCAGAGTGATCCCTTTTTTTACCAAACACATCCAAACTACTGAAATCTAATCTTTTCAGAAGAATGAAAATTAAAAAAAAAACTTTTTGCTTTTTAGGGATCAGTAATTACTGATATCAAATTCATTTTAGGGATCAGTAATTACTGATATCAAATTCATTGCTTTGCCAGGTAAATTCCAGTGCTTTACAAATTTCCAAAATGTCCTTTCTGCACTGTGACATGTCAGACGCATTGACCACAATACAAAAGAAAAAAATAATTTCTCATGTTTGCTAGATATTGATTATTTGAAGATTCAGTCTTATTCATTTGACCATCGGTTAATAAAACACTTTTTATTTTACCATGACTACAGTCTGATTCAATAATTGACATTATGCTTTTTCTGCAAAAGTCACTTCTTTATATAGTCTTGTGTTCTGTCTGTGTGGTACGTGTGCGTAATCTCGAAACAGTCAGAAACACCTTAAGGCAATTAAAACACTGATGAAGATGAAGTTCTGTACATTGTCAGGTTTATTAATAATCAAAAGGGTAAAATGAGAATAGAAATAAATGCATATAAATAAGGAAAATGCGAACAAACAATAAATAAGAAAGGTGGAGGCTTGAACATAAAACTGAAACAATTTGTCTAATAGATTGGGTAAAAAGAAGGTAGCAAGTACTTTGTAAACATGAATATATATAAAGGTTTGCTATGAGAATACATTCCAATGTTGTTGTGAGCTCATGGTAAAGGAAGTTACAAGAAGGTTACATTTTGCAACAATGTACCTGGACACATGTTGAAAGGGTTTATCATAGCCTTTCACTACTCTGTTCATGTGATCACAAGTAGGCATTATATATCTTCATGACCTTGACTTTTTCTTCATTGTGTTGCCCACTCCCTTCAATTTAAGTTCATTTAGATTTATAAGTAAATAAACGTAATGACTTTTTAGTTGTTTCCGTGTTATGAACCTAGTTAGAAAACTCTTTGTGAACATTTTTATACTTTTTATATTTTGTAGCACCTCTGAATTTATTTTTCTTGAGATTTTTAGTACTTTTCAGGACCAGTTAATGTTTACACTCCCTTATCATATAACCTAGTGACTTCTCACAGAACTAGAAAAGGAAGACAAGGAGGAGGATAAATGAAGACCTCTGGCCATTGTGTGTTATGTATTGAATTATGTGTCCACTTATTTCTGTCTGCCAACTGGATGCTAGTTGGGTTTTCCAATTCATTCTTACTTCCAGCATTCTTACCCTGTATTACTTCCAGTTACCTTGGACCATTATCTTCCAGTATTTCTGGCCTTTATTACTTCTGGCTACCACAGATTCTTACTTCTAGCATTCATAACCTTTATTATTTCTGGCTACCACAGACTGTTATCTTCCAACATTCCCTACTTCCAGCATTACTATCTCAATCTAACTCGGTTGGTCTGTGTTAACAGACCTGCTCACAACAGCTTTGAACTTCCAGCTACACACTGATACCTACTTATGGCATCTCTATCTCAACCTAACATCTGGTTGATTGGCATTAATATATTAGGTTGGTGCAAAAATAATGTCGTTTTCTCACATAGTAACATATGTGAGAAAACGACATTATTTTTGCACCAACCTAATACCTGCTTACAACAGCCCAGAAATTCTGGCTTCCGACTTTCCTGTCAACCTAACTCACCTGGTTTAGGAAATTGCTGCATGTATACCATCCAGACTTCAAATAACCTACTCCATACACTTCGGTTAAAATACTACAGAGGTTTCACCATTGGACTTGACGAGCAACTACTTAACACCTTTGCCAGACATTGCCTTTTAATTGTTGATTTTCATGTGCTAAGGGCTACCAAAAGTGGTCAAAATGGTGACCAACATAAAAAGTACCTAACCTAAATAATGGACAAACAAAATGGGAAATAAACAATATGATTTCTGCACTGTGTAAAAGATCATCTTGTGTTTGGAGAAAGCAGAAAGTTTGTTATTGGCAGATTATAGCCAAGTTTTAATATTAAACAGCATAGACAACATCTAACAAAAATTTTAAAAATGTAATCATAATAAAGTAACCATAAATTGGATCATATTAAAAATAAATATCTACTTTCTTCAAGACACTCCTTGAACTGATATTCTTAAACTTCCTATTGAGAATTGTGTCACAGAGGTTTCATCTTGGGTTAAAGCCAGCGTCGATGTTTTTGTATCAGGAGAAATCACAGTAAAAAAGGACACCAAATTTTTCAAAATTGTTGAAAAATGTTTTTCAGAGTATATAAAAATGGAAAAGAAATATGGGAAGAGAGCATGATAAGGTTATGAATTAAAAAAATGATAAATATGGTGAAAGGAAAAAAATGGGAACACAAAAGTCACTGGAATCAGTTAAAGAAATGGTTTACTGAAAAAAGGCCTGCAAGAAAGGAAAACCCTATGCAAATACTACTAATAATATTATTATAATAATTAATTATTATATAATATTAATAATACTAATAATTAATTATTAATAATATTAATAATACTAATAATAATATTTTTGACATACCAACACCCCCCCCAAAAAAAATCTCAAAAGTGGGGGGTTTTTGTGAAGTAAATAAGACACCCCCAGTAACACAAATGAACTTGGCAAAATGCCTTAAATAAAAAACTCCAAATGAGTCAGGAGAAATCTGTTGGAGTCAAGCAGTTCACTGCCAGGCTCATGGCTGACTTGTCAAACTCTCTGCCTCTGGGCAAAGGGGACAAAGATAAGGCTATGCCTATGGGCAGAGTCTCATCTGGGAAGGTAGACAAACCCAAACCATGAATGCAGGGTCTACGGGGAATTTTTGCCTGAGCCTATGGAATAAGAACAGATAACAAAAAGGACACAAAATTTTTCAAAATTGTTGAAAAAGTGTTTTTCAGAGTATATAAAAATGGAAAAGAAATGTGAGAAGATGGTGTAATAAGGTCACAAATTGGGAAAATTATATATATGGTAAAAGGAAAAAAAAGTGGGAATACAAAAGTCATTGGAATCAGTTAAAGTAAAGGTTTACTAAAGAAAGGCCTGCAACAAAGGAAAACCCTATGTAACTGCTGTATGATATTTTTAATGTACCAACACCCCAGAAATTTGTTGAAAGTACAAGTATGATTACCAGAAAAACTAAATGTTGACCCAAAATAGAAGAAATACAAAGTTCAGTATGTGGCAATCTCTCCAAAAAGAGGAGCGGAGTGAATATTAAGAAATAAAAAAAGAAATATTTACTAGGAAAAAAAGTAAAAAAATTTTCCAATCTATATCAAGAAAACCTTTGCCATATATATGACATCTGGTGACTAAGAGAACAAAAGATAGCATATCATATATGACACAAATCCATTTAATTAGGGAATTTTTTGTTAGAATAAATTTTTAATATATTTCATCAAAAAGTCTTTGGTGATCACTCTCTATAAGAATAGTGTAATAACCAGGTATTGAACTCACACTCTTTGTGTCATGTGGAGAACTGTCAGGTGTCCAGAAATTGTTATCGCTTTCTTTCAGCAATACGTCTAGTCTCACCGAAGCCTAGAAGACCAGTGGTCCCCCACCTCCACTCACCTGGTTTTTAACAGGTAGTGTTGTTCGCTTATGCAAATAAGCCTGCTGCATAAAAATGGCAGTAGGCGACCAGAGAATGGTTTGACACGCGAGGCAGCAAATTCGTTTTGCTCCTGGTAAGTCACTGTCACGTCTATTACACTCCCCCCTGATTGTATGATCACATAAGTGACAGTGAGGGGCTGGTCGTTTCACCCTTGCACTCCTTCACGGTGGTATAACCATGTCTTCCTCCCCGGCTGAATCGTCAGATGTGTCCTGGTCTGAATCATATTCCGGGGGATCAATAAGGGTCAAGTCTACTTCTTCCTCGCTCTCAGACGGCATGTCGCTGCTTGCACTGGAGCTTGGTTCTTGCCATTCATGACTCCTTGACGTTGTGTCACCACCATCATCTGCTGGTAACAATGAAGTGAGCTGTGGACGTACATCTCCTATGTGCCGTGGTATCCCGTCGATGACTAACAACTGTGGACTGTTTATCCTTGTGACACAACCTTTCACTGCTACTTTTGACACGCACGAGTTGATCCTACATGCAAAATATAGTGTCTGTTTAACTTCAGGGTGCCTGCTGTGTCGATGAATCTCAGTTAACTGAGCAGAGCTCGGGTTTCCTATGGCAAAAGCACATATTGGTTGAACAGGTTCGAGTTCCTTCACATTGTTGAACCACCTCTAGGGAACTCTAGTCAGCAAGTCAGCAAGTCAGCTCGGTTCTGGTTGGATCTAACTACTTTAATGTCAGTATCCATCCCCTTATTCATGAAAAATTAGAAAAATCCTTGTAGGGAACTATGTAATACTTTTTCAGCTGTTGTATGAACATAAAGATGTCTGAGGAAAGAAGCTGAATGCTAGTTAGAGAGAGCACTGTTGCTCATGTAGTGCTGACCCTGTTGTACGAGTGTAAGATAACGTTTATTTTTGACTCAGTTTGTATTATGCTTAAAAACCGTGTACCATATTCTTCAATGTGATAAACTATAGAGGACTATCATACTTACTCTATTTAATTCATTGTTTTTTTCCATTGTTTTATTGTATAGAAAATTTTAATAATTTAGCTGTTGTAATGGAATGTCCCACTCTTCCTATCGCCTATATGGACTGACTATATCAATAGATATATATAGTGAGCACAGAATATACCTGGAGGCTTACTTCAGGAATTACTAGCCTGATACCCAATTCACTGTCTTTCAGTAGTGTATTATCTTTTACAATAAACCTCTTTTAGTAACCCTCATTTCAATTTCAAACATTTTCTTGAATTTCATTGGTTGTTAAATAAAAAATAAGCTGCGAGAAATTTCCATAACAAAACAGTCAAAATTTATGCAAAAATAGGCTCAACCAACATAAAAAAATCTTTCTCAAATTCATCCCTAATTTAAATGTTTCAAGAAATTCTATTGGCTAAAAAATAAAAAATACAACATTTGCCCATGCATTTCTCAGAAAAATTCCCAACAGCTATCAAGCCCCATGGAGCTGATTTCGTTGTTAAGAAAACTATAAATAGAAACAGTAAACAAATTTTCATCGCATTTGAGACTCACACACACGAAAGATACAC
The DNA here is from genome assembly GCA_963932145.1 of Acanthosepion lycidas. Lineage (NCBI taxonomy): Eukaryota > Metazoa > Mollusca > Cephalopoda > Sepiida > Sepiidae > Acanthosepion > Acanthosepion lycidas. Next base: position 8,304,743 of record OZ010583.1, read on the forward strand.
ATGGGAATTATGTGCCGCCAAAGAAACAAACTTCCTTTATGAGAGATTAGAAAAATTTACATAACAAACTTTTTCACTCAATATCTTTCATAGAAAAATCTTTTGTCTAAGTTAAATTCAACCTTTTTAATCAAAGGCAGACAACTTTTAGACATTAAACATTTCCGAAACAGCAAAGAACTTTTTCTCTAAAATATACCTTTGCACACATCATTACAAACAAATAAATTGTAAATTGTGTATATAAAATTTAATCTCTTGTTTCAAACATGTATTTTTTGTCATGATTGAATATCGTTACCATTTGGCCATTTCTTATAATTTATATTTGTGGATATTGCATATTTTATTTGCAGCACAATCTTAAATATTCAAGCAGCCTTCCTACATCCACTACACTCTCTTCTTTCATCTATGCATGTGTTGCTGTTCTTTCACTTGAGTACCACCTTTGTCTGTTTGTAACCTCTTTAAGGATACAACATTAACCAGGACCTCCTTGAATCCCCAAAAAATAAATTCTGTGACAGTAAGTCAACTTTATAGCTTAAGTTTTTATAGTTGTCTCTCCATGAGAAATTTATAGTTAAGAAAAGAGGCTGTTCAACATCTGATATTCAAATATCTCTGTCAGGAATAAGCAACAACAAGAGTTATATTTGTAGACTTGTCCTTTTATACCTATCACCCCTAGTAACAGAATAGTCTATACCTTATGCCTACATACGGAAAACTTTGACCAATAAAAAACCGTACTAGGCGAATCAACAAATCTCATTGGTTAATGACACAATAATCTGGAAGTTTCACGGGCAAAACAAAATTGCGCCAAAACTTCTCTGAGCCAATTTTGGACTTTCAAAACATATAAAAGAAAACACCGACTGACCAAAGCAGTCAGAAGTGAACATCCACAGAGAAATTGCCAACATACTCCACGTCACTCGAAATCACGACTTTACCGCGCAAAAGTACTTCAACGCTGACTCACTTGCAATTTAAACTTGACCAACTCTGTGGGCAATCAGATCGCAAACCAAAAACAACTTTGCTTATCCAAAGTGAACTATATTCACTACATTATTAAGTAAAAATCAACATTCAAACGATTCAGAAATATTACAGTCAAAGGTAGACCACTCTATAAGAACTCATTCCTAAAAACACTTAACATCGACATTTTTAATATTAATTAACAGAATTCCAGAAAGACTGTAATTGAACATATGAATACAAAAAGAGGCATACCGAAACCTCAAATATCACACACACTTTGCCATAGTAACATATACCAAAATATCCTGTATATATATTACTTTGAATTGTATATAAATGTTTTGTTGGTTTCTAAATTGAATATGTCTTGTTTTTGATTGTATTTAAAATTTGTTTATTTATTTGTTTGTGGATGCAGAAAGTCATGCAACCTACACAAATTCCTTCTGATTCACTCAATTACAATTAATTAATTCTGCACATCCCCAACATATTCATAGCTTTAATTCTGAATGGTACCAATGTAAAAGTTGGCCCTGCAACTGTCAAGTGAAATTGTCATTGTTTTGTTTCCCATGTTTGCTGTTTGGAGGTGATGCAACATGGACAAAAGATGGTTTTAGAAATATAAACAAAATGAAAGAAATAACATGAGAATCAATGAAGCATATTGAAAATGTGGTTTCACTGTTGTTTTTTTCAAAAATGTAAAAATTAAGGAGAAAGTTAGTGAGGTAATGAGCATAACATGAAGGTTAGAAAGAATTGTGAAATTTTATCCAAAATTATAGACTGTGCTTTATTTTGTGGAAACCTTGAAACTCCCTTACATGGACATGATGAAACTCCCTTACATGGACATGAGGAAAAAGATGATTCAGTAAATCCAGGTGTATTTAGGAGGATTAATAATAAATTTTGCATCTAAATTAGATGTAGAATTGAAGAATCACTTAGAAAACAGTACTGTTTTCAAAGGTGTTTCTAAGACCATTCAGAATAAGATACTTGACTGTTTGTTACAAATATACCATGAGGAGATATGGATAGAAAATATAGAAGCTTTGTTTGAATGGCTGATGACACAACAGATGTTTTGGAACACACTCAAATGGTCATTGTTCTATGGTATATGTTGAATGAAGAAATATTTGAGCATTTTTGGGTAATCTTTATTCCAGAAAATCAAACTGCAGATAGCATATCAAAATGTATTATGGAATCCTCCATATTTACCTGTCACCCCTGAGGGAAAATGCACTCTTCCCCAAATCAACTTTAACCAATCATCACTTCACTTTTTCAAACTTGACTTCTCATTGGTTAAAAGGACCCAAAAAATGTAGTAAGTTACGACAAATCTGTTTTCCTGCTCACCTGTCTGAAGCCGGATTGAAACCCAAAAAATCAATAAGTAGGATCGCTTCACTTGATTCAGGCAGTCACTAACCAGGTTGCGAGAGATGCCAACAAACTCCATGCGTGCCAACACACTGACTCAACAATCATCATGCATGCTGACATATTGACTCAGCAACCACCACTCTCTCTCAGCAGCTCAACGCACCGCTATTGCCGCGTGAAGATACTTAAATTACAACTGACTAAAAAAGTGACATTACCACTATGACATAGTAATTGTACATTTAATCACCCTCAACATACTAGTCAGTAACTAATTCTTTGAGAGATTTCAACAAACTCCATGTGTGCCAGCACACTGACTCAACAACCACCACACTCTCTCTCAGCAGCTTAACACAACTCAGAAAGTCTTGCTATGTGAATTGACCCAACTTACAATTTATGAGAAAAAGTGACATTATCACTACCGAAATAGTAATTGTATTTAGTCAACTTACAACATACCAGTCAAAGTCACATAACTCCTTATGACTTTAAACAATATTTATAATTATCGCACACATACACACTAATATATGAACCCACACAAGGGACATTTCACCTTGAAGAAATCAAACTGTTTTAATTTCATAGACAAACCTTAACTACAAGCTTTCATACACCAAATCACTGCATAGTCACTCCTTACAATTTTGTCTCACTTATCACATTGAACAAGCAATCTTAAAATTCACGTAGTGTATATCAAATGTATATAAATGCATGTTATTTGTTGAAATCTATAACTACGTTGTTTATCTTTGATTTCTTCCAATTGAATTGCCTTGAAATGTTTGTTTATTTTATTTGTTGTGGATAAATGTTTAACGACCACATACATTTTTTAAGCCTTCACAAAATTACACCTTCTGATACATCCAATTAGCTCAAATTCCGCAACAGTATTTTGAACAATTAGACATAATCCTTCAAGGAAATGGACAAAAAGTGTTAGCACAGACATATTTTTCTTTAACATTTTGGCTATTCCAACATTCTTCTTCAGGTCACCACAACATGTATCCATTCTCAAGAAGCATCCTCTACAAGGTGGAATGTTAACATATAAAAGCCGTGAACAGAGTTCATGAAAATTTGCAACCTTTTAAAAGCTGCCTTACTGAAATTCAGTCAACGTCAAATGCAAATGAAACCACTGCAGAAGCAACAGGAATTTTACAATACCTGTATGATGATAATTTCATGTTTTGGTCAGAGCTTTTTCATCAGATTAGGGCCTCATGTTGAACTAATTTACAACAAAATGCAACCTCAACAAATTAATGTGTTTAAACTCAATAACATATTTCAAAACTGCTATTTTAGAAATAAGAAACTTGAAGTACAGTGAGAATCCTTCAAAGATTATCTCATGACAGAAGCAAAGGAAGCATGCGACTGCATATGTGTTGATATAATGGACAGATATTCTTGCACTAAACACTTAGTAGCTGCTAAATTGTTCAATAAGAAAAGTTTCACTAGTTTTAAGAATGAACTGCCTACAGAAGAGACAGTACTGACCACTGAAGCATATCGCATGATTAACAAAGAAAAGCTTGAAACTAAACTAAAAGTATTATATTGTAGGTTAAATATGCATGAATATTGCAAATTAATTAAGCCACTGAAATTTATCTTAGAAAATAATCTAGATGGTGTTCTTAGTGAAAATACAAAACTGCTAAAAATCCTTTTGACAATTCCCACGATTACATCAGAGCCAGAACATTGCTTTTCAACACTGAAAAAAATAATAAGCACTATAAATCCTGAAAAACTAAATGCATTTGCAATGCTTTCAATGGAGAAAAATTTTCTCAAGGAGAAAATTATTAACCTTTTTGATCAAAGTAAAACAAGAAGAATGGATTTCATTTTTAAATGAAATGGATCAAGCTTGAACTCTAACAGTTTATAAGCAAAAATATTTTTTTGTTTCGGATTTTATCAAGCTTATGTATAAATTTTCTTTTTATATGTTTGTTTCATTTTACAAAATATTAAAACAGTGGCTAAAATTTTTCTGAAGTAGCACACCCATTAACTTTAGTCATAAGCCACCACTGAGACTGTTACTAAAACAGTTTTTTTTCCAAAGAAACTGCCAAAAAGATGCCAGACAGTTTATAAAAATAAAATACATGGATAAAAATTGATGTGTAAAAATTTGAAGACAAGGAGGCTACAAATTGATGCTATAAAAACCTGCCAAAATGAAGTCAGACAGTTTATAAAAAAATGCCAAATTGGAGCCAGATAGTTTAAACATTTTGTGGCAAAAATTTACAACATCAGGCTTGGCTTTGATGTTTTTAAATCAGTGAAATTTAAATTGCAAATAGTGATTTGATTATATAGTGATTCTCAAGTTTTTAACCAATAGGGATAAAAGGTATATGCCCCATAAGGACTTGTACTTTGGTCTGGTTGGAGTTATTTGTTTGCAATATAAGAGAGAAAATTTTGACTGCAAAGTGATAAAGGAATATACTACACCCAGGCAAGAAAGTTGTGATCTGGGAGGAAAGGAATGGACCATCTCAGGAGTATAAAATCTGCTGTTGCTGATTCTGCTACTGCTGTTACTGAATGGTTTGACCATCCCTAGCATGTAAAGATTGTCATCCAGCAGAATGGATTCACCCACCTAAGTGAGAAAAAACTGTGACCTGTGATAAAAGGCTACTAGCTCCACTACTGTTTTTGAAGAGGAAGAATCTTTTAAATTTTATGTATGAATGACTTTTCTAAACTTATGAGTTTATCTCATTCGAATGTCTTTTCTAAAATGGCAAGAGTTTATCTCATATTTGAGAACACCTGTTCTGAAACCCTAGATATTTCATCTAAAGGACCCTAAAGAATAAGCTTTGCCTAAGGTAGGTCACCTTTTCTCATGTACTTCAACTTTCAACCTTTGACATTTTGAATTGTAAATTTTTTGAAGTTGATAAATTTCTTTTATTGTAAAGAAATTGATTTATATGAATTGTTGCTCTAAAATAAAATTATTAGGTTGGTGCAAAAATAATGTCGTTTTCTCAAATATGTTACTATGTGAGAAAACGACATTATTTTTGCACCAACCTAATATTAAAATTCCTTTGTTGTTAAGAAAAACATTTGTTTTACATGAACTGTTGTTTTCTAAGAGAAAGCAGATTTGTATTTTGTAAGAACTGTTAACTGTTAATGACTATATTGTAATTTGTACAATTTGTATATTGCAAAAAATATTTTTGTCTTATTAATAAATGTTTATTTTTTTGCAAATTTTACTTTGAGCAATAATCTTGTTTTTCTAAAAGTACTTGTAAAGGAAAGAATAAAAGTTTTTAAATCCTCCTTTGAAATCTGCTTCCTCTTGATCTCTTATCTCTTTGTTTTCCATTTTTTCTTTTTAGGAGTAATTCTCATTCAGTTATCCAACAGCATTATAAGTAATGAAATACTGTACTTGACTGAAAAAAATTGACACAAGAAAAAAAGAACATATTGAAGTCCAAAGAATCGAAGCTTGGTAAAAGTTAGTTAAAAAGATTATAACTCCAAACTAAACTTTACCTTCTTAGATACTGACATATGATTTTTAACAATGACATTTTTAGCTCCCATACTTCTTGAAAGGTTATACTGTGCTTAAAGCCTATTTTCCTATATGTGGAATGATTATTAGGTTTATGCCTTCTTACTTGTGGTACTGGTATACAAGTTTACCGTTGGTGAGTGGTAAAGGTTATCTTATGACAACACCCATTCCCACCATAGATCTATATTATAAAAATGTTATTTCCTAAGATCTTGTACCAAATACAAAAACTTAGTAGGAATAGCAAGTAATATGTGCAAAATTACAAAATAAGACTCAACCACTACATAAAGTTTTGAAGGAAAAATATTTATTACACAAGTACAAAAAAGGTACAAATACAAAGTTTGCACAAAAATTTCCTTTCGTGCACCTATTAAGGCATGATAGCAAATTTCTGATGAAAAGGATTACCATAAAAAAATGGAAAAAATTACAGTTTTGAAAAGACAAAGATTCAATGACAAAAAGAGAAAAGAATTCAAGAAGGCAGTAGTAAAACAAAGGTACGACCACTGTTCAGAAAAAACAAAATCATCTACTTTTACTTGACCCATGAGTGTCTGTGGGGCATATAGTAATTTTAGAAAAGTCCCTTTTAAATTCACAATTTGTGCTTTGGAAAATTTATTTGTATTCTTTGTCCAACCACAGGAATATTTTCATTTGTGATCTTCTTGGCTCTCTGCAGCTGGCTGATGATAACTAGTGCCTTCTTAATGTTCTCTTCTTGATGTCAAATGCCTTCTGCTCCTTGATATTGAATTGCCTTGTCCCCTTGCTGACAAAATATCTTCTCTCTAATCTACTCTATTTATTCCATAAAATAGGCTCACAAGGCCTGCATTCAAGTCCTTACGAGGCTTGACATCATAACTCTTATTGGTCAGTATACACAAAAAAATTAATTTTCCATAAACTAGAAATGGATCATTCACAAATTTGGTGGGTTTTAACTGCTGAGCTGAAAAAGATATACAAGTATAACAATTTTTTACACTGTCTGACCTCTCAAAAGAACATGTCCTAAAAAAAGAACCTAGATGATTAAACATTTATTCAAGGCTAACATTTAAATGTAGTAAAAATATTTTTTTTATAACATCTAAAGTCTTTGTGCACACGAGAGAGAGAGAGAGAGAGAGAGTCTGGGAGAATATATATACATATGGACATGTATGTATGAATTCAGAAGTAGTAGTCACTTGTTTAATGGATGAAGGAAGTATGTATGTTTTAGTGCCAATGCAGGACTGTGTGAACACCTTAGTCACCTTTTTTATATCAAAAAGGATTTTGCATATGCTTGTTATTTTCTTTTTTTTCTTTTTCTTGCCTCAATGGCTAATTTCTGTGAAGACAAAATTTTTATTGGTCCAAAAGCAATTTCATATAGGCTCACAGATTTATTTCCATCTTTTCTCACCTTGCTGGCCAATCTCTGTGAATGCAAAGTTTTCATTGGTCCAAAGAAAATTTTGCATAGGCTTGCAAATTTCTTTCCATCTTTTTCCTCAGCTCACCCAAATTTAAAGGAAGTGGCTAAAGGGAGTTATTATTTTGTATTCATTACAGAAGACTTGAAAATGAAAAGCATTTTAACAAAATTTGTGCCTTGTTTGCTCATAGAGGATAAAATTTGTGTGTCATAATTTGAGGAAATATATTCAAAATGATTCAAATTTTCTTTCCAAAGTTGTGACCAAAGGTAAGCTTTTTTTGTGGATACAGTACATGCAATGGTTTCTCAGAAAAACTAACCAAGGATAAAGAGAAGGGTGTATTCAGTACCAACCTTAGAGCTGACTCAGAGAAAATTTGATGAGAAACACCAATGCAAGCACAGGCGTACAAAGGATAGATTTGGGGGAGTCAGAAACACCACAGCAAACAATTTATACATTTTCAGGACAAAAGCTTCTTCCCCCACTCACCTGTAAAATTTCCTCCTGTATAGATGCAAGTCTGATTAAAATTTTACCATAAATAAAGAATAGTATATCATAGAAAACAGGATTAGTTACATGGTTGTTTGGATGCTATCATCATCTTGAAGATCATTGGAAATCCTGTTAGACTTTGTTTTTATTGCATCTAAATCAAGTGGATAATTTTGAGATGCAAGTTGCCTCTCCAGAACTATTAGACAGTTAGCATTGGGTTGCATGATACCAGTAACAGGAAAGAACACTTGTTTCTTTATCAACCATTGTGATATTGCCAATGATGAGACCTTTGATAATAAACCTGACACTAGAATAGAATCCTTCAACTGTCTATTACAAAATTTGTTCAGCAATTAAAAGTAAAGGATACTTATATTTTTCTTTGAACATTCTTCTATTTTTATGTATCAAGAGTGTGAACTAGTTCTTTAAAAGAAAGTATGTTTTCTGGTTCAGATCTTCTCAAAAATCCATTTTCTAGAGCCCTGTGATGCTCATAAAAAAAGACTATATGAGCATCACAGGAATCTATTACATGGCAACACTTTAAATGCAATATTAGTTTACCATAAGTTTAATTAAGAAATGAAAGAATTTACTTAAAAATATGTATTGAAAGTGCACTGATCTCACAATTCTCTACAGACAACCTCAGACTGGACTCATATACAATATCACTGATCATCGCAAGAGCATAAACAGTACAATGGTATGCAAATGAATAGAGAAAAAACAGAAATCTACTTGGAGTGGACTAATTTAAAATCCAGTAAATGTTAATAGCTTCAATATGAGAAGAAAAACTTCATGATCATAGCATCTGAAAAGGATTTTTATTACATCTTTCTAACACATATCTCTCACACATGCAGAAGCATGCAGAAGGGTGCAGAAGGGTAGGGGACAAAGGGTGCAGAAGGGTAGGGGACAGAGGGTGCAGTTACTACGAACATCTATATCAGGAAGGTATCCAATCAAAGAATGAAATAAAAATTTAGTTTATGTTTAATTTGAATAAAGTTTTTATTTCATGTTTAATCTGTTTTTACATATTTAAAATATCTTCCGTTCTCACATTTCTCAGTACTAGGCCCTATAGTCCCCACTTTTGTATCTTAGGGACATACAATCAAGTTGGCCCCAGCATCACCAAATATCATTAAACCTCTGCACACATGGGTTTATCTCTGATTC
>OZ010583.1:8318874-8423874 GCA_963932145.1 Acanthosepion lycidas
TATATGTGTGTGTATGTGTGTGTGTGTGTATATACTTATATGTATATGAGGTGGACATCGTAGTTACTGATGGGTGTTGACTTTAATGTCCGTTTTTTTTTTTTTTTTTACATACACTATTTTAATATATTAAATAACATTAATTTTAATCATTTTTATCTTTGTATATTTACTCGCTTAAGTTAGATTTCAATAGGTTGTTAACATTCATGCAATGACATTTTCTGTCTTAAATATTTATTGGTTGGGGTATCCAACTGTCTGGGTCAATGTCTGTGGATGTGTGTGCATGTATTTATATGTATCTATGTGTATGGAAAGTGCATCCACTTTTAATTATGTATGTATGTACGTGTGTGTTGGTTTCCCTTCTCCCATTCCCCCCCCCCTTTTCTTTTTTTTTTTTTTTTTTTTTTACAAGACAGACCGTGGAGACGTTCTCTGTCTTGTCCCTTTTTTGTGTGTGTATATGTCTTGGTGCTTATGTATTAGAATCTGACTGCGTTTGTTTTACGCGTGAGTTTAGGACCCCATTTACACACCATGAGGATTAAAATGTATACATTGTAAAAAGACTGGATATTAAATATAGCTAAAGTAACTTCAATGAAAAAATAAATTGAATAACATATATATTTCTTCTTTTCTCCTCAGTAATTTTATAGTTGTAAACTTGATAGCGAATAAATGTTAAATTTTGATTTTGTAATTAGCAGTTTTAAATTTTAATATTAAATTTTATCATATAATTTAGTAATTATTCGTTGGAATAAATTATTTTTTAATACTAAACATCTGAATAGATATTATAACATGACTTCGTTATCGAGCTTTTTGAATTTTCCTGTACTTGTGTTTTGATTGGTCCATCTAGCCTTTGTAACAACGTTTTCACCTTGCGTAGAATATTAATTAATTTGAAACTTTTAAAACCATTTATTTTACATTCAACGTCATCACTTGATAAGACACCGAGGGTGTTGAAACAAAATGGCTATTTTTGTAGTGATTTTATAACATATTTATGTTATAAATTTTTTTTTCTTTAAAAATAAATAATTATATATATATATATATATATATATATAATAAATGTGAATGTCAGTATCAGTCACACTTTTTCAATTTTACTCCTAGAGGCTGTAGCCCAACATGTTATAACATTTTGGCATCAGGCCAACTCTGTGAGCAAATTTAAAACATTCCAAGCCATATCAGGACCTGCAATCTTGAAATTTTGAATTCCCAAATTGGCATTATTGTGATTGTTTTTGGCAATTTTTTACGTGATTTTTTGATACAAATCTTTTTGTATGATAATAATTTCTTTAACTTGAAAATAAATTTGGGAATAATCAAAATTAATTGCACAAACCAGCAAAAGTCACCCAAGAAATAAAAGTAATTTTATATGGAAAGTAAGGACCTATGTACATCAAATTGTCTTTAAATTAAGTGGTGGCAGAAGAATTACCATTGAACTTTTAAAAGCTTAAGTATTAATGCAATACTGAAATGCTGTGATCAATTTTGAGTTCTTCTGTAGTTTATTGTTGCCTATCGCATCTACTCCTCCCTACCTATTGTGATGAAGGCCCAATCAAGAGATTTTCCACAGGAGCTAGCTTAAATGCCACCCAATAGAGCAGCTTTTAAGCTAATATATATATATATATATATATGTCAATAGATAGATAGTGTACATATTCAGGTAGATAGATGATGTACATATTCAGATAGATAGATAGATAGATAGATAGATAGATTCATCACAATGTGTCCCACACAGAGAAAATTGAAAACACAGGAAAAAGCAAGCAGTATGTGAAAGGGCAAATAAAAAGAAAGTCTTGCAATGTCCTTAGAAGAAATACAGTACAACCTTAGTAATTTATATTACTTATTTAGGATGCATAGTATTATCTTGTTTGCTGTACTGCTGCTAGCTGTCACTCTGCCTCATTATTTATTATATAATGTACAAATATGGCACAAGGTCAAAAATTGCAGATGGGGAAGGCTGGTCTTCATCTGTCTTATACTTAAACTTAGCTAGACACAAACACTGACCCAAACATGCTACAATAACCCTTGCACCAAAACAACACATTCTTACTTACCCCTCTTATTACATCCACCATAATACCTCAGAGACTCTATGAAGTCCTAATTAGTCCCCATAGTCAGTTTGTCTGAGTGAGGAAGGAATAAAATAACAACTTTTAAAAATTTATAACCCCAATGAATATTTACAATGGAAACAAGATTTATTTACAAGAAACAAAACAAAACAGGGTTAGTAATAAAAAACAAAACAAACACAATCCCTAAACATGGAAGAAACATCAGTTAACTGGATGAAATTTAATGCAGGACTTAAATACTCAAAACACACATTCGTCTAACCACACAGTCAAACACGCACTCATTCAAATACAGCAACAATTATGAAAATCACACCTGAAATACAAAAGGCATCCTGCATCTATCAGAGAACTGACATCTCTGGCTACCTAACAGAGGACGAGAGGGGGAATGAAAGTAAAGAAAGTGGGTGCAAAAATAAAAGGGCCCAATGAGTATACATCCCCTAGATAAGTTAACTTTGATAGAGAAAACTGAAGAGCAAAACAAGCCTAAACTACCCTATTTTGGATGGGGTTACCAATGTTCACTCCAGCAATTTCCAATATTTGTAATACGTAACCAGCATCAAAATTCCACTCTAAGGCAGCACCTTTTAGTAGGCACAAACATGCAAGATGTTGTTCCGTTGCATTATGTTGTTCCGTTCTCACCAAAACCGGATCCCAGACAAGTTAAGAATATCCCCAGAAATCACAGCACTAGGATGACGATCTTTCCTGACAGTGGGGCCACCATATGTCTCGGGGGACTTAAGCACCTTCTGAATATGGGGCTCACTATCAACAACCTCATTCCATCAAAAAAAGTCGTTCGAGCTGTGGGAGGCTTTACACTTGTCTGTCAGGGTTGGCTCCCTGTGGAATTCATCGTCCAAGGAAGAACAACTAAACAAGCCCTATACATATGCAAAAAGATTCAGCGGCTATACTTCAGCAAAGCAGCCTGCATTGATGTAGGGATACTGTCCAAAGACTTTCCTAAGCCGACGACTACAATATTACCCCAAACAGCAATGCAACACCTGCCCTTGACAAGCACACATAAAAAATCGGACGCAAGCACTAAACAATGCAAAGTCGAGGGACAACTTCCAACGCGTCCCAAAAAACTCCCTTTTTCCCCAACAGAACAGAACATTGATAGACTCAAGAATTGGCTATTGAATCAATTCGCCGAAACGGCGTTCAAGAACAATGGTGAATTCCCACCAATGTCTGGCCCCAATGCACATATACACCTCAAAGAAGGAGCAGTCCCCAAAGCCAGACATAACCCAATTCCTGTGCCTTTTCACTTCAAAGAGCCCGTAAGACAGGCCCTTTGGGAAGATGTGAAAAGGGGCATCATAACCCCAGTACCCGTCGGCATGCCCACTGATTGGTGTAGCACTATGGTAATTACTGCCAAGAAAAATGGCAAACCACGAAGAACCATAGACTACCAACACCTGAATTCACAGTGCAAACGGGAAACACACCATACAGGGTCACCATTTCAGCTAGCACTGCAAGTGCCACCTAAACAAAAGAAAACGGTGTTGGATGCTGTTGATGGATATCACTCCATCCCCTTAGATAAAGAGTCCCAGCCACTCACCACCTTCATTACAGAATGGGGAAGGTTCATGTACCTGAGGATGCCACAAGGTTACCTAGCATCTGGAGATGCCTACACCCGAAGGTATGATGAAGTAATAAAAGACATCCCCCGCAAAGTAAAAATCGTAGATGACACCCTACTCTATGACTCTGACATTGAAGGAGCCTTTTTTCACACCTTCGATTTCCTCCTTCATTGTGCAAAAAACGGCATCATACTAAATACGGAAAAATTCCAATTTTGCCAAGACACAGTGCAGTTTGGTGGCCTCCAGATAACATCCTCTGGTGTAACCCCTTCTAAATCCATGCTGGAGGCAATATTAAGCTTCCCAATACCAAAAACGCTCACCGATGCCAGATCATGGTTTGGTCTGGTCAACCAAGTCGCTTGGGCATACTCACTGAGCCCAGTCATGCTTCCATTTCGTGATCTTGTAAAACGAGACTCTCACTTTACATGGAATAAAAGCCTCGAGGATGCATTTCAGCAGTCAAAGAAGGTAATAGTTGACTTAGTCCGAAAAGGCATTGCAACATTTCAAAAAGAACGAATAACCTGCCTTGCCCCAGATTGGAGCAAAGAAGGAATGGGCTTCCTACTTCTACAGAAGTATTGCTCATGCACCACTGACAAAGCTCCAGTTTGCTGCCCTGAAGGTTGGCGCCTGATATTTGCTGGTAGCAGATTCTGCATTGATGCTGAACGCAGATATGCACCTATTGAAGGCGAGGCAGCAGCAATTGCATGGGCATTGGAAAAGTGTCGCATTTTTGTAATGGGTTGCCCGAATCTCATAGTGGTTACAGATCATGAACCACTAAAAGGATTATTCGGAGATAGAGACCTTAGTAAAATCCAAAACCCCCGATTATTCAGGTTAAAGGAGAAAACACTCAGGTACAGATTCACCATTCAGTACTGCCCTGGGAAATGGCACAGAGCCTCTGATGCTGTCTCACGTAACCCAGCAGACATATCACAAGCACTCCTAAATGTATTCACTGCTGAACCCTCTCAATCAGACATCATAGAGTCTGACAACATGGATGACTGGGTCAAATCAACAACCCTATTAGCAACATTCGGTGCAAACGACAACCTGGAGCTCATCTCACCAAACGTTATCCGTGCGGCGGGACACAGCGACCCGCAGTACAAAAAATTAATTGAAGTAATACAAAATGGATTCCAAAGGACGCGCATCCTCACTGCACCTGAAATCCGTGAATACTGGGAAGTGAGGCACCGCCTAAGTGTTGACGACGGATTAGTGCTCTTAGATCAAAGAATTGTTATCCCCACCTCACAACGCGCAAAAGTATTACATAGCCTACATTCTGCACACCAAGGCGAAGTTGGCATGAAGGCACGTGCCAATGAATCTGTTTATTGGCCCGGGATGAATGCTTCAATTCGTAACATTAGAGCAGGTTGTACGTTTTGCTCAAAAAATGCCCCGAGTCAACCAAAAGAGCCAATCAATCTGACACCATCTCCTGATTGGCCATTTCAGCAAATCGTCATGGACATCTTCCATGTTGGGAACCATGGTTACTTAGCATGCGCTGACAGGTTAACAGGCTGGCTGAATCTATACCACTTGAGCCACGGAGAAGCAACTGCCTCAAGAATTATTTCGATTTGCCGGGACATATTTCAAACCTACGGCGCTCCTGAGGAACTCAGCAGTGATGGTGGGCCACCCTTCACATCTCTTCCATTCAAGCAATTTTTAAAAGACTGGGCTGTTAAACACAGGTTATCATCTGCTGGTTACCCACAATCCAATGGTCGTGCAGAGCTCGCTGTCAAAACGGCCAAGAGAATCGTAAATGGCAACACAGGAGCACAAGGATCATTGGACAATAACCGTGCAGCAAGAGCCATCCTCCAATACAGGAATACGCCCATTCAAAACATTGGGCTATCCCCTGCTCAACTACTACTCCACCGCCGACTACGTGACTACATACCATCCCACCCCACACTCTATAAGCCACACGCGAATTGGATAACCGCAGCCCAAAATCGCGAGTTAAGTCTGTCCCGGCGGAACGCTCGTCTCATAGAGCAATACAACAGAACAGCACACACCTTAAATCCCCTTCAAAAAGGACAAATAGTGGCACTACAACGACCAACAACCCGCCGATGGGACACAACAGGTCAGGTCATTGAAACCCTCCCCAACCACCAATACCGTATCAGAATTGACGGATCAGGTAGAATTACCTTACGAAATCGCCGATTTCTCAGGAAACTGGATACACCAACAATCCCAGTTCCAAGACCTAGTGCCTTACCCGATACCCCTACACCAGTGCCACAAACATTCGACGCTGGAATAACATCAAACACTGCACAGCAGTCTACAATAACACGGACAAAACCCCCTCGGGCATTGTCCAGACTACTTCCACACAACCAGCCAGGTTTAAAGGAACTCATCCCTCCCCAAAGGCCACTACCGACACGCGATGGGGGGGAAGGAGATGTAGAATAACAAGACAATAAACAGCACTTACCGGTGTAAGAGTCCCAGCTAGCGTCCAGCTGGCAGACAAAAATAAAGGAGGTTGTAACTTAATACAAACCCTGCCAACTAACTGAATCAAGCTGGTATTTATATAGAAATACCTCCACTCAAGTACCAGCAGCCAATCACAGCCCAAGCAATGGACTGTCCCACTTTAGCACAATGAGATGCTCCATTGCACCATAAATAGCTCTCTTCCTCAAGGTTGGATTACTCTTTACCTCAGCTTGCTCCACAACTGAGTGTTTATCTTGATCACGTGATTGTTCGACATCACCCACCTTTTGCCAAATTCTGCTTTGTAAGACTTAGCTTGCCTATCAAATCATCCTGAACAGCCTCTCTTTCTAATACCTGACATAATGCCTTATGGTGCACTGATTTGATGTCAGAGAAGCCACTTTAGAGGCTTTTCAATGCAACGTTGGGATTACCATTTGTAGAGGTATGTCGGGATTAGCTACAATTTGTAGAGTCAATTCAATTGCATGTTCAAAATAATGTAAATCCTCAACACATTTAATTACTTCTTCAATAAATTACAGAGCAATGAACAAAATGAGAAATTACACAAAACAATATTACATAACAACAAACAAATTTTTATTTATATGGCATAAGAAAATACAACAATTTATTCTGGAATGAATTCAAATTTCTAAATAAAATCTGTGTGGTGTTCGTTTAAACCTTTGTATAAACTCTTTTTGTGGTGTTTGGGATGTAGTTTATGAGTTTAAATGAAAGATTGTATGTTAAAAGTTCACAAAGTCAGTGAAAGTATTAATCTGTTTATGTGGAATTTAAACAGTTTTGTGCAATATAAATTTTCAGTGTGGTTTGGAATAAATTTAGTTGTGGTAAAAGTTATCTTTCTTTGATCATTTTTTGTCAAGGAATAATGTTGTTTGAGCAAATTCAGAAGAGAATAATGTTCTGTGATTGAGAACTTGAAGTGATAAGCAATTCTCTGCTGTGTAATAAACAAAGTTGAAAATGAAGATGAGTGAGTGATGTTTGAAGGTTGGATTATGTTAAAAGGTAACTTTAAAAACTCCAGATGATAAAGTGACATGGATTTGTTTAGCAACTGGTTTGTGGTCACAATGCTCACTAGTGAGATGAGTTTGCATGCTGAATTTATTTACTTGGGTGGACATGTGATAGGCTCCAGAAAATTAGCGCCAAAACTTGATCACAAGATGAAAAATAGATGTGTGTGGGTGGATGTTGAGGCACACTTGCTTGTTTATGAACCAATCAGCAAGTGATTTCTTGGAAAATATGTGTTTTGTACAAGAATATCACTGTGATCCACTTTTAGATGGCTTTTGCATAGATCTTAACAAAATCTTGTAGTGATCCACTTTTAGAGGGTGTTTGCACAGAAGTGTAGAATTACAATTCTACACCACTCTGTCTCCCTCAGAGGTCTAGGCAGTAACTGAACTATATTCACGAACATGCTGTCATGTTATCCTCAAAGTCCCCTTAGGAGATCAGTAAATTTATCCTGTAAAAAGGGAGATAATCACCTTCTATGTGTCTACATCAGGAACATTTATATCTTTTTTAGGATGCCACTTCTTATTGTAATGATTAACCAAATATTCTTATAGATCATTAGCGGAGTGAGTTTATTCTTTGTCAGGTGCTCCATACTTGAAGCCTTGTGTCAAAACGAAGTGACACCTAGTAAATAACTGGAATCTCTTTTTTTTTCATTCCAATAGAAATTTGAAGGTTGATGCAAAAACATTAAATTAAGCCAGAAAAGATTACTTAATTTTATTTCTTCCAAAAGATCTCATTTGTTTGGTAGACTAACTTTTTTGAGCAGTGAGAGAGAAGGAAAGAAATAAATAACTAATAAAATATTTTGGTTAAATTTCTATTTAAATTATCAATTAAAAGTTAAAACCCAGTTTTTGTATGATTAAATTCTTACTTTATTATGAAAAAAATAAATTTCTAATTTCTTTGAGAGTAAATTTAAAAGTTATTGTTATTCAGTTCCAAATGAAAGTTTAGAAATGAATTCAGTTAGAGCTTATATTCTGAGAAAGATTTTTATTAACATTTATTTTTTTAAATGTTAACCGGAACTTATAGGAGTTATCTACCTTGAAGTAGCTCTCACATCTCTTGTTTGGCGGCGCCATTTTAAAAAAAAAAAGGGCCTTGACATGTGAGTATTTGCAGAAATAGTGATATCTTATTTATTTATACGGAATGTTTACGTTTGTTACCTATCTATATATATATATTATCTCGTATGCAGACAACTGCGGTATATCATGCTATAAGCCGACTTTGATGAAATGTTAAAAGAAAAAGTGGTTTGAACGAAGACGTATCCTTGGAACCGGTACTATAATGTAACAAGATAAGAAATTATTGTTTCCCATTACAATATTTGCATATGTATTGATTTTATGTAATTTTTTTCTTTAGAAATTAACTTTATTATGTAATACAGACAGGAGATATTTTGAAACAACTGAAATTAGATTTACGTTTCTTTGAAATGTCAATACCATTATGGAAGACGACTATTGTAGTGTAACGACATTGAGTAGTTAGACAGCAATTGTTTGTTTTTTGTTAAATTCTTTAATTCCTGTTTGAGTTTATGTGACTTTTAGTATTTTTTAACGTTTACTGAAAAAAAGCGGTACTTTTTTTCTAAATGAAGCTTGTGAATAAATTTTTTGCGAGGAAAAAATATTAAGCGTTATTCCTCGTCTCTAATCTCTTTTTTTTTTTTTTTTTAAATTTATCAAATGCATATACAAACTTTTTCTTTTGCGAAAAGAATATATATTTTGGAAAATTTTTTGAAGCTTAAATCATTAATTAAACGGGACGATATGCTATGAAAAATCAATTTTGTATTTTTGCATAACCATACTGTTCGTGTTGGTATTACTAATAAATATACGGACAGCAAGTAAGTAGTAAATTATTTTTACGAATCAGTAACTTTAATTTTGATATAAATTGTAACAAATGATTTGTCTAAACTTAAAACAATAACTGGCTACTGTTTAAGTATTCAAAATTATTGAATCCACACTTGATGTTTTAGAGATACTTTTTTTTTTAAAGAAACGGTGATCTTTTAAAATCTAAGAAAGCATTCTAAGGGTTTATTTATCACTAGGCATTTAAAGATCATATTATTTTGATGTTATAATTTGGCATACGGACCTTTTCTAATATCGCGCGCCCTCATGCGTAATTGGGGTGGGGGGAATTGTCCAGATCTCCGAAAATCACATATTGAAAGTATGATCGGCACGACTTGAGTAGAGACCGGTCCAGACAAAAAAAAAACAGGAATTTTTTAAGAAATAATTTTCGTAGACTAGCATTCTATAGTGTAGACCATTCTTAGGCAGCGGCAAATGTCAGAATCGAAAAATATTGATCTGTTATCGATTTAGGCAGTGGTCTTGTTTAAGTTTATATAATATCGATACAGTGTCAAGTCGATCACTGATTTTTATAGTTATTGGCCATAGCTGTTTTGCGTACAAAAACATTTTGAGGTTGAGTTAAAAAAAAAAATTTCTTTTTAAATTTCTCTTAAATAACGAACAAACGAATAAATTTTAAGTAGGTACCTCCACTAATTTTCGATCAGGTTATGAAATTTTTAAATGAAAAAGCTTTCATTTTACCTTTTAATTGAAAGGTAAAGGATTTATTTACTATTTCCAGTAAGCAAAATACTCAAACTGCTTCAACTAGGCAATAAATACTTTGTTTTTTATGGAAGTTGCAGAATTTGTAAAGGACAATTACTTGTTCATTAATGGACCCCAAACAGAATTATAAAGGATAATTTTCTAAAATTGCAAAATTAATTTGTTTTCAAAGTACTTTGCGGTTTTTGCCCAGTCTTGAACCCACTACTCCCTTTCTAGAATAATATTTAACCTCCCTATATGACATGTGTAGATGTACGTTTACTCAAGATGTTTAAAAGTCAAAAACAACTTAATTCTTTCTGTCTGAATTTTTGAGATGAGAAGTTGCCATTATTTACATGCTAAAAAAATGTGGGTAATAGCCAGTGCCTAATTTTGTTACATTTAAAGCCATTAATATGTCTCTTGGGTAAGTAGTAGTAGACTTTCATTTTTAACCTTGAAAATAAAACATTCATTTTCAATCTATTTGTGGAAACTTGTTTTTGTGTAATTTGGAGATTTTAATTTTTTTTCTTTCAATGTATATTTTAAAATTTGTCACTTAAAATGTTTAAATTCTTATAAAAATAGCCATTTTGAATTTGCTTCAATAAAAAATATATTAGTTTAAAAATGTTTAAGGTTTGGTTGATCTGATGCTCTCAGTAGAGTGTTGATATGATTTAGTTAAATTATCACTAAAT
Source organism: Acanthosepion lycidas (assembly GCA_963932145.1). Classification (NCBI taxonomy): domain Eukaryota; kingdom Metazoa; phylum Mollusca; class Cephalopoda; order Sepiida; family Sepiidae; genus Acanthosepion; species Acanthosepion lycidas. The sequence goes on from OZ010583.1 coordinate 8,329,560, forward strand.
ATAAGAGATTTGTCCTTTAAAATTCTGTTTTTATTTATATTCAAAACTTATTTTATTTTTTTTAATGAAGTTAAAATTCAAATATATAAAATACCCTAGTTTGTATTCCTAGCTTGGGACCTGATTTTGTTGACCTAAAAGTATGTCATTGTGAAACTTGTTAGGCTGATCTAGTCTCTTATGGTTTATCTTTTCTCTCTTATCAAAATGTAGTTGATATTTAATAGAGTATGATGACATCCCTACAATCAAACAAAAGATTCATCTTCTCTGCATCAGTATTTTTTTGTTCATGTCAAATGTTACCCCCACCGCTTTTTCTGAGATGTAGATCATTTCTTATTTAAATAGTCACTAATTCAGTTGCCATCTAATTGGGCTTAGAATTGAACAACCAAGAATTAAAGTTATCAGGGTATATTAATTGAAGTCTATGGCAGGCTTACAAAATATTACTTTAAAAAAATTCATTTTTCATCATGCTAATAACAAAGTTAGCTTGGCATTAAGATATGTGAATAATGGCTGGCACAAGAAAGTTACTTCAAGAAAATAAGTATTTGTCAAATAAGAAAATTGTAGCAAATATGGTAATTAGTGAAAAACTTTGAACAATTTCATTTTTAGATCAGAACTAATAGATCTGATCATGAAAGTGGACCATTCTACATATGGGATTTGGAAATGGATTTAGGCTAGGATTGATACTGTTGGATTTTTATATTCTATATTTGCAGAGTTTAAGCTGCAAGGAACAAATTTTGAATTCAAGTCAGTAAATTGATTTTTCTTTTATCTTTCAGCCATTTCATATACTCCATTAATGTTTTCATCATAGTTGTATCAAACTTTCTAGAAAAAATTGCTTTTAAAAGGAAATAATTTTTGGCAAACACAACTTGTAAATGAACCAGTTTTTTTTATTTATTTCTGAAACAAAAATAATGTATTAGCTTTTATTTTGTTCTTTATTGAAAACTAATTATGTTTAGTGTAGTTGGGTTTCAATTCTGTTCCCCTTTATGTTAATAATTTTCATTGGTACAGATGAGTTTTACTTTTTATACTGTAATTTACATTTTAAAAATTTAATTCAATATAACTTGACAGATAAATTTGTGTGTACAGGTAAATAGCTACATCTGGCAAAAATGATGGACTTGATAGTTTGCATATGCTATCTAATGATATATATACACTGAAAATTTACAAAGATATTAGGTTGGTGCAAAAATAATGATGTAATAATGTCGTTTTTTGACGTTAAAAAATACGTCAAAAAACGTCATTATTTTTGCACCAACCGAATACCTAGAAACTTTATAGCTGTAGGAAATTAATCTGTTATATTAAGAATGAAATCTTTTATTCTCTGAATAGTATAGACTAAATATCAGTGGTTATAGTTAAATTTGTTGAACACTTGCATTGAGCTTATACAGTTTTACAAACAAAACTCAATGTTAGCAGTTCACTTTGATTTTTATGAGTAATACTTCTGCTGCTGTTGACATTGACATACATTTTCAAGATCCTGAAATGTTAGTTCCTAATATTTGTTATAAACTAAAGAGTACTTAGTGATATTTCAAAACAGGCATAGTATACAATCTAACCTGTTTTGTGACATCATTTTTATTATATTTTATGTGTGTGTTGTTTAGCTTAATCGGTATTGCCTAGTATCTGATTGAATCTAAAATGGTAGTGCTCATGAGGAGGCAGGGTAGAGTAATGGATAAGCAGCTTGGATTGAGGAATCGGAGAGTTGAGTTTTAATTCTAATCAAATCCATTATATTCACTTACGTGTTGATACCCTTGGGAAAGGTATGAATCCTCTTCTCCTCCAAGCTATGGGTAAATAGCAGGACAGACTGGGTTCTATACCCTTGGATAGTAACTGGTCTACCACAGAAAGAAATAGCAATCAACTTTGGGGAAAAATCTGCCTCATCAGTTATGTATTGAAAGATACATGATCGCCTAAGTGTTGTATCACACATGGCACATAACTGACTGAGTGCTCAGGAGAAATCATCAAATCATTTATTTCCAGTAAATGTTGATTTCCTATTTTTTTTTCCTTGCAAATAGGCTAGTACAGCCAAGCAACAATCTCTAACAATGCAGCCATTAAAGACATTTGGTTAAATTTCCATACTGTTTCTTTTGGGTGAGGGTGCAGCAACGTGGACAGGCATCAGCATCTAAACTGCTTTTCTGGTGAGGAGTGTGGTTTTCAAAGAGTGGATTAACCCTCTTGTTGAGTCAGCAGGTATCTAGCATAATGGTGCAGATCAAACTCCATAGCTATGTATGCAACCAGTGTGGTGATGACATGGTATCACTGAGTGGAGGGCTTTCTAGACTGAAGTGAACAGAGAGTTTTCCCTCATAGAATGTCCACAAGTCCATGACCAAGGGAAACCTTAAATACATACTAATGCATGAATGAATACTTTTCTGGCTTTCAACCCATATATCTGGAGGTAGTGGATCAGGTTCTCAGATAATGCAGCAACTCTAAGATATCTGACCAATCATGAGTGACTTAAAGAATAGAAAAAAGATGAAGTCTCATGTTCCTTATGTTTTTGAGTTTATTTGCTAAACAATGAAAAGCTGATAAAATTTGAATTAAAAATAACATGTTAATTTACTTGATAAAACTTTATTTTTGTCAGATCATTCGCCATGGAGATCACTGAAGGAAATATGATTACCCTGGCTAACTATTTACAGGAAACTTTGAATCCAGATGTTGCAAAAAGACGGAAAGGTTAGTATCTGCTTTTCTGATACCTTTACCATGACTAATTTCATCTAAAAGCTTTTGTAAATTACTTGCAGAAGTTTGGAGAAAGTGGATTGCTTCAAAAACAGCTGATCTCTCCCTTCCCTTATAATGGATAAACAAAATTTTGGCCATAACGTTTAGTGTTACTGTTAAAAATCTTAAGAATAAGCATGAGGAAATATAAATTAACCTTTTGTCTTTGATTTACTTAATGAAAAAGTCTTTGTGATTACTAACAATCACATTTTTTTTTTCATGAGATTATCTACTGTTACCTGGATTAAATGAAATGGGAAGAATGTCAGAGCATTTATGGGTTTGAGTAGAACTGAGAGCTTTATGACAATCCATAGTTTGGAGGCTGTATTTGTATGCATATATAGGTTCTAATACTCTATCTATGGTCGCAACTTCATTGAGATTTAAGATTTCTGGCTGTTTTTTTGTGTGAATGGAGAGCTGAGTAGATGTCACTACCAGAATGTAAGATTCTCAAAATTATATGCTGATATAATTCTGGGACAATACTTTATGAAACATCAGAGCATCTGTGTAAATTTTAATGGGGAAAGCACTTCATAAAATGTATTGTCTACTTTTTCAGTTTTTCCCCTTGATTTTTTTGATACTTTTACTAATGATTGTAGGTAACCCAGTTAGTTACTCTGGAAATATAACTTTCCAGATAAACACTTTATTGCGGCTGAAATGAAAAATTTAGTTGCAGAAGTGCTAATTTAGCAATGTATTTACTCTGGGCAATCTTAAGTTGTAGTGACCCACAATGAAAAGAATGATAGTTGATTGTCAGATTGTGAACCATTTCACACTATTAGATACTTACCCGCTATCATAGATGGGCAAACTAGTGAACACTTTGGCGCAATATCGATTCTTTAGCACAGTTGGCTTGAGATCTTTGGATTATAAAATTCCATTATTTGCAGACAGCACATGAGCAAATTAATCATTGGAAACTCTTTTCAGCACATTTTCTTGCTGGATTCTATAAATATTTGTGGGAAAAGTATGAAAGAACATAGCATTGATCTTCTGAGTTATATTGATCCTGAAATATGTCAGTCACTAAAGAGCTTCTTTTTCCTTAGGGTACAAATGCACTATGCCATTCTGTAGGTATGGTTTCATACCATTCCCATCAGATTGTTAATTACTGAGATGATTGCTTCACTCATACAAATTAAGACATTTCTGCTATTTAAAGTGGCTGAAAAGGCATTCAAACACTTGAAGGCTGAAATGTAGTGTATCACTAGTGCATTCTATTGGTGAAACCATTCCATTTGTTTAAGAAGCTGATGCATTTTATCACCCTATTGCTGGCATCTGAAATGAAATTTGTTGACCACTAGCTTTCTTTTCTAAGACATTAAATGCTAGTGAAGAAAGACACTCAGCAATAAAACAAGTGCAGACACAACTGGATGCCACTTTATTCTTCTTCCTGGGCAGAAATCAATGGCATTCATGTTTGATTCTAAGCAGTCTAGTCAAATTAAGAATGATAACCCTGGCATTCAACTTGCAGTGTTTGTGTACAACACATTGAGAGCTTCTTCAATAGAAAGCATTGCATTCAATAGGCAATTTGGTGTTGGTTTTCTGTCGCATTCAGAATGGCCAAGAGAATCCTGGTTAGTTTTATATCCTCCACTTCAGCAAGTCTTGTTTTTCTAAATACCAAAAACAAAAACATACTCAGTAATAGAACATTAGGTCTATGCTATAATGGAGGCCATGCACAAGTGCAGACACAACTGGATGCCATTTTCCTCTTCTTACTGAGCAGAAATCAATGGCATTTATATTTGATTCTAAGCAGTCTAGTCAAATTAAGAATAATAAAATTCACAGATGGAGGGTTGAGTTTTGACAAAGTATCACCCTTAGAGGGATAATATTACTTCAGATACTTTGTCTAGGACATACTGTTCTGCTGTCAGTTTCAATGTACAACTCTCTTTATCTTCCACATGTTATATGAATGTTGCACTTTATTAGAACAACAAATCTAACACTGTTGAAAATGTAAAAAAAAAAAAAAAAAAAGTTTTGACCCAGTGTAAGAAATTTGTTCCAAGGTAACAGTAATATTTAGGAGACTCTGGTATTGATTGTTAAGGGTCCTTTGCCAATCAACTGATACTTATTTACTATAATATACAAGATTTCTCTCTCTCTCTCTCTTCTTTTTGATTGTTCAGATGTAACATCTTCAACAGTGACCCATTGCTTCAACCAGTTTATTTGATGTGCACATATTCATGTCTTACCACAGTGATACTTCATTTATATATCATTGAATGTAAGAAACTCTTTACAAAGCTGTAGAATTTCCACTAGACAGACCACCTGTTATAATCCCCAAGGCAATCGGAAGTGTGAATCTTATAATGGAATTATATGGCAGGCAGCAACCCTGACCCTCACATCACAATGCTTGCTTATGACCTGTGAAGTGTCATGTCAGACAAAGTCTGATCCAATTATTGAAGAAGTGTAATTTCTCTTTATATCCATATTTATTGTTTAACGGCAAAGAGACGACAGTAAGATTTAACCTCAGCAGATCATTTCTATAATAGGCTGTCTAAAAACCAGGATCTAGTCCTAACTCCTGGTAATCTAAATGAATCAAATAACAATATCAGTCATGAAGATTCTGTAACATTATCATTGTACGTTACATGTGAGTAAATCTCTCATGTATAACATTAGTGTTTCTTCAATTTGAGACTTTGTCGGTTACCATCAACTAGTGGGTATGTGGTCCTGGGGCCTTTTTTTAATATAGACTCTACATTCTTGTGTAGATGTAAGAGACTGTCCTCTTTGGGGGTGGGTGTTTATATATCTGTTTGTCATGTTTTTTTGTTTTTTTTTTTTCCCACACCTGCACATACCAAGTGCAGCAGGGTCAGTCACATTCACATATTGTGGCAGTCACTGACATTGAGTGAAGTACGGATCCCCACTCCTAACCAACAGGTCACTCCTTCAGTCAACCCTAATCCTGGCTTCTTTGATGGCCTGGTGTGACATTGAGTGTAAAGTCTATTCTGTCATATACCATATACTGCAATTCCAACCAAAGCTCAGTGTAAAATGGAACTGACCCTATTGCTCCTGTGTGCAAGGTATTGATTCCTTGTGTGAAAAATCCTTATCTTGATAACCAAGCATCATTACATGGATTTTTGTGTGTGTATGTAACCCACCTGTCTGAATTTAAGATTTTAGTGATGTATTGTTATACTTGGTTTATTCTTTATACATACTAAGCTCTGTGTATGTATTTTAATTTCATGTTAAAAATGTTATTTAGCAAGGGATAGTGGTAGTTTTTGTTATGCACTCTTCCATATTGACATTTATGGTTATAAGACTTTGCAACTTTCTTGTATGAAATCAGAGGACTTTATTTCTTATTGAAAGACTTCAATGATTGCTGTTGTGTGTATTACAGTTTGTTGAATAAAACCTAAGAAATAGAAATGAATTCTACTACACCAGTCAAAAAAAAAAAGAATCAGGATATATTTGATGTTAATAGGCTATTTTGTTTTTTAGCACCTTTCCATGGCCTTAGGTCAGATAAAGTTCTGTCAAAATAGATACCAATATTCAATCATGTTTTAATAGTTGCTCTCTAAAAGTATTTGATCTTTTTTATCTTAATTCTTTGGAAGTCTTGATAAAATTCAGTTGTGATTCTAGATCATTGGAAGTAGAAATACACAGAGATCTCTTAAGTTTATGCCTGTATATTTTGTTTAGAGTTATTTACTTGTATATTAATTAGTCTGTCTCTCTCTTTTTCTTTTTAAGCTGAGAAGTTCCTGGAGTCAATTGAAGTGAATCAAAATTATCCTTTATTATTGCTGAAACTATTGGAAAATCCAATTGATACAAACATTCGTCTCAGTGCTGCGATTACATTCAAGAATTATGTGAAAAGGAATTGGAAACAGGTAAGTAGTTGCACATTGTACTGCAGCTGCTGCTGCTCACCTGATTTTTAGAACAAGTGCATCTTGGGTAACAATTGTTTTAGGAATAATTTGCAACAACAATTATTTCTTTCTTTGGAAATTTGCTTTACATTTTAACAAAGTCACGTTGTACTTGACTATTCTTCTTCCCACTCAGCCCCTTTTTCAATAATCATAATAGGATTTATGAAATTAAAAAAAAAAAATATATATATATTTTTTTCTTTTCTGCTGGGAAAAACAAGAGATGGCTCTCTCCTTCATTCATTCTTTATGAAGAAATGTTATCACATGTAATTCCCAAATATTACTCTTGTAACATGAAAAGGTAGAAGCAGCAGCCTAAGCTAACTGTATTTGTTATATTGTTAGACATTGTCATTCCAGAAATGATAGAACATAAAGTTGGAATAACTGGTCTGGTTTTGGGAATGATGCCATGATGATGAAAAAATTTTAATTAAAATTCTAGTATATTTATTTTAAAACAATTAATTTCTTAAAATAAAAAAAAAATTGACAATTATGGCAAGCCTTTAATGGTGCATATGCATACATAGACAAAAAAAGCTTGTGAGTGAAACCTGAATGAAAAATGAAGGATTTAGATATTTGTATCTTATCTTGAGATGGGAAAAACATTAGGATCTAATAAGAACTAATTTTGATTTTAATAAACAAAAGCAAGAAAATTAATTTTCTTTTCTGTCAATTATTGCTTGACTGAACAATTAAATATTGTTCACCTTATCATAAACTAAATTGAAAATACGAAGAATTTAAAAAATGATAAACAGAAAACTTACTACACAAGGCAGATAATTGTAAATGGAAATTTTTTTTGATAAAGACTTTGAAACTGTTTTGATTGTGAATAATTGGAATGTGTTATTTATATAGAAACTGAATGCATAAAAGACAACTCTTAAAATACAATAAAAATTACTTTGAGCATAAAAATTAATAGGAACATTTCCATGTAAAATTATTCAAGTTGATTTAAGCATAATGTTTAAAGAAAGCTAGCTATGATTTTTATAAAAAAAAAATTGCATTAAAATTGAACTATTGTTTTTGTATTTATTCACTTTTAAATTTATTTCCTAAACATTGTAATGGTGTTTTTTATTGTGCTACTAACGACTATAAATGATAACAAAGTTTAAAAAAAAAAAAAAAAAAAAAAATTTGCTTTAGGGATGGATAAAAAAAATTTATGGACAAAGTTATTTTTGGGACAACTCGTTCTTGGATGATACTGTCAAATTAGTGGTCTGCTGTCCTGATTTGTTATAATAAAGATGAAAAAATCTGCCAGCATCCATATCTCTATCTAAGATACAAGAGTGTAAGAGGCAATAAAAGAACAAAAGTTGAACAACACTAGTTTGCATGATTTAAAGGAACTTTGGCAAAGTTTCAGCTTTCCTCTAACTTAATACTGCTTAAACATTTTGTAACCCTGGGAGAACCCGTGAAATAAATTCCATATCTTGGGGAAACCCTACATAAAATTCTTACATGTCTTTATTAATATTTTTCTTTCTCAAACATAGTTATGGGCAAATATAGCAGTTTTCTGATAACTGGTTTAAGCAAAAAATAACTTCAGGAAAAAAAAAAAAAAAAAATCAAACTGCTCATTCTAAAGATCTCAGAAGATTTTCATTTGCCAAAAACAAACAATTTTTATTCACAAAACAAAAACATAACATTCTATATAAGAAAACTAAAATAAATAACTACTACAATAACTTAATCTTTTATTGACAATATTTAAAAGGCTGAAGATGAATGAAGCTAATGTCATTTCTAAAGTCAATTTAGATAATGAAATTTGCTTCTCTAAGGAGAAATTTCTGCTCATCTTTTATTTTACCATCTTTTTTATTTTACCATCAAACTATCAATTGCACAGATGGATTTCATCTTCAACTGAAAGGAGATTATTCCTGTTTTTGCTCTTAATAATTGTTTATTAAAAAAAAAAAATCTTGTTTACACACATAAGAAGTTGAAGAAACCTTCAGCAAGATCTTTATTACTTTTCCATAAATGCTAGAATACTTGTCTTTCATAGAAACCCAGAACTTTTGCCCAAAGAACTGGTCAGTAAATTTTGAGTGTTACGATTAAACTCTAGCTGACAAAGTTCTTTGTCTTTTATTGAAGTCAATTTCTCAGGAAAAGCAAAAGATTCCAGATCTGGTTCCCTTACTTAATCATACATTTCTGTTGAGAGGAATGGAAAATAATGTTCTCTTTTGATCATCAATTCTTCTAGGTAGGATCTGTCAAGAGGAAATAAATATGCATTTATTGTTAAAGTTGTCAGATTACTTTATAAATAAAATCAACAAAAGCAAAAAAGTAAGAAAATAAGGTTAGTCCTAAATAAAATATTTAATATTCAATTCTGTTGTGTTGTAAATAAGAGAATATGTTAAACAAGGTTCAGTAAATTGAAACTAATTCTGGGCTGTTAATTTGTATCAGCCTTTGATCTAAACATTTAATGGGCCAAGTGATGAGGGTGTAAGAAGGAATAAAACTTTGGTGGGGTTGGGGTATATAGTTGATGCTTGTCTTTGGACTTGAAAAAGCACATCAGACTAATTTTACAAATTCAGATTAGACAACAAGAGTGATTTTGATGACCTCCTCCTCTCCACTTTTCTGGCTTAACACTGGCTTGAATTAAGATTGGATTTGGGACACAAAATGAGATGGCAATTCCAGAATCTCTAACTTTGAATATGTTGCCGATTTCCTGGTAGCATCATGAAATGGATTACTGCTCTTTATTTAATCTCTCTCTCTCAAAGTCACATCTTGGAATGTTTCTTATTTCTCCATTAATACCTTTGAGAATATCTAGGCATTAGTGTATAATAAAATGATGAATATGAAATGAAACACTAGAAACTAGAGTAATTCAAAATGTGTATTTTGCATAGAATTTGACTATTTCTCATAGTGACCTCTTGAAGAACCCTTATGTGAAACACTGCTTTATTAACAGATTACAGCCACTTGTTTAAGTAGAAATTGAGAATATACTGAAAAATATTGTTTAATATTACAGGAGCATTTATATAGACATTGAGAAGTATGTATTTGTTCATAAAATTATAATCTCTTATTTATTCAAGATAAATTATTCAGTGTTTGGTGGTCTTAAAAGTTTAAAATCTGTAGAGCAATGTAATTATATTGGTGTGGCAATTGTCTGTATGAATGTTATAACTGAATCTTAGAGCATTATTTACATTATTTGGACTATTGTCCTCATCTTTGTCACCATATTTATTACAACGTTTTGGCTGTTGTACGCTTCGGCCTTCTTTAAGTGGTTTGAATGTTGAACTGAACCCTCTATTTTGCTCACTGGTGACAAAGATGTGGACAATAGTCTGAATAATGTAAATAATGTACATAATACTGCATTTCAGAAATATAGACAGATACTAAATCTTAGAGGGCTGACACATCATGAGAGACATCACTTTTAGCAATGATAGCAGTGTGTAGATGATATGGGAAAGGTTGAAATTTTGAACTTTTGATAAATGAGAGAACAAGTTCATAGAAATTCAATCAAGTATTTTCACAATGTAAGTTTGGGAGAAGCACAAGATTTTGTGTAGCTTGTTATTCGAGGTTTTGTGTAGCTTGTTATTCGAGGTTTTGTGTAGCTTGTTGTTCGAGGTTTTGTGTAGCTTGTTGTTCGAGGTTTTGTGTAGCTTGTTGTTCGAGGTTTTGTGTAGCTTGTTGTTCGAGGTTTTGTGTAGCTTGTTGTTCGAGGTTTTGTGTAGCTTGTTGTTCGAGGTTTTGTGTAGCTTGTTGTTCGAGGTTTTGTGTAGCTTGTTGTTCGAGGTTTTGTGTAGCTTGTTGTTCGAGGTTTTGTGTAGCTTGTTGTTCGAGGTTTTGTGTAGCTTGTTGTTCGAGGTTTTGTGTAGCTTGTTGTTCGAGGTTTTGTGTAGCTTGTTGTTCGAGGTTTTGTGTAGCTTGTTGTTCGAGGTTTTGTGTAGCTTGTTGTTCGAGGTTTTGTGTAGCTTGTTGTTCGAGGTTTTGTGTAGCTTGTTGTTCGAGGTTTTGTGTAGCTTGTTGTTCGAGGTTTTGTGTAGCTTGTTGTTCGAGGTTTTGTGTAGCTTGTTGTTCGAGGTTTTGTGTAGCTTGTTGTTCGAGGTTTTGTGTAGCTTGTTGTTCGAGGTTTTGTGTAGCTTGTTGTTCGAGGTTTTGTGTAGCTTGTTGTTCGAGGTTTTGTGTAGCTTGTTGTTCGAGGTTTTGTGTAGCTTGTTGTTCGAGGTTTTCATTTTAGATTTTGTTAGTTGGGTAGAAATGCTGGTTCCATTAACCTTTTAACCTCTGCATTATTCACTAATTTTCCTTTCCGCTACATTTTTTTTTTTTTTTTTTTTTTTTTTTCCAAGGCTCCTCTATTGCACTACTTAATTTCAGTCATGATCATAGCAGGATAAGATAACACAACTGTAAAGTTCAAACATGCCATCATTCATTCATCTGAGTCACTTGCAGTGGCAGGATAAAATGTTTACTTTGCAAACAAAATCACCTCCAGAATGTTAAAGGTTAAGAATATTAACAACAAATATATTTGTTTTTCACAGGTGAAGCGTTTTCACTATTATTATAATATTATTTTTTTTTTTTTTTTTTTACTTAAAAGAAAAAAATGTAGTGAAGAGATAATCAGCTCTCCCTTGAAAAAGAGTTTGTGTGTGCAAGATCTGCTGAAGAAAGATTACCAAAAGTAGTTAGCAAGAATCCACTACTTTAAGCATAAGAATCTATGCTAATGTTCTTTCCTCCACTGAATGATGTGGCCAATCAGAAAACTCTCTTGGTGAATAAAAGCCGTTGTTTTTTGCTTACAAGAGTAGGATTGTTTTTGATTTTGGTGGACGAACATGCATTTTTGCTGCTGAGAAGTGAAGGTTGGATTTGTGACCACATTTTGTCATTTTTATGTTGCCATTTGGACTGTTACAATGGACTATTGTTTGAACTGATTTGGCTGCAAGTGTTGCGGTCGAGAGACAGAAGAAACTTGTTGCAGGCGTTTATTACTACTATAGTTTAGTTTGTTTTTTTTTTGTTTGTTTTTTTTTACTAAAATGAAAACAATAAAAAGCAATTCTTGGAAAATTTGACACTCACAGGACATATTGGAAGCAAGATGGACAGAGGAAAACAACACATAACCTACTTTTATGAATTTGTGTAAATGGCTTAGAGAACAGTGTTTAGGAGAGATAGCAAGAAGACAAAATTTATTAAAGAACAGGAAATTGTGGAGAGCCATGATCACCATGTCCTGAAGGGGTATCACACAAGAAGATAGAATGTTTAAAACTAGTAACTAACATATTTAGTTAAGTCTTCTATTGATTCTCTTAGGCTGATAATATTTCTTTTTGATAAAGTGCCAGCATCAAAGTCTATCCCATTATTTTAAATGATACCAAACAAACCACAATGTTTTGTTTTTTAATAGGTGGAAGATCTCCCAGACAAAATCCATCCACAAGATCGATTAGAAATAAAGAAAAATATTGTTAAATTAATGCTGAGCATGCCTGAGCAAGTCCAAAATCAAGTAAGTTTTGTACATTTTTTTATTTTTATTAATTTTTTTGTTTTTTAATTTGGAATGAAAACTCTTTTTTAATATGTATTACAAATATCTTGCTTAACCATAGTTAGTTTATTATCTTTTGATAAAGACTTAGTAATTATTTGTTGGTTCCAATGCAATCCAATTTATATGAAGGTGCCAGTAAGGAAAATAAAGTTTTATCAAATAAAGTATGCCACACTATTTCTTTATTTTTGGAAACTTGAGTATAATTACACTTTTCATACCTGATTATGTATCCATGTGTCTATAAATTGTCATATTATTTGTTTCTGTGGCCTCTTGATATTGTATAACATAATGCAATTGTTGTAATGACGGCAAACAATACTGAACATCATCTTGGAAGAAGCCAAATTTTTGCCTTTTTATTTATTTATTTACTTGTTTGTTTTATGTGACAGAATTAAATGTTCATTTCTTTCTGGTGGAATTAAAAATTATTTAAATTCTTATTTCTCATAAATGGAAATGTTACTAAAGTAAAGTTTTTATCTGTTTCTCTTTTGGCTGTAGTTGAGTGATGCAATTAGTATCATTGGTCGAGAAGACTTTCCAGAAAAATGGCCAGATTTAATCAGGGAAATGGTAAATCAACTGAGCAGCAATGATTTTGGTTTGGTAAATGGCATTCTTAGAACGGCTCATTCTTTATTTAAAAGGTATGCTTGACAATATTCACTTTTGCAACTTTGTTCAATTCGAAATGTTACCATTCATTCACAATGTCACATTATTCATTTACCATATTTGATCGTGTATAAGATGCTTCCTGCCTCTCAACAATTGCTAAAAATTAGCCCTTCATCCTATATAAAAAAAGTTGAGGCTGCCCAGAGACATTAATTTTATTCCCTATGCTCACTATTGTAGGTTATAATTTTTCCTCAGATCTAACCTGTCTTTATAATAATATTTATTCAAGTGAAACTACTACTACTACTACTACTGGTATAGTAACAAGTATTATAACCAAGTACTGGTTGGCGATGTTTGTATCAGTTGATCTATCATGTCTAAATTTCTCGGCACACTTCTAGAAACAACAGAAGAGACAAAAGGGAAGCTTGTTTTGAACTGGACTAAATAGGGAAGTTCCACTAATATTAGATGTAACATCCGACAATGCACTAAAAATGTTTTCACTGAGTATGCCCTTTTGAAATGGGATTCATCTAATATGCCCACGTATCTTTTATATCATCAAATGTGGTAATTACTTTCATGTTTTTGTTTCTTTCACTGAAGATTAAAATAGTGTGTGATATTAAATTGGCAATATTTAAAAAAAAAAAAAAAAAAAAAAAAAAAAAATCAAAAGTACACTATCAATATTTTTGATTTAGAATTTTTCCTAGTACCTAAATATTAAAAAAATTTTTTTTTTTTTTTGAGAACTTTAATTTATGAACACTTACTCTATCCAATTTGTCAGACATGCTAATTAGTTTTATAGTGATTAAATGTTATTAATGTTAGGTAAAATTGATGAATGTACGTCCTCAAAAAAAAAAAAAAAAAAAAACTTCTTTGGTTCTGGTTGTATGTATTAGTTGTCTGTTATATATTTACATATCTATATCTATATATATATATATATATATATATATATATATATATATATACAAAAAAATTAAATTTAGATTAAAATGGTTGAAAATTTATTCTAGCATCATTGTCGGTTCCTCTCTAAATTCATTAAAAAAAAAAAAAATTTTTTTTTTTTTTTTCTAAAGTAGTTTATGTTAAAGCTAATAAACAAAAATAAAAACAATGCACCATTTTGAAGTAGGGACATTTTCCCTTTCGGCATCTATCTTCTATATAAATAAAATGCAGTGTATGTGTCCATCTATCCATCTGTTTTTCAATTTTAGCAAATCATAAACAACCTGAGTAACAGGCAGTAACTACTGTAGTTACATGCAATTAATAATTAAATAACTTGTTTAAATTTAAATATTGAGCAGAGTGAAAGGTTTAAAAAGCAATTCTTTCTTAAAGATTTAACATTAATTTTGCTTTTCATTGCAGTTACAATTTATATTAAAATGTAAGCAATGAACAGTATGTTGATAATAGGGTTTTTTTTTTTTTTTCTCTCACACGTACTGTGATGTAATTCAAAATATTACATAGTTCAGGTTCTCTAATGTCTTTTAAGCGTGACTATGTGAAAGGATCATAAAAAATGATTTTTAAAGGAAAATAAAAATTGTGCGCAAAATAAATGTAAACAAACTATGGAGATTGGTCGCATATATAAATAAAGATAAAATAATTTTATTGTTTCTAAATTTTTATAACTTTTATGTACATAGGATGCTGAAGGTAAAAGGACAAAGACCCAAAAGCCCTCTGAAGGAGCTAGCTGAAATTTGGCTTCTAGGCTAGTTATGAATAATCACATCTTCATGTAAACTAAATGAGAGCTGTCAATATATATTCAAGAAACAAAAGCTGGATGCAAAATTTGGTTATGTAGTAATTATTTTTTAAATAAAAATTCATTATTAAACTTATAAAATTTGGTGAAAATTGCCAAGATATAGGTGAACTTGTTTGAAAATCTCTATGAAAAGTTGCTGTCTCTATGAAATAAAATTTCACTCAATTCTTTTCTCTATATTGGCAACTCTGATTAAAATAAAAAAATAATGCAACAAAGGGTATCTTATCTTTTATAGACCAGATTACTTTTACTGCTGATATTTTACAGTGAATATTTAGTTTTGAAAGCTTCAGATTTTCATCTTTAGTTTCAGGGCTTATGGTTTCTTAGTAAACAAAAAGCTAACTTTTCTTCTTCAGCCATTTATAATAATATTTAAGAAAAATTAAGGTTGAATATTTTTCTTCGGTTCATATAATGCAATAATGGTGGTTTTTATTTGTTTTTTTTTTTCTTGCTGACTTGTGTCTTTGTGAATTTAAGGGTCTTAATTGTTTTAATGTTTTTTATTTTAATGTTGGGACAGATTCAAAATACACATACATTTTTTATATATATATATATATATATATATATATATATATTAGAATGAGATTAAAATGAAAGGTGGTCCACATGTGCTCCTTATAATATATGGATTAAATAGGCTGGTTGATGAAATTTGGAGGGTAAAAAAATCAACAAAATAATACCTATATTGTCAATAAAACTGTTTATTGTATATCAGCCTTTTGATTGAAACAAAGCACAAAGAGATAAGAATTTTGAATTTTCAAACACACCTGTTTTTTTTTTGTTTTTTTTTTCTCCAAATGATGTAAGGAATGAACAAAGTGGAAGTTGTACTTAGTAAACCCAAATCCCTATTTAATCCCTCAATGTTTGAAAATTTCAACTCTGATCTATGTCTCTCCTCATGGCTGTTGAATGAAGACACTAAAAACATGCATCGGATGTCCTCTCTGTTATGATCTGGTAGGTTGGTACGTTTTGCAACTGGGAAAATATTGCTATTGTTCATGAAGGTTTTCTTATGGTGAAATCAAAGTCGGGATTCTGTACTTTTTTTCTCCCACATAGTTACCTTGTTGGCACTTGTGGCAGAAAAGCAAATATACTAGATCACAATTTAAAGCCGATGGTTTGAATACTATTAGAGTACTGGGGTGGGGAGTGAAACTGTTATCTGTAATGATATATCTATAGACTTGACATCGAGGTTTATTGCAGGTCATATTCCCTTGGTGAGGTGGTGAAAGAAGCATACTGGATATGTCTAAGAATGTGTGTAGATTATGGTTCCTGGTGCCTGATGGGGTGTGGGTTTTTATTGAATATTTTTCTAATTGTCTGGTCAAGTTTTAAATACTGGAAATCTTTTAAAATATGGAAAAGCTTGTCAATGTAATTGAAATAAAAAAAAAACGTAATTCTGGAATTATTCTTTTTTACATAGGTTAGAAGTGTATTCCTATTTTGTTTAGAAGCCTTAGTAATTGATTTTTTTTTTTTTTTTTTTTTTTGATAGTTTTTTAAGTGGGTAATTCCTGTTAGTACAATTATTCAATCACTTATGTGTATTTCATAATCCCTATTCTGTGAACAGATATGCTTTGTGTAGACATTGGCTGTATATTGATTTATTTTTGGTTGGTGGGGGTGGCAGCTATTGAAATTTAAGTAGCAATGACCATTTGTGGGCTTGATGTATAGTGTGGTGGAGATTTGGTTGTGTGTATGTATGTATGTATGTATGTATATATATATATATATATATATATAAATTTTCCCAAGTACTTTCAAATGTTGCTACATTCTTTTTCAAGGATTGTTCTGCATATGTTTACACAAGTCTGGCATTCTCATGTTTGTTGGAACCAATTTCAAGTCATTCAGATGACATGACCTATAAATAGTCAAACTGAAATTTTTTTTTAAACATGCTTCAATGTATGGTCCTCTATGGAGAAAGATACCTTAATCATGTCTGCTCCTCTCTTATTACACCAGTCTCCAAAATTGGGAGTCTTTTTTTTGCACTGAGTCCTATATAAATTTTTGGTGTTATCTATTAAAACTTGTTTTATGTTTATTCTGTTTTGCTTATTTGTCATATGTTCATCTATATGTGCACAAATTGTACTAAATTTTGACACATGCCAATTTAACCAATGAGACAGTGTGGCACATGTATGGCCAATGTAAGAATTTAATGTTGCTTGTTACAATATCCCAAGTATAAAAATAAGACAAATTTTAGTAAATAACATCAAAATTTTATATAAGACATAGTGCAAAGAAAGACTCCAGATTTCAGAGGTTTTTGCAATAAGAGAAGCAGACAATATTAAATAAAGTATCTTTCTCTATAGGGGCGTGTATATTGAAGTGTTTTTTTTTTTTTTTTTTTTTTTTTTTAATTCAGTTTGGCCGTTTATATGATGTCATATCACTTGAAATGGTTTCCATCAAACATGAGAATGTTGAAATTTAAAAAACAATTGCGTAAATATACACGTTTCATTAAAGACGACTGAGAAGGTACAGCAATTAAGCTTATTTAATTTTTCTTGTGTTCATAGAAATGTTCCTGATCAAACCACTCATAAATAATTACACCAGTCACACTGCTACATGCCTATCTAGATGACTTATGTTACACCTATCCAGCCACAGCTCCATTAGAACTCGTTCAAACACACACAAACTTACCAGGTTCCATGCGAAACATACTAGTAGAAGATACAAGTATAATAACCTCATCCACATTTAAAAAAAAATATATATATAATGGAGACCCTAATAATAAAAAAGAAAAAGTCAACACTCGATAACATTAACTATGAACATGGCCACAATGTACTGACAGTGTTTGGAAAATAAAACATCACTATAACTAGATACATACAACCCATACATCCAGTTAAAAAGTAAAAATAAAATCATCCTTGATCATGGCTCAAAGTAAAGCTGAAAGTGCTTGGAAATGCAGAACATTTGGAAAGTTTCTACACACTCTGTGTCCAGAAAAGAAAACACTTGTATGAACATGAGAAAAATTAATTAAAAAGCTTAATCGTAGTACCTAGTCAGCTGTTTTTAATGAAACATATATAAGAGGTATTGCTGCATATATATATATATATATATATATATATATATATATATATAATACACACATTTTTTTTTTTTTTTTTTTTTTTTTAATACTATTTTTTAATTAAAAAAATCCATCTAATAATTTTTAAAAAAAATATATTTTTCTAGGTATCGGCATGAATTCAAATCTCAACAACTTTGGACAGAAATCAAATTTGTCTTGGATCATTTTGCTGCTCACTTCACACAACTTTTTATTGTAAGATTTTTACTTTTTTTTCTTTTTTTTCTTTTTTCTTTTTTTGTCAACTTTTTACATAAGGAAGTCTTGTTTGCACTGCTTATAATGTTTGTGATTTAACCAAGAGCTTAATAGAGTGAATTATTTTATTTTGCATTCTTTCTGATAACTCCAGAAAATGAAAATACTAAATGTGCAGCTATAAGCATTGAATGTAATTTGGATTGTGGGGTTATCTTTTTAGTCTCGAGTTATTGTATATACTTTTCATTTATAAACAAATGTATTATAAATAAGATTATCACTTGCTTATCAGTTTGAAGGAAAAAAAAAACTATCAAATTGTAAATACCTAAACAACTTACACTGTTAGTAGGATTCTTATTCTTTCATACAAAGTAGCAAAATATAAGGGATCGTAATTTAATTACTATTTTTTTTTTTTCTTTAATTTATTTAGTATATACACTGTATCTCACTTTATTAGACATTTTTTAATTTTTGCAAAGTAATGAAAGGACTCGCAGAAATATTTGTACCATTAATGTGAAGAATATTTCATTATCCCATGTATAATTATAGTAAGGCTGTCATTCTTATGAGGTGTGACAACAGTTTTATGAATTTTACCAGATTTCTTTTTTATTTATCACTATTTTCATGCTGAATGTTCAGATAAGCTACATTCAACGAATTCATACCTTTACAGCTAGGAGCCATCATGCCATATCCACAGGATCAAATCCTCCTCATTCCCTTTATATTCCATAGGCAAGAAGGAAGTTCCCCTTAGTTTCTTCCTGAGAACCGATACTTTGTGGAACATTCCTTAAAGGATGCTTCCTTAATCATTACAATTTTAACCTCTTCAAGTTTAGGGTCCACCACTATCTTACATATCCTCATAATCCACACATGACTTCACTCAGTAAACCATCTACCTTGAGCAGCTCTTGGGCTTTGTATTGTGGAAACATTCACTAAAAAACTTTCACATTATTAACCAAGTTACTGAAACTCAAAAAAAAAAAAACCATTGTTGTAATTAAAAATGATAATTATAGGTGTGCAAAAAGTATACAAGGATAAATGTTTTTAACAAAACAATTGAAAACAGGATCATTGTAATGATGTTATTTTTATAACGACATTATTAGTGTGAAATGAATGTACCAGGTTCTGAAACTGGTTTTAAAAGTTTGTACAATGATTTTTGTGAACTGTTGTTTCATTTCATATGAAATTGTTGTTCACCAATGCAAAGCTTTTAAGTTTTTAATTGGGTTACAGTCAGTCAGACAAGCAGGTCACTTCATCAAAGGAGTGTCTTTGAAACCAATTTTATTCAGAAATTCATTAGTTTTTTTTTTTTTTTTTTTTTTTTTGCCAGATAGGAATTGAGGTATTGTCATGTATAAGAATCTTTCTGAAAATATTTCACCTCAACCATGACTCCATATCGGTCTTCAAAAAAAAAAAATAAACAACTCAATTCATGTCTGAACTGTGATCTTAACATCTGAAGCACATTACTTTGTATCCTTATAATCCCCATCTCAAAGCATCTTACTACCTTGTTATGGTCTCATCATGTGACAGTGCTTTTTGCCATTAGCCATCCAGTATTTGCTCCATCTGTTTAGATAAGGTAGCATGGCATTGGTGATAAGTAAGGTGTAAAAAAAAAAAAAAATCATGTATTATTGCTCATTTCATTCAATTTTCTTTTAAATGAGGCCCAGTGGTTGATTTTACATTTTTGCCACTTGATTTTGGACCTGATAATTATGCTTTTTGGACATTTACTCGTATACCACAAAACTTGGCAAAGAACAGGATACAGATTGATGTAGTAATATGTATATCCATCAAATCAACCTTACAATCCATTTTAAAGCTTCTAACTTGGAATGTGTCTAATTATTTTGAAACTTGTGAATTCAGGAAATTTCATCCAAATATTTTTTTTTTTTTTTTTTTTTTTTAATATGGATAGATGTTGCTATAATTTAAATAAACCTTAAGAGTCCAGTAAGTAAATATTTTATATTATTGATAAAACACAAAATGACTAATAATGCGAGATGTTGTGTAGATTTATTTCAGCAAAGTAAAATGGATTTGTTTACTGATTTAATGCATAAAGAAATAACATTGAATAGATTTGATAATTACAGAGAAGTTTTTTTTCTTCTCAAAGTAAAGATTGTTACATTATTTTGATAATCACATATTTTGTAACTTCATACTTAAAAAGTTTTTTCTACTGTATAATGCAGTACTATCTAAAAGTTTGAGTAATTTGAACTTAAAAAATGACAACTTTAGCTCCTAGTTTTCCCCATTTTCTTCAGAGTATCCCATTGAGCCTATATAAAATATTCTCATTATAATGGGAAAACTTTGTTGAAATTTCCAAAATTTTTGAGTAATACTTCATTCGTTGGTTTTATTTTCAGATTTTTTTAATAATTAGCTTTTTTTCATTGCCCCAAAACTATTTGATGTAATTTCTACCAATATTAATGCATTGAAATGCTTATTTGTATTCTATTATATCTATAAAAAAAAAAACATTTCTTAATTTGCTTAATAGCCTTTGTACTTTCATCTTTGAATAATTTCAGAAAACAATGCAGTTGGCTGAACAACATGGTAATGATCCTGCAGCCCTCAAAGTGATATTCAGCTCTATTGTTCTTATTTGTAAAATTTTTTACAGTCTTAATTACCAGGTATGGATTATATGCAAAACCTTTTTAACAGTTGGGTATCTCTGCTGGACTAGATGCCAGTGGGGGGTGGTAAGCCATCTTCAGATTTGGCTTAGTCTGTTGTATTCACTTTTTGCTTTAATGCTCTTGGGGGAAGGGATGGATCCATCTCTTCTCCTCCACAGGTATGGATTAAATAGAATGGCTGAATGGGGCTCTTTAGCTTTGGGTGGCAGCCAGTCTGAGAGGAGGACTACACTGAATTCATAATCTTAGAGACTGCAACATGGAACCATTTCATGGTCTTTCCCAAAAAGTCATGGCAATTCACAGATAATGAAAAGGGAGATTGTGGCGAACCATGATCACTTATATCCTGAAGGGTCATTGCATTAAAAATAAAATTATAAAAGTAAAAAAAAAAAAAATCGAGGAGGGAAGTTTATTTAGACCTCTTTCCTAGCTAAAATTCTGCCACCAGTGATCAGTGGGGAAATACATAATTATCTCATCCACAAAGCAAACTTGGCACTATTTTATTGAACATTTCCTGCTAAACAGATTTTTATTCATGGCTTTGAACATTTTGTATCCTTGGCAGAAGAAACAAATAATCTAGCATTCCATTTACCAGTCAAGCTGCAAGGTGGCAGTAGTAAAGCAGTAGGGTTCAAGATAGCAGCTATTTATTGTTTATTTCTTGATTAGTTCTTACCTTTAATTGTCAATCTTTGTTTTCCACCTCTTCTTAATTTGGGTTGCACACAGGTTTCAATATTTCCCAAAAACTTCTGGAATTTATCGTTTTCAAATTGGAGGTGTTTTTTTTGTTTTGTTTTTTTTTTTTAATATATATTTTACAAGATAGCTTTTATGAAATTATTTCTGGTTTCCCTATCTTTGAAGGGACAATTGGCAATTATGTGCACTAATGTAAAAGCCAACAAATCTTCTAAAACCTTAGGAAGAACAAAAAAAAATCTTAATGCCCCCCCCCCCTCATGCACACACCCCTTAAAAAAAAAAACTTTGAAAATCCATCAACTATCTACACTTTTATCACTGTTGTTTTGTGGAATTTTGTTTTGTCTGTCTTGAAAACTATACTTTCTATACTCCCAACCTCCTCCAGTTACCTACTTTTCATCTTGAATCCTGCACTGCCACATTACAGCATGTCATGTAAACAGAACACTAGCCAACAAATGTTTGATTTCAAGCATTTAATTTGTTGATGATTCAGTGGTGAATGAGAGCAAAGTGGCTGGGTCAGTAACTGGGGTATGCATTTGCCTGACAGCACAATGTTGTCTGTCCCATTGTCATTGACACCCACTCACATCTGAGTGTCAGGATCATCATCCTCTCTCCTTACTCTTTTTCTCCCCTCTGGTGGCAGTGGAGATCACTGTGAAGGCCCAGCCTACTCCTGAAGACTCGTAAGCAGGAGTCACAGAGGAGTGCGGGTGGTGGACATGGCTGGGCAAGTTAGGCCCTCCTGACATATGTCCTATACATACAAATTCAAATATTTCTGCTCTTAATTGTCGTGTGAGAATTGATGCTCCCCTCCCAAACATCAGTGCATAGAAGGAATGGACACATGACTCAGACAAATATTAAAAATAATCAAAAACTATAAATATTTTTCAATGTCTTGATCCATTTCTTCTTAATGTCTATCAAAAATGACATCTTGTCTTTACCCTGACTAAGTCCTTTCATATTAGCTGACTGGAATTGAATCTTTAAAACATTTCTCTTGCTTGTGGCCTTTGGGAGTAATATTTAAATGTACTTAACAGGATAGATTAACCTTAAATGGATTTTGTGCTCAGAATCCTACAGTGATTCTATTAATCTAATGGATATATTTAATAATTGATAAAATATGTATTGTGTATTAAGATCCTTGGTGATATCATTTTCGTTTTTTGTATCAACCTATCCTTTTCATTTGATATTTCTTTCTAGGACATTCCTGAGCATTTTGAAGACAATATGGCTACCTGGATGTTTCATTTTAAAGCTCTGCTTCAAGTTGATAATAAACTGCTACAAACACAAGTAAGAACTGTTCATTTAGAAAACCTATTTCCTCATTGGTTTTGTGTTTATAAACTGAAACCTGCTCAATAATTAATTTTTCTACGTATTTAGTCAAGAGAAATGATGCTAAAGAATTAAGTACAGAATAATTTACCATTTATTTTTAAGAGGCTGTTAATGAGAAGAACTTGTTAAATATCGTAATGTTTTTTTATTTTTAAATTTCAATGTTGACTTTATCTGCTTGTCCTTATTTTTTCTGTTGTACTTTTTCTGTCTAATGTGTATTGTCCATGTTTAGCAGCAAATTTGCTAGAGTGAAAGAAACCAGATGAAAAGAAAATTGGAAACATGTTCAGAAGTGATGGAAACTATGGTAGAAACTGATTGAGACCAGTAAAAGATGGGGTTAATATGAATCAGGGAGATGATGGATTTTTCTTTTTTTTCTTTTTTTTTATTGCTTGACCAGTAAAAGAATTTGCAATAATCTATTCTATTTACCAGATTATACTGTTGATGACAATCATACAGGAGTTGTTGCTCTGCTTATCTTTGCCCCAAGCTCACTCTCTTGTGATATGTCAAGTCCAACGAATACTGAAAATTCAAAAACTTGTTAAATCAAGAAATCAAAACTTTTAAATAGAATAAATTTATTATTTGCTGCAAATATTTTACAATAAGATTTTTCCTCTGAAAAGCTATAATAAATGCTATTATTTATTACAACTCACTTTTTAATTATTATTACTACTGTTTACTGAACACACTTGAAATGAATTCTTGTCTATTTCAGGATGAAGATGAAGCAGGTGTGCTAGAACAAGTAAAATCACAAATTTGTGACAATGTAACACTTTATGCACAAAAATATGATGAAGAATTTTCGCCTCATCTACCAGATTTTGTGACAGCCATTTGGCATCTCCTTGTAACAACTGGACCGCAAGTCAAATATGATCTTGTAAGAAATTGTTTTTGCTTTTATAGTATCTTATGCAAACTATAACTATATGAAGACTTTTTTTTTTTAATTTTCTGTTGAGCAAACCCATATAACCATCACACACTCATTTGTACTTTTTCTGAAAATATTTACCAGAAAAAAATAATTTTTAATCATGTGATAGTCAGTTTGATAGGCTGTTTCATAATATTTTTAGTTGCTTCACCAAGGACTAACAGCAATTGATTGTCTCTCAATATGAAACATTTTACAAAGCATTCCATCTGGTGAGACTGGGATTGGAACTCTGACTCTTTACATACATTGCTTCAGCTCATCTACTTGCCATATTTGTAATATCTCGTGTAAATGTAAATGAACAGACTTAATTAGGACTGTTAAATGTTTATTCCAAACCACCCAGCTGTAAATTTTGTTGATATTTTTTTATTTTTTATTTTATTTTTTTTTTTTTTTTTATTGCTTATGAGAAATAAAGTGAGTTTTCTGCTTGTATTTTGTGCAGTTGGTGAGCAATGCAATTCAATTCCTTGCCTCTGTAGCAGAAAGGCCAAACTATAAAGGTCTGTTTGAAGAATCTAACACGCTGAGCAACATCTGCGAGAAAGTTATTGTTCCAAACATGCAGTTTAGAAGTAAGTACTAAATGTTTCAAATTTGTTTCTAACAATTTCTATTTTTCACTGCTTAATTAAATCAAATATCTATAGTTTTCTTTGGATGTAAAAGAATTAAGTCATCATTCAATTTAAATATTAATCTCTTTGAGGCCAGTTTCCCCTATTTGGCTAAGAGTGGAGTAATGTATTTCCAGCTGGTGTTAAGATAAAATGCCAGGATTTTAAGCTTCATTTTTCATGCAGGCCACCTCTCCCCCTTCGGAAAATTGGTGCTGTGCAATCTTTCTGCCTTGAACAATTTAGACTTTATTGTCCCAAGCTTTTGCTAAATGAGTATCATTTTTTATATTGCTTTACATGACTACATCAGTACATTACGCACTACACTTCTGTTCTGCAATAATTGTTAGAATTACATTCAGATTTCATGTATTAAATAGAACATATTATGGGTTGTATGTAGAGGTCGTATTTTGTTTGATGGCTGCTACCGTTACAGTATTTCTTCTAAGTGTTGTTTGAAAAATCATTTAGTAAAATTTTTTTTTTTTAACAACTAAAATCTTTTCTGCTTCACACTAAAATTTTTGTATGCTCCAGGTTTTTAAAAATACTTTCATTTTTTTCCTCCTTATTTTGTGTAAAGTGATATAAAACAAAGTCTATGGTCATAATAAATTCACACTGCTATGAAATCAATTGAGAAAATAATTTAATGCTGAAAACTTGACTTATTTTTATAGCTGCTGATGAAGAATTATTTGAAGACAACCCAGAAGAATACATTCGGAGAGATATTGAAGGTTCTGGTTAGTATCTCGGGGTTGTTTTTTTTTTTTTTTTATCCTTTCCTCAAAACATTCTTTACAAAAACTAAAGTCTCAAGGATGACATTCTTGTTTCACTAACAAGCAAATAAAATGATTCCTTAAAGAACTTTATTTAATTAAGCAATTGCTTACCAGATTTTTTTTTTTTTTTTTTCCTCTCCAGATATTGATACCCGTAGACGTTCTGCTTGTGACTTAGTACAAGCTTTATGCAAAATATTTGAAGGTCCGGTCATCCAGAACTTTTCCCAATATGTCCATGGCTTGCTGCAGGTTTGTAACAATATTTCATTGACAATTTCTCTTTTTAAACTAATTCATTGTTTTCTATGCATTTATTTTATATTTTGTTTCTTAGCATGTTCAATCCTGTGTTAATATTTTGACATTAGTTGTTTATTTCATTTTTTATACAATTTTTTTTTCTTTTTTCAAAACAGCAATTGATGAATTTTCTCTTCCTTTTAGTGAATCATTTGACCACCATCAATTTTCTCTCTCCATTTTGGGGTGGGAATTCTATGACAACCTATTTTCATCGTCTAAAAGAACTTCTAATGTTCTTATAGTTGGAATTGTGTAGAGGAAAGGAAATATATTAAACAATTAATTTCCATTGATTTTAAATATCTCACACTGACAACAGAACATTTACGAGAGTTGAAATGTTGCGAGTATAAATTTACTGTCGGAGACTCAGAAATCAATGTATTTTCTATACATTTTCTCCTTAGTTACTTTCTCTTTTAATTAAATGCAGCATTTTTTAAATTATGGTCAGATTCATTACAATGAACAACTAAAACATTGAGCGTTTTTTGTAAAAGATCTCTTTTAATGTTCATTTAATCTTTTATTTAACTTCTTCAAAGTTTCTCCTATGTATTCCTTGTGGCAATCATTACAGGCTATAGAGTAAATTCCTGCATCAGGTTTTAGGTTATTTTGTTTTGCATTAATTTTCTTATTGTTTTAGAAGCAGTTGTAACAAATTACATATTAAGTTTAGATAAATTCTCTTTTTTGTTCTTTAGGCATAGGCAATCATAACTCTCCACAAAGACCTTTTCTTTAATTTCTGAATTACCATAAAGATAGTGGGATGATTTCTTGTTGCTTTCTCCACATTTTTGAATTCATAGACTGGTTGCCACTCAAGGTTAGGGAACCCAGTCTATACCCCACAATTTAACCCATAGTTAATTGGTGAAAATGTATCTTTCCCAAAGTGTGAAGTGAATGCAACAGACTAGGTCGGAATATAAATGCAGCTTACCAATTCTACTTTCCATACTGATAGGTTATGCATCCAGTGCTTACCAAGTTTTAAATTTGACATAAAGTTTACTAAATAACTATATGCCTCTCTCTCTCTCTCTATCTATATATATATATATATATATATATATATATATATATATATATTCTTGGCTACATAGGTTGCCAAATAGTCCAAAATACATTTAGTTACATCATAGTTGCAGTCTATATCTGAAAGCCAGATCAACCCCAATCTATTGGTTGCTATATTTTTTTTTTTTTACTAATATCACTATCAAGATATCTTGTGTATGATGGTGTCAAGTACATTCATTAATTTAATATGTACAACTTATATTTATCATTTACCCATCACTATTATCATCATCATCATCATTTTCTAGAATTTTGTTTGTCTTGATCTTCATGTCATTGCAGTGCCATCTACTATTTTAGTATCTTTTTGCCACATGATTTTAGCATAGGCTGAACACGATAGTTTTTCAGAAGAGTGGCGCATTTAATACCAATCGTATTTTTTTTACTTAAAGATATGATGTTGAGATTAACAGCAATTTTAGGTTGGAATGTATTAAAATTTAGAACTTCCTAAAATGGTGTGGGAATTAAAATTTCTTGGTAGTGTTCCACTGCTAAGCCTGGCTCAAGGGTCCTATCATTTTACAAATATTTCCTGGCTCGCTTACAGTGATCATATACCTTAAATAGCTTTCGTTTAACCTTTTTTTTTTTTTTTTTTTGTTATATACAAAGGTTGGTCAAAATAATGCCTTTCCTTTAATTACAATGAGTGTAATCCCAATTTCAAATTTAATCTTCAACATAGTTTTCTTTTTTTCTCAATCTTGGTATTCTATTCTTTGAATAAAGGAATGTATAGAAGATTCTTGTAGAAACTTCTTGGCTGCTTTCTTAGTCATGTGAAAGTCATCTCTTTCACCTCATTATTAGAGAACTGCTATCCTCTAAGTGCCTCCTTCATGGTCTTAAAATGATGAAGGTCTGAGTAGTAGGTCAAGACTCCTTCATGGACTCTGTCAGTATTCTGATTTTGTATAAAATAAAAAAACATTGAGTAACAAAGGGACTGCACTAAACTGCAGGAACTACCATTACTCCTCTGAAGGCTTTTCACACTTTTGCATTAGTGTTTCTTCTGTGATCTATAATGAAATTATCACTTCTTTTAAGCTTATCCTCATTCACAAAAGCAGCTGTCCTGTTGCTAAGGTCAGTTTCTCCATTCTCTCTAGGATTGCATTTAACTCGCCATTTTTCTATGCTTATATCGAATACAGGTTTTCCATAAACATTCACTAACTTCATGTGAATGTTTGCAGCACTTTTTTTCCTTTCAAAAACAAGAACTCTTTGTTTTCTATGTGCACCAAGAGAAACAGCCATATTGAAAGAGGATTATGGATAGGAAAGAAGCTAAAATTTTCCCCTAGGACTTAACATAAAACATAGTGTATAGCTAATAAAAAAAAAACAACTAGAAATTGCAATTTTTAAAATGATGTAATAAGTCATTACTTTTTGACATAGTTTTGAAAATTAAGAAATGGTAAATTCATGTAAACCCTTTCGCGTCTTAGATTTGTCTATTTTTAAAAGCTAAAAGTTTTTTTTTTTTTTTTTTTTTTTTTCTTTCTCCAGCAATATTCAGAGAACCCCACAGGCAATTGGAAATGTAAAGACACAGCAATTTATTTGGTGACATCTTTAGTGTCTAAAGGACGCACACAGAAGGTAACAGTTATTCTTTTTGGTGTATTTCTTTATTCCTGCAAGCTTCTTCTACAGCATAAAGTGAATATGGAATGTGTGTAAGACTTGTATACTTATTTCCCATGTTGCCAAATGTCATTATATCATACACAATACACATATTTCAATTTGGATGTAATGTTCTCAAGTATCAAGATTTGGTTAACATTTTTGTCTATTATGCTTATAACATTTAGTTACTAATAATGAACAAGATTATTGAAAGAACTTTAACAAAAAAAACTTGAACTTTATACAGTTTATTCACAATTTTATTCTGGCTCTACAACTGATGTGGAAATTGGTAAAATAATAATAAAAAAAATGAAAAGGACATTGTTAGTTAATAATTCACAACAATGCCACACACTCATCATCACCACCACCCCCGGGCTGTTACTATCAATAAGTCACCTTGTCAAATCTACCATAGTAACATTCAAACCTAGGTCTTATGACTGGTATATTCTAATGACTTGGGCATGTCACCATACAACTTGAGTCAATTTTTGCTCCCTAAATATACAAATTATATATATATATATATATATATATATATATATAGTTTAAAATGTTCTGTATGTGTCGGGGAAGAATGCTCAATATCAGAGATAAAGCATTTGTAGATATATAGTTAGAGTATATGCATGTAAATCAACACTGTATGGTGACTGTCAGCTTCATACCTCTGTCATTCAGATGTGTGTTTCTGTAACAAATCGTTTGCATTGAACTACAAAAAATATATAATTGTGTAAGATTTTCTTTCCCAATTTCAATCATTTAATAAAATTGTAATGTCACTGGAAATTACTTACATTTTATGAAGAGTTTCACTGAAACTCACCCAATCATCTGTTACTTGTTCTATTTGGAATTTGTTTTTTTTTTTTTTTTATTTCTTCCCCTACAGCATGGAATCACTCAGACAAGTAATCTGGTGAACATAACTGACTTCTTTCAAACTTACATCCTGCCAGAATTACAAGCTTCTGATGGTAAAACTTGTTTTTTTCTTTTCCCCTGATTATTTTTTTTATCTTTTCCACTATATCTGATTTTAATAAGGTCTTGGATATAAACATGGATTTCTGTGGCATTAAATGAAATCATAGAAATTTAAACAAATTTTACTTTGGGTTGGATGCTACAAATTGAGGAATCGGACACATTTCCATTATTTTTTTTATATGTATTATTACATAGATATAAAATAACAAATTTTTGGAAACTTCAGTAGTAAAAATAATGTGTACCATTGATTTAGTGGATAGGAGGCAAATTACAAAATAATGTACTAAGTATTGGTAATAACTTGATAATTTTGTATGTTAAATGTCACTTGACCGCCCTCCCACGTGTATTTCTGGTCTACAAATTCTTGAACATCAACAATAACTCCACTATAGAAGTATACACCCAATATTGTACATACAGCTAGCATCAGTGTGTTTGGTAAGCTAATCTTTACCAAAATTTAACTAATGTGCTAAACTATTATCTTGGCGAATAAAGCAAGAAAATCTTTTAATTTGTGTTTATATTATGAAAATGCCTCAGTGTTATATAAGTAATACAAAGCATAGCAAAGCAAATTTGCTATATATCCACAGCCAAAATAGAACTTGCTTTTTATCTATATTGCGTTGATAATTTCTGTCTAGAATTTGATACTTTATCAAAAGAATATTTCTACTGAAAGATAATTTGTTGTTGGAATAAGTCTTCCGATAAACTTTGAAGATATCAAATAATTTTGTTTAATCTTGTATTTCTAGTATTTATTAACAGTGTCCTTTTTCTTTTTTTACTTTTTTTTCTTCATGAAAATATGTTGATTTGTTTCTTTATTTTTTTCCAGTCAACTCCCAGGTTGTTCTGAAAGCTGATGCTCTCAAATATATTATGATTTTTAGAACTCAGGTAAATTAAGCTTCTCTCTATTGTTTATACAAAATGTCTACAATTGAATAATTTTAAACTATGAGAATATCTTTTTTTTTTTTTTTTTTTTTTTTTTTTAAATTAGGTATAGAGTATCAAACAAACTATCTTTGATTACCTCATTCTTTTTTTGTTCCCAGACTCTGTCCATGTCTCTGAAAATACCCCTAATGCAATTCAAAGATACATTTTCCTAAATAATCCTTAACATTTTATTCAGTAAAATGAAGCTAAATTTTCAGAAATTCATTTCAAATTTGAAAATAAATATTGCTTGTAATTTTAGATTTTGAACTTTTCCATATTAAGGCATTTCAGAATTATTTTCACTAGAATAATAATAATCTGTCTATATTTCTGAGATGAGGTATTATGTACATTATTTACATTATTCGAACTATTGTCCTCATCTTTGTCGCCATATTCATCACAACGTTTCGGCCGTTGTATGCTCAGGCCTTCTTCAGGTGGTTGGAATGTTGAACTGAACCCTTTATTTTGCTCACTGGGGTAGACTGTTCTGGTTCCACGTGCCATGTTTGATGGATGTCCGTTATCAGTTATCTCCTGCTAATTTCCCTCTGAAAGTTCTCCACTGCCTTAACCGGGTATTGAACTCACACTCTTTGGGTCCTGTCACTGGATCTAACTAACGCCTTTATCCTTGACACATGGCACAGTGGATAAAAGCCAGAGTGTACAACGGCCGAAACGTTGTGATGAATATGGCAACAAAGATGAGGACAATAGTCCGAATAATGTGAATAATAATAATTTATTACTTTTTCTGTTTGAAATGGAATATTTAGAATGATTAAAAAATAAAGAACCTTGACACTTTCTAGTTTATAATTGGCTAAAGATGCTAAAACAAATATCGTAAAGGTATATTAAAATATATTTCCTATTTAATAATTGTTTACTATTACCACTCACTGTCGTCTTACAACTGGAGCATAGAATAATTCTTTAATTATTCCATTATGCTGTTATTTGAATTTTAAGCTTTATAACAGATGTCAGATTCCAACATGATTTTTGAACGGTCAATTCTTGTAAATTTTTCCTAAAGTACATTTTAAAAAAAGATTACCGAAATGATTTCAGTGGAATGTTTTTTTTTTTTTTTTTTTTTTTTTTTTTTTTTGTTATGCTTTAGCATTTGTTGCAAAATTCAATTTCTTTCTTTTCAGCTCCAGAGAGAGGCTTTGGTTAGCTGCTTGCCTCACATTATCCGATATCTTTCTGCTGAAAGCCCAGTTGTCCATACTTATGCAGCTCATACAATTGAGCGATTATTGACCATTAAGACAAGCCAGAATACAGCTATGTGAGTAAATTAGCCTTGTATGTGTCTTATAGAACTTATGAATTATAACCTTAAAAACTATGCAATTTATTGGTTGTATAATAATTTCTTTTGTGTATACACGCAATCTATAAGGGAGATAAAAATTAAGTAAATGGTACAATATAACATAGGCTAAATTCTCTTTTCTTTTTTTTTTCAATGGATTGTTTACTCAAAGTTTTCAAACATGAATTCGGTCTCTTCATCCCAAATATATAGGTTCTCAATATAGAACACGTTACTTAATCGAAGCAAAGTTTAGAATGTTGACTTCTATTGTTTTTCATCTTTTTTACACAACTAGGATATTTATTATGTGTTGTATCTTATAAAAGGCTACAGATTTTTTATTTCATCTTTTTATTTAAATCTTAACCAGAATATGTCTCCTTCAATTGTCTAAGTGGTTGGGATTTGAGGTGTGCGTGTGTGCTGTAACAAGGTTAAAAAATAGGATTTTAATCATTATGTCATTAATTTTGATTTCTGTGTGTGGTGGTGAAGAGAATGTCAGATACTGATTAAGTTGAGTTTGAGGCTTAAAAAATATTGGGAATGAGAGATGTACTTCTGCAAAAAATGTGATATCTAACATTCAAAATGAATTTTTAATAATGAAAAATCTTTCTTGAAGCTTTTATCTGAGTTTTAATTTCAAGCTAAGAGATTAAATTGATTGGAAGCAAAAAATTTTGAATTTAGTGCAATTTTTAGTAAAGTGTTATAAAGTATAAAGTTATGTATATCTCTCAAAAAAATCTTCCAAAAATAAAATATACTTTTCTGAAACTTTATTTGAGGAATATTAACTGATTTAAAGTATAATTAATCTGATTTGAAACGACTATTATTTTTTTAAGTTTAAAATATCACAGAAATACATTTTTGAACATTACAGTAGATTGTTTATTTATGTTGACAGCTTTTTAACACCTCTGTGATAGCTCAATGATGAATAAATTGTTATCTGTTATTCTACAAGGGGGGTGGGGGGGCTTTAACCATAATAAATTGACGAATATAAAGCAAATGCCTTTTAAGTACTTGGTAATCTTAAAAATTAAAGAAAATATTCTCTGGAATCTAATGTTTTATCGAATTTTAGAGAATTTTGCCTCTAAATTTACTCTAGTTGTCACTTTTATTTTCTGATAGACATGTATGTATATCTTTAAAATTCAACA
The DNA here is from genome assembly GCA_963932145.1 of Acanthosepion lycidas. Classification (NCBI taxonomy): domain Eukaryota; kingdom Metazoa; phylum Mollusca; class Cephalopoda; order Sepiida; family Sepiidae; genus Acanthosepion; species Acanthosepion lycidas. Next base: position 8,362,536 of record OZ010583.1, read on the forward strand.
CATTTTTACACATACAAAAACAATTCAAAATATTTTTTAAATATTTGGGGTTGGCAGATTGTAATAGGCTTTGCTTATATATGTTGAGTAAATATAGTTTTACAAAATAACAATCTTTCCTAAGCATTACACCATTGAAACAATTTTTAAAAAATTTAAAATATTACAAATTATTCTAATTAAAATTTAAAAAAAAAAAAAAAACTTGTAAAAATTCATTTTTAATTGAAAAAATTTTCTTCTTAAGAAGACAATATTGTCCCTAATATACATTATTCATAAAAGCAATTAAAAGTTTCTGTAATTAATGTCTTAGTTTTATTACATTTTTCCTTTTGGGCTCGAACCAGATTTTTGGTAAGACATGGTCTGATTTTGCAAAAAAAATTGGTAACTTAAATTCTCCAACAAATTTTGCTTTTAACTAATATAGTTATCACGTTGAATTTCTCAAGTTTCATAAAATTGGGGGTGAAATGTTAAAAAAAAAAAATACATTTTTACCAAGATTTTCTAATAAAAACATTTTAAAAATAATTTCATTCATTTGTGAATAAGTCCTGAAAATTTGATTTAATTAAGATAAGGTTGCTGTTATGTTAATTTGAAATCTTTGAAAGAAAAAATTTTTTCATGAGATCACATTTTCTTTGCTAAAAAAAAAAAAATTTAAAATGCATAACCCAATTTTTTTTTATTTTTTTTCATATTTTGATTTGATAAAATGTTTAGACTGTTTTTGTCATCATTGTCTTTAACTCTCCATGATCTTGAATTGTATTCATTTTTTGTTTTTTGCTATTGTCAAGGATTGGTGCTGCTGACATTCAACCATTTGCCAGTGATTTGCTTCATAACCTTTTCAAAGTGCTCACCCTTCCTTCTTCTTCTGAAAATGAATATGTAATGAAAGGTAAATATTTCTAATTTTTGTTTTATGAAATCTCTTAGTATTTTCAAGATTATTTTTTATCAAAGCAGTTAAAGTACAATTATGAATAAAGTAAAACTTGCATTTATTGTAATAACTTCTAGAAATATTTTATTTTATCTAAATCTATTAAATGCTATGAAGTAATTCTTAAAAGTGTGTACATTATTTTTTTTTTAAACATATATATAATTAAAGTCTTACATTTGCTTATTAATTTGTCATCAAAAGTACACTTTTTTATCTTATGTACTAGTGTTGGTGTAATGTTTACCTATCAGTGATCTGAAGAAAGAATCTAATTTATTACTTTGAGCACAGGACTTTTTTTTCTCTTTTATTTGCAGTTAACATAATTTTAGTAATAATAAATCTTTTAATAACTTATTGTATTTTTATTTTCCACTTTCATGGGATCTGTACATATCAAATGATGTTTCTTTTTTCTGCAGCCTTGATGAGAAGTTTGTCTGCTTTAAATGAAAGCATCATGCCTCTTATTCCAATGTTACTGGAAAACCTTACCCAGAAATTGATGATTGTGAGCAAAGTAAGTTTTCACCTGTGATTGATAGAAATAAATTTTTATTTTAAGACTTAATGTTCAATCATTTTCTGACAGATTGATAGAAATTTGAATGATTCTGGAATAGGAAGTAGACTGACATTTTTTTTTTTTTTTTTTTTTATAAGTCTTTCTCACCTTGCCATTTTATCTTCATTTATGTCCTTTCCTAATATTTCAGAATCCCAGCAAGCCTCATTTCAACCATTATCTTTTTGAAAGTCTTTGTGTTATGATTCGAACTGCAAGTCGAGTCAATCCAGAAACGGTGAGCAAATTTGAGGAAGCTTTGTTTCAACCTTTTACTCAAATATTGCAGCAAGATGTCCAAGGTGAGTCAATAAAAGAATTTTTCCAAAACTGTAAAGTTTTTGTTTTTCCCAGTATTTACAAAAAATATAAATAAATCTTTGAAATCACTTTAGCTTAATATTATTGCGAAAATCTTAGCTAAGAACGAAAAATGTATGTTGAAGAAGAAACTTACACCTAGTGTCAGAATTATTCAGCCTTGCTGAATATTTGTATTTTCACAAATCAATGCATGGGGCAATAGTCTAGAGGGTTAATGCTTTGATTAGTGAGTTTTATGACATAGTAATTGTGAGTTCAATCCCTGGAATGGAACCAGGGTGAGAAATACTAAAAATAAGAACTAGGTCATATTCTTAGGCATGGGCAGTGGAACGAGAACCATCTACCACTTTATATATTAAATAAAGGGTTCAGTTTAGAATTCTATGTAGGTTACCTGGATTGACATAGATCTGATGAAGGCACAATGGTCGAAACATTGTGATAACAACAATAAAGATGACTATGACTAGTTCGTTTGTAAATGATGTAAATAATAACTCCTCATCTTAGAAAATCACACAGAAGCCGAAAAGTACCCTCCCTTCAATTTAGCAGAAGCATTATGCTTTGAGTGTGTTCTGCTGCTTTTGGACCAGGAGAATTAGTAAGATTACAAAGGACCCTGGATAAAGAGTTTTTAGGTATTCTTAAAAATAATTTATATTTATTTTAAGAATAACTGAAAGTGCACAAAAGCTGTCTTTGGGATGTCACTGGACATTCCAACATGACAATGACCTGAAATGCATCACATGAGTTGTTACAAAAAATATAGATGACAGCAAAATTTATTGCTGTACCCTGCATAAAGTCCTGACCTAAAAACTATTGAAAATTTATGGGCCTATTTGAAGAAAAAAAATAGGAAACAAATCCTCTGAATTTAGTGGAACTAGAAGCTATTGCCAGGGAAGAATGGAGAAAAATAACCGTCAATGTGTGCATTGACCTTGTAAGGAACTATCAAAAATGATTAAAGATAATAATTGAGAACAAAGATTACACAATTGATCATTGAGGCAAGAGGGCCAATAATTTTGTGTGTGTTTGTTTTTTTTTTTTTTTTTTGGCTTTTGTTGTTTTTGTTTTTTTTTTTGTTTTTTTTTATTGCTTGACATAAAAATCTAATTTTGTTATAGGACTAATGGTTTCATTATTTGTGAAAAAATTTACATAGAATTTCCATGAAAATTTGAGGGATGTTATTTATAATTATTGTGGGGGGTGGGGGGGACAATCATTCTGGTACTAACTGTATACAAATGTTCTTACCTTAAAACTGATACTTTTTATTAAAAACAAAACTCAACTGTTTCAATATTTTATATGAATAGGAAAAATTCCAATACTTCCAAAAAGAAATTCTCAAAATTTTAGTCAATATAAATCTTGTGTATGTGAAATATTTCAAAACCTTCAGTTTTAACATAAAATTGAATTGAATTTATGCGTGAAGATATTTTAAAAAATAAAAATAATAATTTTATACTATTTTATCTTATGTAATAACTCAAAAAAAAAATCATTCTAAAGGCATGTAAGGAAACCAACAATAATTTATTTTAAAAACTGACAGACAGAACTGCTTATGGCAAGTTGGGTGCAGCAACAAAGCAGACTAATATTACTGATATAATTTCCAATCTGTAATCAATTGAAACGGCTACAAAAGAAGCAAATTTGGGAATTTGATCAGGAGTTAATGGCTTCTAACAGCCAATATTATTTGTTAAAGTTAATTTTTGTAAAAAAATTGCTTGCCATTCTCATAAACATGTCTCTTGACAATGCTCCAAAAGGTCTCTATGGAGTTTTCATCCAAGTAATATAACAGCTATGTCATAAGCCTGTCATTTTTAAACATTTAATTTATCTAATGCCATTGTCAACCTAGGGCCAATCAATTCATTACCAGTGATTCTTGCCCAAACAAGACACCCCACTCCTCAGTCAAATCAAGATCAGGCTTTTCCTTTGGGTATCTTCCATTTTCACTGTCAGGGCCATCCAGCATTGTCTTACTTTTGTCTGTGAATAAAACCTTCTGGAAATCTACTCTCCTATATTGTTTAGTTCTCTTGTCATGTTTAATGAAGTGATTCATCTTCAAAAAAAAAAAAAGAAAAGAAGTTTGGTACACATATCTAAATGCTTCAGTGTACAGCATGATGTTTTAGGTATATTGGGAACACTGATGGTTTTGAATAATGTTTTACTACATTTTCAATTGGTTTTCCATTTCTTGATTGAATGTCAAATATTTCCATATTTTTATTTGTCTGATCACGCACTGTATATAACTGGGCTTGTAACAAAAATCTTATCAATTTCTAATGTTTAATGATCATAAAGCATTTTAAATAATTGCCTTGTTGTCATTGGTCAAACATTTAAGTCCATATTACATAATTGGAGCAGTGTCAGTCTGAAGCAATATCACTAGAATGGGTGCCATTTGTGCAGAACCAACTGTTATTAGACACAAACTTTTGGCTGAATTAAGTTCAAATATATTCACTAAAGAAGAAAGAGGATTTGTATAAAATGTTGGGATGTACTGTATATTTACTTTTTTATGGAAGAAATATACAAGAAAACCAATTTGTTTTTAAAAAGCAAAAATTTATTTTATATCAACTATTTAGATGTACTTTTGTCATTATGACTGAATGACAATCTTTGTCTTGAAGTATGTTGTTTTGATGCCCTATTATAATTTTAAGATTTGTAAATTATTTTTATTATCTCATAACTTGTAATGCACAAAGCCTTCCTTATAACTTTTAATGATTTCATGTCAATAAGCACAATTTTATTAGAGTTATTGAAAAAATCCTTTTTTTTTTTTTTCAATTTTGAACCTTCTGATGTAAAACAATTCGTGTACTAAAAGTGTACTTTCTCTCCTACTTTACAGACAAAATGGAAAATTGGTTTGGTTTTCATAATCTGAGTTATTTTCACACACATTGTTTTCTTCAGTTGTTTTATAAATGCTATGTCAATTGAAGGATGAAAGCAGATATTAAATTTTGGAAAGTTTTTCTATTTGTATCAATGGAATTCTCTTTTCAGAGTTTGTTCCCTATATTTTCCAAATTCTGTCCATGTTGATTGAACTGCAACAGAATGAACTGACTTGTTACATGGCCCTCTTCCCTCACCTGCTGGTTCCTGTGTTGTGGGAACGCCCAGGCAATATTCCACCTCTAGTCAGATTACTTCAGGCCATCATTGAAAAAGGATCCAAACATATTGAACCTGAAAAACTGGTAAAAAAACAAAACAAAAAACTTTTCTCTCTTAAAAAATTATTAATCATCATTATGGAATAAATGTTTTCACATTTTTGTGATGAATTGACAAAGCATGAATAAGGTTGGAATTGTTAATCCATAAGAATTACTAAGTTGTTTATAAATTTCATGACTCTTTCAGACTGGTTTGTTGGGTGCCTTCCAGAAACTGATAGCCTCAAAAGCCAATGACCATGAAGGATTTTATCTTTTGAATTACATCATAGAATTTATGCCAGAGTGAGTCATGATTTCTTCCCTTTTAAATTTGTGGAACCTTTTTTAAAAATTCTGCTTTGACACTGAATGCTGCTACCCAAAAAGTATGTATTATTTTGGAAGTGAAGTGTTTCTATGGAAAACAAGTTTTATAATTGTCATAAGAATTTTCAGAATGAAAACAGAACTTAAAAAAACAATTTAAAAAAAAATGATGAATGGAATGCTAGATTTGGATTTTCTTTTTTTTTTTTTTTTTTTTTTTTTTTTTATCTAAAGCAATAAACCAAATATTTATCTCAGTTTGATCTCATTTGGAGATGGTAATTGTTTAGCATTTTTAATTTTTTCAACTTTATTACTTTCAAATTATGCAAGATACTTTTTTTTTTATCTCCATTTTATGCTTCTAGTTAAGAAACTGTTTGATTTTAATTATTTGATTTCAGAAAATAGTTCATATTTTTTTGCTTTGCATTCATTAAATGCTTGTATTTTTTTTTTTTTTTTTTTCTTTCTTACAGATCAGTTATTTCTCCTTTCATCAACCAAATCTTTGTGCTACTTTTCCAGAGGCTGCAGAGCTCCAAAACAACCAAATACATAAAGAGTAAACACCTTTCTATTGTTTGCATTTTATATCTTTTATCTCCCCAGGAAAGACTTCTTTTTTTTTTTCTTTTTTTTTTTGCAATCAGCCATTTTGAATTTAAAATGAACGGTTAAATAAAATTATTCAATAGAATTTTTTTTTTTTTTTTTTTTTTTTTTTTTTACTGGTTCTTGAAAAGAAAAAAAAAGAAAAAGCTGACTGCAATAAAGTCTTTTTATTAATTTGAAAATTGCTACTTTTTTTTTTTACTTAGATAAATGCCTATATTACAACTGACCTCTAAGTTTAGATCATCTATAAAATTCAAAATTTTGTGAGAAATAAATTCAAATGCTTTTTTTTTTTTTTTTTTTTTTTTTTTTTTTTTTTTCCTTGTGAATGTTGACTTTGATAATAAACTGCTTTCAAGTTTATTTTTTGATTTTCGTCTTTTCAGGCTTTGATGTTAAAATATATTAGATATAAAGAAAACCTTTTTATGTCAACGGGCCACTTTTTTTTCTTTTTTTTTTTCCCATTTCCTGCTTAAAGTTAGGTTTTGGATGTTAAAAATAAAATATCTAGCTTTTTAAATATTGTTTAAATTAATAAGCCTACTGCAAAGATGATTGTTTCATTCCAAAAGTAAGACTCATCACAATAAGTTTATTGTCAAAAATCTAACTCCATTTATTTCTACAGAATAAATCTATGTACAAAATGATGTCATTCTTAATTGATGTTAATTTTGAAACATGTCTTATAAAAAAAAAAAAAAGTAATGACATATTTGAATATTGTAGCATATTTGAAAAAATATTACTAGTAAATACTTTATATTTCAAGAATAATTTTCTTTTTACATATTACAAATTGTAACTTTAGTGAGAAAAATTAATATTTATAGCGATATAATTTGTAATTATTTGTTTTTGTTTAGGTCTACTCGTTTTCTTCAGTCTTTTTGCCATCAAATATGGTGCCACTAATTTGATCCAAACTATCGACAATATCCAAGCCAAGTAAGTATTTAAAAAAAAAAAAAATACTTGATCAAAGTGCTAAGTTTTGTGAATCATTTTATTTATCATTTTCAAATGAATGGAAGAAAAAATAAACCTTTTTTGATTCATGGTCATATGAAATCTGATTTACAAAATCTGATTTACAAAATCTGAAGGAACACTGTTATAAGGAACTAAAAAAGTTTTTTTTTTTCCCCCTCATCTTGTACCAATATTGAAATTTGTTTTATATATTTTCTGGGTTGTCAGAAAAAAAAGAAGCAACATAAATCAACTTTTGTATTATGCAAAAATTATGTTAGAAATGGCAGAATTAACATCTTTCTAAATTAGCTAAGAATCCATGAAATCTGAACATTGTAGATTGCTGTAAATTGATTACTCTCATAAAGATTTAGATTTTATCTAACAATCTGTAAATTTTGCTTTAAGATAAAAGATTGAAAATTTCAATTTCTTATTGATTTTGTTCCACAATTTCATTTGAAAACAAATTAAGCATTAAGTGAAATGTAAATTTTTCTGTAAGTCATGTCTCCCACAGTTATTTGATTGTTTCTGTTAGCCAAAATGTTAATAGGTTTAATATAATTCCTTAATCAACAGGAATGAACATGTATAATAAATTGTCATGCATGCATGTGTGTGTGTGTGTGTGTGTGCGCGCACATGTATGCGTGCCATGTAGGTGAGGGGGGTGTTGACCAATGGAAGTTCTTTGTTTATGGATTTTTATTGTTTTTCAAATAAATCTGGATAAATGAAAAATTGCTGCCCATATACACCATATATAATGTTTCAAATTTATATTTCGTGGGGTAAGGGTATTTAGTATGTGGATTGTTTTTTTTGTTTCTAGCTTCAAGTACTTTGAATATTTACAGTGTGTGCGGTATATTATTTTGACATTATCTACTAGCATTTGTTTTATGTTAATAGTCACATAGAAGGATACTTAATCTACTTCAGCTATGCAGCAACCCTACAACTACACACTGTCATGGGTGGAATGAAGAAACTGACAGACCTTGTTTAAATTAATTTTTCCCTGTGTAAATAATTTTTTTTTTTTTTTTTTTTTTTTTTTTTTTGTTAGTGTTTTTTATATAAATCCTTATTTAATATATAAAGCTATTAATTAACTTTTGTCTTTACAGAATGTTTGGCATGGTAATTGAGCGTCTCTTTGTAGCTGACTTACAGAAAGTGTCTGGAAATATTGATCGAAAAATATGTGCCGTTGGGGTAACAAAAATCCTTACAGAAGCCCCAGTTATGTTGAAAACATATGAAACCTTATGGTGAGCAGCTTTAATATTAACTTTGTCCTGTACTAATTCTGGCTTTGTTTTCATTGTGAAAAATTAAGGAATCTGGTCATCATTCTCAATTTGGATTTTGTTGTAATTTGATTGTAAAACATTTTTTGAGTCAGTTTTTGGTTGCTGATAAATTCAAATTCTCTATTTTCTTAAAATCCTCAGCATTAGATTTGACACTGTCAACTAAATTCTGTTGTTGAATCCACTGACATAAATTAAAGGTGTCTTCTCTTTATCCAATATTGAATATAGAAGTAACACAGAATTTGAATATTTTTGCTTACTGAGGCTTTTAATTTATGTCCACCATTTTTATTCTACATGAGTTGGTGTACAAGTTGTAATACTGATTGTTCTAAAACAAAATGGGAAATGACATGAAGATTAAAAAAAAACAAAGAACCAATTTCATTGCAGCTGGTAGAGTGTTGTTCAGTTTTGTTGGGAAACTAACAAAAGGTCAAAGTTAATTAAATACTCAAATATATAGCTGATTGAGAAAAAATTTCTAGCATGTTTATTGAAAATAGAACTTGCATTTCATCAATGATGGATCTCAGAAAATGATGAAATATTCTGAAGAAATAAAATTGAAGATTCTTTGCTGGAAAAGTAAAGATCAATAGAAAAAAAGAACAGTTTTCTTTCTACTCGCTGTCCTTTTAATGATGTTGAACAAATATTATTTTATGCCTTTCTTTTTTAATTGTTTTTATTCAAATTCATAAAAGAGCCTTGTATGTCTCAGTTACCCTTCATATAGAAAAAAGTAAAAGCATTTAAAAAATGAAAAAAAAACTTTGTTTTATCATTTTAATGTTCTCACTTTATCTTGAGAAACCTCTTTCTAAAATGTTTTCCATTGTTTTTTATTTTTGTTAGATTTTCATTTTTCTCATGCTATTTTTAAACAGGGGAGGGTTATTAGAAGCCCTTGTCAAGCTCTTTGAATTGCCTCAAGATGAAGAAGTACCTGAGGATGAACACTTTATTGAAATTGATGATACGCCAGGTAAGATGCCAATCTCAATCTGTTTTTTGTTTTTGCCTTGCAAGAAATTTATTTTTAAGTTTGATTTCACTTTCATATTTTCCAAATATAAAGTAAAAATATATATAAAATATGTTCATTTTTATGATTATCCTTTAAGACATTTTTAATGTTTTTTCACTTCCTTAAGTGACTTGTAAGTTCAGTCAATTTAGAAGTGAAAAATAAATGCTATCCCTCTGTTGACAACTCATTAGTTGTCTTCGACAGCTTATATATGTGTGCGTGTCTGCAAAAATGAAGTGTATGTATGAATTTTTTTGATGAGGAAACAAATCCTTGCTGGTTTAGCCTTTTTTGATTTTTGACTTGAACAATTAGGAAGTGCTTACACAACATGATCACAACCTGTTAATGAAAATCCTATCTTCAATCATGAGACTTTGGCCTCAGCATGATCCCAATTTAGTGCTGAAATCTTGCCTTTGATCACTTTGAAGTTGTGACAACAAATGTCAATTTTTTAACATTTTTCACTTTTTTCTTTTGCTTGCAATTGTTTTAAGACTTAACAAATGAATAATAACGAATGCCTTGATTATAAAATTCATTTTTTAAGATATCTTTTGTTTAGCATAAAAAGAAAATTAACTTTCTCTGACAAAATTCTTAATGACTTTGGGGTATGAATTTCACTGTTTAAAATAATTGTAAAAAAGAGAGAGAGAGAGAGACGATATTGACAATGAATGTAATTTAAATTAACTTTATGAATTCTTAATGACACTTGTGAATTTTGCACTGAAAAAGTTTGTTTGAAGATAAAATATGTAAGTTCATATAAAATAAATAAATATACTTCAGTATCTTAAATAATCCAACTTAATCCAAAGGTAAAAAGTAAATATTTCTTTACAAAAGAATTAATTTCTTAATCCAATTCCAGCAATGTTAACAGTTTGCCTTCACTAACTCACAGGCCTCAACATGATGTAGAGGTTTGGTGTAAGGATTGCCTTGATACAAACTAATATTGAAGATGAATCCAAACATGAAGTAACAATCTTTACTTGGCATAATTTTAATCTTTTACCTTTTGTCCTTGTGGAGTCTTTTACTGCTTGTTCCTCACATTCATTCATTTCTCTTGTGTTGTCTAGGTTACCAGATTGCTTATTCTCAACTGGCTTTTGCTGGCAAGAAAGAACATGACCCAATTGGCAATGCCATTCTTGACATAAAAGGCAATTTAGCCAAATCCCTTGGGAAGCTGTCATTAGAAAACCCAGGAAAAGTAAGTTCAATTTTTAAAACTGTTTTATATTCATCCATTCATTGATTCCAATTTGTTGTATAAATTTTTTGTTTCTTGTTTCCTTTTTTTGTTTCTTTAGAGATTCTTGAGAAAAACCCAAAATTTCCCTCAAATGAATTTCCTCTTCAAAGTGCTACTCAGTCTTGTTTGTTTCTTTGTTTCTTTCTTTCATTTTGGCTTGTGAACCTATTACCTTCACTGGATCATTAATTGCATCTCAATCAGGCCATGAGAGTTGTTTATTAGGGTTGTACAGACTTATAACCTTCCAGTTATAAAGTGGTCCTTTTGTGTTTCTTCAGTCATCTCTTCAATCTCCTTTTTGAGATCAATGGTTATTATCTGGTTTTCATTTTGTTTTGTAAAAAACATGATTTATTTTTTCTTCTTACTGCTCTACTTTGCCTCTTTCCTCGCTATCATGTCAAAGTTGTTTGGGTTTTCCTTACACCTTGAAAGTGAAGGCAGTGTTGAAAACAAAATTAAGCGACAAGGGTCTCTCTCGCATGCAGCTAGCAACAGCTTGCAACCCCCAAGTAAAGTTTTCAAATAAAGACATAATTCTCATGAATCCTTCCAGATATATTTTTAATTCTGGATTTTCTTGTTAGTAACACTTGTTTGGTTAACCCAAGCCCCCCTTCTCGTTTGATTTTCTACTCTTTAATCATAGCATCTCATTTGCAGATTGTTCAAATAATCTCTCGTATCATCAAATACTGTCAGTTTTATTACTCCTAAACATGACCACTTCTATGGCTGTCTGACCACTTCTATGGCTGTCTGACCACTTCTATGGCTGTCTGACCACTTCTATATTTGAGAATAAATTTGTGTTGATGTCATTCACAAACTATTCCACATTCCTATTTATTTTCTCAACTAAATTCTTGCAAAAATGAAGAAAAGAAAAATTTCATTCATTTTCAACTCGTCCAAAAGTACCACACAACTACTATTGTCTTGTAAAATCCTACGATAAGAGTTTATCTTGCCAGACAACATTATGACAAATTGTCTTCACAAATAATGTATTTTAATACATTAACTGCACTCAAGGAGAATGAAATTGTAAAATATCCCAAAATAGACCCAAAAATGTTTACAGATATTAATGGCATTTTATCCACTTTTTTATTCAATCCCATTACCTTATGCTTTCTATCTGAATTATTAGCAAGTTAACTTTACTTTTACTATTGATTTTGATTCGCACAAAGTCCTTTACTATTGTGATAGTAGATTGTGACCCTGTTCCACATTAAGCTTAGAAAATGTTTTCTCCTTTTTATTTAAACCTTGCTTTCTACATTGATAGTTTTTTTTTTTTTTTTTTTTTTTTTTTATAACAATCATCCAACTTGTTTTCACCCCTGTTTTCCAGTCATGATAACAATGAAACGACAATCCCAAATTAATTTCTTTGTAATTATTTATTAAATATGGTTGCCTATTGCCCAGTTCACATACCTTCCTAGCCCTTTGAATAGGGCTAGAGGTTTATTGCTTGTTACCTGTTTAGGATTGGGTTTCCAGTTCCTTAAGTTTGTTTTTTTTTTCATTCTCTTCTAATCTGAGTAACACCATATGTTTTGATGGCATTATCACTTTGGTTAGAGTAAAATTATATAAACAAAAAACAAAATTGTTGTTCTCTTATGTCCCATTGATGATGAGAAATTAGATGCCTTATCTTTTAAATGTCCTCCTATTTGTTTGTCTGATTCACTTGCACTAAATGTTGTATGAATTTAATTTATTTTGTCTTTTATCATTTGCTATTGCTTTTCCTTTTTGATGCTTTTATAACATTTATTTTATGGTTGATTAGTTGTCCAACTCTCTTGTGACATTCAATAGAAGTCACTTGAAAAGGACTTTGATAATTGACCAGTTGAATCAGAATAAGTGTGGGGGTGGAGAACAAATATTTGTTTGTAAATCTTATTGAATGATAAGAGAAGAAACTCTTATGTCAGTACTTCAGGCAGCCATAAATACTAATAAAAATCTTTTCTTTTTTTTTTCTTTTTTTTTTTTTCCAACCAGCTGATGCCCCTTATCAAGTCTGGCCTTCAACCAGAAGCTGCCAACTTTCTCCAAATATATTTGCAGTCTGCTGGAGTCAGCCTAGCATAGTTTTTTTTTTTTTTTTTTTTTTTTTTTTTTTCTCTCTCCTCTCTCTCTCTTTTTCCATTTTTGACATTGGGAAAAATATTTGAACTGTAACATAGGCAAAAAAGAAAAACCAAAAAGAAAGAAAGAAAATGCTTCTTGAAGTCCATGCTGCTCTTATAATCATTCTTCCATTTGGTAAGCCAACATTTCTCATAGCTGCCAACAATAAATTTTATTTATGTTGCTTGTTAACTCATGCCAAATAAAAGCAAAAAAATGAATTTGATAAAAACAGATCTTCATTGATTATTCACGTGTGGAGGCAGATATCTGTGGCTTCAACTAATTTTCTGTTTGCATTCAATTTATAGAAATCAACTGTGTAATATAATCAGTTTGCTTATTAATTACCACCCAGTGATCTTGATTTCAGAAATACATAACAGAATTCTTTGTTAATGGGGGAAGAAAGAGAGCGCTTAGAATACCCAAGATGGAAAATGCAGATAGATTTTGAACAATGGGTAAAGATTACACTCTCATTATTTCAATTGCTTGAAAAGGCCAATTGGATAATAACACCTCCTCTTCTTGAGCTGTACTGCCAGGGACATGTCTTTCCCAGTGGCTTGATCTTTAACGTTTCTAGCCTTTCACTGCTCATATGACTTAGGTTAATCCATAACCTCATTTGCCTAAGCATTATCAGCCACATCATGCAGCTAATGTGACATTCTGGTATCATACAAAGTTTTTCTTGGCTAGACCATGTCATTGAATATGCAGCACAAATATGTTATTCTTAAAATGACCAAATAACACATTTTGTAACCATGTGAAATCTCCATTTGTGCCTGAGAACACTCTTTAGGTGGGTTTATAGCAGTGAAATTATTTAAAGCAGATGAAAAAAAGTAATGGTGATCAGTTATAGAAAGAACCAATTAAGAATATTAATTAGAACCTAATGTTGGAAACAGAATCAACCAGAATTTAATTTAGCAGGATTGAGTAAATCCAGTAAGACTAAAATTCATGCAATCTCTCTCTGGCTCGCCTAAAAATTAATGGTCAAATAAAAAGGTGAGGCAGTCAATCTAAAGTGGTATTGGGCCACTTGTCAGCATTAGGGCCATTTGGTTTTCAGACAAAGAGTTTGAGATTAATTACAATAAATAAGTCATACATCAATGTCAGGGCAAAAGTAAATTTATTTAAGGAACACACAGACTACCATAAAGGTATATAGGTCATATGACTAAGAATGAATATGAAAATACAATTACTATACCACAGTATTGTATCCCTGTGATAAGAATTCTACAAGCTCTGGCATATTTTTTTCTTACCAGCTACCCTTATCTTTATAATAAACCAAAAGTTGTTGAATGCTAAGCAAGTGTTAGTGTTATTATTGATTGTGCATGAAAATTGAAGCTATTTAATTTCAGCCAACAATTAAAAATGGGTCATTGAAGAATCCCCTACATGACACAGCAAATCAAAGTGTAACAAGCCTTGTTTAAACTTTTAAATGCATGAAACTACAGGTTGGTGATTTGGAGAGACTACTAACTGGATGACGATTGTTGAAATTCTCGGGAAAGTGGTTTGAATAGTTGAAGAAAATTAAAAATGAAATGCATTAAAAATTGTTATGAAATCAATAGTAGTTCCAAAGAGAATCGAACCCAACTTTTAACTTGATGGAGAGCAAAGCCAAGATTCTCAATACTCTTGCTAATAAAAAAAGAGAAAATGTATCATTGTCGGTCCTGGGAAAATATAAACAATATGCGTTGCTTGCAATATCTTATCGATAAAGAATATGGGTAGTCACTGAAAATAACGATCTAAAATTATTCCGGACAAGGAACCAGGAAGACATCTGTCTGGGTTATCTATAGAAAAATGATGCCAGCCACTGAGAGAAAAAAAATGTTCTTACAAAAATAAAGATTAGTGCCTAAGATTGGGGACAGGTTTGTTTATTTTAATTTCTGTGACATTTGTCAAAAATTTTTATAGCTGAATTTATTTTGGATTTTTGGCACAAATGAGATTGCCAGTTTTGGCTTATGAGGGGATGGAGATAGTATAATTCCAACATTGGGAATTGTCATTGTCTGCTGTCTTTGTGTAGATAAAAGAAGTCATCAATCATCATTATCATGAAAGAGTCATCTATACATGTCAAGCACACATTCACTAAGTCATTCTTCTCCAAGAAGAGTGGACATCATACATGGGAAGGTGTCCTGCATTTCGGCATGGGTCCAGAATTGCTAAAGTTGTCACTAAAGAGCATTTACACAATTTTTGGGTTGTTATGAAAACAATACGTGCATGACAGGAGTATTGAGAAATGTTGACAAGCAGCCTTTACCTGTGTGATTATGACTATAAATCTCTTTTAACAGAAGAATTAAAAAAATGTTAACGAATGGGCCATTACCTGAGCAGTTATAATTAGAAATCTCCCACACAACCAAAGAGTTGAATGGGCATCCCTTTTATTAGGTGCAACCAGAATTTCCAAATCACCATTCCTTCAGTAGAGTATTTTGATTTGCAGTAGCTAATAGACATTTTATTCAACTAATTTTCTTTATATCCAATAAACCTGTTAGAATTATCAAGTGTTGTGCATTTTATTGAAGTTCTTTTTCCAGCTTGAGTGCCTTGACAGAAGAGACAAGTTGACCATGGCTATGGAATGTGTTGCATAATCTTTGATGGGGGTTGTGCAGTTCTACCCATAGTACACAATGTACATAAGGGCTTCACACTAGATTTTACTGTCAATCCCAATATGGTGAGATTTTGGGAAACCTGAAACAACCCTATCAAGATGACGGCTCCAACTGAGGAGAGGAAAAATGAAGCTGGCTGATTGTAAGGTTGGTATTACACAACCAAGCTAGCTACTTGCAAATGGAAGAAAAGGAGGTGGTGGGGATAAGGGTTCATTGTCAGTAGGTGGGTTATAAAAGCAGAAAAATCCATTGCATCACATGCCAAATCAATGCACAACAAACAAGACAATCTACTAATTTGTCAGCTGTTGCATCTGGACAAACCTGCAGTATTGACTACAGTGCACTAACAATCCAATTCCCGGTGATTACATAGTCTAAATAACTTACAATATTTTTCTTTGTATGTCCTATTTACATTTTCACTCTATTGGGTAAAAAGAAAAGCTACAACCATTATTTTTCATCCAAATTTTTTTTTTTTTTTTTTTTTTTTTTTTACAAATGAAAGCTATACTTACCTCATAGAAGATTGACTCTAACCAGAAATTTGAGTACCTTGACTCTACAATGATTATCATAGAGAATGCTTCAGTGATTGATTTAGTCTTATGATAATACTTTTTTTCCCATTATTTATGTGTGTTATAGATATAATTTAGCAAGCAGTCAATATTCATTCTTATAAGGTAACTTCAATTTTTGTTAGCTGACAAAGCATTGGTGATAGTTTTACATGCACACATGTATATACACACACTCACATACATATAGTACTGTGTGCTAACAGAAATTGCTCCTAAAAAATCACATTTTTTGGTTGGATAACATGTGCCTGCACAGCTTATATATATATATATATATACACACACTTACATAATGGACATACCCTCACTTAATGATAATCATGGAGAAAGCCTTAGGACTAAATATATATCACCTCCCCCATTACATTTAAATAGTAGAGTATTCCTTATGGTATATGCTTGAAGAAGTCCTTAATTTCAGTTGAAAGAAAGTGTTTCAAAAATTATACATTTAACATTTCCAATCATGGAAGCTGAAGATTTCTTTTGTTTTAAACCTTGCTCTCCCTATTCCTGTTTTATTATCATTGATCTAAACGGGCACAGCATGATTTTGTTTCATTAATGGTAAAATTTTATTTCTAAAAACATGGACTACAGAAGAATGATTGGGAGTTAAACTAATGTCACCTTTAGTCATGTTTTGAGGACATTTACATTATAATTTTACTAATGAGTTGAATGGTGTTATTTTCTTGTCTTCAATATGTATTCAGTGCTATTGTTGTTGAGATAAAAGTGACACTGGGGTACAACTATATAATGCCCAATATAACCATCATGATACCCAGTCGGATAAGTATATACCAGGCACATGCATCACAGCCAAATGTATACAATTTAGTGACAAGTTCTGATAAAATCAGGTGGGGTCCAGTTAGAAATACCATCAGGTTAGGTAGCTCAATCTGTTAAAACTGTTTCTGATTGTGGCTGTTCCCAAATGTCCAGATGTGTCTCCCAAGTCACCTTGGCTGCCTCATCCTTTGAACTTAATTTTATCAACACCTGGCTATGATACTCCCTATCTACTCCCACTCATGAACAGAGATGCACATATGCATGTTCCCAAGGGGCTTATGCTGTCTTGTTAAAGCCTGACAAGCAAATCTGTGATACTGAATGAAATATTTAATGTAGCCCATCTTAATTGACCAAGACAAAATACATAGATGTTAACACCTCCAATCAATTGAGATCAGAAGCCATGAGAACCATACCTGCTGGTATGATCTTCATTAAATGCTTATAAGTAACATTTAAATCAGCATTGTCTACTTTTTGTTTTGTTTTTAACTTTTAAAAAAATCTTAATCCTGACAAAAAAAAAAAAGAAGCTATTGATCAATATGACCCCCCCCCCCCCATTCCAAATGTCTCCTGGGACAAAGGTGTCTTTGATATTAAAATGAAGCCTGAAATAAAATTAAGTTACATGTTTTTCTTTTATATAACAATCCTAAATCTACAAAAAGAGAGTATTGATAATTTTCTCAACACTTAGGATGAAAAATACAAAATTTGCTCTTCAGCTGTGTAATGCGAATTCATTTCTGACTGTTATCCTATGATGTTGCAATTGTCTGTCTACAGCTCTGATTTTGTTTTATCTTATGACATGTCTCAGTAGTAAATTTTTTTGAGAGATTTCTTTGACCTACAGGAGGTGATGGATAAAATGTCGTCTAAATTACGCAAAAATAAAACTGACATCTCATTTTAACACATTTTTATGTAATTTTTATAAATGTATCTTGAAATTCTAAAGAGTAAATTTATTCAATAAAATCACCATTGGCTTCAACCATGGTCTCCAGATGACTTTGGAATCTCCTGCAATTCTTTCGGACGGTTAGTGAATGCTGCCATAGGGTCTTCCAGCAGTCACCCTCTTGACCCAGGGAAACCCTACCTCCTCAAGGTACCTGATGTAGGCCCCTCCATGTTGAGGCCCTGTGGGAAGATGAATGGAGGCATAATGTTGCCATCACTAGTGATCACTCTAAACACCATTATGTTGACTGGATATATCATCCAACTTTTTCCAAATACTCTGCACTGTCTTCTGAAATCTTTGTTTGGATCTTCTGGCAAACCTTGGGATATAGTGTCTTATGTATTTGCCTCATTGAACATTTCCACGTTTTGTCACATTCTTCTTCAGGACGTAGGCGATCATGACTTTCCACTTCCCCCTTTCCCTTATAGCTCTCATTTTGTCCCTTTGCTACTTCTCTCAGACCCTGTTCTGTCATCCACTTGCTTAAACCCACTAGGTATGTCACGTGTTGCTTTCCTTGGTCTCTCTTTCCCGCTATTCGCTCTGTGAGTATCAGGTTCTCCAAG
The DNA here is from genome assembly GCA_963932145.1 of Acanthosepion lycidas. Classification (NCBI taxonomy): domain Eukaryota; kingdom Metazoa; phylum Mollusca; class Cephalopoda; order Sepiida; family Sepiidae; genus Acanthosepion; species Acanthosepion lycidas. The sequence goes on from OZ010583.1 coordinate 8,380,956, forward strand.
CCCTCCTTTCTCATTACGTGTCCCAGAAATTTCAGCTGCCTCTTCCTGATGTTAAGTATAAGCTTCCACCTTGTTTGCATCCTCTCCAGAACCTCATCGTTGCTCACACACTTGGTCCATGATATCCTTGTCATCCTTCTGTAGCACCATACCTCCATTGCCTCATGTCCCTTCTTCATCTTTGAGGAGACCATCCAACATTCACTGCCATAAAGGAGAACATATCCTGTAACAGTTAAGTACTTTTTTCTTTTTTTTTTTTTTTTTTTTTTTTTTTTCATTTGTTACCAACAAAATCCTCCTGTTTTATAATACTCTGCCTAGCTTTTGGAATGCATCTTTGGCCATCTCAATGTCTTTGGATCTCACCTTCACACTTACCTGGGAAGTGTTCTGACAGAGGACGGTATTTAAATTTCTGCACCTGCTTGATTTTAGTGTACAACCATAAATTTAAAATGTATTTTATTGTGGTTCTACATAATGGAGCAACTTAAAACTGAGTCATTTTGAATTCAGGAAAAAGTATTACATTGTGTTCAGAATTATTTACAAATAAAAATCTAAGAGTTGAGTGCATGTATATTTCCCTTAAACCGTGAAACATCTAAGTAAAAGTGTACCCATCAAGACAAATATTTGTTTGTTTGTGTGTCTATATATATATATATATATATATATATATATTCTGGTTCATCGTACACATTCTGAAATTAACTCATTTTTTTTGACAGCAATCACCTAATATTTCGTTGTGTTCTCCACAAAGGGGTTATTAACTTTCTCTGAGGAGCATGGTAACTTGTTGCTTGTGTGTCTCTAAAGATGGTCCTCAAAATTTGACCTAGGTGGAAGATTTCTTCAAGACAAATGACCACTTCATAAAATCTAGCAATAATTTATTGATGAGGAATATTACAAAAACATGTCTGCTAGCAGAATGGTGATTTGAGTATTTTGAGGTCTTTTGGTATCTTTGCTTTCTGATTGCTTCAATTCTCTCACAGCTCCCGACGGGAAAGAGATCATTAATGTATCAGCAAAAATGTCAAATACAAAAAAAATCTCAATAAAGAGATTCGGGCAGTTACCAAAATAACATTTAAAGATCTCTGAACAAAAGGCAAAAAAAAACATCTGTTTTGAATCATCCAGAGAAAATTTTGTATCTAAACATCAATTTGGATACATGTGGTAAGGAAAAATTAATTACTATTTTGAAGTGACCATGGACAAGAAGGCTGGGTGGCCTGTTCAATTGTTAAAAAAAAAAAAAAAAATGCGTAAGATAAATTTTCATTTTTAGGAGAGTGGAAATAGATTTTTCTTTGCTTTTCTAATTCTTGAGTGGTCAGGTTGATCAAGACATGGGACAAGCTGATAGATAAGGATTAATAACTGAAAATCTGTTTTTCTTTCTTTCTTTTTTTTTTTTTTTTTTTTTTTTTTTTTTGTCACTGCATCATCTGGAAGTTGTATTTGTCACCCCACCTAAGGAAGTGAGCTGAGGTTGGCTGCTGAAAAAATGGAAGGAAGAGAGATTAGCACTGCCTATATGGAGCTGTGGAATGAGGCGAAGTGTAAAGAAAGTTGGAGTTAAGGGGTGCAGCTTGATCCCTCTGACCACTCTCTTGGTAACCCCAAATTTGGAAAACCACTTGAATAAATGTATTTTTTATATATGGAAAATTAGAAAAGTTTGATGCTTAGGGTAGAAGAAAACTGAATCCAGACCTTAGACAACCCAACCCCGGCTGGATGCAGGATTCCATATAAGGTTGAGATTTTGGACCGCAGAGAGACAGACAGAGAGACCCTACACTACTGCTACTGGAATCTGCATCACTTGCCAAGACCTCCTGACCAAAACCTTGTGCCAGACCTAAAGACCAGAACTTAGAAATTTAAGTTACTACTAAAACAAGCTGCAGACTCTGAAGGGGATTGCAGTGTCATTTGATTACAACAAATGGGTTAGGCTAAAACAACTGTATACAAGAAATCATATATAAACTAAATCATTGTTACATTTTTAACCAGAGTTAATTCTTTATTCCAAAAGATTCTTGTTTTTTCTTTTTGTGTAGCTCTCAGCAGTCGACCCATCTTCAGTTTGCTTCATTAGCAATCTTCTCACTCTAAGTCAAGTGGAACCATGCCCATCATCATGATACTAGTGACAAACCAGCCACACATTAATGAGTGAGGAGTCAGCTAGATGGTAACCAGAAGGAACTTGATGGCCTGAAGACAAACATGAAACATAGAGCTACACTACTGCTGCTGGAATCTGCATTGTTCACTGAGACCTCATGTTTTTTTTGTGTAGCTCCCAAATTGTTGAACCATCTTCACTTCGAGTTTGCTTCATCATCAATCTTTTTGCCTTCTGAGATAAAGAACACAACATGGCAAAGGAGTAAATAGCCGTGAACAGACAAATGCCAACTAAGTCGAGTAGAACCATGCCCATTATCACAATACCAGCAACAAAACAAATCACATGCTAATGAGTGAAGAGTCAGCTAAATGGTAACCACGGTGGTCTAAAGAACTTGAGAACCAACTGCTGGGTGACATTATTGGTTACTGCTGACTAAGGAGTGACAAACGAGGTTACAGAGAGATATGGGGAGACAACCACCCATGAGAAATTTCAAATTTAATGACTTTTGACCAAATTCGTTTGGGATTCAACACTCTCTGATTTCTTTATTATCTTCATTTTATATTATTTGATTTAATTTTAATTCTCCATTTCCTTTACAATTTTCCTCTTAATTATTTAAAATAAACAATGGGGAGTTTTCATGATTGGAGGTGATTAAAAGTTAGAAATCAATCACCATTTTATATTCTCATGCAACTAAACATCAAACCTTGGTCAGTGACTTGTTACATCAAAATAAAATGTGATTTAACAAAATTCCATTTGGTAACACTACAAAATATGGAAAAGTTCAAAGCGGGGTGAATTTCCTGGAGTTTTGAAAGGGTTCAGGCATATAAGCTATAAATTTATTCATATGTCAACATTTCTTGCTTGTTATATAGAAATGTTTACTTGGTGACATCAAAGTTAATTTGTGCATGGATGTATTTTTTTTATATTCATGTTGATAGTGAATATTCATAGCAAATGGAGAAACTTAAATTTAAAAAAACAAACAAAATAAATTGAAAAAAATTAAAAGATGAACATAAAACCACCATACATTGTTTTTAAATACTTTTTAATAGATTTCTTTATAAATACAAGATGACAATCTTTAGATATCAAATTCAATTTAATTTTTTCTTTTAATAAATTATTAAAGTATTTAACAGAAAAAAAAAGTTTTACATTGATAATTTGATGTAGGAGAAAAAAATAAGGGAGAAAAAAAGATATGGTGACAAGATATTGAATTATCCCCACCTTCTTTCATGAATCGAGGCGGGGGGGGATTTTCCTTATCATCTTTTGAACAATTTCCAGACAACATGAGTTATGTTACTTTACAGTATTTCTTTCAAGTGAATTTCTGGATTTCGTGTTGTTTTTTTTTTTTTTTTTTTTATACTTTTTCCGTCAGTTCTCTGGTTTATACAACCCCCACAAAAAATGTACATATTGGTCAAATACACAAGATAAACATATCTAGGGTACCTCCTCCATTACTCTTCTTTTATTAACAAGCATGTAGAAGAAAGATGATATATATATATATTGCAATTTTATTTTTGCTATTGAATAATAACATAGTGATGATTACAGCAGGGTTTTTTTTTTTTTTTTATTATAAATTTTGTTATTTTAGTTTTGTACAAAAATTAATTTTGTTTTTTGTCTTGTCGCTGGGAACTTATATACACCTTTCACAGCCATAGAACATGTCCATCACAGGAGAGAGAGAGAGAGAGAGAGAGAGAGGAGAACACATATTTAATGATATGTTAGGAATGTTGGTCTGGTTCTCACAGGGACAACCTTTTATGACTTGAATTTTTTTTTATTTTCATTAATTTATTAATGGTGTTTCTTGATATATAAATAGTTACAAAACAATGGTTGGTATGGAGGTACTAAGTGACAAAATTTAACAGCAACAACAATTTTAACAATAATAGCCAATCAATACTATAACCAGAGAAGTAATAATAATCGTAATAATTGTTAAAATTTAATGAAAAATTATTGGAAGTATTTTGTAAATGTTGTAATAGATTTGTACCACTATGGTATTGGTATTTCTGGGTTAGTGTGATAAATATAGGTTTGAATGACTTACCCAAGCCTATAATGGTCTCAGGTTTGGCCCTGAACCTAATATGATCAGTAAAAGTATGTTCTTAGAAAAAGATTACCTCCCCTTTACTTAACCTAGGTAAATTAATGATCAGCAGTCGTAATGGTAAGTAACAACAACAATATCGGCTAAGCTTAGTTTCAAGTAAAAGGAAGATTGTGTTGCACCAGCTTTTCAAATAGAAGGTGGGATTGTTTGCTTTGAATATCAGTAAATCCTGGCATGTACCTGAGCTCAAACACAGACTTTGCCATTGGGGGTCAGGGTACCATTGATAAGGCAGAGGCAGCAATAATATTAACAAGGAAAAAATTTATTTTTCTTTCTGCCTTTCAATCTCTCCATGTGTTTATTTGTGCAAATAAATACAAATAAAAATACTTCCTTTTTTTTTTTTTTTTTTAATCAAGTTTTTATTTTATTTCTTCATATAGAACATAAAATTTGAGTTGACTTTCCATTTCTTTAATTAGTAAAAAAAAAAAATCTAGGTAAATATTTCACAATCACAAATGATTCCTCAAAGAAAATCAACAAGTAAAAAAGATTTTTTTTTTTTTTTTTTTTTTTTTTTTTTTTTTTTTTCAAGGCTAAATTAAATGTATATAAAAGTAAAGATCTCTTTGAAAGGTCTATTTTTAGCAAATAACTTTTTTTTTTTTTCTATCATTAATTGAAAAAAGTTAGATGAGGGGAAAAGAAATGAGCAGAAAGCAAGAATTAGAACCTGGGAGAAGTTTAATTCTAGAAACACAACTTTCCACCAAATTTGATGCACATATATTCTGTTATATAATCTAAATGAAAAACTAAATGGAGGTATCTTACACTCATTAAGTTCAGAACAGAAAACTTCTATGCATACAAAGAAAAAAAAACAAAAACAAACTCTAAACAAGTGTACCATGTCAGTTTTGTTCATTGGAATATGCATTAAAGAGGGGTTGCTACCCAAATATTATATAATCTCATAGATTTTTTTCCATATTATTTTTTAGAAACAAAATTATCACTGGACTGTAAATCTCACAAGTATTTGTTGACAGCCCTTTTCTTAATTGATAATTCTTATCCTCCACTTACAAAACCTAGTTTTCCAGTAGCCACAAAGAGAGAGAGATAGAGAGATATCGGGTGACTGATTATTGAAACTTGTAAACATAAGTTTGTTTACTTTCTGATTGCTATCTACAAATGACTGAGTCTTAATAGAGTTGATTAAAATGTTTACAGCCTAAAATTGACCCAGCATTGCAAGATGATTACTCCCATCATTCCCCAAATAATTCTCTTATAGATCCAAACAGCAGAATCTTCAGAAGCCTGTTTCCTTCTGGAGACAATATTTCTCTTATTGATTGTAAAGAAAATATTACTGATTACTTTTAAAGGAACCAAAAACTATTGTCTTATTGAAATGTCTCTCTATGTGAACATTGAGGCTTCTTTTTAATTTCTACCCTTAAAGAATTTTTACAACTGACCAAGAACAAATCTTCCTCCCCAGCAAGATGTAGTAACTCTTTCAACTGAGTTCAGAGTTGTAATTTTTTTTTTAGTTGACCATTTTTTATTTTATGACTTGTAATATGGTTTGAACCCAAATTGCAGCATTACATTCTTGATGTGTTGCATCTGTGGTGTTTTTCTTATGTATTTAGTCAACAAATTTCTGTATCATCAACCCTGATATCTGACAACAAATACATTGGTTTGAACATCCAATACTTACTACTACTAATAATAATAATAAAATTTTTTTACTAATACTAGAGCAGCAACACAGACTTTGTACACTTTTAATGCAAATAATATTTTTTAAAATAAGGGGATCATTTAAATTCTGAATCTATGCTTTAATTTAGAAAGTGAAATGGTGATTTGTGTGTATTTAAAAAATGAACTTTGACTTTCTCTTCTTCATAACAAATTTAATGAAAACAATTTGTGCCTACAACTTTTATCCACCAATCAATTAGTTGAAGCCATAGTTACAAATCATAGTAGAAGTACATAATGAAAATTTTTTTTCCTGTTGGCTATTTTTGTGTTGTGTATATGAGTGTTGCCAAAAATCCACTATTTTTTTAGCGCTTTTTTATAATCTTTCTTGGCTTTGTTGAAGATGGTTTCACTTGAAGAATTGTCAGATAAACTCTGGTTAACTGAGTGTGGCTTGACTATTGTGTTTAAGCAATTGATTGTCACTACAGGGGTCCTGACTTAAGCATTTTGTTTCACATTGAATATGAAAAGGTTTATAAAATTTCAAAACTGAAGTGGATAATTCTAACAAACCCAATGAATCAAAATATTCTATCCATCAACTGCAATTGAAAAGAATTTATCTAAACTTAAAATAAAATTTGTTACAGCTGCTTCTAAAATGATAAAAATTTAATATATATTAGGGTTATGACTTTTTGTAAAATAAATGATTTCCTGTCACAAAGTTTGAACTTTTGTTAAAAAATAATGAAGAATGGTTTAATTCAGTTTATATATTTTTTTTTTTTTTTTTTTAAATGTCATCCACAACAGGAAATTTCTAAACTCGTATATTAGTAGTACTATGACTTTCTGGAACCTTCTAGAATTTGATTTTGTTTACTTGTATATTATGCCAAAACTATAAAATGTTAAATGCTTTAAAAAATACATAAGTACTATCCAACCACATCATTAGCAAAATGAAAAATAAACCTAAAATTTTCTTTTTTTTTTTTACCTGATTGTGTATATGGTAAAATCGAATTTTCAGTTTGGGTGTAAGCTTTTTCAAGAACTAAAGCAAATTAATGCCTTTTTCATTACTTTTAAACAAAAGTTCATCGATTTATGACCATAGGGTTACCAAATATATACTTTTAATATATTAAAAAAGTTACTTTTAATATAATAAATGTTTAACAAATGTAATGATAGTAAAAAAAAAAAAAAAATGAACATATTAACATATCTTTTGTTTGATTTTAATGTATTTTTACTGCAATTATATAAAGAGAATAAACACGCACTGTTATGCACAGGTGATGAAGTTTGGAACGAGAAATCTGTGAGTGATGTTTGTTACATTTACTTCTGCATAAATACTTTTGTGAAAAGTATGAATCCATCACTTCTCCCCCACCACACCAGTTATCAGTTAAGAGCAAACTGGGTTCTTTAGCATTGGTTGGCAACCAGTCTAGAAGAAGGACAACAACTCCAGCCTATAAAAAAACTACTTGCTGCAAAAATCACAGCAGCAGTGCCTAATATTGTAGAAATTTATTAAATTTAGTTTTATTTGGCACAGAGAAGGAAGAGTGTATAATTTTAAATTTCAGAATGATTAGAGCTTGCATATCATGAAAGATAGCATTCAATTTTTTAATTTTTTTTACATTTGATCTCAAATCATAACCAGTGTCACTTGTAGGAAATGCACAACTGCCTCAACTATTAGGCAGTAACTACATTAAGCTTATAATGATCAACTGTGGCAAGATCCCCTGAATAATTATTTTCCCATTGTTTCACCTTAAGCAAGTCAATAAAGCCACTAAGATGCAAGGGTTACTGAGAGTGAAGGAAAATGAGAAAATGTTACTGAGGAGAAAAGACAATAAAAAGAACAGGATTCAAGGAGACAAATGATAATGATTGCATTTAAATTTTTGAAGATTGTAGTTGACAGGAAAGCAAGAAGCTGGAACAGAGTTCCACAGATGAGAAGTGTGAGAAGGGTTATTGAGAATGAAAAAAAAGAAAATGAGGAAACATTATTGAACAGAGAGAGAGAGGCAGGGATGGGAATGAACAAGATTCAAGGAGACGAGATCACCATTGACATTGCATTTAAATTTTTGAAGATTATAGTATTGCATTTCATACCAAATTTTGTTGTCCATTTTGAAACAACTGTTTCTTTTAACAAATCCAAATTTCTTCAAATACCCTTTTATTTATGCATGAAGTCTCTTAAATATTTCTACACAGATTTCTTCTGGTCAACTTTTCTGATATGTCATTATTATATATCATTATTAAAAATTTAGGATTTTTAATTTTGCTTGGTTGAAGTTGATGTGTCATCAACATAAAATATTCTTTTAAAATGAGTTGTACAGTATATTAATGGAAAGAGAAAATAAGACTCTTTATCTTCCTAAATTACAGACTGTTTTTCTTCCAAGAACTGCCATCTTGTGGAACAGGCTCACATATAGGTGCTTCTCTGGTTACTATAATCTTAATCTCTTTAAGTCAAAGGTCACTCATTATCTATCCTCCTTATCCTCATAATCTTCACTTTCTACCTCTTTTTTCATTCATATCACACACCTCATTCATCATAAACATTTTAACAGTAACCCTCTACACTACAATCTTAACCTCTTCAAGTCAAGGGTCAGTCATTATCTATCCTCATAATCTTCACTTCCTATGACCTCTTCTTTCATTCATATCAAACACCTCATTCATCATAAACATTTTAACAGTAATCCTCTTTCACTACATTATTAACCTATCTTGGTCAAGGGTCAGTCGCTGTCCATCCTCCTTATCCTCATAATCTTTACTTCCTACAACCTCCTCTTTCATTCCTGTCACACACCTCATACATCATAACCATTTTAACAGTAACCCTCTACATTGAATGTTTCTTAAGCATTGTAGTGGAGGAATTTGTATAGAACTAAAATAAGATTAGGGTGTTAAATAAAGAATTTTTATTTAGTTGTTGATAAACAAGAAACTCTAATCTTTCCTTTCTATTTCAGAATTTTGTATTTTATTTTTTCAGGTATTTCTTTATTATACCAAAATCTCCTCAAATTTTGCAAAGTTGGCCTACTTCTTTATTTCTAATCAAGAAACAAAATTGGTCCCCCAAATAAAGTCAAGAGATTAACAACAAAACAATCCTGCATTCAATGCCCCAGATTGGTGAGGGACATTTATCTGATCATCTTAAAAATCCAAACAGCTGAAACTTATCTTCCGCTAAATTAACAGAACATAAAGTTCAAACAGCTGACCAGACTGAATGAATAGAAAAACTGAATTCACTTCAAAGGGACTAAATTTAAAAGAAGTTTAATACTTGAAGATAATCAAAATTTGGTTTGCTTATTGTCTCAAAATTCAACTTTTACTGTCTGATTCATTTATTATTTATGAAAGATAAAAAATGCCAATTAGTTAAGATTGCAATAGTCAATCAGTCACAAAGTCCTTGTGTCTCAATGACCAATCCATTTAGAATCTCAAAAGGCTGACTGAAAAAGGTCAGAGGCAAATTGTCAATAGCATTTAATAAAAAAAAAAAACTCCTATTAATTTAGTAATTTTTATCTCAAGATCAGCAGCAATGAGTTTTTTTTTTTTTTTTTTTTTATAAATTAAAATGGATGATGTGATGATAATCAGCTGTTAAAAACCTGTTTTCCTTATTGTGTGTGTGTGTGTGTGTGTGTGTGTGTGGTCACCACTGGTGATGTTTGATGTCTTCCTCATTTGAAGCTGAATAATTTCTATCAATGATGTTTGATTTAACTGACATTTTCTACTTGAAACTTTGTTATTGAGACTAATTCCCTAAGGAACAGATTCACTTTAGTAAATTGCTTCATGTTTAGGGTAGAATGACTTCCTCATTTGGAAATATCAATTTCAGACAATAGTAACAAATAATAGGATTCTAGAAAGAAGGAGGGGAGGACTTTCAGAGATTTTTAGCAATTTCCATGACATTAGGAAAATGTGCATGAAACTTTTTTAGAGATGCAAATGATGAACTGTCCATAATTATACAAATCATTGAAACTATTTTAATATGCTAATCAGTGAAAGATGTAAAATAAAATTTTGATTTTAAGATACAATATCCTCGACATGGCAATTCCAACTGTAAATAAAATATTCAACTCCTGTCTCAAACTAAGAATTTAAAAACAAAATTCTGAATTGGGTTGTTTTATGTTATAGTTTGGTTATTGCAGATTTTACAAGACTGATGTTTAAGAGAAGAAGAGACAACATATTCAAATTAAACATAAACACACAACTGTTCTTTCTTACAGACATCATTGAGAATTGATATTTTGGGGCACTTTATTGTCTGTATTTTAGTTGGGTCTCTTCTTTTGTATGTGTGTGTGTGTGTGTGTGTATAATTTGATTGTGTCTCTCGCATACGTACATCAACAAGTCATGGAAAAAAAGCTTTTATTTGATACAAATTTTGATGTTTGTCAATGCATTTCACCTAGTAGTGAGTGTTAAATAGATTGAACACGATAAAGTGAAAATTTCAACTCAAAATTCAGCTAATAATTATATCAGGTTATGAACCTGTTGATTCATCCTATTGTGTATGTAAATATGTCTATTTTTACCTATTTTAATTGCATCTCATATATATATATATATATATATATATATATGCATATATTGTATGTATGTATGTGTGTGTGTGTATATATATATGTGTGTGTGTGTATGCATACATTGTGTATGTATGTATTTTGCTTAAACTTTTGGATCATTTTCTTTTCCCGGGGTGGGGGTAGAAAGAGAATGAGATCTTCATTTTTGTTTTACTTTTTAAGAAATACCAGCATTTCACTCACACCATTTTTGATGCTTTACTTTACAAAGAATAAAATCCAAATATTTCATTTTTTCTATGATCAAATCCTGTTCTTGGTTTTATACATCATGTCAAGAATAATTTCTTTGTAGGGTAAATCTTGAAAAGTTATTTAAATTGTCATTTGAACATTGCAAGGGCTGCATGTAAACCCCTGTGTCATGGGGAGATTCAACAGCCAACCACAAATTCAGCACTGGAATGAGAGAAAGAAGGGATTATTGCCAAATCTTATAAAAAATAAGTTTACTAACAAAAATATCTCGGGTATTATGTTATTGTTAATAGTATGTGATTAAAAGTTTCTTTTTTTCATAGGATTTATATTAAATTTGTAAGTAAATAATATCCTCTGTTTATAGTAAATAATATTTATTTATATTAGAATATATTATATATAATAATACAATATATTTGTAAGTAAATATTTGTTATACAAAAGTGTCATTTTGTTGATTAAATTTGAATTGAAAATGAAAGAAGATGAAAGAGTTAAAAATAAAAGAAAGTTTAAAAAAATGATGAATTCATTGAAATGGTTTTTGAGATGATTCAATAAAGCAAAGACAGATATTTTTTTAACCTTTTTCTGTTTTTTGTTTTACATTTTTTTTTTTTTTTTTAGTGAAAAAAAAATAGAAACAGAATTATTTTTGCTGTTATAGTTAAAAAAAAAAAAAAAAAAAGAAATAAATGCAAATCAAGCTGTAAGCATTTCTTAAAGTGACTAAACTTCTTCAGAAGAGAAAATTAAAAGTTATTTTTTCTGTACATGGTGTTTGTTTCCCCCTCTAGAAAAGTGCGGATTTTAAAGTAGACATCACAAAATTTGTGGTCAAAAAAATTCAACTGTTTTCTTTTGCATTTGACATTAAAGAAAAAAAGAACAATATACAAGAAAAAAGAGAAGGGGAAATCTTTGTTCACACATATCACAGAGTTTAGCATCTGAGCATCTGTCCAATTTTTGTTTTAATCAGTAAAGCCATCAAAATACAAAGAAATGACCAAAAACCTTTTTTTTTTTTCTTTTTTTTTTTTTCAATGAAATCTTTAAGGATCATAAATCATTGATTCAGAATCTTTGAAAAGAAGTGGAATATTAGAAAATCTTTTAGCAAAAAATTAAAATCTGTTCATAATGAACCTTGTCAGTTTACTTTAGATGAATTATAGATATTTATTAAGCTTTACTTAGTTTGAGACAGAGCCAAGTTAGAATGGATAGGAAGATTGTGTTGCACCAAACTTCCTCATAGAAAGTGTCTGTCTGCTTTGAGAAATCTGGATTTGAATATCAATTTATCTTGGTGGAAAATAACATTCTCAGACAAAATCGCAGACTGTAATTTATATAAAATATAAATGCCTAATGACACATTTTCTTTCTGCTTGCCACAATTTTTCAGAAAAAGAAATTTCTTTTTCCTTAGAAATCGTACACCTGAACACAATTGGAGAATGGATTGGCTGAAACATTATGGCAACAACAGAAGCAATATAAAAAATGAGTTCAGTTGTCTAAAGAACTCTTGGGATGATAATGACCCACCTCAAAATTATAGGTGGGATTAAAATAGCCTTTTAAAATTAAAAAAATAATAATAATGGCTTGGCAGCTTTGTTTCAGAAATCTTAGTCATTGAATTTGTGCTTTTTTGAAAATTTAAAAATATTCTACAATTTGGTTCAGAGTTAAAGAGAAGAAAAAAAAATACAGCAGGAGAATGTTATTAGATTCCTTCTAAAGGATTTTTCTTGATTATCAAAAATTTCATTTCTTAGTAACCCACAAACCTTTTACAATTTAAAAAGTATAGAAATTATAATTTAAAAAAAAAAACAAAAAAAACATTCTGCCTCTATACCTTTTTTTATACAAGAGGAAATACTTTTTTTATTTTGTTCACCTACAAAAATGAAATCATGGAGACTTTTTCCTATCAGCCTCTTTCTGTTAGTTTGTCTTGACCCTTTATAATAAGGATAAAGGAAAAGATCTGCAGAATTCTGCCTTTATGCATTTTGGCCTTGAATACTGAAGAATGTGGTTGCTGAGAACTGATGTAAGTAAATCTGTACATTATCAATTGTAATTGTTTTGGAATTTTATCTGGAAATTCATTAACATTTGTTGAAGCAACAAACTGAATTGTAATGGAATTAACTTTTTCTAATCAAATGATAATCAGCTAAATAGTAGCTGGCTGTTGACCAAAATGGCACCAGTCTTTGGGTCTTTCAGAGCAAAGTAGGATATCCAGGTTTGATATTCAAACAAGTCTTAAGTATGAATGCCTTATTTACTGTTGCAAAGTGTTTTAATCATTCTTAATCTGATATTTAATAGAAAGACAGCTTTTAATATATTTCTATGTGATATGTAATCAAATTTGTCTTCTGACTGAGTTTTGTTTACAAGGAGATAATGATAAGGGTTCTGGTTAGCTTGAAATAGAGAAGATCATTTTAGATGAATAGATGTTAGTTTGAAGGAAGAAGAATTTTAATGGCAAAGAATTTAGAGAATTATTTATCTGACCAGTTGGGGTTGGGTGAAGCTAGGATCTAAAAGGTTTTATTTTAAGTTTACTGTTTAGAAATGTAATCACTGAGAATAAAAATATTTGTCACTTTGTATAACTTAATTCTAGAATAATTATCAAAATATAAACAATTATAAATTCAAATCTACTATTCAGATGTAGATAAAAGGAAGATAAAGAAAATTTTCTTTTGGAGTGGGGAGTTGTAGGGGGTGGCAGCATAATCTAAGGAAGATTTTGACTAAAATTGGTTTATCCAAATAAAAGTGATTGAACTGATTGTTGTTGTTGCTGTTGGTTGTTCCTCTGATTTTGGAGATTTTCATGGGTCCCTTCCTCTTGGCTAAAAAGAGGTGCTTGGCAGTACAAGTTTCATCTTTGAGCAAAGATCAGACAGACCCTATTAGGTTACATATAGTACCAATATCAGGAAAGAATCTCTGAGTAAAAGGCAGACTTCATAAACTACTGTTGTGGCATGCCAGTGATGAGAATTTTGTTGAAACAGTTGACAATTGAGAAAGTACTAGTAAAAGTGGATTCATGCCTTTCCTAAGAATATTAGTGCAAAGTGAACCCACATATACAACTGTCTCAGCCAAAATTTGAAGTCAAATCATTGATTCCATTTTCTGTACTAATATCAATCATGACACTTGACACCTCCAATAAAAAGCATGCACAGTTTCAATCAATAGACTTTGTCTGCAAATCAGGGAAACGATTATGTTAGAAAACCAAAAGAAAAAAAAACTGTTGACTTATTCGATAGGTCATCACAAAAGTCACTTAGTAATCACGCAAATTTCTACCTTTGAAGTCAGAGACTTTGTCATGCACTAAAGCCCAGCTTAATTTCCCTGATTGGAAATGGTCTTCAAGTTTAGGATGTTCATTTGAATTCCACAGCTGCTTTGTATGTCATTATTATAAAAATTCATAGAGAGAACTAAAACGATGTACATTTCCATGAAAATTGGTTGATACTCTTCTCATTAGTATTCATAATTTCATTAGTAAGCAATCAATAAAAATAAGAAAAAAACTGCATGGCTTCATTTCATTAAGGACCATCTAGTAGCTGTTTCAGTCCAAAGTATTTGTCAGGATAGCTGGCATTTGATCATTGCAATTCCACTCAGTAAAGTAAATGATTGGAGGCCCTGGAGCCATTCATGGCCTTAACCTACACTTGATGTTGGAACAGGTCGACTCTCCTGAATACACAGTTGTCCCTTGCAAGGGCAGGCAGGGAAATGAATGTGAGTGCCAAGTGGGCCACTTTCGGTAAGCAGAATGGGCTCACTACATTACACTTGTGTAAGTAAGGACAGTAAGTATTTATATTTGTATAATAATTGGTCATTATTTTGTATATTATGAATTGAACTTGCTTGTAATCTTCAACTCTGTCTTCAGAGTAATTAAAAAAAAAACAAAAGATTATATTTTAGAAAATTAAAACCCTAAAAGAAAAAAAAAAGGTATTTTTTTATAACACATCTCTTAATAGATATACTCATAAAATAACCAGTAGACATTAAGAAATTAATTTGGTCATGTGACAATTTTATTGGAAACAAGCATAAATAATCATCTTTTAGAGTGATTTAGAAATTATTAAAATAGTAAATAGTTACAAAAAAATGGAACAGTTTTCTTATTTCAGTTTTCGGTTTCCATTATTGAAATAATTTGTTCCAAATGTTGGTCAGAATCCTGATTTTGTTCTTTTTGGTGTTAGCACAAATGTTTTGGATTAATTAAAACTATTGCTTTCTTCAGATGCACAATTTATATAGAAAGAAGTTGGGTTAATTTTTTTGGTTGTACAAAATACGATCAATTGAAACATTGCAATAACAACAGAAATGATGACAAGAATGAGAGCAATCATTCAAATGATGTCTCCCTCTCAGAGAGACACAAAGAAGTGAATTCCTTGAAAATTTCAAAGGATGCATACTTGAAATTTGATTCAAGTTCAAAAAAATAACTCATTTCTTTTATAATTCGTTATTAATTTTTCAAAATACTGAAGCTGTACTACCAAATCAGACAACAATTTTATTCAGACTCTAAAGGAATGGAAGAAATAAAAGTCAACAAATTTCTCAGTCGAAAGAGAAATATGATTCTACATTTTAATTTTTACAAGGAAAAACACTTAATAGATTGCAAAATGCTTGCATTCGTCCAATAAGTGCAGTGTATTAAAAATCATCTATGATTTCTCCTCTCATGACACTTTTGCCGATAAAAACCTTAAAATCCCAAACCTTAGCCATTACTTATGAATAATTAGTAAGAAAACAAATATAATTCCAATTCCACATTATTTGAGCCACTAGTATTCAATGTCCATTTTAAATCTTCTATTCTTTAGCTAGGAGTTTGTTTATAACCTTGACCTTTTATAAATATATTGGCATTGAAAACAAGGTTAAATATATTTGCATATTGCTTTCTTAATTGATTCTTTTTGTATGATGCAGTTATTTTACTTAGTTTGGCACAAGACTACAAATAAAGAGCACCCATTAAGGATCAATGGAACTCTATCTAATGATCAGCCAGACTAGGCTCATTAACCATTACCTCATGTTCAGGTATCCAGTGTTTATATGCTACAAAATGCAACAAGCAAGAAAACAATTTAATTTGGAGATATGCAAAATGTCAGAAATTAATTAATTTTTTGTTCATGGAGATTACTTTGGACATTTCTGCAATGCATCAAAGTTGCACAATCCAAATGATTTTCATTTCTGGCCAGAAATTTGGGCTCAAAATCTTTGAACGTCAGAAATAATTTTGACTGCTGATATAGTTTTCAAAATAGAATAAATTTTTTTCCATCTGCTTTTGATATTCTAATTAAGGAAATCAATAAATTCAATAAACTTTTGGCAATAATTCTGAAAAAAAAAATGTATTAATGAAGTGAATGTAAATGTTCATTGCTTTTTAGAGATGTGTTTATATCCAGGTAAGATGAGAATGAATAGAGTACAATTGCAGCGTTCATAACATTTAATTTAAAAGAGAGCTCAATACAAAGTAGAGCAATATTCTTTATTGTATGATATTACATCAAAAAACATGTCAAAATCGCTACACAATTGTAGTTGTGTTTTGATGTATATCAACGTATCTCAGGCAATTGTAAATTTACAATTGCCTGAAATATGTTGATATACATCAAAACACAACTACAATTGTGTAGCGATTTTGACATGTTTTTTTATGTAATGTCATACAATAATGATGTGTTTATATATATATATTTATATCAAACTAGTGGAAAGTGAATATATTCTGACTTAAAATTTAAGAAAAATATTAATTCAATATAAACAATTCAAATTAAATGTTCAACTGTTCCTACTCAGAGCTTTATGGATGCGATAATCACTTATTAGGGAACTTGATAGGAAAATTGAATTTATTTACAAAAATTATATTTTTTAAGAAAAAATTTTAAGAAAAATATGATTTCTGTAAATAGGTTTTAAGAAAATATAATTTCTGTAAATAAACTCAATTTTACTATAAAACCCTTTAAAGAGTGGAGATCCGCAAAACTTGAAGTAGAGAGAGTTAAGATGAACGTTTCATTTCATTTGTTAATAGTAATGCTCTTTTTCTTGACATTGAGCTCTTTAATTACAGTAACTGCTCGCCTTAAAACGTTATCTTCCAGAAATACCCAGTTGGTTGTTTTTTTTCTTGCCCAAAAACTTGTAGCAATCTTTAACCTTCATACCCATGAAAAAAAAAAACAATGTATCAAAAGGGCTGTTTTTCCCTTGACACCACTATTATTTTAACTACCTTCACTCTTTGGTTATGTTTATTGTTTTAAAAAGCAATAAATAGAATTTACTTATGCTATTTATTTATTATAGTGTTTATTGGAATTGTTTGCAGATTATCAGCTAAATGCCAATCAATTCATACTTTATAAAAGGATAAATAATAAGGATTTCTTTTTAGATGGTTCATATATTTTAATAATTTAGTAAATGTTTATAAATTTATGAATAAAAATTTTCTTTTATATTTATTTATTTATAAATTGATAAATGATAACTATTGCATTGTGTTCCTTCTAATTGTCTTAGTTTTAGAATGTTGTAAATAGAAAATTATTCTTGTAAATAAACAATCTAATAAATAGTGTTTCATATTTTTGTTTTAAATTCACAAGAACATAAATAAAATTTTGCTTTCATCATAAGTTTAGGTTTTATTACACTTCTAATCATCACTTTATAAAACAATACATATTGCTGAGGAGTGAAAGTAGTTAAATTAATAA
Source organism: Acanthosepion lycidas (assembly GCA_963932145.1). Taxonomy (NCBI): domain Eukaryota; kingdom Metazoa; phylum Mollusca; class Cephalopoda; order Sepiida; family Sepiidae; genus Acanthosepion; species Acanthosepion lycidas. The sequence goes on from OZ010583.1 coordinate 8,398,749, forward strand.
TGGCATCAAAGGTAAAACTGTCCATTTGATACACTGTTTTTTGTGGGTACAAAGGTTGAAGATTGCCAAAATTGTTTTATTTTATATATAATATCAAACTTGGTAGATTATTTCTAACCGTTGAGCCAATAAAAAAAGAAATTGTCCACAACTAACACAGAGGATAGAGGTGGCAGCTTTTGAACATTTTTCATTATAAATTTCAAGAAAGAAATTTTGGTTTTACTAAAAAAAATGACAAAGTTTAAATTTCAATTTCTGTAAAAATGACATGCACAACAGATACAGAATATTCAATTGTTATTTACAAAGGTTCAAGTAAGTTTTCTATTGTTATGTAACTGTATATAAATGTACCTCTTTCTTTTTTTTTACATAAATGCACAATATTATCAAGGACAAAGGTGAAAATTAATTCATTTACAGTCACAAGGCAGGTAGGGTGAAAAGTGTGGGGGGTGGTATCTGGGATAAAAGAGAAAATGAATACAAATTTTAGTTTAAAAAATGGATCAAGATAAGGAAATTGATTTATTCTGTTGTATGGGGAAAGGAAAAGGTGCTGTGTTTGTATAAATAAACTTTTCAGTCAGATGTAACAAAAAGCTACATGATCTTCCTAAGAGTTATGTACAGTTTTATATTTTCTACCAGTTTTGTATATAAACAAGAGGAGAAATGATAATTAACTTATATAAAAATGCATGTGTATTCACACACACATATATATATATATATTATATATATGGGGAAATTGTATGACAAAGTGGAAAAAGTTTACTTGTGACAAGTTTTGTCCTTCAAGATTTCATTGGACTAAATTTGTTATGTTGGTACGACTACACATGCGTACAACAGAGGGGTGCTGGGATTGTTAGAATTTTTTTTATCTAGCCAAATTCATTTAGTCTTTTTCTTTTTATTTCTGTCACTTTTGTAAGTAGGTATTCCACACTGTATAAAACAAAAAGATGATATTTGGAAAAATTTCTTTGTTCTTCAAAGGAAAAAAAAATAGAAGTTTATTTTTCACATTTAATTAAAAAAATTCAACAAATTTCTGTTGGAAAACATTTCTAAAGCAGACCATCAAATAAAAGCAAAAATGAAAAAAAAAATGGTGTAAAACCTTTAATATATCTCCTTTAGACTCATAAACAAAGTCTGTACAAAATGGAGTTTAAAAAAAAAAAACAACTTTTTTCTGAGGCAAATAAATGTGAGAGGATTTAAAGAAAAGGAAGAATTTTTCCAATGAGAACTATTATCCTCATTTTGATTGTGATAATCACAATGGTTTTGGTAAGGATTCACTTTCCTGTTTTCTTCATGTAGCCATAACAATCAAAGCAAGGGGACTATAAATTGGTTAATAAATAGTTTAACAAATTCAATAAAAAATATCCGGGGAAAACAATCAATTTATTTGCGAATAACCCTTTTTTTTTTTTTTTTAATTCTTGAATATTAGCCCATAAAAAGTTTGAAAAACAAGGTAATTAAGAATTTACAGAATTAGAACATATATAATGAGTTATAATCAAATGTAAATAGAAATCTAACAGACAGAATGATAAGATAAAGAACAAAGGGGAAATGTTTATCAATCTAACATGTTTCACTTTTATTAAAGTATCATCCATATCTCATTCTCTGAGGGAGCTTTCATAAAAGTGAAACATGTTAGATTGATAAACATTTACTATTTATTCTTTATCATATATATATATTGGCATGGGGCCCTTAGTTAATTTGATAGTTCAAGCTTTTAGCTTATTTTACTATTTATATATATATATATATCAGAGTAAATGTTCAGTGATATTATATCTAGTCTGCATTTCACAAAATTACACTTTTCAGGTGACTTGACATCAAGCACAATAAAGACTGCTTGGCTTAAAAACATTATCTTTCAGAAATTGCATGCCATCAACTAATTTTTGATGAAACAGAATCTCTCACTATCTTCCTACAAACACACGCACACACACACACGCACACACACGCATATATATGATACATACATATATAAATATATATATATATATATGATACATACATACATATATATATATATATATGATACATACATACATATATATATATATATATATGATACATACATACATATATATATATATATATATGATACATACATACATATATATATATATATATATATATATATATATATGATACATACATACATATATATATATATATATATATATATATATATATGATACATACATACATACATATATATATATATATATATATGATACATACATACATATATACATATATATATATGATACATACATACATATATATATATATATATATGATACATACATACATATATATATATATATATATATATATATGATACACACATACATATATACATATATATATATATATATATATATATGATACACACATACATATATACATATATATATATATATGATACATACATACATATATACATATATATATATATATATATATATATATATATATATATTGTGTGTATTTAGGCAGCATCTTTTCATTCATACACGTTTCATTAAATAATATAGCCAAGTGTTGTCTATTTATTTTATGTAAATTTTTTTTGTAACTTCTGATAAGTTTAATAACATTATCGTTGAAAGAAGAAAGAAATTCACAGTAGTGATCCATATTTTTTTAATACAATCTAAGCCATTATCAAAGATGCCAATTACAACATATTAAAAACTATCATCACTGTCGTGTCCGTATATTGTTTAATATGTTGTAATTGACATCTTTGATAATGGCTTAGATTGTATTAAAAAAATATGGATCACTACTGTGAATTTCTTTCTTCTTTCAACGATAATGTTATTAAACTTATCAGAAGTTACGAAAAAAATTAACATTAAATAGACAACACTTGTCTATATTATTTAATGAAACGTGTATGAATATATATATATGTGTATATATATATATATATGTATGTATATATATATGTATGTATGGTCAACTATATTATTTGTACTCCCATCAATTTTAAAATTTTTTATCCATTTTTCAGAATCTAATGTCCATATGATGCCAGCTTAATAAGCACAAAAAAAAAAACGAATCTAAAACTCAATTTTCAGAAGAAAAGGTTGAATACAACAAATTTGACAAATGAATTATGTAAAATAGGAAAAGAGAAAATTATTCGTACAGTAGAAAATATTATTTTTAATTGATTGATTCATGTAAGTATAAGTAATTTACATAATTATTTTATTGGTGAATCCTTCTAGACTATTCAGTTGACTATTTGTGATAATTCCAGCAAAGAACATCACATGGTGCCTAGAGTGTGTCACCATTGTTATTCTTATGTTAACAACACGATGGGGAAAGACAAAGGAACTTAACATTGATTTGAGACTTGAGAATTATTGACTTCCATAAGTCAGGAAATAGTTATAGAACTATTTCAAACCAGTTAGTTGCCCCTAGATCTACAGTACAGCCCATTATAAAGAAGTTTAAACAGTTTGGCAGGACAGAAGAAAACCCAAATTGTCACCAAGAACTGCAGGAAAACTGTCATGAGATTAAAATATAAACCCAAGGGTTGTTTTGAAAGACAACGCCAAAGGTTTAGGTATGATGGGTATTGGCATAAGTACTTGCACAATACAACATTGTTTAAATAGAAATCGGTTTTATAGAAACTGACCACAACTGACCTCTTCACAAACCATGTCACATTGTTGCTTGGTTTAATTTTGCGAAAATGTTCTTGAACAAAGCAAATTGCTTTTGGGAACAAGTACTATGGCATGATGAAATAAAAATTGAACTTTTTGGACATAATGATGTACAGATGATTTGGTGCAAGAAAGAACACAGGGGCAACATTAAAATATGGAGGCAGCTTGATGATTTTTGGGGTTGTTTTCACTCAAGGGAAACTGGACAATTAATTGCTATAAGACGAATAATGAAATCTGTAGACTAAATCAAAATTTCTGGATGAAAATCTATAACTATCAGTGCAAAGTCTTCATCTAGGTTGGCAATTTACTTTTCAGCAAGATAATGATCCCAAACATACATATAAATCAGGTACTGCATGGCTTCAGAAAAAGACTACAGTTCTGTAATGCCCTTCAATAAGTTCTGACTTGAATCCTATTGAAAATATATGGCAAGATTTGAAAGTTCAAATGAATTGTCAGTCACTAAAAAACGTTCAGGAATTAGAATGTGTAACTATTGAAGAATGGAAGAAAATCCTACAAAAGACAAAAAACTTTAGAAAACAATTGCAGCAAATTAAAAGATGAGAGGCCATGTTGTTGACTACTTTTGTAGTGAAAATTTGTTCATTTTTTCTATTTTTCATACTGTATGAATAATTATTTTTTCCTATTTTGTATAATTCACCTGTCAGATTTGCTGTATTTAACCTATTGTACTGAAAATTGAGTTTCATATTCTTTTTTTTATGCTTATTAACATATAAAAAAAACCTGGCATCATACAGGAATTAGATTCTGAGAAATGGATAAAAATATTCCAAATTGATGGGTGTACAAATAATTTCATTGTTGACTGTAAGTCTGTATATGTATAATATATATATATATATATATATATGTGTGTGTGTCTGTGTGTATAATATTTATATATATATATATATATATATAAATATATATATGTATGTATGTATAGCATATATATATATACACACACACATATAATATAAAAGGGTCTGATGAATTGGATCGTGATTACGATTCCAATGTAATAAATTATAACCATGGAATATTAGTACTTGAGCCTTTTATATTATATTCTTACTCTGTCTTGGACATAGAGAGTTGTACCTGGATTCTATCCTCTTGGAAATTTATATATATATATATATATATATATATATATATATATATATATTTAATTGGATTGATTTGAGTTTGTGACCTTGGGTTACACGCTATTTGTGATCGTCAGACAAACTGATTAATTTTTAAATTTTGGATTTATTTATGGTTGCGTATATTGGTGTTTTTATGTATGTGGGAGAAAAAATTGTTGTTGGAACACCACTCATACATATACAGACATACATACATGCACATTCATGCATTGCAGTTCACACAAACATAAACATATATGAACAGTGTGTGACTGGGTGTATATGTGCATCCATGTCTCATTGCATGCATATGTACACGATTGGTTACTGTATTCAATATTGGATTGTGTAGTGAACTTCTTTTGCAAGTCGCAATGTCAATGTACAGACCTTTTGCCTATTTTGTTCATGGAATATTGTTTTCTTGAACACACACATATATGTATGCACGCACATTCACACATCTTCTATCCGTCTGTTTTTTTTTTATCTTAAGATCGGTTCTGTATAAGACTATGGTAGGTAAAATTATCATTATTTTTAATTTTTTAATTCTATTTTGTTATTATTTTAAAGCCAGTTATTTGCCTGTTTTTGGCAATTGTGCTTATGTAAATGGTAGAAACTCTGATTTATAATACTTATTGGTATTTATGTGATGGTATTAATTTTGCTGGGGGCGGGGAAGGAAGTAAAATTGTGGACTGATGCAGTAATGGTAATTGTGGTGCAGTAGTAATTATGGACTAATGTGGCAATAGTAATTGTGATGCAGTAGTAATAGTATGGTGATTATATATATATATATATATATATATATATATAAATAAAAAGAAAGAACAGTAAGATATATAATCTGGTGTTCTATAGATATTTTTATTTTTACAAAATAGTGCTCAATGTAAATTTACAGAGCATTAAATTACAGAACATACATACATATATATATATATATATATATATATATATATATATATATATATATATATATATATATATATATATATATATAATAACAATTGTGGCAGCAAATAGTTATAGTAAAATGGTAGAAGTGATTGTAGTAATGGTGGTGGAATGGTAATAATAATAATTATAATTATTTGATGGTAGTTTGAATTAAAAAATAATTGATGGTGTCATGGTGTCAGTGGTTTCCCTTTTCATGTTCATATGGTCAATAGTAGTTTATTTAGCAGGGTGGGTGGGTTGGTTGGTATTTTTTTTATCTGTTTGGTATAAATTGTGATAATAGGTATTTGTTTTCATGTCTGCATTTAGAAATTATTATTACATGTGTGAACGCGTGTGCATACGTATATATATCTGTGTGAGAAAACGATATTCTGTGAACAAAATAGACCAACAGCCTGTACGTTGACACTGCGACTTGTGAAAGAAATTCGCTACACAGTCCAACATTGAATACAGTGACCAATTGTGTATGTATGCATGCAACGAAACATGGATGCACATATATGCCCAGTCACACACTGTTCATATATGTTTATGTTTGTGTGAACTACAATGCATGAACGTGCATGTATGTATGTCTGTGTATGTATGAGTGGTGTTCCGACAGCAATTTTTTCTCCCACTTACATAAAAACACCAATATACGCAACCATAAATAAATCCAAAATTTAAAAATTAATCTGTTTGTCTGACGATCACAAATAGCATGAAACCCAGGTTCACAAACTCACATCAATTCAACTAAATATGTTAGCACTATCTATCACTGATGTTGAGTGCTTTCCAATAAGTACTGCACATATATAATATATATATATATATATATATATATATATATATATATAGTATGCATATATATATATATATAGTATGCATATATATATATATATATATAGTATGCATATATATATATATATATAGTATGCATATATATATATATATATATAGTATGCATATATATATATAAATATATAGAAGTATAATCAAATGGATAAATATAGGTAAATGTATGAGAAAGTGTTTGTATGCAAATTAATATATTAATATCAATATTAAATAACAGAGCTATTTAACATATATATTAAAAATATATTTTAATATATATATATATATATATACATACACACACACACACACACGATTGTGTTTTGAAAATAAAACATCCCCATAAGTCTAGATACATACATAACAGAAGCCATACATTCAGTTAAAAGTAAAGATAAAATCATCATCCTTAATCACGGCTCAAAGTAAAGCTGAAAGTGCTCGTACATGCAGAAAATTTGGAAAGTCTTTATACACTTTATGTCAAGAAATGTTATCACTTGTATACAAGAAAAAAAATTAAATAAAAAGCTTAATTGTAGTATCTTGTCATATATATATATATATATATATATATATGATAAAGAAGAAATAGAAAACGTATTGTTTGTTATCTTATCCCTTCAGATTCTGATCTATATTTGATCCTAACTCTCTATCTATCTATCTATATATATATATATATATATATATATATGTGTGTGTGTGTGTGTGGATGGCTCTCTCTTTCTATATTTACATATATATGCACACACACACATATGCGCATGTGCACACAAAGGATAAGTGAAACACTGAGTTTGATGATTTCTCCGTCACCAGGCCTCCCTTCTTCAAAGTCTCGATGAGTGAAAAATCATGAAATGACTCAAAGCTTACATTGATAAACATGTAAACTATTGTTTCTGAATCAATGACTCATAATGTAGACAACTATCAAGCAGAAATTCTGTTCACCTTGATAGTTGCTGAATTATATATATATATATATATATATGGTGCAGGATGGGGCAGAATAAATAGGTCAATTACCCAATAAAAACATCTTTCCATAATTGTTATCTGATCTGTCGATTCTTTTGCACAAATTTCTGCAAACTTTTGTCAGTAGGGGAAATTACTTTATAAAATATCATTAATTAAAACAAATAATTATTTTTAATAAATTTTGTTGATTACAGTTTTGTATTATTATTTTGTTAATTGATTTTTTTCTTTTTAAATAGTATTTTTTTATTATTATTTTCATATGTAAATTCATTTTTATATGAACAATGTTTAAAAAATGATTTTGTTAACTTTGACATGTCAGTATTATTTTTTAAAAAAATATTATTTTCTGTTACACTCTTAATGATTTTCAAATTACTTCTGCTCCATCCTGTATACAGTATCACCCATAAATAAGTACACCACAATTACTTTTTTATAAAAAGGTCAATTTTGTTCTAAACTAAATTTAGCAGCAATTTTATTATTTCTAAGGGAACATTACACAATAAATAAAACTGATATTATTAAGCATTAGTTATGATTAAATTCTGAAGCATTAAAACACTGTTGTCAAAAATAGGAATTGTTGACATTCAAATATGATTATGCCCCCATGAAAACAAAAGGTTATTTGAAATTAAAATTTGATGTGACCTCCTTTATTTTCTATTACTGCTTGTAGTCTTGACACTATTGACTTAACTAAATGATGTAATGGTATAACCTGTCACCCCCATGATTGACTACACTATAGGTAGTAGCTACCTATAAGTATCTAAGTCAACATACTACAGAGTCTAGCTGGAATCTTTTCCAGCTGTGTTGTCGAACTCTCTGCCTTCGGGCAGAGAGGAACCCAGACGAGGCTATGCCGAAGGGCAGAGTAGGTAAACAGACCCGATCCTGTATATGTAGGGTCTATGGGGATTTTATGTCCAAGCCTATTGGCTTGGAAACCCCACATTAAATTTGGCCGTTGCGAGATACTGTCTAGCTGGGATCTGTTGAGTATGACTTATACGAGAACTACTGACCTTCCAATAGTAGCATTTGGATTGACTTGTGATGACCTTGTGCATAACTGTTACCTTTATTCTTATTGTACTGGGTTTTTTATAATAAACCTTTACTTATTCTATCCACCTTGTTTTTCAAGTATATATTCCTATTAGCATGGAATATAACACTAAATTTGAACAGTCACTTGAATGTTTCTCTATTCAAATAGTATACATTCTTTAAAATCTATCTTGTTAGATGGCAGTTATTACTCTATTTTTTCATTTCAAGACATTCCAAAAGTATTCATTTGGAATTAAACCTGGGGAGATTCTCAAACAATTCAACTCTTTTAGCTTCTTCAGAAACTCTGGGCTTTTTTTTTTTTTTTTTCCAGCAAAATGTTTTGGATAATTATTATAATGAAAAAAAGTCTGAATGAAGGCAACATGTTTTCGTTCTATAGAGGTCTTCTGTATTCATTATTCTTTCAATGAAATGCAACTCACTACTGCCATTCATTTCCAGGCCATGACATTTCTGTAATAATGCTTAACTGTTGAGACCAAACCCTTTTCTTTATGTACCTCACTATAATAATAGTGAAATTTGTAGAATGCCATCAAACCAAAATTGGTTGATTCCATTGCATCTGACCACAGTACACGGTCCCAAAAACATTTAATTTTTATCCTTGTTCTCCTAGACAAACTCTAAACTGGTCTCGGAATCTGACCCGACTCAATTTCAGTAGCTGTTTTCCTCTCATAGTATTTGGTGATATCAGTCAGTCTTCTCTTGGGAACATTTGATTATGGCAGTAGAAGCATTTATTGCATACATACTTTGACTTTATAAACAACATCCACATCCTATTTTCTTGGCTATTCATCAACTTATCTTCTAATAAGAACATAAATAAATCTTGGTGTCAGCTTTCACATTTCACCTATAGACTCTTCTGTATATCTTTGACAATGCCATTTTTCTTGTGACATTGCACAATTTGGGCAGCAGTGTTTTTGCTAATATTGCTTTAAATTGGAGAAACAGTTACTTACTATGTGAAGTTATAACCAAACTAAACTTATGTACCTTGAAAATTCTGACTTTATAAGAACTATTTTGAACATTGCCTACTACTTATATTTAAATCTACTTGAAAAACCATTAAGGATTTAAAAACATACTTACTATATAAAATAAAAAGCCTTTTTCATAGGGGTGCATCCATAATTAAATGGTAAAATATAATGTACTATATTCCTATTTTTGGGAATGATGCTTCAATACTGTAGGTATCATGAATAATACTTGATCAGAACTGCTTTGATTGGGTAATTTTCCCCTATAAATAATAAAACCTTGCTATGTTTGGTGTAGTATAAAATTAATTTTCTGTAAAAAAAAAAAAAAAAAAATGTGGATGTGTGGGTAGTGTTATGTTCAGAATGAGAAATTGGTGAGTCGAGTTCATATTCCAGTTGAATTTAATTGCATTTACTTTTGCACAAATACGCTTGGGAAAAGTATGAGCCCCAGCTATGAGTTAAATAGTAGAACAGATTTGGCTCTTTAGCCTTGGTTGCCAACCGGTCTAGGAGAACAACAATTGTGAATTCAAAACCTGAGGAGCGTTGTTTGGAGAGTTTTGGGCACATTACAGGCACCAGTTCTTTGTATTCGAACAACTCTGAATTCAAAAACTGTACATAGCCCTGTTAAGGTACATACTAAGCAACTAATGAAAGGATCATGCAGAGTTTACAATGACTCTTGAGCCTAAGTATGGTCGGCCTTGAGATTGATTTCTGTAAAAAATTAGTAATTCTATACTCATTTATAGGTGATACTGTATAACACATATGCACAGACACACACACTATATGTATATGTAGTTATTGCCATATAATGTGTTCTTATTTTTTTCCACAGAATCATTCTGAAAAATTCTTTTGAATTGTACCAATAAGTTCATGGGTTGAGGTTGGTTTAAATTTGACCTCATAACAAAACATTAAATGGTGAAAGATGCACACATATATATACATATATATATATTATGAGCACATACACACTTACACATATAGATATATGAATAAGATTACTGATTAATTCGGAGAAATTTTCATATAGATATATGTACATATATCTCTATAAAAGTCTGTAAGCAAAAACACACACATATATAGGTATATCAATGTCCACAACATAATGAGGTAAAAGAGCATTTATTTTACACAACAAAGATTTATTTTTTAACATCATCCACTTTGTCAATGCACTTAATCCAACACTACTCCATAGATGACATGAATCTAATATTAAACAGTGAAAATTCATCTTGAATCTGGGTGAAGCTACAGACTTATTGATCCATCCTCAGACACACATTAGACATTCATATGAATTTTTAATTTTTTGTAACAAAATAGTTTTTGTCAAGGAGCCAAAATATTTTCTTTTATTATAAAATTGTAAAATAAAACAATAAAAAATTAAAAGGAAAAAATAAAGAATGGCAATTTCAGATTTTATAAATAATTAAAATTCCTGAAAAGTTGGGAAAATGTTGTAATGGCCATTTGCTAAGTAAGTGTGAATTTGCTTTTGCCCCAGGAATCAAAATTCAATAGGAGGACTTGAACACTGACTGCAGGCATTAGAATCAAACTTATTAATGATTCAGCCATACAAAAGATAGGAACAAACTGAGATAGATAGATATGAACAGACTGAGATAGATAGATAAATAGATATGAACGGACAATGATAGATAGATAGATAGATAGATAAATAGATATGAACGGACAGTGATAGATAGATAGATAGATAGATAGATATGAACGGACAGTGATAGATAGATAGATAGATATGAACAGATTGTGATAGATAGATGTGTATGGACTGTGATAGATATGAACAGAGATAGATAGATAAATAGTTATGAACAAACTGTGATAGATAGATATGAACAGATTGTGATAGATATGAACAGACTGAGATAGATATGTACAGACTGTGATAGATATGAACAGAGATAGATAGTTAGATAAATAGATATGAACGGACAGTGATAGATAGATAGATAAATAGATATGAACGGACAGTGATAGATAGATAGATAGATAGATATGAACAGATTGTGATAGATAGATATGTATGGACTGTGATAGATATGAACAGAGATAGATAGATAAATAGTTATGAACAAACTGTGATAGATAGATATGAACAGATTGTGATAGATATGAACAGACTGAGATAGATATGTACAGACTGTGATAGATATGAACAGAGATAGATAGATAAATAGATATGAATGGACTGTGATAGATAGATACAAACAGACTGTAATAGATAGATTGATAGATATGAACAAACTGTAATAGATATGAACAGACTGTGATAGATAGATTGATAGATAGATATGAACAAACTGTGATAGATAGATAGAAACAAATTTAGAGAGTGACTGACATTGAAATATAAAGAGAGATAAAGGTTGAGATATATGCAGTAATAAATAGTGAGTTGGTTAAATTGAAAGTGACTGAGAGAGACAGGAAGAGAGAAAGAGGTTGAGAGGAAGGAAAGGCAAAAAGAGATAACATCCATATTTGTTTGTCTTCTTTTTTTTTAACCTGTAACCATTAAGCCTTGCCAATTCATTTTTTTTTTTTTACTTTTTTACAGTTAATCTTCTTAGCATTTTTTACTTTTTGATTTAAATAAAAAGCCAGTAAACAACACACACACACAGATGTGTGCAAATGCATACACACACACATACATACACAGATGTATGTACATGCATGCACACACACATACATACACAGTCATGAGATTCTGTATGTAGAGGTAAACCAAAAATATCTATTTTTCATCATGCACTGATTTATATGTGCATGGACGACAACAAAAATATTTATAAAGAAAGATACAAGCAGACACACACACAGACAGACGCACTGATGTACAAATTCACATATATAGATATGCACGCAGATGCACATATACTGATACACAAATTCCCATATATAGATGTTCCCACAGATGCACACACACACAGATTCACAAATTCCCATCTATAGATATACACAGATTCACAAATTCACATATATAGATGCACACACAAATGGATACATATTGATCCACAAATTCATACATATATATAGATACAAAATGTGCATAGAGACTCAAATACATACACACAAACAAATCCTCAGCTATTTTGATAATGAAGCCTTCTCTGATTTTAAATTTTCATAAAAATTTATTTAATTTTTAAATCATAAAATCTCCACAAAATCTATTGTTTTTAAGTTTAAATATTTTACTGTCAAAAATGGACAAGTTCTATGAACAGAACTGAAGACATTTTTAAATGGAATTTTTAGTTATCATTAGTAAAGAATTGCCTATAGCAATAGTCATGATGCTGGTGATGATGATGGCATTACAATAACCATTCATTGTTATTGTTACTATTGTTATTCTTCCAAGTAAAAAGAGAAAAGGGCAGAGCCTGTACTTTTATAGATGATTTAAACACGAGGCAGTCAAACTGCAGCTTGCAAGTCATATGTAGCTCTTTAATATTTAACATGCTGTTTAGCCGAATATTATATCTGAGATCTTTTTCTTATTATGGTTTATATAAAAGGTAAGTAGGAACAAATTTTAAACTTTAGAATTATTATCATTATTGATTATTTTTAATTTTTGTAATCGAATTTTATATGGCTGAAATTAAAATTTTCATATTTATCTTTGTCGTTCCTGTAGTTCTGTACACCATTAAAATACCCCATTAAATACCCCATTAAAAAAGATACAATATACATAACCAATAATAAATAAACATTTTTGAAAACAGCTGATATATGTGGGTATGGTGTATTTTGTGATTTTTTAAATTGATAAGAATTAACAGTTTAAAAAAATATACATGAATAAATATTATTTGTTAATATTTAGACAAAATTTCTGTAAATAATGTCACAATGAAATATTCTTCAGCAATGTTTAACTATCGTGACTGCAAAAACAGTATGCCAAAAGAACAGTCATTCCCTTGACATGGCTATTACTGTATACACTTTTGACTCCCTCAGCAATTTTTATTTACAAGATTATAAAAATATGTGAACCAGGTACAATGCGATATTTATTATTTACGATTTTATAAAGATTTATTATTTACGATTTTATAAAGAAATAAATATGAAAAGAAATCTTTTTCTTCAAAAATTTATAAAAATTATAAATTTATAAAAATTATCTATATCGGAATATGTAAACCATCTACAATGCAATATTTATTATTTATCATTTTATAAATAACTATGACAATTTTTTCTTATTCATAATTTTATAAAAATATCAATGAATTATTGTTGCCAATTCTCAAGAATAAAGAAAATGTAAAAATCCAATTTTATATGTTTGGATGTATTAAAATTTTAATCATCACTTTTTAAAACAAACATTGCTGAGGGAGTCAAAAGTATATCCAATAATAATAGCAGTGTCAACCTTTTTTGTATAAAGGCTAAACATTGCCAGTTTTCTTCATATCCTATGGCTCTGAAATATCTAAAGTTTATTCCATAGAGTGTTTTACATTAAATAAGTTTAATACACCTTGTTTTAAGCCAACTATTTATCATAATTATCATAATTATAACCATTTATCATAATTATTTATCATAATTATAACCATTTATCATAATTGCAACAATTTATCATAATTATTTACCATAATTATAATCATTTATCATAATTATAACCATTTATTATAATTATTTATCATAATTATAACCATTTATCATAATTATTTATCATAATTATAACCATTTATCATAGTTTTCATAGTTTCTAATATTATTTTTATTTCATGAATGTCTTGTAGTTATGCCTGGAGAGTGACATTAAATTTCCTTAAATCTCCGTTTCTTAATATCTTTTCAGAATCTAACCGTCGTGGAGGAGAATCTGAATTCAAAGTTTTCAGCTTTTCCAATCTCAACACTTGTGTTTTTTTTTCTTTTTTAATTATTCTTGCAGTCAAGAAAAGACACTCTACTAGTTGTTGTAGTACATTAATAAAGATTTTAGATGTTTTTTATTTATCTCCTATTTGTCATTGTGTAAAAACTAATTAAATGCAAAAATATAGTGCGGTAAATTAAACATTAAAATCATTTTATGAAATTAATAGAATTAGATATTGAGATTAAAATATAAAATTATTATAAATTCGTTTTTTAGGCTTACGTAAATGCTGAGCAATAAAACTATAAATTTGGAGACAAGAAAAAAAACATTAATTTTTTAAACTTGAAAAAAGTCCAATAATTATAAAATTTTATCAAACATTTTGAAAGTTATTTGCTAATAAATAGAATTATTTTTTAAGCTTTTTAAAAAATTTATTTTTAATTTTGTGGAACCATTTTAGGTCTGTCATTGAATTAAGGTATGCATACAGATGCACAAATGTACTAATTTCCCCATTCTGTCTGGCAACAACCCTTGGATAACAGGAAAAAAATATGTGAAGCTCTTTGAAGTCATTTCTGTATTTAAACTGAATATATTACTTAATAAATATAGTATTTTAAAGAGACACAAAATTTAGATTTGAAATTTGATTATCTTGCCATCAGTGTAGAAGACAGGTACCAAACAAATTCATAATGAAATGTGTGTGTGTGTGAGTGTTAAAATTAGGCTTATTTGAAACTTAATATTTTATTAACCAATTTGTTTGGATGATTTTTTTTTCTTGTGATTTATTTATTTATTTTTAGGATTGGTTGTAAACCAGTTGTTAATCATGGTATCTGTGATTTCATATCCATTTTATTTTCTCTTTTCCAGAGTAATTTTTGTGTGGGTAGGGGTCAAGCCTTTTGTCTGTTATTTTGAGGCCCTCCCTATAATTTTATTTAAGAACAAATAAAAAAAAGAAATACTGATATATAAAAAAGAACAATGAATATAAAATCTAAAAGCTTTGATCATATTAAAAGCTGAAAACAGACAAGGAAAATTATTTGAAGTATCAAGCAAATATTTATGATAACTCAATTATGACTGAAGGAATAATAATAATAAGAAGAAGAAGAAGAAGAGGAAGAAGAATAGATAATTTCTAAATAAAGAAAAAGTTATGTTTTACTTTCAACAAGAGACATGAACATAAAAGGATCTGTACACAAATTCTTTTCTTGAATGTTATTAATGTATATTCACATAAATATCTAAGGAGCTTATGATGGAGTTAGAATGTGTATTTAATCCCATTTTCATAAACAATGAACAGTTGTGAAGGCCTAGAAAAGAAAGAAAGGAAGGAAGTAAAGGAAGAAATCAAAGAAAGTAAGTAATGAAAATGAATGAAAGGAAAAGAAAGAAAGCAAGCAGGTAAAGAAAGAAGGATGAAAATGAAGGAAAGGAAGCAAGTAAGAAAAGGAAGAGAAGGAAGGATAGGAAAACAAATGATTATTTTTCACTATTTAGTTTTGATTTGGTCATTTTATGCCAAACATTTGCTTCCTAAAAACTAAAATAAAAAGTGAACAAAGAATCATGGGAAATTCTTTTGGCAGGCATTTGTTTCTTTTCTAGAATTAACAGTCTGTATGTTTGTCTATGCATTTTAAAGTAGATAACAATAATTATTCCGATTAATGCATTCTATCTTAATTTCCTTACATCTATCTCAGTCTGTTCCAATCTATATTCAGATCTTTTCTCAGAATTAATGCAAGATAAGGAAAAATTCAAAGAGTTATCTTAGAACTGATTTCAAATTTCACAGACCTGCCACATGTCAGGGTCTGATAAATTTACTGACTTCATTAGCAAATATCATACTTAGAAGGAATGGTCATCAGAATATCATACTGCAGAAGGAATGGTCATCAGATTCCAAACAATTTCAAACTTGTTCTATGCTGAAAAAATGTTATCATTAAAATATAAAAATCTAGTATTCTTAACTAAGTATATCTGCCAATAAAATCAATAGATTTATCAGACCCTGTTAAATGGCATATCTGTAAAACTCAAAGTCAGTCCTAAGATAAGTCTTTTGAATTTTTCCTTATCTTGGCTATTATGGCTTTAGTTTTTATTTTGAGAACTTCCTTTAGAAGAATCTGCTATATATATATATATATATATATATATTATATGAAATGGATTAAATCCAACAAATATTTTAATATATTTTCTATTTATACATTATTTTTATGGATGCAACTTATTTGAGTAAATGCTCCATTTTTAATTAAAACAGTATTAATTACATTTACCTGCCTGAATGACTGAGAAATTTCATATAATATATTGTCATTGTTTATGTTAAGTTTCAGAGCAGAAATGATATATAAAAACAAAATCATCAAGGATGTGTGTTTATAAGCAGTAAATTAAACTTTGGTAATGGAAGTTCTCTGTGGCTGAATGGTTAACAGCACAACAGGCTAAATGACAGTTACTGTATAGGATACAGGTCTTATTCCTGTCAGACAATGCATATTTTCTATGAAAGTTTTTGAACATTCAGGCTGGTAAATGTAATTACCATTTAATTAAAAACAGAGGGTTTACTCAAATAAGTCGTATCCATAAAAAAAATGTATATACAGAAAATATATATATTAATATATTTATATAAGACAGTGTGAATCAACATAGCTGCTTTTTTATTTTAATTTAAAAAAAATTTTTAATTTAATTTTTAATTTAAGGTTTAAGTCTGTTTCTAACTGCCTTTCCTTTGTCTTTTCTATAAATACTTTCATGATAATTGTTCTCATCAACTTTCCTCTAAGGTATGTAGATTTTGTAAATTTAAGTGCAGTACTAGATTAATGGAAAAGTCTCATCATTTTACAGTTGAGCTGGCTTGATGTAACCAGAAGTTCTATGCTAAGAGTTTCTATTTTTGCACTTCTCACTTCTTTTTCAGAAATTTAAATGCAATGTCAATCGTTTAACTTCTGTCTTCTTCATTCTTGTTCTTTTATTGTCCTCTCTCCTTAAAAGTATTTTTCTCATATTGTCAAACACTCAGTAACACCTTGCGCTCTAGAGGCTTTATTGCCTTGCTTGGGGTGAAATGATTTAAAAAAAAAAAAAAAATCAAGATAAGCATTTCAAATATTAAAGGTTTTTTTTAATACTGCTACACTAACACACATGTATATATGTGTGTTTGCATGTAAATTTAATCAAAATCAATAACTTTTAAAAATAAAAATGAAAGAGAGCATTTATATTGGCTCACACTGTATTTTATATGATTTGATCATGTAAAGGTTGACGATGATGGTAACAGTTTTCTGCTACTAATATTACTACAACACCTGAACAGGTAAAATAGTTATGGGAATGTGGTTTACTCAAGTGCTCACTTATCAACTCTGTTCATTCATGGCAGGGAAAATCTTATTCTTATCTTATCAAGATACCTTCTAATGAGACAGAGCACAGGAAAAAGTGAGTTCATGCCTGAAACAACTTCAACCAGAGTTTAAACACAGGTTATTGATTCTGTTTTCCATCTTGGTAACTTTTATACAACCTTGTAATTTAGGTGTATGTGTGTGTGTGCGCATACATACACATATATAAACAGATTAAATGTGATTACAGTATACATGCATATATATATATATATATAGAGAGAGAGAGAGAGAATGTACATGTGTGGATACAGGAGTCAACATTGCATGATGACTGTAAGTTTCTTGTCACCTGTGATCTTCAGATATGAAGATTGTATTGAAGTCTGAACTGACAGTCACCATGCAGTGTTGATTCTTATGTCCCACTATCTACAATGCTACATCTATACATGATATAAAGCACTCTTGTATAAATATAGCAAATTTTAACTATATCTGTGTGTGTGTAGCAGCATGTGCATGTATAAAAATATGTATTTGATGATACATTAGAAAACACATTCATTCAATGTGTGTCTGTATGTATGTATATATGTGTGTGTTTGTACCTAAACATTTATAGACATAGATATACACACTTTCTTACTGCCTCTATATTTGTTTACACACACACACACACACACACACACACACATACACACACATATATTATATATATATATAAACACACACACACACACATACATACATATATATATATATATATATATATATATATATATATATGACAACAGATACCAAGAAAAGTCCAGGGACACTGATCTAAATTAGTGACTTTGAGTTTCATGTTAAAGTGTTCTTCAGATGAAAAAAGATCAAAGGAGGGCAAACTAAACCATCTTAATTAATGACACGGAAAAAAGAAAATAAGTAACTGTGACAATAATCTCCCACATGGAGGAATAAAGGAAATAAGCAAAGAAAAAAATTCTGCTAGATGTACTTACAAAGTTTGAGTGACTCTAATCACAAATGGAATACAAAAGACATAGAAAACCCGTCTGGTTGCAGATGAAACAATGCATATTTATTGATGTACTTATACCTACTTACCAGTTCTGATCCCTTATTCAATAACCTTTTGTCTCTACAAAATGGTCAATTTTTCTTCCAAGCATATCTTTTACATGTCTCCACTACCTTTAATTTACCTTTTAGAATTTTTCAGCTCATTCTGGAGATGTGTCCAATTCATCTTTGATCTTCTGATAATAAATCAAGTGCCATAAAACTTTTGTATTTCTTATGATTTAAGCTTACTTTATGATTGTAATATTTTTTTTTCCATTTTTTTCTCTGTAGATCCTATATACAATTTTTCTTCTACCATATCTTTATTGACCACTTCTGTTTTAGCTTGAAACACTATATTACTAATCAGGCAATTTCCTTTCATATTTTTAATCCTACAATTACAATGAGGTTCTTTACTTTCGGGCACTAATTTGGCTGTGTAGTTTTTTGTTATATTCACTGGGAAACATTTACAGATTTATATTGCAACAATAACCAACTTTATTTTTATTAAATAGTTTACTCATTTGTTGGGATACGGCAAAATGTTTTAATTAATTTCAGGTGCATTTTATCAGTGTTTGTCTTGAGAATTTTACTTGAGGGCAAGGGAACCGTATGACATTTCTACCCTTTTTCCTTTTGGCTTTCCTTTCTGCTAGCTTATTATAAATAAGGTCAGATTTATATTCTGTTTGATACTTTAAAAACCTTGACAAATATTTCAATATTCCAGGAATTGGTGGACAACCTGCTCATTATAAATCTGTATATGGGTTTACTGAGTACTGGTGGTGGGCGAGGATAGATTTCGAGATTTTTTAGTGTAATTCTGGGGCCCCTCAGACAGAGCCATCCTCTAACTCATCCACACACATGAATATTTTTTACTTGTGACATATTATAGTTACATTTACATAGCTTGAAATCAACATATTGCAAATCCTTTAAATAAATTAGAATAGCTATCTTTTGTTTGTCAATAAAAAATATTTTTAAAGAAATTCCACTATTTTATTATTTTATTGCAAACCAAATTAGCACAAACGTTGTAAAAGAACAGATTTTTTATAAGCAGCCATTATAACAATAAACCAATCTAAATATGAATTTGTTGTAATGATATCAATTCAGTTTATTTAGGGGCTAAAACATCTAGAAAATTAAAATCACTGCTTTATAAAATTTCTAAGATTTAAAAATTTTGGACTAAAATCAAATGTTATCTACTTGAAACACAATGACACAAACTAAAACGTTCTTTTCCTTGCTTTACTTCAAGCAAAGTCAAATATGAGTTTGTTATATTGATATCATTTCAGTTTGTGAAACTATTTAGAACTTATGACATCTAGAAAATTCAAATCATTGCATTGAGGAGCTCTAGCCTAAAGGATAATCTGGCCCTGGTAGTAGCGGTCAGAACTGGTGCTGAGTATGTTCTCTAGTTACCTATATAGTCTATAATCACCTTTTAATCTATAATCACCTCTTATCAAGTTTAAAATTACATTACCTTTTTTAAGCTTTTTTTATTTTTATTGATAATTGGTAATTCTTAAAAATGTCTCTCCAAATCTTTGTAAGATTTGTTTATGATTCTACCATTATTACTTTTTATTACCATTAGGCCATCATATAGACTCAGACTTTTCTTGTCATATTTATACGACATCTTTCGCAATAGGAATCTTTACATTAATTCTAATACTTCTGCACTTTTGTGGTGTTTCCAATTCTTACAATTGGTTCGTAATATTTTTGTGTCCAAATCACATCTGCATGAAAAAATAGAGACTTTCCACAATGGCTTAATCTCTTCAACACTTACTTCTACAAATTGTTGGGCTAAACTTATTGCTTTTCAATAAATCTTTTGTTATTGAACAAACCTCAACTTATCTCTTCTTGTGTCAAGAGCTTCACACTAGTTAATTGCTGCTCTCTTGTTTTTCCATTGATTAACTTCCGAGATCCTTCTTAGCTTGTTTGCTATTCTTTCCAAGATGATCTTGTTAATCTAAGATGATCTGGCTAATCTACTGTTTTCTTATTCTTAGTTGGCTTCATTAACCAACACAGGAGCCAATTTTTTAAATTTGTCTGACAATGTTTCAGTGTTTTCATTGACTGTTCATTTTTTTTTTATCTTTCCAACATGTTTGCCTATTTCAATTTTGCTAAAATGCATTCCCATATGTGCAGTTCTTTTTTATATTTAGTTTATAGCTTTTTAGCCTGTGGAATTTTTTAAAGTAATTTAGTTAATCTTTCTTTGGTGCTTTTGTATACAGATTGATTTAGCATGAAACTTGGAGTCACAATTTTATATCTAAGTCCCCTAGTGCTTTCTTGATGTTTGTAGTCATTGCTGTCTGAGGTTGATTTTTGAGACTTTCAGTAAATGTATTATAGATTTTTTCTTTTTTAGGTAGATATTTGTCTTTTCTCTTTTGTTACGTTTTCTTTGGAAGGCCGACTATTGGTAGGATTGTTTTTTGGTACTTTCCCTTTATTGATTATTTGGTTTATTCTATATGCGTGCATGTGTGTATATATATATATATATATGTGCATGAATTTATATTTGTATGTGTGTGCATATATGTGTATTTAAATATATGTATATGTGTGTATTTAAATATATATATATATGTGTGTGTGTATATATATATATATATATATATATATATATATATATATATATATATATATGTGAACATTGAGGTAACACTCAGAGGCAACAGGGTGTTTCATGCTGGATGCAATCGTCAGGCTGCATGAAACAGCCTGTCACCTCTAAGTGTTGACTTCAATGTTCACTTTTATATTTATATTTACATTTTCTCTGATATTGAGCACTTTATCCCATAAATATAGCACACCTTAAAACTATATTTCTTCATATATATATATATATATGTATATATACCAAAATAAACCAACACTAAAATAGCAGTTTTAAAATCATATGCATTAAAATTTCAAGTAAGAAAAATCAAACCTGTAGAGTGATTTAATACCTTAAAAAGATTAAAACATTGAATGGAACACTACTGCAGTTTTGACTGCCAAGATCTCACCAGGTGGCGAACTCAATGAACTCTGAGTTAACTACCTGATGAGACCTTGCTGGTCAAAACCAGGGTAGTGTTCCATTCAGTGTTTTAATCTTTTTAAGATATATATATATATATATATATATATATATATATATATATATATGCATACACACAATATACACACACACAGCAAATACATTTACCCATATACACAAAACACTCACATATATTTGACTGAATAAAATAATAATAAAATAATAACATTTACTAAGAAGAATATTTTTGAAGATTTGAAGAAATTTATGAGTGAAAAAAGTCACGAAACAAGAAAGCTAAAATGTAGGTGATGCTGCTTTTCACATCAGTCAAAATTTATATAGAAGAAAATGAAAAATAATTTAACAAAATGAACGGAAACATACTTAACTAACTTTTTTTCTTTATCTTTTTGATATGTTTTTTTTGCTTGTGTTTTTTTTTTTTTTGGCAAGGAACTGTGCTGCCTGGATGGTTCATTTCACCAACATTACCAAAGTCTTCTAGCAGAAATCTCTGATTTTTCCATAAATACTTTATTGATTTAGATTGGATTTGTATCTGTGATTTATTTCTGATGAGTAAGCAGCCAGGGAAAATGAAAGGGAAAAAAAGTGTAAAATATTTGAGAGATTTAGAGAAAATGTAGATTTGCGCATCAGTCATTTGATAGTTTTTTGTTAAATGGCTGCCTAAATTCTCTTGATTTTCCATTTCCCAGGCTTGGAATATTGTGGAATTCTGTTTCCATTTCTCACATTGTTCATTTGCCCGAAGAAAAATGATCAAAATATCATTTGTCATTGCATAGTGTATAATTTGTGCCATATCTGGTGTGCAATAACTCACATCTGGAAGGAAGTGATTCACATCTTTAGGTGAACAGCTGAAGTCTAGAGGAAGGCAATTGTTCATATCAGGTATACATTTGTTGACATCTGGAATATAGTTACAAAGCAAGAACATTGAATATTCAAATTGTACATGTGTATTCTTTGTCATGAAAGTTAGATTCGTTTGAGATTAAAAATTCTATTAAACAAATTGAAAATTATCAGTAGAAGTAATTTAAAAAAAAATATATTTAATAAATTTAGTGTTTTAAAACAATTATGAGTTTATTGATTGTTAAATTTGGAAAAAAGTCATTGGTTGTTTGTGAGGGAACAAAATTGGTATATTCTGCTTGAATTTCTGAGAATGTTTTATCATTATCATACAATGATTCTATCAGACTAACATCCCCATCTTTGTTTTTTATCATAATATTTTGGTTGCTGTACTGTTTAATCTTCCACAGGTGTGCATTCTGTAACTGAATTTTGAAAGAAATCCTTTATTTCATCCAGGTAGGTGGTGTTTATTGTTCTTTGTTTTCTATAGTGTCATTCCAAACGATTTTTGACTTTGTGACTGTCAGTTTTTTCTTCTGTGTATTCCTGGACTGTGTAGCTCCAGAATCAAATTCATGACTTTACTGAAAGAAAAAAGAAAAAAAAAAAAAAACTTACCCACATTTTTCTCCAGTAGGAAACATTTCAGAGACATTGGAATTTTGGAACTTTAAGTTTTGTGTCTCTCTTTTTGATTAAGAGCTTCCATATTGATTTGCTTTGCCAAGGGAATGTTTTGAAAATTTTATGTGTAGTATGTGCTGGTTTCACCTCAGATTATGTCAGAATAGACTTTGCACTCAGTTTCCTTCAGAGAAGCCAGTGGCAGGGCTGACCTGATGGATGACCTGCTAGTTGAGAATGAAGATCTGTGCCTGACAAATGTCAGTGTCTACACTGACAAGTTGACATGTGACTGACACAGGGGCACCCTAGAAGTGCATGTGTGAGAAAGAACCATATGACAGTTATATAAACACTCACCCCAGAGATGATAGTCTGTTATATCCATAAATCCATAAACCCAATGGCTGATTTTGATTGACAAAGTTCAGTGTGAAATAAGCAAAAGAGATTCAGTCTTGTGTTTCTATTAGTAATATGCAACAATAATATCCCACATATACACTGATTCTTTGTTTGTTTGAATATTGTCATCACTTATTTGAATTGTTTTCTCAGTTGAGTTTTTTCCTTCTTCTTTGTTATATTATTCAGGAAAAAGTTAAAATAAACTTTGTTTAGATGAATTTTATGGGAAAAACTAGCAAATTTAAACAATTAAAATATTTCAGAAATCTTTTTTTTTTATGAAAAGATTTTTCTGGGGTATGATCTTTAGAGGAAATTTCTTTTGCTTTGTTTCCAAGGGAAACATTTTTTAAACAAAAAAATGTTAAACATGGAATCAGAGATCATTTAGAGAAAGTTGTTTTGCAATTGTCTTTTAATAAATTTGCGGGTAACTTGAGTTTTATTTTTTTCACATCTAGAAAACTTGCTTTCCCCTCACATATAAAATTATCTAGTTTAAAAATTTCAATTCATTGCAGATTCAATAAGAATTGTTTTAACCAAAATTCAAAAAACGAAAGCTGACTGGATAAAATTTCTGGATAAAACAGAATTCAATCCAAGATACCTTTGCAGGTGTCAACAGAGGCGGGGGATGCCATTAAGTGACAAAGAAGTAACAAGTAAAAAATAAAAGAAACTGAACCTAGTGAAGTACAAATGCCTTTCAACCATGTTAGAATGATGCCTTAAGCTTTTCTTATGATCAGCTATATACGTCTTTCTAATGATATAAAAAAATTGAGAGGATAATACATTATCTTTATTTTTACAAAAACTTACAGAACTAATTAACGATTTTTTTCTCTTCCTACACATTCCAATAAGAGTATGTTAGTTAAAACACAAAAATATTTTGACATTTAAAAGGAA
>OZ010583.1:8434139-8491639 GCA_963932145.1 Acanthosepion lycidas
TCAAACTTAATTCCTAGGAAGATTTGTCATAGACCAAAAACATGTTCTTTGATTTCAGGCAAGTTTTGTAGAATAGATTTCAGTTTTAGAATTTGTGAATTATAGTGACAAAATGTGAAAAATTCAGATTTTTAAAACATTCAGTTTAAACCATTTTTAATTTTTTACTCGTATTTCTATCTTAATTTCTGTTGCTTTTTATCACAACCACATAGAATGTCATTCTATGGCCATTAGTAAAGAATAGTCTTGCAAGACTCGAGTTTGCATTCCTAATACCTATAGAATGACAGCCTAAATAGTTGTAATGAAAAGCAACTGAAATTAAGATGAAAGAAATACTAGTAATAAGTTAATAAGGATTGACAAAGCTTCATCTTATAAAAATTCAAGATTATTATTTCTAATTTGAAACTTGTCAAGATATAAGTTTTAAATCAGACAATTTAAAGGCATATAAAAAAAAAACAATTTTGTTATGAATCCAGGTAATAAATTTTGCAACAATAATAACATATTTACACTTAGTCATTTTGGGGGGAGAGGGAGGGGGAGAATCTGTATTTGTGAATATGTGTTTAGTCAAACTTTCAAGAGTCAATGACTGTGATTCTGATGTCACTGTAGAGTGAATGAAGGTAGCCATTTGCCAAAATTCTTTTCAACAAAATCCTTTTGAATGTCAAAATGTTTTGGGATTTCAGCTAATATGCTGTTATTAAAATAGAACATTTTTATAATTACTCATGTCATTTTTTTATTAAGTACAGAATATATATTTATATGAGAAATGGTACTTGGCAATTTTTGTTTTTGCAAACTTGGAAAGACATTTAAAATGGCTTCAGTTGTAGACATACATGAATATTTGTCTTCCTATCTTTTCCATGTTGTCATATTTTTATGCAAATTTCATATTTATAGACAAATGCACCGTTTTCCAAATCTTATATTCTGAAATATCCTGTTGTAATTGGCCTCCAGGTTCTTGTATACATTTATGTATATTTATAGATATTTCAAACTTATATCTTCATATGTTTGGATGTTATCCTCCAGATGTGTAATTGCTAACATAATTTTCCAGAATATGGATATCAAGCAATATTATCAGCCAATCCATACTGCATTTGTCCTCCCAATCTCTAGATGTAGGCTTGATGGGTATAGGGAAATCCTTCATAATTGCAAATACTTGCTAGCATCTAATAAGTTATCAGATAAGCTATGAAAGGAAGAGATTGGAGGAATTAATAGCATTGTGATTAAACCATTCTTGTTTTTCTGTCAGTGGAATAAAGTATTTTGTTATATCAGTAACCAATGATGATTGGCTGGTTTAGTTACAAAATGCAGCCAATCAGAACAATTCCTTCAAGACAATGGTTATCAGTGTATTAACAGGCAGGTGGTAAAAAATGTAAGAATAATTACAGAGTCTGAAGAATCTTTTGGCTTCTTTGAGAATGTTCACTTGCAAAATTGGAAAAATTAGTATTTTTTATTTGAAAACTTTGATATATAATTATGATATGTATTGCAATAATCATAATTCTTATTTCAAACATAATTCAGCTATCTTTGTTGAAGTCATCATTTTATATTCTTTCATTTTGATGAGATGCCATTGAAATAAAAGATGATAATTGTATTGCCAAAATTATACAGAAAATGTTTTCCGGTTTTTAGATTTTCAACAACGTAACAATCATCCAATTGCTTTTTTGTTCTGAAATTTTTGTTCATACAACCTTCAGGATATCATTTGTTGGCAGAGCGGATGAGTCTAGAAAGTTCTATTCATCTGTAAAGAACTGTTGGTGATAAAAAAACCTATCTGAATGAATCAAGTAAGGTCCAAGGTAAAATTCACCAAACCATGTATATATTATCACATAAGAATTACAAGAAAAATAAATATAGAATTATGTTTTTTTTTTCTTTTTTCATTTTCTCTTGTTTTATGTCTAAGTCAGCAGTGCAGATTTCAGTTTTTTTTTTTCTGTGAGAAAAATTGAGAAATAATGAAAAAATCTGAAACAAAAAGAGATAAAATGAAGTTTCTCACATTATCTCTATTGTCAGATGATAATCCCCAGAATAGAGTCCCATGATTGCCTTGAGAATTGCACTAGATTATTGCTTACCAGCAGTTTAGGAAGGGGTCTAAAGTTCATTGTTGGTTGCTTAAAAAAAGAAAGCAACATTTGTAGGATGAGAGGAGCTATGTCCTTGGTTTAGGGGGTTGCTTCAATATTTTCTTGCCAAATACAAAAAGAGGTAAAAAGATTTTTGAAATCAGAACCCCAAGACATGTCTACATTCTAAGGGTTTCTTTTTGGCAAGTTATCTTTGAGATGTGCCCACATGATTTTCAAATTTCACTCAAATACAAATATAAATGAGCTTTGCAGAAAATAAATTCTTTCTTTCCAGAATTTATTTAAAATCAAAGCAAAAATGTGTTTTGCCTTTCGCCCATACCTGACAATTAAAGGAGAGGGAGGAGTACAGTTAGTCGTAAGTTTATTAAGCAATACCTGTATATCCATTAACTGCCTGGTTACTCCTGTATCTTTGTAGCAAGGGTTGCTCTGACATGGTTTCCAATATTGTCCCATTGTGAATAGGGTGCTTGACAAACATTGTCCCATTGCGAATAGGGTGCTTGACAAACATTGTCCCATTGCGAATAGGGTGCTTGACAAACATTGTTCTGTTTTGAATAGGGTGCTTGGCAAACATTGTTCTGTTTTGAATAGGGTGCTTGGCAAACATTGTCCCATTGTGAACAGGGTGCTTGACAAACATGGTCCCGTTGTGAATAGGGTGCTTGACAAATGTTGAGTAGAAGTAGAAATCAAACCGAAGAGTGAGAGAGAGAGAGAGAGAAAATGGGTGAGAGGAATGAACAACTTGTCTGTCAGTAACATTTTTTTTCTCCTCAGGAAAATCAGCAAAAGAATAATAGAAATTATGGTTGAAGAATCTTCATCTGCAGAAAATATTTCACTCATCATCATTGGTAGATTTTGGCAAACTCCTTTTTATGCAAATTATTGTTGAACAATACAAATTCTTTAATCAGTCTAGGCTGAGTCAAGTAGTTAGAATTAATTATCATCATCATTTTTTATATCATTTTCATTTAGCAGCTTTGTGATTATTTAAAATATTAACGTTTTTTTTTTGTTTTTTTTTCTTTTTTAATGTTTGGCCTATGGCCTAGATTATCTAAACTATTTATGGAAATATATTTCTTAAATGTATGGTATGTTTGGGTTTCACAGGGACACACCTTTTCTTTTACTTAGAAACAAATTCAGTTTTTGTTCAATAAAGAATCAACCACATTTTCATTCTTCTTTGACAGTTCTGCTTTCTTTACTCATTAAATTTCAAAACAATGCATTTCTTAATTTCTTGTTTCATTGTTAAGACGTTCTGAAAAGTTTTGAAAGAAGATTTTACTAATTTAGATTTTTCAGTTTAACTGTTATCCTAGGGGAATTTATTAAAAAATGTCATGAAAAAATAGTTTTCTTTTTCCTTTCCTTTTTATATAAAGAGAAATATTTTTTAACGTGTTTCAATTAAATATTTTTGGAAGTTAATTCTAAAATAAAATTCAGCTGCATGAAAATTTCAAATAAGAAAGCAGATTGATTTTCAGCTGTTTCAAGCATCAGCAACATCTTCTTCAGGAAGTTTGATGATAGGAATGTCCTGCATGGATAATGGTTGTGATGACTCGCTGCTTTTGCTCTCTGTCTTCTCTGTACTCTCGTTCCAATCTGCAGTAGGTTTCTCCTCGCTGAAATACTCCTCCTCAATGCTATCTTGGGGCGATAGCCGGCGTACGGAACTGGCACCACTGTCACTGCCCAAACTGGCACTTCGAGCACTGGGGCTCAATCGATCGTGCCGATGACCCTCATAGAAAGATGGGTCAGTGTGTTTTCTGGTCAGTCGGTAACGTGGGTGGGAACGCGGGGATCGGCGCATACCGAAGCCGCCCTCCATTTTGGGGTCTTGCCGCAAGAACTGATTGAAAATCTCATTGGATTTCTCATCAATGCTGTAATCCCTGGATAAAGAGCGTTCCTTGTGTTCCCGGTGTTGTGCTCGGAAAAAGCGAGTAAACACAGACAGCTTACCCGACAGGGAACTTTCTTCAAAGCTGTCTCCCGATGGCTGATCTGACCTCGAGTCGGTTTCAGGTTCATTAATACTGTCATACACATGAACCACCTGGCGCTCCCGACTATATTCACGTCGTTTCTTGGAGGCCGTTTTGCCATTCCTGCGATCAAAGTATGAACTTCCAGTTGTCTTCTTGTGTTTTTTCACTGGTGTATCTGGGGTGGGGCTGGGTAATATCGAGGTAGGAGCACTTGACTCCACAGTTGGGCCTGTTGTTGTTACAGGAGGTGCAGATTTGATTGGAGTTTTGGTACTCTCCACTTCCATATTGCATGATGAATTTCCGGGTGAGGTGCCTGGGGAAGTTCCAGCAGGAGAATGGCCAGGGGAATGACCAGGGGAATGACCAGGAGAACGTCGGAGTGAGCTGTTCTGCGAGGGAACTTGAGCCTCCAGTGATTTGTAACCACTGTCAGCTTTCATTTGTCGCAGTTTGCTGGTCTGACTCTCTGTCGTGCTGTCTGTGTTGTCCGTAGTAGACTCAAATGAAGTCGTCGTCACTTCGTGTCTACTCGTGTCCGATACGTCACCATCAGTGTCAACAGTTTCCACACTGTCAAAGCTATTATCACCACTCACCAGTGGTTGGTTGGGCCGCTGAAGTCTACGATGCAAGATGTCTTTGTATGTTTGGCGTCTGCTCTCATAATTCGGATGAAGAAGATTACTGGAGTGACATTGCAGTTCCAACAAAAACTTTTCGTCCCTGCGTACATTGCTGACAGGACTACAACAATTCATTTGTTGCATTACGGGTTCAGTGTTTGATTCGAATGAAGTTGTGTTTGAGGCCCCATGACCAACGTCCGGTGACTGGTCAGCTGAATTATCATCCATCCTGATTGTGTCACTACAATCTCCCTCTTCCTCTTCGAGTGTTGCCCTTAAATTCCAGAGTTCCTTGTATTTCTGAGTACCATTCAATGTTTCGGTGTCATCACTTTCATTGGAAACAATAGCTGCATGTTCAAAGTCATTTTCATATTCAAGATGACCGTCGTCCAGCTGTTCCAAACTTCCTGTGTCATTATACCGAACTTTTGGGGAACCAACATCGGAAGCTATGTCATAGTCAGTGTTGTGGAAGGGACCTCGAGTGAATTCCGTTATCTTCAGGGTATCGTAGTCAGTTGCATCATCATAAACGTGCATGCTGCTGCAATCCGGGAGCTGCCAGGTATTAATGGGACTCACTGTGTCCATGCTGTGGGACTGGGCACTCCTCAGAGGAATTGTGGACAGAGTCATAGGTGGCGTACTCCTTCCTTGGCCCTTGCTACAATGCTCCCGCGAGCTTGAAGTTTCATTTTGTTGACAATGGATTTCGACTGAGATCTCTGTTTGCGTAGGCTTGCTGGTTGGAGAAGGTGATTCTTCTATGCATTGTTCGGACACACTATATACACAGGGCATCAGAAAGCTCCTCCGTCCTTTACTCTCTATGCCCTCAGACATAGAACTGTCGCTTAAAATTTTTCTGGTGTCCATATTATTCTCATTGTTAATACTGTTACGTGACCCCAGTGATAATTGCTTGCTGATGGGACCGCTTAGCTTTTCAACCCGAAGGCGTTTCAAATAGTGGAAATCCCCCTCTGTGTATCTGGGTAAGAAAGAAAACAAGAAAGAAGCAAATTAGTGACTGCATTTATAAATATTACAAGCTGAAATACAACAGAATGAATATTGTAATATTTTCTTATAATTTTGGTAAATATTAATAACTTCTATAATGATGAGAATTCATGTGAACTCGGACAACATTAAATTGTTCCTTCTATAGAATCAGATTTACTAGTCATGCTGTTTTCCAATTAAATTTTACCTCCACACAAGGCTCAAGAGTCACTCAAAGTAGAAAGCTGCTGAGGGAGATTGCTGTATGGATGTAAAAAGAGAATGTAAGTGCAGATTGTCAGGATATGTAGGATAGATAACAGTTGACCCAAGGCTTGAAGAAGTAGTGATTAGAGCAGCACCACCTCGGGAGTATGTTTCACAAATTAGTGGTTCTCAGGAAGAAGCTGTCTGAATAGAACTACTTACCAATGGAATACAAACACAATGAGGATGATTCAACTGTGTGTATGGGTCATGGTGCATCCTAGCTGTAAAGCTCTAAATTGGTGAATCCAAGGAATATAGTGCTCATCTGAACATTTACAAATCAATACTAGTGTTCGTAACTCCTACTAGCAACCACTTATCTGTTATCGATCACTGTATACTTCCCACTTCATTCTTTTTCAAAGGCTCTCAATTGCAGTATTCATATTGTTAATTTGACTCAGAGTTGTTTTCTATTAACAAAGCAGGATATTACAAAACAGCTATGAAATTCAAACACACTATTCTCCAGGAGTCATCTTCAGTGGCAGAATAAACTTTTTGTACAGCAAATGAAGTCACATACAGAGTGATAAAGGTTAAATAATAATTTATCAATCATTCTGTGTTATTTATTTTACTGCATATGGATAATAAGCAAGAAGGACCTTGAATAATAAGTAAGAAGAAACACCAGTAATGAATGAGAAGAGTTTTAAGTAGTCAGTAAGATGATAATTGGGTAATGAGCAAGGAGAGCTCAAGTAATAAGCAAGATGGACCTTGATGTGCAAAATAATCGTAAATTTCTGAATACTGAAAGGTGTTAGCTGTTTCAAAAAGTTTATGAAGTTTTAAATATTTGAGAAAATTCTTATTGGCAAGAGCAATCAGTTGAAGGAAATTGCAAATGAAGTAAACATGTTTTGAAACCAAAGATTTTGGGGGAAAATGAAATAAAATCAATAAATAAAATAATAATAATAATAATGAATAATAAAAGAAAAAGGAACGCATTTTCACATGATTTTAAGAGTAAAGGAACCAGAAATATGATTACCCCCACTTGGTTTTTGAAACATGTTAGCTGGTGTTGTTGAAGTCTATACAAACATTTCCTCCCTCATTATCTTTCTCCAAGATGTAGTACCACATGTTAATTATGTTTCTGTGTCTTCCAAAACATCCAGCTATGAATTAAGTCAAGTGTTCTCTTTGTTTATTCTAAAGTCAGTTCACGGCTGACCTGAGTGTAATGATGTTTATACTTACCATAACTTCTTGACCAAGTAAAAGAAAATGGACATCCCATAACCACGTTTAAATTTCCAACAATATAGTAAGTATAAACTTTTCTTTGGTTGTTCCAACTCTGCACAAAGCTTACTTGTGGTTGACCATTAATACAATGATTATTTATACTTACTTACCTTAACTCCTGGACCAAAAAGAAAACAGACATACCCAAAAGGCATCAAGAACTTTGTTTCACTACAGTTACCATAAAAAAGAATAAACAGTCAGTAGTAGAAACACAAGTATTATTCTTTTTTGTTTACATATGAATGCACACTATACCTAAAATATACACAAACACTGACTCTTTCAAAAGCTGCTACCCTCTACAAGATTTTTTGTTATTGAGGTCTGATCTTCTGGCTCCTACCCATTGACCTATTTGGCTATGACCTGCTATCATAGTTCTCCAAGTCATAGGAGTACGTGAGTCACTCCAGCATGTCAAAGCATTTACACCTGTTTTATATTTTTTTTAAATAACCATCTATGATCTGAGTCTTGTTTGTGGATGTATTTATTACTGTAACACAGTAAAAACAGCACATCATAGTGAGATTGTTGTTAGGGCAATACTATTCAAATGAAATTTCAGCTAAATCTGCAGTCATGTTAGGTTAGCATTCACATTCATCTCAATCTGATATTTATATTTCTTTAAAAAACAAAACTAAAAAAACATATTAACATTGTAAATGAGAAAAATTGAAGTTGCAAGAAATACATTTTTATATAGAAATATTTTTTTAAGTTAAACATTATTTCATGAAAGTATCATTAATTTATGCAAAATTATTCAGCTTTTCATTTTTCTCCTTTCATCATGACCATTTCAGGACTTTATAACAAAAAATATTTTTCCAAATTCTAAATGTGTACATTTAAAAATCATTTAACACTCAACTCCTGCTGATTAGGGTTTAGTAAAAGTACAAGTAAAGCTAACCTTAAATTTTAAATATAGATGCAGTTTAGCTACTTACAGAGTAGTCTCTCTTTATTTAGTTGCATGTAATTATAATATAAATTCTATAAATAAGAAGTGTGTTAAAAGTTGCCATTAGCAGTCTATAGTTTTGAGAAGGGCTGTTGTGAAGAAAATCCAAATATTACAAGTTTTGTTTGGATTTCTGAGATGTAAGTTGATTTTTCCAATTAGTTTCATTGTCTTTGTTGTTTTTATCCCAATTACTTGAATGTCACGCTTTCCAGTCTTCCTTTGCTATCTGTTGTATCCAGTATCCTTGCCTGGCAATACTGAATAGAACACTTTATTAAATTCAACAGAATATGTTGATCTCATCTGCTTATGAATTTTGAAATTCTTAACAATTCAGAGCTGATAGAGAAAAGAATAAAAATAATGTTTTCTGTGGATCAAAGAATGGTTTCCATGCCTAATTCTTAGAAGCTTACCAAATGCAATAGATTCTCAAAAAAGCTAGCAAATACATTGACTAAAATGTAATTAGAAATAACAAAGAATTATGATTATTGTCTGAAAAAATATCCTATAATAATGACAACCATATTTGTTGTTGTTTTAATCAAATTCTCATCACCAATACAGATATCTTCAGAGTTTAAACTGTAATAGGCAAGATTTTGAATTTCTACAGGATTAAGAGTTTTAATTAATTTCAATTATTTTTTTTTTCTTACCGTCTTCCTTTTTTCAAATATTTTGCTGCGGATGGTGGGAGATTATCTAATTGGAATGATACTCTCCGACCTTCTTTTTGTTCAGATTCTTCATCTTCTTCATCATCATCATCGTCTTGCTCTTCGGTTTCATAGCATTCTTCAGGGGAAGCGCCTTAATAAACAAAAAACACAAATATGTCATAAAAGCGCCTTAATAAACAAAAAACACACAAATGTCATTGTTCACAAGTGTCTTAATAGAAAGGAAAAATATGAATGTTATCTTTGAACACAAAACAATTTTATTTAATCATAACACTTTGATATTTCAGTGGAAGACTTTTAGGCTGTGATTCTTGCTCAGAGTAAAATTTATGTGAAAATGGAACAGGAAAAATTTATGTGCAATATTATTTTGATATTTTATTACAAGAAACCTTTTCAATCAATTAATTTTGATTAGTATTTCTTTTATCTTAATTTCTATTGTTTCATTAATATTAGTGGTATTAGTAGTAGTAATATTGAATTTTTATTAGATAAAGCATTGTCAATCATAATTAATTTTTTACTAGTATTTATTTCATATTAATTTCTATCACTTTATTTATACTAGTTGTAATAGTAATATTGGATTTTGTTTAATTGAAGCACTGTCTTTGTCAACAGCAAATTGTTCTAGTGGAAATTTTTGAATTGTTATTAGTGGATGTATTTTCTGGGAAAATTGGTATACCTACTTAGAGTAATGGGAAAACAATCAGCTTGCTTGGTGCTAGGAAGCTTTGTTAGTTGAAACAGGTAAGTTTAGGAGGGGTTGTAAACATTCTGGATCAGGTTTTATCATAACACCTGAAATGGTGTAACCCAGAAAGTTAATAGAATTTTGACAGAATATACTTCTATCCTGATTGAAAGTTAAATTAAGGTATTCGGCAACTTCCATCAATTTACATAAATTTGCATTGTGCTGAGACAAAATATTAAGCAAGACCTCGTAAATGCTGTGGTCTTTACCATTGAAAATAATATACCTTTGTAGTTGAAACTGATGGCACAGGACAAGCCATCATTGCAACATTCAGCCAAAATGGCAGACCTGTAGCCATTTTTTCTAGGACAATAACAGTCACTGAATGTAGACATTTATCTATCGAAAAAGTGACATAGCTGATTGAGTGGTCTTTGCATAAGTGGCAACATTATTTGCTGGGAAAGCATTTTCAACTAATAACAGATCAAAAATCTGTATCATTTATGTTCAATGGAAGAAGAGCAGGTAAAACGAAAAATGAAAAGATTGTAAGATGGCGACTGAAACTTTCTTGCTATTCTTGTATCATTTATTGTTCGGGGAAGCAAAACTATGCTGCTGATACATTAACTAGATCACAGTGCTCAGCCACTAATTTGAACAAATCAGAAGAAATTCATGATTCCTTGTGTCACCCTGCACCATATATATATATATATATATATATATATATATATATATATATATATATATATACACACACACACACACACACACACACACGTTTTTAATGTAATATCCTAAAATAAAGAATATTAGTCTACTTTTGTATTGAGCCCTCTTTTAAATTGAATGTTACAAATATTGGAATTGGACTCTATTCATTGTCATTTTACATTATCTATCTATCTACCTATATATATATATATATATAATTATTTATTTAAAAATATGATTCCGACACGCTACATAAGAATTCTCATGTTTCAAAACAAGAGCTGAAAAATTCAATATAATTATTTGAATTAAATTGAATTAAAGTAATCTCTGTTCCATCTTCAAGCGAAATTTTTTGGGGAATAACTTATTTTTGAAATTTACATGTTTTAATAGCATATTCATTATTGAAATCAAAATTTCCATGTTAACGGCCAGCGCGATTGTTCATATAGAGAGGGCCGCAGGGTGTTAATAATTTGTATCAGTATAGAGTTACATTCATAGATGTCAAGTCAGGGTAAGGTTGGGGTGTCTAAATTTAAAACGGAAGATGATTTTGTCTAGTCTGGTTTACGTAGCTATGGAGATTTATTTATTTTTTCTGAAAGGGTTTTGTGTATATAAAAAAAAAACTGCCGTAACATTTGTTTTTTGATGACTTCATAAAGGGTTATCTTTTTTGTAGGGTATTTAAGCTATTTATTAGGACCATGGATTTAAAAAAATTACATGCTAATTATTCAATGCAAGATTTGATGATGTCGGCAAAAAACCATTAACTCATGTCTATTGTTTAATAGATTTTTATTATTTAGGAACTTAACAATGTGTAGTTTCTCATGTAGGCATAAAGGGCATGGGTCATCCCAAGTTTTACAAGTTCTAGTTTTGTTTATAATATATATATATATATATATATATATATATATATACACACACATAATATATATATATATATATATATATATATACACACACACAAACACCAGGTATTTGAGAATAAATCTGTTCCTAAATTAAAGATGATTTACCCTATCATAGGGCATGCCCCACAATTTAATATTTACATTTCTTGTTTCGACATATTAAAAGTATTCAATTAACATGGCAACTTCCAATCTGGCACAAGAAATGAAAAGGTGTGCCCAGATCATGACCCTTAGCTATCAATCACAGATAGTAAACTACTGGAAGTTAGC
The DNA here is from genome assembly GCA_963932145.1 of Acanthosepion lycidas. Classification (NCBI taxonomy): domain Eukaryota; kingdom Metazoa; phylum Mollusca; class Cephalopoda; order Sepiida; family Sepiidae; genus Acanthosepion; species Acanthosepion lycidas. The sequence continues at coordinate 8,445,783 of OZ010583.1, forward strand.
CAAATGTGAGCTGAACAGGGCGAACATCTGAGGATAAAGATCCTTTGACTGAAGAAATATTTTCTGCTTCTCTGACTTCAACATACAGGGTGCGATGAATAAATTATCATCTAACTTATGCAAAAATGAAAATAACACTGATGTCTCATTTTAACAGATATATTTACCAAAAGCACACAAAAAATATCTAAAATACTAAAAAGTAAATTTATTCAATAAAATCACCATTCGCTTCAACCACAACCTCCAGACTCCTGTAACTCTTCTGAATGGTTTTCTAGTTTAAGTTGGTGAATACTGCCATAATCCTTGCCTTTAGTTCATCTTTGGTGTTACAAGGAGTTTTGTTGGTCTCTCTTTCAACTGTGCTCCACACATAATCAAGGGGGTTGAAGTCTGGGGAGTTAGGTGCCCATATGTACTGACAGCCATGACTAACTTCTCCAGCTTGTGTGGCATGGTGCAGAGTCCTGTTGCCAGTTATAGGGTCTTCCAGCAGCCACCCTCCTAAAGGCACTTGATGTAGGCTTCTGTGTTGAATCTAAGGCCCTCACCAACAAATTCAGGAGTTCTTATCTTATCAAAACGATCAGCTTGAGTTTTCTGAGCTGCTGTCCCTTTGTAATCACCATTAGACTCATCCAACTCTTTCTGAATCCTCTGTATTGTCCTCAGATTGATACCCAAACACTCTGAAATGTTCATATTGGAGTTTCCAGTGTGAATGCCAAGCAGTACAGCATACTGTTTCCAAATTTCTGGTGGAGTGAATTGTGTCATGGTGCTCTTTTTCTCACAGATGGTGCCTGACTGACCCTACAATACTGTGCAATCGACAAAATCAAAAACAAACAATATGCATGTGCAAAATTTAAATATATAATATTTAAATGTAAATACACACAGATGTGCATATGTACATTTGTGTGTGAGAGTAAAGTTGTATGAAAATCCAATGGAATGGGTAATATATAAGACAATTTGTAAAAAGTTTTATCTTAACTTGTGAAACGGGTCATAGCAAAATGTTTATAAATTGTCCTATAGGTTTTATACACACACACACACACATATATATATATGCTTAGACAGTAAGAATTAATTCAAACATTTTATAGTGGGGATTTGTTTAAGTTTTATTAAATTTTTCTGTTTCAAATAAAATTGATCTGGATATGTGCCAACTTATATGCAAACTGGAAAAAATATTGTTTAACCTGAGAAATTATCCAGCATCGATTCCAAAAGCAAATGAATCTCCTTGGTATTTACCCGAGCTCACAACAGAGTGGGATGTGGCATGTGCGTTTTCCGAGCCCATAGGCTTGGGTAAAATTTCCCTATAGACCCCATATAAATGAGTGTTGGGTTTGAGTTTGAGACTCTTTGACATACCTTCATCTGGGTTCCTCTCTGCTTGAAGGCAGAGAGTTCTGTAGGTACTAAGAGCTTAGCACATGGCTAAGACCTAATGCTAACTCTGGCAAATGTATCTTCAAATTGTTAGAAGTTTTTATAGAAAAAAGTCGGGCTTATTTTTAATTAGCAGGTGGGACAGGGTAATTCAACAATATTTGGTTAGCCAAGGATGAAGGGTTCAATCCTTGGAGGAATAGTTAACAAATGTAATAAAAAAATTAGACCCTGTTTGCTTAATTCAATAAAGTACAATTTGAGTCTATATATGTTTAAAATTTAGCATATTCATGGGCAAAGAGCACTCAAATTTTGAGATAGACAGTCTGTAGATATAAATGGAATCAATATTGTATGGTGACAGAACTCAGCACTACATGATGACTATATGGACACTGTATTTATACAGGCTGTATAAGAAATACTTTTACAAACTTTGGGGGCAGATTCTTCACACGAAACAAGGACAAAAGTCCATACAAAAATATGTCTGCAAATCCTTTGTTTTTGAGTTATTAAGTTTAAAGTTTATGGTAGATGTTGTTAAATGTACAATCTAAGATACAATCCAAAAATACTTTTACAAACTTTGGGGGTGGGTTTCTGACACCAAAATAAGTTAAAAAATAACCAATACTGATGAGACAAACAACGGATCAGCACTTTGTGTAATAAACCATCAGCAAAAGTTTTCCCATGGTGAGTGATCAGAGGGGGAAAGACACTGCACACATTGCAAATGATACAGATATAGGAGCTGCTCATGAAGTGTCCTCCATGCTGTACTATGAGATATATGACATGCTAGGATCACTTGACATGTGCTGATACCTGGATTGTCTCCAACCTATCAGCCTGTAGAATATGTTTCTTGTGGTCAGGTGTACGAGCAGATCTTGGTCTTCCTCGATCCATAGGTTGTGGTGTCATGGATCCTGTCTTGGCAATGTGATGATAGACAGCAGCAAATTTTGGTTGACTCAGCTGCCTCCAGTCTGAAAATACAATCTGATACAGCTATGCAGCCTCACGTCCATTACCATTCGCACAGCTGTATATAAAAATCGGATCTGCCTGCTCATGATACTAAATACCCTGCCATTGTTAAACAGAACACTTCTCAGTTAACTCACTACTACACATGTTAAACATTGAAGACAGACTAGCCACAATTTTACACAAATGACAAATGCAACCTAGTCTACATGGCAACAAAGCACCATCTACCATAAACTTTCTTGAAACTTAATAACTCAAAAATGAAGGATTTGCAGACATATGTTTATATGAACATTTGTCCTTGTTTGGTGTGAGGAATCTGCCCCCAAATTTTGTAAAAGTATTTTTGGATTGTATCTTAGATTGTACATTTACCAATATCTACCATAAACTTTAAACTTAATAACTCAAAAACAAAGGATTTGCAGACATATTTTTATATGGACTTTTGTCCTTGTTTTGGTGTGAGGAATCTGCCTCAAAAATTTGTAAAAGTATTTTTGATAAACCCTCAATTTTAGCCTGAAGTTTGCCATATGCATGAACCTCAGAGTTGTACTAAATGGTGAGGAATAAATATATATTCATTGTTAGTATAAATGTAAGCTCTATTATTTTACATTGAGCACTCTTTTATTACTACCAGTATTCACTGTGCACAATTTATATAAATATTTTTATTACTTCAAACATTACTATAGTGAATGCTCCATATTTAAAATAGATGCCCCATTTGTATTAAACAATGTGTATTACATCTGTAGGTTTGCTCAACTGAGAAATCTTAGTAAAGGAAAATGTGTTCCTAGACAGGGATCAAACCTCTGTGACAGACACAACCCTTTGATCCAGTGTGCTTTACTATTTGACCACAAAGAATATTGCAGCAATCAAAATTCTATTTTCCCTGTTTAAATAAAGCTCATACTCTCCACCCAGGTTATTTTTCTTGGAAGTTTTCATATACAAAACATAAACAAAGCAATTTCTAAAGAATTAATCAATTTATTTTTAATCCAACATTTTTATTACTTATTATGACCATGTTTTAGCCTCACTGACATCAAAATGTTTCAAAGTGTGTAGTGCATGTGGTTATGTGTGTGTGCATTATCAAAGCAGGGAGATAAGCAAGTCACTAAAATTAGTTCCTACCTTAATTCTGGTCATATTATGTTTGCCATGTGGAGTTCTAGGAAGAAGAGAGAGATTTTGAATTTGGTGCTGCTTTTATACTAATATGTCACATGACTACGTATATAATGGGAAATAACAGATAACTTTTGTCCCTCATGCTTTATTTCCTGATCTATGCAAATGTTACAGTAGTATAAATCTTTTCTATCTGAAGTTATGATAATTTTTGATGGTTGAAAATTATGAGATAACAAAAAAGAGGCAAAGTGACTTACTTTCATTTATTTGTTGAATTGAGCTTTTTAGCCGAGTGGTTTCTGTTGGTTCCTGTTCATCAAGACATCTCTCGTGGTCTCTGTGCAAAGGGGAGGAAAAAGATACAAGAATTTGAAATCGAGATGTAAATGTTTAATTTGGCTTTAAAACAGAAAAAAAGAACTTGCAATAAAAATGATGGCCTTTTGAAATCATACAAGAATATTAATTATGGTTTGGTGTACATTATTTTATAGCATATCAACCTTCTTTCAGGTTATATAATGACAAATTCTATCATACAATAGATAGGTAAACAGCTTTTTTTTGTACGACATTCAGAAAATGGTGAGCAGGTTTGATTTACATGGGAGTTAAAGAAGTTAGAAATGGGTTTGGTTTTTGCATGAGGGTCAAAAAGATAGACTTCATTAAAGTAAGCTAGCAGCCCCTTTTAGGGGAATTTTACCTTTCTGCATGTGGATGCAGTCAGAATATTCTTGGCCTCCAAATGACAGGGGAAATTGAACTTTCTAATTAATAATACAACTAATGACATTCTGGAAAACCATTGGAATTTATTTAATGTTTTCATAACCACAATATAGAACATTTTGTATTCTACACATTTAAGGAGATTACTCTTTATTTCTTATTGTTTATTTAATAACCATAGAATGGCAATATCTTTTTTAATCATATCACACCATACAAGGCAGTAAAGCAATTACTCACAGAATTAGTGAGGCACCTGACAACAAATACATCTCAAGGACAGTCATATTAGATATTTCAAAGGTCTTTGACAAGGTGTGGCATAAGAGGTTAAGCTCTCTAGCTATGGAATCACTGGAAGAGTATTCTCTCTTATAAAGTCCATTAGAAATAATGCAGAGGAAACTGAAAGTAGTTGTTAATGGCCGGTCATCAACACAAGCATTCCCCAAAGTACAACCCTCTTCCTCCTCTACATAAATGATCTGCCTAAGAGAATACATTGATCATTTGTGAATATCTATGCTGATGATAGAACTGTATATGAGTGCACCTGCAAATCCTAGATGACCATATCTTGGCAGGTGATCTTTCCTCTGGTCAGGCTCTAACAGCTCAGTGGGGGGAAATACTGGCTGGTCACATTCATTGCCTCAAAGACCAAACTTTAGTCCTCCGTATTACTCCAGCAAGTACCTGACTCATCCTGCTATCCTCTATTGATGCACTTCCAAAACACTTGATGACCAGAGATTGCGCAGCTGACTTCTCCTCTGGCCTAACAGCTCAGTGGGAGGGGGGGGGTCTAGTTGGTTACATTCAGTACCTCAAAAACCAAACTATTAACCTTCTACCATTGCTGATTGGACACACAACTTTTACCAATCATGATGAATGGATGTTCCCTCAGGGAGCCCCCCCCCAATACCTTGAGCACCTATTGGGACTTAAACTCACCCCCACCCGACCTCAAGTGGAACACCTACATTTAATCCATTGCTAAAGATGATGGGATAATGCTCAGTTCACTGTATCACTCAGGTAAGTACCTGACTCTTCCTGCTATCCTCAAGAGCCAGATCAGACCTAAAATGGAGTACTGCTGACATATATGGGCAGGAGTTGCTCAGTTTTCAATTTTTCACTCTTGATAGAATTCAAAAGTCTCTCTGCATCCTTGTAGGTGACAAATTATTATTTTCTACTCTGCAAACTCTTTTCTCACATATGGGATAATCTTAAGCCTCTCACTGCTGTTCTATTGCTATTTCCATGATGAGTGTTCAGAGGAACTACACTTCTTAGTTCCACCTGTCCTAACCTTCATGGCTATGACCTGACATTCCATGCCCATTGTAGCAAACCACCCTCATTTCCTTCATATTCCCCTGGTGAGATGTAAGTTTCACTCTTAGTAGCTTCCAAGGAACCACCGCCTTGTGGAACTGACACCCAAGAAGCTGCTTCGATGTTCACTACACTCTTAACGTGTTCAAATCTAGGGTTAACCATTATCTTCTACACATATCTGCATAAGCTGTACTTCATACTTTGTAACCTCTACCTTGAGTGACCCCAGGGCCTTGTAAAGGGTGAACACCAAAGTAAAAAAAAAAAAAAAAAAAAAATCAAAAAGCGAGTAAGTAACAGTTGACACTGCATTTAAATCTTTGAAGATCAAAGTTGCCTGGGAAGTAAGAAGCTGGAAGGGAGTTCCACAAGTGAGAAGTGCAACAGAAGAAACTGTTAGCATAGAACTTACAGTTACATGTCACCAATTCAACTGTGAATTGATAAGACCTTGCTGCCAATCTAGTACTGTGCTTAAATTCATAAAGTCTACATACCATCTGAACAATTACTATGAAAATATATCTAGGAAAAGCACAGGGGAGCTACATTAAGACAATGGGAAAGTGGCTGAAGGCGAGATGCCAGGTCAGGACCAATGATATTGCTGATTCTTCTTTGGATTTTATCAAGAATCTCTAAATATATGGCAGGAACACCAGACCATATGTGGCAGCAATATTCAATGTATGGGCAAATGGTAGACTTATAAATATATGAGATACATTGAGGAGAAGGAAATTGCATAGCATAACATAGGGAACCAATTTTCATAGCAACAAAACCAGCAATGGATTCAATATACTCTTTCCACTTCATGTCAATTGAAAATATAAGTTGCAACAAGCCACTCTCATGGAGGTTAGCATCAGCCATACTGATGAGAGTCAAGAAGAGATATTTCAGCTGATTCATAGAGAGAAGTTTTATTTTGGAAATTGCAATAAAAAGTACGAGAAATGAAGATGAAAGAATTACTCATAAAAAAAATGTTAACTGACGATGTTTCATCTAAGAAATTCAACTTATTCTACAAGTGTAAAATGTAAGCACATAAATGATGACAGCAAATGACATTCACAGAAGTGAAGGATATAGATATATATATAAATTTGAATGATGCCTATTGATTAGCCTTTGTAGCCTAATTTGTAAGGTGTTGCCATGGAAAAGTAGGTTTCCAAGAATAAGAAACACAAATTTAAAACTTTCTGAATGTTCATTTATTATTTTAAATTCTTGCTGTTTACTTAGTGATTTTAAAAGTATGATCTGGTAGAATAATAATAAAAAGTAAGAGAAATAAGACAAAAGAAATACAAAAATAAATAATAATTGATAATGGTTCCCCAGAAATTTTGAATACTATTACAGTATATTTGAAATAATAAAAAAAGCAATTTTATTCATTATTATGAAGGGGAAGTTGTTGATTTTTGTTCTAGGAGAGGTTTTTGGCAAGAAAACATCTCTCTCCAAAATTCCCTGATAAAAATAGTACCACAGTTGGTTGTGGTCAAAATGTTTTTTTTTCTTTTGAAATAAAGCACAATTAGTCTGGTATTTTATATATCTATATAAATTCGTATATTTGATTCGAAATAATATAAAACAAATCAATTTAATTCAAAAGGAACTAGAAACTTTGTTAACTAAGAGAAACTTCCCATATGATAAAAATGAGGAAATTCTTTCTTTATTTTTTTTCTCTTTTTACATTGTAAATAATAATTTCTGCTTTTTTTCTCCAATTTTCCAAAGAAACAAAAACACATAAAGTTACGATAAAACACATCTACTTTGCTTAGGAAAATCTTCCCCAACTGACTAGTTTTCTTTACTGTCATCTACTTCTTACAATATTCTTCCCAGTCTTTTTTTTTAATACAATTTTCTACAATTAATCAGCTTAACGACTCTCTCTCTCTTTTTTTTTTGTAAATTAGTATTTATAATTTTTTAAGAAAATGAATAATTTATTTTTGTCAAACTATTATCATAAAAAATCCAAGGGAGGTAATTTTTTGTTAAAAAAAATTCTTCTGTAAACAATTTTGTAAAAAATTTTAAAAAGTTCTTTCATTAGCTAAATTTCAAAATATTAATTCTTCTTTTCATTAATTCAATTTCATTATTGAATATCATACCATGACAGTCATTGTTTCCACAACAAAATAAAGAAAACCTAAAAAAATGTATATTGATGTCACAGCAATCAAACCTCTTTGTGAGAAAAATATAACTCAAATTGTCTAAAGTTAGCTTAGTAAAACACATGACCAGAAGTATGGGACACTCAGAGAGGATCAAGGTCACTGCAATAGTAATGGAAACGGAAAGAGAATTTAGCTCTTAAAAATTAGAATGAAAAAAATTTAAAAAGAAAAATCTAAGAGAATACAAATGTGTTGTATACTCTCACTATTACTTTGATGTCATCTCCTGACATTTCTTATTTGGTTGAGTACCCAATTTTTAAATGGAAGAGTACAGATGAGTAGTTGATGAGCCTTGAGTGTTTTGAATCATACTATAAACAATAAGTTTTGCTTTCTTGCTCAAAGAAAGTTTTGTTCTTAAAGAAGTCAAAATTAAAATGAACAGAAGTGAAAGATCAATACAAGTTGTTTGTGAGTGACATATAGTGAACTGAAATTATAGTTCAAGGAACCAAAAGTTCATTGTTCCAAATAGAGACCAACACACACACACACACACACACAAAATAGCCGCCTTAGAGCCCATGCTTATTTACAAACTAATTCAACAATGTACAATTATTAAGTCTGCAATCATTATTTGAATCTATGATTAGCATTTGTTTTATAGAGTATAAATATGAAATCTGGTAATAATTCAATAGATTTATTGGCCCATCTGACCCTAATGAGCTGTGTTGCAGGAAACTCTGAAGTTGGTGAATGAGATAAGTTCTTTGGACATTTATTGATTTGTTGAATGTTGCTGCTCCAGTTATTTGCCTTTTTTGGCAAAACTTGTCTAAAATACAGTAAATTCTAGTCACTTTTACATATTATAATAGGTGTCTTTGAGTTGTGTTATACACATGTTTTATACAGAGTCACCAATGATTTAGGCAAACAAAATTCTCTGACTTTTTTTATGACCTCAAATCCTCATAATATTTGTTGAGATCCATTAACTTGGAGGACATTATGTAAAGGAAATATCTGTAAAAGGACAATATGAATAAAGACAAAAGCAAAACTTATCTTAGCCAACGTGTTTCATCCTCTGAGGGACTTTATCAAGGCAAATGATAAAGTCCTTCAGAGGCTAAGATAAGTTTTCCATTTTGCCTTTATTCACATTATTTTATGTTTACTTTCTGGGAACTGACAATAGCTTTCAATCCTTGTCAAAATAGGGTCATCAACAACAAAAAAATTCACTAACTTTTAAAAATTTGCAAGAACTTCCTTGACTTCTAATTTTCCCTGACCATTAGTCACTATATATATATATATATATATATATATATATATATATATATATACACCTACTCTTGTGGAATTTATCAGCTGTTGATAGCCTAAGGGTGAGTGATGCCATCTGATGTCAAATCTGTAGGGTTTTGATCCCGGCTTGAAGCAATTGTATGTCTATCCACATAGATGAGCTGTGATACAGTGAAACATTCTGTCTGTGGATGACTATATATATATATATATATATATATAGTGTTGTATATTGTATAGCTGGCCACTTGTATTCGAGGATACCCGTCTACTAGGGTGGCTAGCCAATCCCTATTGCAGACTCTCACTCAGGCACATTTGTGTTTATTCAACACCCACAGAGCCCACCTGTGGTTTATACTGCAACTATGCTGAGCAGACCTTAGTTACATTTTCTGGGAAAGAGTGTGTTATCTAGCTTGATCAACAATTTAAAAAAAGCCAGCACACTCAACCCTTAGCCACAGCTATTGATGGCTCCTAAAGGTTCTGTCTACTCAATTTCATTCCCAAGGATTCTGTCTACTCAATTTCAGGCACTTTCCAAAGGTACCGAATGCTGGGATTGACACCTCCAGTCTGATAACATAAAGAAATCTCCTTCCTAACAAATTGACCATGGTGAGATTTGAACCTGAGTCTCATGGTCAGAATGCAAACGTTCTAACCACTCAGTCATGTGACTATATATATATATATATATATATATATATATATATATATATATATCTCCAACAATTAACCATCCAGGATTATGATGATATAATAACAGCAAGAAGGAAGATGGTAGACACAATATCAGGAAGGAATCCAAAATCATCTTTTGAACTCAATTTTCTGATTCATCTCTCTATGCTGATTATTTTACGATTAACCTCATCTTGACTTCCTTTTTTTCCTTCTTGAGATTGAAAAATTCCCTAAAAAAAGGAGACTGAATCAGTTATTGGCATTTCATCAGAGACAACCACTAGTAACTGATGCTGTGAAAGATGAGAGTAACTTGTTAAATAAAATGTGACTTACTTGTGCTTTGACTCCATGGTGAGCAGTCTGTTTGGACTGACTGGAGGCAGCTGGTCGAGTGATGGACTGCAAAAAGAAGTCATATTGTTCATTTACTACTTACTTCAAAGTGTTTTTACTCAAGAATTTTTCTAATGAAAAAAGAAAAAGGTTCTAGGACAGTTGCGTACTGGACATTTGTGTCCTGGACAATTGCATCCCTGGACAATTGTGTACTTGTGATTTTTTTTTTAAGCTTTTAGAGGCAATTACCATAAATTGTGAAAAAAAGCATAGGTTGTAATCATAAATTTTTAAAAAAGGAATAAAATAAAAAAGAAATTAAAAGTTTATTTTGTTTAAAATGCAATGACAGATTAACAGTGTTGCAAGATTGTAATACACATCGCTAGTATGTTTCATCGGCATTTTTCTTATGATATTGGTAGCTGTAATTTTCCTTGTCCACAAATATGTTTTCACCAGTGTTTAATTTTAGCCATAGAATTTAGCCATGGATGCCAAATAAAAGTATAATCTATAAAATCCAGTATCTATTGATGTTTGTGGTACGCACTGCTGGAGTGAACTGAAACTGCTTGGTTAATTTTCTCTTGCAGTAAAAATGAAATCTCTCTCTCTACTTTTTATTTATGATAACTAACTTTCCCACTTGTTTAGAGTAATTAAAGATATTGGTGTGCAAATTTTATATTAACTCCTTAACAAAAAAAATGGTAACTTCAAAAAACTATCAGAGGTATGCAATTATCTAGGGACACATTTGTCTAGGGATGCAATTGTCTGGTATGCAATCATCCGAGACACAACTGTCCATCCACTAAAAAACTATAATGCAGAAAAGATTAAAAATGGTGGGGGGAAAAAAGGAGATTAAATAAAAATGGTGAGGAAAAAAAGGAGATTAAATAAAGTTTATCAGAACAACAGACAATGAAGTTGTAAAGAACAGAATTATGGTTTATATTTTTCTTATTTTTTGGCTATTAAGATTTTCCAGATGGACTGACCAGATCTGTATTTGTTTATAACTGAATCTCATTATACCAATTGACCATAGAGGAATACATGCTACTGAATCTGCCTGAGCAACATGGTGACAACGACATGGTGGCATGCTTAAAAATTAGAACTTTTGTTTTGTGATTGACATTGATGGATGTAAATTACATAGCATGGCAATCAGGGGTCGACTTATGAATTTCCAGGAGACATTGCAGAAAATTCTTGACTTTGGTGATGAATTGGAAACAAGAGAAATAGATTTTGTTCTAAGGATAACTTGAATTTCAACAGCAGTCATACAAGTGTATGGATTGACAATATCTTTTGCATTTTTCAATAATTTTATTACAATCAGTTTCTATAGAAATGACTGAAACAAAATATCCATGATTAAGAATGCATGGACATAATCCTACAAGAATATATAAAATATAGAAGAGTTAACTAGTTTGGATAGTTTAGAAATTTAATTTAAATTTGAGTTAGCTTAAAACATAGAGTTTAAAAATATATGCATTCTGGAAAAGGTTAACTTAATTAACTTGCTTATCTCTCTTTGGTTTATATAATATTATAGCAATCATCATCATTGCACACACACATACACCCTTACAAATTACAGAAAGCAATGCTGCTATCTGAAGCAAAAATTTTAAAATCGCTATATTTTCATATAGTAAATTTTGTGCACTTTTGGGAGAATTGGCTCCCAGAAGTATCCCCAAAACTGAGGCACTGATTGGTCAGTATCAACCAATCAGATTCTCTGCATGTGGAGAATGATTTTTCCTGTGCAGATTCCTAATTCGATGACTACCTATATAAACAGAACAAAAGAGGACCAACACCAGTGAGACTTCGATTGCTACTGGAATCCACATTAGTCGAAGACATGCACTCATCTTCTCACTAACTCTCAAATTACATATTCTATCACACTTACATAATTTTCCTCTTGCATGACAGAACTGTCTAAAACATTTATAACAGACTAATAACTCTTTCATTTTCTTTTTGGAGAACATTGATAAACTTTTATAGTCAAAGAGAGACTACTCTCGACTGACTCATTGTATGCTTCATTTTCGTATATATTCTTTATTGTATGCTTTGTTGAATACAATTTATATATATATTGATATCTTTGCCTTGTCCCTTGTTCTTATATCAGTTTGGGTTCCTAAACAAAATTAAATAAATGTGGTGAGAGGCCTAAACATGCTACATCTCATTGATAACTCCGACGTTCGTTTCGAATTCTGCCACAGACTGATACCCTCCAAACCCTTCATAAAGCAAAAGAAGAATTCTTTAGAGGAAAATAAACAACATCTATGTAAAGAATCCAAATTTAATCCTTTTCAATTGAACTCAATATTTAAACACAATATATTTTATGATTTCCAGAGAAATGAACAAAATGTAACATCTATGAATAAAAATTTTCAAACATAATCATATCAGAATATAAAAGTTTAGCAGAAAGACACAATTTATACATAGTTAGAGATAACAATAAAGCAGATAGAGAGAGAGAGAAACTTCACACATATGCGTTAACCATAGAGTCTACCCAAGAGCATGTCCATCCATTAGGCTGTGAAAACGATCTCCTGTAAATCCAGGAAAAGAATGGACTCCACTATCAACGCAACAAGCCCAAACCAGTAGCCAACAAGCAGTCAGCTGGATTCAGTATACTCCTTTTTCACACTCCCATTTCACACCTTGTACATTTGAATGCTACACTATATGACTTACAACAGGCATTTTCATATCTTGTAAATGAAAATAAATTTTTCCAAACCATTGTCTAATTTGTTTCTTTACTCCAACTGATGTCCACCTCGCATCAGAAGCAATAACTTTGGTTGAATATTTCACAAACTGAATTTCACTTATTTATTAAATTAGTAAAATTTACAAATAAAAAGAATTTGAAAAGGTTTAATAATAAAAACATGTGGCAAATATTTATTTTACCCTTTAAAAGATTAGAAATATGTCACATGGGCTGTTTTTATATACTTTAGGAAGAAGCTGAAATATAGACATTGAATCATTTTCATGTAAAGTTGTAAATTTTCAAGTTTTTAACCTGCCAAATTCTATGAGATAATCTTCCATTTTGTTTTAACAGATTTTCTATTTCTAAAAGTCATAATACATTGTTTACATATTATCATAATTAACTATACATATCTATTGGAATTTATAAAACACAACTTTTGCATGGTATATATAATTTGATTTGTACAAACTTTTCAATATATAATTGCTAATTTATACATAGGAATTGAAGGAGAAATGTCATAGTTTCAACAGACGATTCCACAGAGATTTCAAAGCAATGTGGTATGTGAGGATATGAAATCAGCAGCAAGTGGCTTACCAAATTCTTTAAATAACAATTTTAAAAAGAAATATACACTTTTCATTTTTATGTTTATTTTGTATTTTCAATTTTGTTTTATCACTACATTTCGGTTGGTGTGTTCTTCAACCAACTTCTGATTACATTTTTCATCTTCCAAGTCATCAATTAAGCATGAATTTCTATGACAGAAAGTTCAAGGTCTGAGCTTAAAAGATTTAAATTAAAAAGAAAAAATACATCCAGCTATATTTATTATAAAACAAAAATTTTGTCACACCCAGAAATTGCCTTTAATACAAACAAAAATGTTTTTAGCAATAAATATTAAATTTAATTTAATAAAGTGTTACTCATTTATACTAAATACACTTGTAATCTGTAATAGCCATATTGGTAGGAAATTTTCAATTTATAATATAAACTTGTCGGTTGAAATGAACTTCCACCAGGAATTGTTTTATAAGTTTAAACAATAAATAAAAGAATTGTCCTATGGAGAAAATTATTTGAAAAATAATAAGACTGCCATATGAAATATGCCTCATTCCAGGTGAAAATTGAAGGAGATTATTTAAACATTCTGGCATTTATATTTGAAAGAAAAAACAAAAACAAATTAGGATTAACAGTAAATTGTGATTTATGTCATTTTAAAGAGATGCATATGCAAGTTGAAATTTGTTAATTTTTCCAAAAAATAGTTTTCACTGAAATATTTTAAAATTAATGTGAACTATGGAAAATATGATTTCGACATTTCTAAATTGAATCCCATATTCAATGAATTTTGTTGCAAAGATAACATTTTTAAATGTCTTGAATTGGAAGAATAAAGAAATGGTTATTTTTTAGGATTTATTCCAAGTTTATCATACTGATAAATTTTCATCATGAAAATGATAAGTTTATAAATCCTGCAAATGTAAGGTGGCCCACCAGTTAACATACAGGGGGCTGCAAAAATAGGTATATATTACGTCTTATACCAGTATTGTAATAGTGGTTCTAAGATTCATTTAATTCATTAAAATCGTTTTTTTATATTTTTATTTTCATAATTTTTATTGTAATACATTTATTATAATTTTAATTTTTTTAATAAAAAATAATAATAAACATTTTGTAGGTAAAGAGGAGGGTGAAAATGATGAGGGTAAATAGTTTAAACTTTTGAGCATTTTGATATGTTTAATATTGCTATGCATATATAATCAATACGTTTTGTTTTTCATCACTGTATACCTTCTTTAGAACTGCCTGTATATGATTTTAAAGCAGAACAAAATTACATATAGTTACGAACATCTGGACTGATACATAGTTTCAAATCTAGCAAGCTGCTCCTATGTCAATTTAGTACATAGCAAAGGCATATATTTTATGTTAATTTGGTACTTAGCAAAGGCATATATTTGATGTTAATTTAGTACTTAGCAAAGGCATATATTTGATGTTAATTTAGTACTTAGCAAAGGCAAATATTTGATGTTAATTTAGTACTTAGCAAAGGTATATATTTGATGTTAATTTAGTACTTAGCAAAGGCATATATTTGATGTTAATTTAGTACTTAGCAAAGGCATATATTTTAAGTTAATTTAGTACTTAGCAATGGCATGTATTTTAAAAACACCTATTCTATGTTGCACATACATCAACACATGAGTGATGCATAGACAAAATGATTTACAATGAATCAATAATTCTGAAAGTTCAATGATTATTGACAAAGTGCAAAATATTCTGTGATATGTTTCCTTTTTTTAGGACTTCATCAAACTAAAGCAATGTTTTTGTTGATGGAATCACTTATTTTCATGAAGGGGAGGGGAATATATTGTATAAGAGTAAGTGTCTTTGTCGACAATGTTTGTTTGAAACTAGATCGCCAGAGAGTAATACAGGTGATTCCATTATTAAGTAGATCACATAATCATAAAGCAAATGAATAAATACAAAGTACTGATCACTCTTCTTGTCTATCCACTTAATTGCTATACGTTCACTCTCTCTACTCCTATACAATTAACAAATCTCTTCTGATCATTATACTATTTGGCGATTACTACTTGAACAAGTATTACTAGTGTGGATATTACTGGAAGGTGTTACTACTCGTACCAGCGTCTACAAAGTCTTGAATATAACAAGCATTTTTGGAAGTGATAATGAGCTTTTGCTTGACATAACAAAAGTGACAAGCAAAACTGTCCAACATCACAAAAGAAATATAAAAGCACAAGTATTGGTTATAATTTTCACAGATAGAAAACACTGAAAATGTTGGAGTGTTGAAATTTTAAGCTTAAATTATTAATTTTTTTTATATATTAGGTTGGTGCAAAAATAATTTCGTTTTCTCACATAGTAACATATGTTAGAAAACGAAATTATTTTTGCACCAACCTAATATGTCTGGCCAATTTCACTTAAGTTTATGTGTTATTATTCTTGTTTTTATCCTTTCCATTTATTTAGTATCCCACATTGTGATAAAAGATGATCTGTAAAGAAAGGTGAAATATTGTAAGAACCTCGACACAAATTTACTATGGATGATCTAGCAATCAAAACACTTTCTATACACTTTCTTTCAATTTCTTTCGCTTTTAATTAAAGCAGCATTTTTTAAACCAAAATTATGGTTTGACTCTTCATGCAACTAATGCATTGAATGTATTGTTTTGTAAAAGATCCCGTTTTGTGTTCAGATAATCTTTTACTTAAATTCCTTGAGGTTTCACCTATCTATTCCTTTTGGCAATCATTATTGCTACAGAGGGTGTTGTTATTTGTTGATTTGATTGTTACGTGAATATTTTATTCAGTCAGTCAGTTAAGTGCCACATCTGATACACGCTTGAACAATCATGTATCTTTCAACACATGACTGATGAGGCAAAAAATTTTTCCCTCAGTAGGTTGCCATTTCTTTCTGCAGTAGACTGGTTGCCAACCAAAGCTAAAGAACCCAGTCTCTCCTCCTATTTAACCCATATCTGGGGGAGAAGAGATGGTTTCATATCGTTCCCAAGGGTATTTGTATGTAAGGGAATAAAGTGAATGGAATTTGAACTCAGCTCTCCAAATTTTCATTCCGAGCCAATATCCATTACACCACAATGAACATCATAGACTATACTGCTGAGGAATGCAGTAATGAAGTGATGAGAGATGCCTTCATTTCAGGATGAAGTTTGCATTCCATATGGCAGCATCTCTTAGAAAATAAAACCCTAGATCTACAAACAGCTTACACTCAAGTGTCTGCACTGAACTTAGCACAAAGAAATAATGATTTATATATTGCCCCAGAAGCACACGCCTTTTTTACCTTTATTTTTTACCTTTTTATTTTTTCAATGTTGTAAATGATTTATTTCTCATTTCTGACTTTGATGTAATGATCTTTTTGTCGAGTTTTAGTTTAACATTTTTAGCTTTTTTAAAAGTTAATTTCTCCAGTTCTTCAGTAGATGTTGTTAGCATCTAATGTGTATATCATATAGTGACACTTTCTTCAATGCATCTCAGTAAATGATTTCTTTGATTTTACAAATGGTCTGAAATGTATTTTTTTGTCCTTGTTTAGTATGGGAAGATACATACATTTTTATATATCAGAACAATGTTAAGTAAACATTGCTTAAGGCCAATAAAATTCTAAATGACAAAACATATCACACAGAATTTTTTCCATTTTGTCATTAATTTTTCTAACATTGTTCTGATATATAAAAAGTTGTATATCATATTCTACCAAAACTGGATGATAAAATCAATACTTTATCAGTTTGTTAATAACATTTTAGTGATGAATTACAAAAAATGCTAAATGGCCTAAATAGGGAAAGTTTGAATATTGTTTGAAAATGAACAGAAATAAAATAAAAGTAATGTTCATTTGCAATGTTCAGAAAAAGATCACAGACAGAGAGAATGAAGAACTAGAAGACATCCAGGAATACATCTACTTAGAACAAGTAGTAACAAAAAAAAAAAAAGAAGAAAAAAGAAAGAAAGAAGAAAACAGAAAAAAAAATGAAAATGACATAATAACTGAATGGAAATCATTTAAAAAAAAAAAAAAATGGATATAATATTGCCAATATGCTTAAAACATATATGGGAACTTAAAAATAAAAAATAAATCCATCAAAAATATCATGGAAAATAAAGAAAACAGCACTACAACAACAAATCTAAAAACTGCAAATTTTGGTGGAGAAAATAGTTATAATCACCTTCTTAGATCAACAGAAATTACTAAATAAGATGTAGAGACCCAGAATTGTCCATTGTTAATAATAATCTTGCATCCAATTAACCTGATTCAAGGAAAATATTTGTCTCAAAGAAAAAATTTTCTAAATTGAAAAAAGGTGTATTCATTTAGTTGTTCAGATATTTACTGAACATATCTTCAAGCCTATTTTAGTAAACTCGTTTTAATTCAGTAATAAAGTTACTCTTGCAGTCTTTTTATAAAATAAAACATTTTTGTGATGTCTTCTTCCTCTGAACCACTTTTCTATTAAATCTATTTTGACTGAACTATCTTTTCAGATAACCTGTGCCCAGCTTTGATGAAGCAGCTACACTTTTAAGTGCATTGATTTTGCAAACAAAATCCTGTACAACTTGAAATCATTTCTAAGACGTAACTGACTGCTGAAAATTTTTGATTGAATTTGTTTGTTTTTTTTTGTTTTTGGTGGTGGAACAGCAGAAGCATTTCATTTCGGTAAGTGATAATACTTTCTATGAAAGGGGGAGATTTTCTGAAGAATTTACAAAACTGATAGTGTCTTATTGGAAGAAAGTCTTTCAATAGAGCAGTGATTCACAAAATATATACTAAAGAACGCTGGTGCAACTGCAGATATAGATGCATGTATGACAAAGAAATAGAGAAAGTGAAAAAAAACCCCAACTCATTTGATATTCACATGAATTGGCTTCTGTATACATTTTGATAATGGACTTAAAAATAAAAGATGAAGAGTTGCTTTTTTATATATTTAGGATTTCTATTAAAGAATCCTTCAGTAGCAAACAAAAAAGCATTAAATATTTTGATTTAGTTCACCATTTTATTTTTTTGTAAATTTGGATTTTCTTGTCTTACTAACATTAAATGCACACACACACAAACACATAAAGAGAGAGAGAAAGTGGGGTAGATGGATGTGTGTTTATGTGTGCATATTTTGTTAAATATAACAGACAAGGAATATCTTGGAATAGTTTTATTTAAGTTCATTGAATGTGTGGAGAAATATATATTGTCAATATTGTTAGTTTTACCAAACACTTTCAGCAAATTAATTAGCCATTTTCAAGAGAGTCTGTGTGTGGTGAAGGGTAATTTTTCATGATAATGAACATTATTATTATTATTATTAATATATGTTTGTTTTGTTTTCTATACTCTGTTGTGGCAGAAGAAGCATTTTGTTTGAATTAGTGTTTAATTTCTGAAGAGGGTCAAGACATGATAACTTGCAATGGTTGCACACACGCATACACACACACACATATATATATATATATATGTATATATATATATATGTGCTAATACCCTTGGGAGATGTATGAATCCTCTTCTCCTCCCAGCTATAGGTAAATAGCAGGACAGACTGGGTTCTATAGCCTTGGATGGCAACTGGTCTAGGAAAAGGACAACTCTGAATTAAAAACCTGCAAAGAGCCGTTTGGGGACGTTGTGGCACATTGTGCACCAGATCTTTGTATTCAGCTCTTTAAAAAGTGTGGTTGGTTCTGTATGAAGCTTTCACCACTCTAATCAAAGCATATGTATCTGTCAGTTCCTAGGAACTGAAATGCTTGACTCTCATACATTGAAAAAATAGTGAGGCATGGTGGAGTAAGGATAGTGGCTAGGATTGAGGAATCAGAGAGCTGAGTTTGAATTCCAGTTGGGTTCATTGCATTCACTTATGTGCTAATACCCTGGGAAAGGTATGAATCCCCTTCTAAAAACTAACTACAGTATTTATCTATCTCTATTACCCACCACAGAGAACCATCCCTGCCTCCCATTAGAATATATGATGCTCAACTTCACAAGGGCACCTCTTTGCGACTGTTTGGTCTCACACTGTCTGCAGATCTGAGATGGAACAAATACATTGAATCAATAGCTTCACCTACTGCAAGGAAAGTTGGTTCTGAGTCGTGCCAGAAAGCTTTTCTCACCCAAGTTCATCCTTCAAATCTATAAATCATTTGCCCTTGCATGGAATAATGCTGCCATATATGGTCTGGAGCCCCTGTTGTTTGTCTTAGGGTCCTCGACAAAATCCAAAGACAGATATGCAATGTGGTTGTCCCTGATCTGGCATCTCATTTACATTCGCTCTCTCACAGACATGCTGTCGACTCCCTCTGTCTTTTCTACAAATACTTTCACGGTAACTGCTCCAACAAGCTATTTTCGCTAGTTCCCAAACTGCATGCATTTAAACATGCCACTAGGTCGGTTGGCACCTCAGTCCCACCCTTTCACTGTCAAAATGGTTAAATGTAGCTGTCTTTTCTACTCTAATAGCTTCATGTCTTGCACTTCCCATCTGTGGAACTCCCTTCCTCTTACTTGCTTCCCTGATAGCTATAATCTCCAACTATTCAAATGCAATGTCAATTGACATCTTCAGATGCCTTGATCCCTTGATTCCCGCCCTTCTCTTCATCCTTTCCTCTTTCATGCCTCTTTACTCTTGCTCCCATGTTCTGTAACCCCTTACGTGCTAGTGGCACTCCCACCTTGCTTGGGGTGAAAAGTTAAAAAAACAAAAAAACACACACAATTTCTTTTATAAGCAACTTAACATTTTTGCTTAATTTTTACATAGGAATTAGTAATCAAGTTGTTTAATTTTTTTTATTCTTTGTTCAAATAAATAGTAAAGAAAGACATTTCAATATAACTTTGATGATAGCAGAAAGCACTGTATAATATCTAATAATGTTGCTTCTCATGATTACTGGTGGCTCTGTAATAGTGTGTTAAATAAGAGTAAGTCTTCTATCCCTTCTCTCTTTGCTCAATTTGAGGTGTTAACATCTTTTGCTGATAAAGCAAAATGTTTTGCTTGTAAATTCTCTTCCAATTCTACTCTTGACTCACCCGGAGTACCTTTGCCTGGCTTTCCACTTAGAACTGAGTCCATATCGAGTGATATGCTTATAACCCCCTCCATAGTTTCTGCTATCTCTTCACTAGATCCCCACATAGGATGTAAGCCTGATGCCATCTTTAAGAAATGTGCTCCTGAACTGGCCCCGGTTCTCTCTGAACTGTACAATAAGTGTCTTGCTAATTCTTGTTTTTCCTCTTGTTGGAAATCCTCTTCTGTAGTTCCTGTCTAACTGTTGGCCTATTAGCTATCTTCCTTTTTTTGACAAAGTAGTAGAGGCTCTAATCAGCACTAAATTGGTCAAGCATCTTACATTGCAGAGTCTTCTTTCAGATAGGCAATATGACTTTTGCTTCTCTAGGTCAACTGCTGATGTATTAACGATTCTTGCTGAAAGAGTCTATCAAGCTTTAGACAAAAATGGTGAAGCTTGGATTTTTGCTTTGGATATTTCAAAAGTATTTAGCAGCATTTGGCATACTGTTCTTCACAAGTTGAAAGGTTATAGCATTTCTGGATGAATTTTTGAACTGATTTAGTCTTTTTTTTATTAAATCTTGAAATGAAAGTTATCCTGAATGGCCACTCTTCTAGATCTTTCTGCTTTAATGCAGGTGTTCCCCAGGGCTTTATCCTTGGACTTACATTGTTCCTAATTTAATAACCTTTCTGATATCATTAGCTCACAAATATTTACTCCTGTCTTAATAGTAAGTTTGATCAGTTCAATAAGATCAAATTAGCAGCTGATCTTAAAAATTACTTACAATCTGATGTAAACTGGAGCAAGGAATGGCTTGTTAATATTAATGCCTCCCAAATGAAACTGGTCTCTATCAATCATCTGAGAGAAACACTTTCTGCCGTTCATCAGTATGGCTGATGCTAACCACCAGGAGAGTGATTTGTTGTGCCTTCTCAGGCTAACATTTTCCGTTGGTATCAAGTGGAAAGATTATATGAATTGTTAGGTCTGCTGTTAGGAGAGTTGGTTAACTGTGTTGTGCGAGACAATTTTTCTCTTCAGAATCTATTTTACATTTTTATAAGTCTACGATTTGTTCATGCTTTGAACATTGCTGTCGCATATGGTCTGCTTTATATTTAAAGATCCTTGATAAAATCTAAAAAAGAATCTGCAACATTAATGGTCCTGACTTGGATTTCAGGTTCACTCATTTAATATTAGCTTCCCTGTGCTTTTTCTATAAATACTTTTATGGTAATTGTTCTAATGAAATTTCTTCTATGACATCTAGACTTTATGTATTTAAGTGCAGTACTTGATTGGCAGCTGGGTCTCATCCTTTCACAGATGAAATGGCTAGTTGTTTGGTGTAACCATAAGTTCTATGCTAACAATTTATTCTATCACACTTCTCGTTTATGGAACTCTCTTCCGTCTCCATGCTTTCCAGCCAACTTTGATCTTTAAAAATTTAAATGCAGTAACAATTGTTATCTACTGTCTTCTTAATTCTTATTCTTTTATTATTCTCTCCCCCCCTTAATAGAAACTTTTTCTCCTATTTTCTAGTACTCAGTAACCCTCTTACATCTTAGTGGCTTCATTGCCTTGCTTGAAGTGAAATGATTAAAAAAATAAACTAGTAGAATTGTTAAAAATCTTGAATAGAGTAAAAAATAATGTTTTTATTAACTGTTTTTGTTTTCCTTTTTTGATTTTGTCTTTTTTAATTGATTAATCTACACTCACATAATAAATGGCTTTTTAGTCCTGCTAAGGCCTTACAATCTATTGTTTAGATGTGGTAATGATGGTTATCTTTTATAGCAGTTGTTACACATATACACATAGATGATAGGGAATCAATGCTGACATTTAGTTATTAAATAAATTTTTATTTTATATAGACATCTATAAACTACCTTCTGATTATATCAGGAGTAACTTTTCTCTTCCAGAATGTCTCAGTTATTTCCCTTTAACTCAATTCTCCAAGTTTTTGGTTCATCACTGCTGTGGCCTGGTACTGAACTCATAACTTTTTGGGTCTAGTCACTGGATCTAACCAATGTCTTTATCCACTAGGCCATGTGTCTTTGAAGAGTCTGGAAGAGGAATGGCATGTGTAACTAGAACAATCTGCTCCGGTGGACGAAATAAAGAGTTCAGTTCAAAATTACAATCACCTGAAGAAGACCAGAGTGTACAACAGCTGAAACGTTCTGAATATAGCAATGAAGATGAGGATAACAGTCCAAATAATGTAAATAATGCAAGTTGTGAATATGGCAATGAAGATGAGGATAACAGTCCGAATAATGTAAATAATGCAAGTAATCATAATACCTCATCTCAGAGATATAGACAGATATATAGAGACATAGACTGAAATGCCGGAGCGTACAACGGCTAGAACGTTGTGAATATGGCAATGAAGATGAAGATAACAGTCCAAATAATGTAAATAATGATAATATCTCATCTAGAGATATAGACAAATCTCATATCATTATTAATACTATTCAGCTGTAACTTTTGCTTTATATGTTACAATCACTTATTGGGCCACAGAAGCAGATTGTAAAATTCAAGGTAATGAAACAATTTCTGACTACACTATCCAAAAGTGGTTTAAGTGTTTTAAGAGTGGGGGGGGGGGTAAATGATTGGCAGAACAATTAAGAGAGGAAGCAAAAAGACAAAGTTCTTAGTGTTTGGTTTGTTAGTATTACTGCTCTATCTTAGTCGAATTATTAGAGGCATTAAACACTAGTTTTTTGTGTTTTCTTTCCATTTTTGGTTTGCTTTCTTGATTTTTATCTTGTTCTTTTTTACGCTTTTTTTTTGGTCTCTTTTGAAAATCAAGTTGCACAACTTTCTGCAAGTTTAATAACAAAAACACAAATTTTTGTTGTGTTTTTCATGGCACATTTAATTAGCTAAATCTCACAATACATAATAAGTTCAACAATTTTCAAGTTTTAAAATATTCACATCATAAAAAAAATATTTTTCATAAATATGTGAATAAACTTCCATGTGAAATTAAAAATGATTTTAGAAATTTATTTGACAAAGAGTAGAAGAGAATGAAAAAGAAAAGAGAGAGAGAGTGAAAGAGAAATAAAGGAATAAAAAAATAAGTAATTGGAAAGAGAGAATGGAAGGAGAGAGAGAAGGTAAAAGAGAAGAGATAGAGATTGAAAGTGAGAATAGAGAGAAAGAAATAGAGGATGGAGAGAATGGAGAGAATAAAAGAGAGAGAGGGAGAAAGTGTGAATGAGAGGAGAGGTGAGAAAGAATGAATGAAAGAGTGAAAAAGAAGAGAAGAGAGAGAAAAAGAAGAGAAGAGAGAGTGAAAAAGGAAAAAGAGTATAAGAAAGGAGAGAGTGAAAAAGAAGAAAAGAGAGAAAGTGAGAGAAGAGGGAGAGAGAGAGCAAGAGAAAAAGATGTGAGAAAGTGAGAGAAAAAAAGAGATGAGAGAATGAGAAAGAGAGTATAAGAGAAAGAGAATTTTGCTATTTTTTCAATATATTTAATCAGCTTTATTTATTTGCAAAGCAAAAGACATTCCTCCATTCAGCCAATTTTGATCTTCACAATGAAGTGTAATAAAAGAAATTGATATTTTCTATTTGTCAATGAAATCAAAGAGTTTTATTATTAAAAGGAGAAAAATGTGCAAACTGCTTTCACATTTGAATGCATCTCATGATTAGACACAAAGATTCTTAATTTCTATGAAAAAAAATGACAATGAAGATTCTGTTACATTTCTATCTGAACTGATTCCTTCCTGCTAATCAGAAATTAATCTTCAATAATTAATGGACAAAGATTTTTTTTCCCAGGTTAATTTTGCATTTGCAATCTGAAGAATCTTCTTTTGTCTACTCTGAAGGCAAAATGCTTCCAAATTGAAAAGCTGTTTCAAATCTGTCAATAGAATCCTTATTGCTTTATACAAGGATTAAGAATCGTCAGAATGAGAAATCTGCCAGTTTTCATCCAAATTCTAACTAACCTTGGCAACAAAAGGCCAAAATGAATTTTATCAAATATGAACTTCATTTCTTTTAATCAGCTTTATAGACACTCTGAACCTTTTTATTTGATTGATTGAATTCAAATAAGAATATTACATTTCTAATAATGTCTCATTATTTTTAGATTGTTTTTAAACAGTAGCACATTAATAATGCTTGTTTCCTCTTGATTATATAAAGTTAAGCAACAGTGCCAAGTCAACATCAATTGAGTAACTATTTGAGAAAATGTGCAGTGTATAAAAAATTACATTACTTGGATCCTGGTGCATTTTGGAATATGTAATGAAAATGATTTTTGTCTATTGTCAAAATAAGATAATTATTTATCAGCTTTGAAATTCAACTGAAATCCATTGAAACACTACAAAACAAGGAACATACTTTTTCCAAACGTAATCAGTTTTATCTTTTATAATGATTTAATAAAAAAAAAAATTAAAGTTTGGGGCAAGAATTTCATCAAATTTTAAAATAATTTAGGTGCGAAAATGGTGACCAAAGTTGAAATTCTAGAGCATCACTTTTGCACTAATACTCTTGGAAAAGACATAAACTTAACTCTCCCTGTGTTGTTCCATCACCAGTTATATTGGAGATAATCTTGTCACAAGTATTTTACAGTAGCAGACAGAGAAAAAGTGGTTAATACACTCTACCATAATTATAATAATAATAATAATAAAAAGAAAACAACTGTTACATTCACTAACAACCTTGACAGATGGAAACCACTCACTATAGTGGATAATCGCCCCTTAAGTACTCATCAAATAGGCTTAATTTTTGGGATCAAATCAAACATGGCTTAGCTTTAGGTATCAAATCAAACATGACTTAGCTTTGGGGATCAAATCAGACATGACTTAGCTTTGGGGATCAAATCAGACATGACTTAGTTTTGGGGATCAAGTAGAAAGCATTATTTTAATGAACAGAAACTGTAACCTTTTGAAACTACTTAAAGAGTCAATTCTTGATTATTGGCCAGAAAGTCTACAACTTAACTTTGGAGACCTTTTGAAAAATAAATAGAATCCTTAGACGATGTTCCCTGCTGACTTTGATATTAACAAATGTAAAATAAACTAAAATTTGTTTCTTATGTCATGCTTTTTCCACTCTCATCACTGACAATGGAAAAAACAAATTTCCTACACTTGACTAGGAAAGTAATTATGGAGACAGTCAGTCACTAATTTCTCTCAGCTGTGTACATCAGTGATAAAAATAAGAAGTGGGGATTCATTTAGAAGATTGTTTACATGCTTTTTAAAATGGTGTTAGTATAAAAATTAAATCAATAATTTGAACCGAGATTTGAAATAAAAGTATAGATTCCACTTTCTAGGTTGCTGTAGTAATTCATATCTTTTAAGAAATATAGCTTTTTTTTTTAGTATACTTAAATACCATACTAAAGCACCATAAAGTAGCTTTTTAAATACTTCTCAGTCTCTATGACTTCACACAAGGGGATACAATCCTTGTTGACCTTGTTGATATGCAATGTGTTATGAAGAATGAGATTTACTAATCATGTTTTTCAATTACTTTCATATTTACATTATAAGTATGATTCAGTGGTTGCAACTGCTGCTAGCAAACCACCATATTCAGTTAACTAGAATTGGTTGATCCATCATTGTAGTTGAGTGTGTCACTTATTATCTACCATCAAATCAGTGCATTAGTCTGTTGATGTTTGCTTATTTATGCAATTGGAGAGCAAATATGCAAGTATTAAAGGGTATTTTGCAGTGTAACCACAGAGCTACTGAATGTTACACAAGATTGAAGTTTAAAGCAGGTTTAACAGCAATACTGTGGAAAAATTGCCCAAGAAGTTCAAGTATTGAGTATTTGTTAAATAAGTAGTTAAATGTGTTGTATTCTGTCAGCACTCTCACATTTTTTAAAAACAATCAGAAGAAATTTCACCTTCCAGGACCAGCGACTGTAAAACTGATTCAGCATATAAAAAGGCCTAAAATTCAACAAAAACCACTTCTCAGGACAACACTCTTCAATGATGATAAAATTGTCCTTCTCAGGAAAACACTCTTCAATGACGATAAAACTGTCCTTCTCAGGAAAACACTCTTCAATGACGATAAAATTGTCCTTCTCATGACAACACTCTTCAATGACGATAAAATTGTCCTTCTCAGGACAACACTCTTCTCACCCTTAACATGAACATCCTGAATAAATAATAATCTGTTTGCGGGTCTGTAACACATATGCTACTCATTTTGTTTGTCGAAAGTCCTCAAGTGATATGATTTCTGTCATTTGGTACAGTTGTTTGTGATTCTGTAGCACCAGCCGACAAGGTTCAAAGAGGGTTGGTCTTTGCCACAACACTCAGATTTCACTCACTCAAAGCCATTTTTAACCATTGATCTTAGGAATTGGTTGTATACAGGTGAGAGTTTAAATATTTCTGAACAGGTTTGGCACCAAACATGACAAACATATGAAAGTCTCAATGGCTTGTAGCAATTTGCAGTGTTGGTCAAAACTACCTCTAGCACAGCTTATTCTATGTTCAATTTTCTTATCTCCTAAACTAAGAACAATAAGGTATAGATTTAGTTTAAAGTCTGTTCTATCATGCTATTCTTGATTTATAATTTATGGTAATGTTGAGCCTCATATGAAACAAAGATATGGGTGTCATATTAAATCATTGCATACTGCATTGTTTGCATCTAAACAGTGATGCAACATAGACATTGAAGAATATTTGTGCACCCAGGTGTAGTGATTGTTTGTAAATGCCAGCAAGGGATTAGCAAGTTTACAAAGGGTTGCTATGAACTTTCTGATAAAACTTGGATAATGAATTTTTGGATTCCACTCAAAAGCTGTAAAAAAAAGTAGCATGAAAGCCCAATGTCTTATGTTCAACAATGGATAAACATCTAAAGTAAAACAAAGAAATCACAGAAAGGATTCTCATTTCTTAAGTATGGTCCCTAGACTTTATGAATTTAAGTGCAGTACTAGATTGGCAGCTAGGTCTCATCATTTCACAGTTGAAATGACTAGATGTTAGAGTAAGTTCTATGCTAACAGTTTCTTCTCTTGCAATTCTCATTTATGGATCTCTCTTCCAGCTTCTTGCTTCCCAGTCAACTTTGATCTTCAAAAGTTTAAATGCAATGTCAATTGTTATCTTCTGTATTCTTAATTCTTGTTCTTTTATTGTCTACTTAATAGCATATTTTCTCATATTCCCTAACACTCAAAAACTCCTTGCATCTTAGTGACTTTATTGCCTTGTTGGGGTGAAATGATTAAAAAAAAAAAAAAAGAAATCCAACATAGGATTGTTATTTCTCTCAGAAATCTCCTAAAAAAAATGAGCTTATTGTCCATTTGCAATATTCTGCAGACTAGGAATTAAAAACTCTTTTCTTTGCTGGATTTTTACAGGTGATCAGAAGTTAAAGTGTACAAGTTATTATTGTATATCAAAATATTCCCAACCCAAAGCCAAGATTTCATCTACAGATGTGTGTTTGTTTTTGGTGGCACTTGATTAATAAAATTTAAATTAATTACATTTGCAGCCACTTCTTTTGTTATTTTCTTTTAATTATTTTTTAACTTTACAAAAACTCTATTGAAAAAACATTTAAAATTAAATCATTAGTTCAAAATGAATTTTGTAATATTGCATTGTCCTAAATGTTGTTTATATAATCCTGTAAAAATTGATATATAAAATTTAAATTTTGTCAAAAAATATTTACAATTTTATTGAAATTCCTGGATTTGTCAGGAATTGTTTGTCAAGGATAGCAATAAAATTAGCAAATTTTGACATAAATTTGTAATTTTTTTATTTGTTGTGAATGTATTAAACCTTTATGAAATTGAAGTAAAAATATTTTCTTTTTTTATGCAATGTCTCTTCAGGTCATAGGCAATCATGGCTCTCCACAACTTTCTATCTTTTGTAGCTCTAAACAATGTCTGTCACCTTGCTATATTTCTAAGTTCCTGTTCTGCTATCCATTTACACAAACTTGTTAGGCTTCACATACTGCTTCCTCTGTACCTCTTCAATATATCCTGTGGGTGACAAATTTTCCAAACCCTCTTTCTTCATTATGTGTCACAGAAATTTCAACTGTCTTTCTGATTTTAAATATAAGTATCCTTTTCGTTTCTATTTTCACTAAAACTTCATCATTGCTCACATGTTCTGTTCCTGGTATTCATAGCATCCTACTGTAGAACCACATCACTACTGCCTCAAGTCTCCTCTTCATCTTTAAGGAAAATATCCAACATCTACTGCCACATAAGAGCATTAATATTACATAGCAGTTCAACACTCTTTTCTTTGTTTCATTTGAAATTTTCCTGTTTCTTAATACTTTGTTTATCACAACAAGAATAATGTGGAAAACTCCAATGAAGAAAACCTGTATTAAGTTGTGATGCAATGTATACTGTTACCTATTCTGTAAACAATATTATCATATCTAGTAATGGTTAATGAACTATATATCTTGTTGGTAGTGAAGTTCTTGCATATTCAGCTAATTAAATTTATTTAGAATCCATGAGAACTATCCTTCCAATCAAATACTAAGTTTGGCGCAGTGGCGTAGCTAGAGTAAATGTCACCCGGGGCGGTCCGCTCAAATGTCACCCCAATGACCCCGATTCACCCTATGCTGAATGATTAGCTGTAGCTAAATTTTCATTCATGCTCTACCTCTACTTTACTGACCGGTACGTTACTGTTTACATGTATGATTCAAGACAAAATCCAATACCACAAAATAATCAGTTCAAATCAAAAGATTTTTAAAATGCAACTGTTCACTTTCAGAACAACTAAATACAAAACATGGCAATACACAAAAGAATGACATTCGATACTATGGTCTTAGAATGAATGTTTTCTTGTTTTCATTGTGGCAAACTGGTCAATGACATCGTCAAAATCTGTTTGTCTTGTAAGCTCGTTTTCAATGGACAGCACAGCCAGATCTGACAGTCTCGACTGGCTCATGGTTGACGTAATTTTCTGTTGCTAATTTTCCGGTGTCCAATTTTCCGTTGCATCATTTTCTGGGTACCATTTAATTATCAATGATGTTTGAAAGTATTTTTCTTGACAAAAATGTTCTATTTAATTTTTAAGCATTTTTCAGAACATTGTAAATCAACTGCATTCTTTTAAAGGTTACCTAGAGAATTTATGCAAAGTTTATTTTTTGTTTTTCTTTATACAAGTAAAATAAATTTACATCGTATTTTGATGTTATTATGATTTTAGTTTTAGTGATAATTTAAAAACAATAAATAGTTATCATTAGTACCAATAATGGAAAATTAAGTTAAAAATTTAAAAGAATCGTTTTTGGAATCGCAAAATAGGCACAATTTTTTCCGATTCCGATACCCCCCAAAGTTCCGATTTTTCCGACTATCGATTCCGATTAATCGTCCCAACACTAGTAGATATATTCAAAAGTATATCGCTCACTCAATGGAAAATTGTATCTCAACGAATTGATACACAGGCAAGACTGAAATTGTTGCACTTTTGGCTTCGTATTTCGCTTTGTTGTTATTAATGATGCAGAGTTAAAACACCATATCATCCGATAAAATGTTACAACAATGTCTCTTGTTAGTAACCAAGATTGTAGCAACTGAAACACATGAAAGCTGAAAACATTGCTATTTTTCCTACTCACAAATTTTCCGACAATTTATTAGAAAATTTTGTTGGGGGTGACATTGTGTCACCCCTCCTGTGCTGGCACCCAGGGCGGTCTGCCCCTCACCCCACCTCTAGCTACGCCACTGGTTTGGTGACATATAAAACCCTAACTCTATTTTACATTAAATATTATTGTACAGGGTGTGCACAAAAGAAATAGCTTAAAAGGTTTAAATTAAGGTTTGACACTCACAATGCACAGTTCTGTAGAGAAACTTTTGACATTTCCCATAACATTCTACCGATTCTTGATACGCACATCTTTAGGCTATAACTTAGCACAAACCTCCTGTTGTTTTAAATTTCTTGTACCAATTGTAGATGGATTATCTAAATTGTTTTCTAAAATGCTTTTGGACAACAATAACAGAATTGGTTTTATTTAATTCAATTACACAAAAAGTCTTCTCAACCGTCTTTGCAGACAACGTTCTTCAATGCATGTTAATTACTCACTGGTAATGGAATCATTGTTGCTGCCAAAAGTCTTATTGGTTCAATGCCAAATGCACAAAGTTTACATTACATTGTTGTAATATGCTTCAAGAGTTTCTCTACAAAATACAAAACTGTGTCAGTGTTAATATTTTAAATAGTATTGGTTGAACAGAATTCTTAAGACAGTCTATTTTTGTAATCATTTTGTATTTATGGAAATGAGTTTATGTTGCACCATTGCTAGGTTATGCTGTCTGGATAAGCATCAGGATTTCTTTACATCTAAGACTAGGCAGATATTTTTTGAGAAAAGAAAAGGGGATGACTTACATGCCATTAAATACGTTATTTATCACACAAAGATAGTGTATTGATTTATCACACAAAGATAGTGTATTGATTTTGATAAACAGAAAACAATGGTATTTCTGGGAGGTATATACGGGAGGTATTTCTGCTGCATCCTACATCTACACACACACACACACACACACATATATATGTGTAGAGATTGAGTATGGATAAGAATCTGACAAAATGATAGGATAAAGAACAAGTAGGAAACAGGTCTCAATCTAACATGTTTCACTTTATTACAGCTTCATTAGGGATCAAGATAGAAATAATTAAAAATTATAAAAAGCAAAGAGATGCAGATTAATGGTATGTTGTGTTTGACTCTTTCTTATTGATTAGATACATGTCATGTGTAATGAAGTAACATAATATTCAAATATTGCAATATATGTCTGTCTATATTTCTGAGATGAGGTATTATGTACCTTATTTACATTATTTGGACTATTGTCCTCATCTTTGTCGCCATATTTATCACAACGTTTCGGCTATGATCTCAACGAGTAAGACCCCTCATAGAGGAGAACATGACTAAAGACTGTGTGTACGCTATCTTGTGCAGCTGCAGAAAGGAATATAAAGGAGAGACAGGCCACCCACTCAAGATAAGGCTTCAAGAACACCAGAAAGCTGTAACACGAGAGGAAGTAGAAAAATCAGATGTGGCTGACCAGATATGGAGAGAGAAGGGAGATCACCACCCTCTGTGGGGTCATGTTGAGATCACAGACAAGGAACACCATTGGAAAATTTGTAAACTTAAGGAATCAGCACATATGCTAGGCCACAAAAATCTCCTGAGCCGACCAAGCATAGAAATAAATACAATATGGGAACCAGTAATAAGGAGTGCCAGAGAAAAGCAATGATAACAACAAAGTTGCAATATGAGCTCTGGTAAAAACATACAATGATAACAGCAGAATTGCAATATGAGCACTCGTAAAAAATGGTTGCTGAAAACATTAGGTTTATAATACTCAGAAATTTGTACCCAGATATCCTCAAGGCACAGTGGATAAAGACGTTGGTTAGATCCAGTGACAGGACCCAAAGATTGTGAGTTCAATACCTGGTTAAGGCAGTGGAGAACTTTCAGAGGGAAATTAGCAGGAGATAACTGATAACTGACATCGATAAAAAAAAACATGGCATATGGAACTAGAACAGTCTACCGCAGTGAGTGAAATAAAGGGTTCAGTTTGAAATTCCAACCACCTGAAGAAGGCTGAAGTGTACAATGGCCGAAACATTGTGATAAATATGGCGACAAAGATGAGGACAATAGTCTGAATAATGTAAATAAACACATTTTCTTTTAATTTTTTGTTTGGATGATCTGCAGTCCTTTAAAAGGGATATGGTGAAATAATTTATTACATGGAACCTTAAAGCAGTCTGTTTTTATTTAAATTATTTGCTCTGGATTTACATTGAGCTCTCTGGATTTTATCCTCCTTAGGTTTACCCATACGGATTACCTAGTTTTTCATAAACTATATATATATATATATATATATATATATATCAGAGGCAACTCTATGTCATCAATGTTTGTCGGGCTCATTACAATCTTTAGCAAAATATATTATTGCTATAACTTAGATGCTAAAATGATTCCTTTATTCATACTAAAGTATATAATTTTTAAAAATCTATGTGCATAAATTAAAAAAAAATTTAGGGTTAGGGTTAGTGGAATGCCCTACCTAGCCAGATAGGATTTTTTTTAAAAAAAAATAACATGTATGTATCTTGAGTGTGTATTTTTCTATGTGTTAGTATGTTTATGTATCTCTCTTTCTGTGAATCTTTAGTTTAATTTATTGTGTGTTTATGATCAGTACTGCTGATTGATATCATATTTCCTCAACATTACTTCATTCACAATACGCACCCCAACCTTCCAGTCAACGAGTTAAGGCTGCAAATTTCTTTGATTCTCACCCACTTTTCCCCCAATTTTGCTAATTTTAATTTGCCCTTTCTCAAAAATACATTTCACTAAAAAACTTTATACTGTATGAAATAAATTATTTAAAATGGGCCTTTGAAAACAATAAGTTAAAATAAAAATGTGTTCTTTGAAAAATAGGGCATACAAGTCATTAGATATTTTTAAAAGATTATTTATAAAATTAAAGCAAGAAATACATTGCCTATTACATATGACTCCAGCTTCGATAGGAATCAGATTTACACAACCTGACTAGGCACATTAATTTTTTTCATTCTTTTTTATTTACTTTCTTTGTTTTTTTCTTTCTTCTTTATTATGAATAATATCAATGAAACATGTTTTGGTCAATATTTTCAGGCATGGAGTTAAAACAATTATTAGGTTGGTGCAAAAATAATGACGTAATAATGTTGTTTTTTGACGTTAAAAATACGTCAAAAAACGACATTATTACGTCATTATTTTTGCCCCAACCTAATAATTTTGGATCCAGCTGAAGTCAAGAATGAAAACACACTACAAAAGAATTTTGTTTCTTTAAAATAGATATACTTCAATGTTGATTCATATAAAATGTTGTACCCATATAAAAACAGAATCAACACTTCAAGTGTATATCCCCTAAAGTCAGTTTTTGGTAATTTTAAATTTGCTCTTATGTCTACACTTGAAAATAAGTTAATTTCATTGATTCAAAAGTTGGTCAGCATTTTTATATTTAATTATTATAATCTTCTCTTGAATGCATAGATTATATATATATATATATATATATATATATATGTTTCATTAAAGACAACAAACAAGTTACTGCGATTACACTTCTTATTTAATTTTTCTTGTGTCCAAACAAATGTTTTCTTTTCTGTCCAAATGTTCTGTAATTCTGAGTGCCTTCAGCTATACTTTTAGTCATTATGAAGGATGATTTTATTTTTGTTACTTAACTGGGTGTATGGGTTGTGTGTTTGTTTCTAGAGTTATAGAGATGTCTTCTTTTCCAAACATAGCACATTGTGGCTGTGTTCATAGTTAATATAATTCATTCACTCATCTACTTTTCCTTAAAGAACTCAACAATGCAAAACACACTAGTTAGCAATGGCTTCCATAATCACCTTATAGGCCACCAAATTAGACTATTTCTTCCTAAAGTAAATAATAGTGAGCACATAGTCAAAATTAACATAAATATTTTCTACAAATGCCAAATGCATGTCAACTAGAAACAAGATGAATTTCATTTAGAAATATCATAAAGAAATACACTACCCCAGTCGACCCAAACAAGAAAATCAATTTAATTATGGACTACAAAAAACTAAAACAGCTAATCTGATCCTCTAAAATAACATAACACCAGCAAAATCAAGATTACAAAGAACGAACATTATCTATGAGTTTAAATTTCCCTTTAAGGATCTGTGTTCCTGATCAAACCAAACTGATAAATAATTACATCAGTCACACTACTACATGCCTATCCAGACGACTTAAGTTATATATATCTGACCATAGATCAATTAGAACCCATTTAAACACACACACAAACTTACCAGACTCCATCTGAAACATCCTAGCAGAAAATACAAACATAATAACCTCATTCACCTGTAAAAAAAGATTAAAAATAATGGAAGCCTTAATAATAAAAAAGAAAAAAGCCAACACTTAATAATATTAACTATGGACACGGCCACAATGTGCTGTGTTTGAAAAATAAAACATCAGCATAACACTAGAAACACATACACAACCCATACACCCAGTTAAAAAGTAAAAATAAAATAATTCTGGATAATGGGTAAAATCACAGTCGAAAGCACCCAGAATTACAGAACATTTGGTCAGTTCGTACACTCTCTGTGGCCAGAAAAGAAGACGCTTGTTCGAACAGAAGGAAAATTAAATGAAAAGCTTAATTGCAGTACCTTGTCTATCGTCTTTAATGAAACATGTATAAATGAAGGATTGCTGCCTAAATACACAAAATACACTATATATATATATATATATATATAGAGAGAGAGAGAGAGAGGAGGGGGGGAAAAGAAGGAGTGAGAAAAAGTAGCCATTTATCATAATTGTAGCTAATGTTATCAAATTGTTATTGTCATAAATCACTCACTTCCAAATTGCTTACACAGAAGTTTAAATTCTTACAATGAATGTCAATTGTTCGAATATATTTTTTGATGCTATCAACAAGTTTTTGTTATCTAAAGAGCCTGTCATTCCAAGGAGTTCACAACCCCCCTCTCTTTTCTCTCTCTATATATATGCATATATATATATATATGTTTGCTCTACTTATTACACTGTAACATACTTGAATGAAAAACAGTGATTTTTTTAGAGATTAAATTTGGATTCCCTAAAAATCTTACCTGTGAGTTTTCTTTTTTCATTAGTAAATCTGCCTCATTATCCTGTAGGTTTGTGTCTTGTTTTTGTGGAATAAATTCTCAGATAGACTGCTTCCCTTTCTCTGTGAGGGTGAAACATTGGACATGGCTAACAATTCAGTTGCTGTCAGACAGTTTTTGGCAACATTTACCACAGGTTTCTATTCTAAGAACACTGCCATCCTATGTTGTCTGAACATTCCTAAGCTGGGTCGAGATACAAAATCTCATTTTGGCAAATGTCTCGTTAATGAACAAAACATGAAAGCAAAGAATTCTGGGATTTTTAGATGCACTTGCATACTCCAGTGTTTTGAGGGTTTAATTATTGGAACATATACACCCTTCTGCCATTATATTCAGTGCATCTATTCCCAAACACACACATAAATGCGTATATAAATCTTTAAATCATGCAAACACACACACACACACATACATAGCTATATAAATATATATATATATGATGGACTCTCCCATTGTTCTCAACATATGAGCATTCAACAATTCAGATAAAGAGCCTATTCTATCCTATTATTTAACCCATAGCTGGGGAGAAGAGATGAGTTCATACCTTCCACAGGGATATTTGTGCATAAATGAATGTAAATAACTTGACTGAAATTCAAAGTTGGTTCTTTAATTTCACTTTTTGAGCTGTTATCCAAGGTGAGTGATGTAACCAGTGTAAAAAAATAAAAATAACATAAAAATAAAAACCGAGATGAAATTCGTTAAAAGTCGAAGGTCAATTTTAGAATGACAGAGTTGAAGAACAAAACAATTTGTTCAGCTGCTTAACATCAATCACGTTTTGTCTCGCTAATCTAGATTTTGTTCTTGTGGAATCAATTTCTTTTTTCTGATGATGCCAATTCACCAGCAAAACATGTCACTAGAAGGTTTTCCAAATTGTATTAATTATAAAGTAAAGTTGATACAGTTTCAATTTCTGTTGGTGGCAGAATCTTTCTTTTATAGGATTTCTTAATCTAAGTCAGTTGTTATAAATTTCATTGTTTAAGAAAATAAAAAAGAACAAAGATAGCAACTAAGATATGTGTACCCACTAAAAATAATGTTCATAGTAATAAGAAAATATATATATATATATATATATATATATATATATATATATATATATATATAACTACGAACCAAAGAGCCAGGCAAACCTACCTAGGTTTCACGTACGTGGTGCGTCAGGGTATGCTGGCACTGACAATCCACGAAGGTGAAACCTAGGTAGGTTTGGCTGGTTCTTTAGGTTCATAGTTAGATTTGCTCTACTTAGTGTATTGAGCACTTTGCTTAGTCATTTTTACTTTACTCGTGTCGGAGGTTTTTATTCTTTGGACTCTGAGCTTGGATTCTGGTCGATTGTTTTCACCTCAATTATATATTCTTAGTTCTTTCTTTTTTTATTCCTTATTTTTCCTTGGGTATTGGTTTGTTCATTTACAAGCCAAAACACCTAAGGTTTTTCCAGATGAGTAGACTTATATTAATAAGATTATA
Source organism: Acanthosepion lycidas (assembly GCA_963932145.1). Taxonomy (NCBI): domain Eukaryota; kingdom Metazoa; phylum Mollusca; class Cephalopoda; order Sepiida; family Sepiidae; genus Acanthosepion; species Acanthosepion lycidas. The sequence continues at coordinate 8,482,926 of OZ010583.1, forward strand.
TATATATATATATATATATATATATATATATATTTCTTATTACTGTAAGAGAAGGATTATTCATAATTTGGAAAAGTCAATGAATAAAATTAACATTACCTTCCTAAATACATAGAATATATATATATGCAGAAAACACACACACACACATATATATATATATGAGTGTGTGTGTGTGTATAGACAATTGGAAAAATTCAGTTTGTCTTCTCTACAGATATATTCTGAGAACTTTCAGCCAATCACACTATCTTCAGGCTATCAGAGCTAAATAATTTTCTAATGCTTTATTACTTAAAAATAAATAAAATAAAGTCTAGGTTTCATAGCAAAGAGTTCATCCAAACAACTACCATGAAAGTATTTATAGAAAAGGCACAGAGAGGCAACCTTACTGTAGTGAGCCAAGTCGCCAGATTAGGACCACTAATATAGCTGATTCTTCTTTGGATTTTATCAAGGTAAATAGTAGGGGCATATATATATATATATATATATATATATATATATATATATTTAGTGTAATCCAGATGAATGTTGGATATATTAAACTGAAATCTTTGTTTTACAGCTTTTCATTCCTTTTCTTGCAGCTATTCCATTCCATCTGTGAAATAAGGTGTTATTATATTAAGTATACTGCCCATAATGTGGGAAATATAAACTCTGAGAATATTCCTTTCTTTCATAGCTCAAATATTATCTGGTGACTAATTGAGATAATATAATATAAAAACTGAGAAAATATCAGGGCAGTAAGATTTTTCACTCAAATCCCTTAGACTCCACTGAGCAACAGTTCTTGTCATTGGTTTTAATAACAAATTCATGCCCAACTGGTTTTGAATTCAGTTGTCTTTCTCCTAGATTGGTTGCCAACTTAAGCTGAAGAGCCCATTCTGATATACTATTTAATCTATAGCTGGAAGAGAGAAGGGATGGATTCATACCTTCTTCTGGGAGTTAGTGTAAAAGTAAATGTAAGAAAACTCGACTAATTTTACCATGGCTCATAAATTTCTTATTTTGGTCCCCTAACCAGTATGCAACCATCATGTCCCAATAAATTAGTTTTATCTTTGTTTTAAAAAAATGTTGAGTGAGTGAAGTTCAAAAGCATGGATTTTATTATTAAATCAAGTTTTGTCTTTTTATACACAGTTTTATTTTGTTCAAGTTTTTCTTTTTACAAAAGAACAGAAAATAAAAAGAATAATTATAAAGAAGATAAAAAGGAAAAGAAAATGATATCTGGAATGATAAAGAGAATTAGTTTGTTATTTTAGCCAGACTTGTATAAATAACCTCTATTAAGCAGGTCAGTACTAATGACAATGGTGTGAAATGGAAACAAAGTCTGTAATGGAACAACCATTTTGAAAGCTTTTTACAGCATTAGGGTCAAATCTGAAGAAAATCTGGAAACTCTTCAGGATCTAATGTGACAATCTGATTCTCTATCAAAAGAAAGAAAATTACAGTACTTCTAAAATCAACATGTATTCAACTATCAGCAGAACTCGATTTCTATTTGCCTACAAGCCAAATATTAGTAAATTAATAAGAAAAGATTATCAGTAAAAAAAAAAGCTGATAGAAATGAACTAATATAGTAAAGGGGAACAGACAAATGTATTTGAGAGATTATAAACAAGGTGTAACCAAAGAGTATTTAATCATTTAATATTAATGAAAATAAAATAAAAACGCCTACCTAGGGCAATGGCACCTTGATTCTCTTTAAAGTGGCCTCAAACATTTATCCTAGTGTCCCTTTGTAGTGAACAATCACATAGAAGCAAGCAAGCTAGAGTGGTTTGCATCTGGTGCAAAGGAAAATAATTTCCTTACCTTAAAACAAGGCACGTAGCATCAGCATTTTGTTCCTTTATTAATTGCCACTTTTTTGTGTTGGACTGTTCTAATAGTATGTGTGGTAACGGTGGCTTTTTTACAGCTTAGCATGGTTTGACCAATGTCAAGTTGTGTGCTGATTGGTCAGACTTGGGGAGGCTATTTGTCTGGGCAATGCAGCACAAAAGCAAAGAACACTAGTCAGTTAGTCGACTGTGGTGTTGGCCTGATAAAGGGGGGCTGAAGCAGTGAGAATGAAAATGAGTTTACGTTGGTGAAGTGTGTGGAACTGAAGAACAGTGATTTGAACAAGCAATATTTTGTATTGTGTGAACAGTGTCCGAGGAATTAACTACAGCCTTCCACTTTTAAAAATAGTCTAAGTAGGTTTTTCTTTTAGTGTCACCATTGACAGCCTTCTTACATTCTTTTTTTAAATTATTTTAGATTTAGGAAAAGCCAGAAGTTATAAGAAACTTGACTATAGTGACCTGGTTATATTTTCATTAAAAAACCAAGGACAATATATGGATGACAACACAATATTTACAGCTGGACTAAATAACCCCTTGAGAGAGGATTTGTTCCCCCAACACATGCTGCGTAAGGTGTTCGTTCTGATTGATTATCAAGTTACATCAAAGCTTCACAAATGGTACTTGAGATATTCAAACATCGTATTCATTGGCTGATTCAAGAAATTACCTTCTAAATAGACATGAAGAGATAATATTTACCTGAATTAATAACTTTTAAAAGGCTTCTTTTATGTATCTTGTCCCTTCAGGATGTAGATGATCATAGCTCTTCACAACTTCCTATCCTTTTCAGTTCTAAACACTGTATAAAATGATGTCTATAAAACTGTTCTTGTAGATCATTACTAGTAAGTGTTGTCCTTACTAATCTTTGTAATAATCTATCTTTGTACTGGAATAAGTGAAACTTACTAATGCATAATGGTACTTACGAGAATAATGATTAGTAAGTCAATCTCGCAAACCATTATTAGTGAGTTTGATCTTTGCTCGGTGCTCAGATATGCCAAATTAGGTTAACCATAATTAATTATACTGAATTAATGCCTAGTTAATAATTCCTGTTGAGTGCTCCACTAATTTAACCTTGTACCAAATTCAACAAACCTTACCACAAATATTTATTGCTTTTAGTTTTAGATGCCCTAGCTTATTAGTTTCATAAGTACATTTAGAAAAGAGAATTTTTGACACATCAATATTTATATGGGTCATATATAATCTTTAATTATGTTTTTTTTTTAAATTGGCATTCTGTATTAAAAATAGGGAAGAGTTATCATATTACTAAATGGGACTGTTCTTTTCTTGTATCTTGTACATATGCACAAAAGTAGTGATTGTGAAAAGATACTTTTGCACATTGTTATTTTAATGGGACATGTAATATATAATATCTTTTTATATTTGATATAGAGATCATTGTCTAAAATTTTGAGGAGTTAATATAGGCTTACTTTTCACAGTATGTGTCAATTAGCATTAGAAAATAAGGAAACATTGCAAGCCTCTTTGCTCTATTACTATTTTCATGGAGAGGGTATTCAGATGAACTATATTCTTTAATTCCACCAGCTCGTCCTGACCTTCACATGGTTAAAACCCCCACCTTGCCATACTCATTGTAGCAAACAACCCTCATTTCCTTCGTATTTTATTGGTGAAATGTAAATTCTACTCAAGTAGCTTCTCATGAACTGTTGCTTTGTAGAACTGACTCCCAAGAGGATGCTTCCCTGGTAACTACACTAGTAACCTGTTCAAATTGAGGGCTAACTGTTATCTTTCCCAGATACCCACATAAACTGTGCCTTTTACTCTGTAACTGTTTGCCTCGAGTGGTTTTTGGGCCTTGTACAATGTGAACATTACTGTAAAAACAAATAAAGAGTGACTAAATCAGTGTTTCCCCAAAATTTTTATCTGTGACCCCTGTTCAGAGGAACATGATTCTTTTCAGACTGATAACCCTCAGGTTTGAAACATTATTTTAGTGTTTCTGCACTTATTTTTTATCCAATAAATCTTACTAAATGTACTTTTAATTTAAGATGTCTAAACTAGCCTTCAAGTTTCTTATACTGATTATATAGAACATAAGACAACTTCATGTAAAAGGGAATAAAAACTGATAAGGAAATGAGAACTGATAAGGGAATGAGAACTGATAAGGAAACGAGAACTGATAAAGGAACAAGAACTGATAAGGGGAAAGAACCGATGAGGAAATAAGAACTGATAAGGCAACAAGAACTGATAAGGGAACAAGAACTGATAAGGGAACAAGAACTGATAAGGAAATAAGAACTGATAAGGGAACAAGAACTGATAAGGAAATAAGAACTGATAAGGGAACAAGAACTGATAAGGAAATAAGAACTGATAAGGGAACAAGAACTGATAAGGAAATAAGAACTGTTAAGGAAATAAGAACTGATAAGGGAAGAAGAACTGATAAGGGAATGAGAACTGATAAGGAAATAAGAACTGTTAAGGAAATAAGAACTGATAAGGGAAGAAGAACTGATAAGGGAATGAGAACTGATAAGGAAATAAGAACTGATAAGGGAAGAAGAACTGATAAGGAAATAAGAACTGTTAAGGAAATAAGAACTGATAAGGGAAGAAGAACTGATAAGGGAATGAGAACTGATAAGGAAATAAGAACTGTTAAGGAAATAAGAACTGTTAAGGAAATAAGAACTGATAAGGGAACAAGAACTGATAAGGAAATAAGAACTGATAAGGGAACAAGAACTGATAAGGAAATAAGAACTGATAAGGGAACAAGAACTGATAAGGAAATAAGAACTGTTAAGGAAATAAGAACTGATAAGGGAAGAAGAACTGATAAGGGAATGAGAACTGATAAGGAAATAAGAACTGACAAGGCAACAAGAACTGATAAGGGAACGAGAACTGATAAGGAAACAAGAACTGATAAGGAAATAAGAATTGATAAGGAAATAAGAACTGATAAGGAAACAAGAACTGATAAGGAAATAAGACCTGATAAGAGGACAAGAACTGATAAGGGAACGAGAACTGATAAGGAAATAAGAACTGATAAGGAAATAAGAACTGATGCTATGATTACATCAAACTTTGGCACCTTTCTATCTGAATTTCTTGAATGAAGAATTATCATTATTAACATTACATACATACAGACTATTGGTTTTTATCTCCGTTGTTGTTATCATGCAATTTGGTGCACAAATATTCGATAATTAACAGATTGGAAGACATCAAGAGTTTTTACATATTTATTGATGTTTTAATATTCACAATTATTTTCCTGTTCAAGAATCTCAGTGACACTTTATATTAGAAAATTATGATGAAAATATATTCCTTTATTTTTTATGAAAATGAAGGTCATGATCATTAATTTTGGAAACCACTGGTATATACCATTGAAAAAGCAAAATAAAATATCCGTTTTGAAAATTGCATTCTTATGAGTAACTGGGATACATAAATGGTTTTTCAACCTTAACATTGGTTGTTCATCATGAGGTATTGAAATCTGTTATACCACAAGCGTACTATTCTAGGATTAATAATTATTAAGTTTATCAGATGTAGGACCAAAAGAGTTGTTCCATGAAATAAAACAAAAATATTTTTCCTAGAATTTATTTTTTATTTTTCTGGTTTTGAGGGACATAAGTGTACCAAATCTATTTGTTATACCATAGGTGTACTATTCTAGGATTAATAATTATTAAGTTTTGACATTTCTTATGCAAATTAAATAAAATATTAGACAAAACTTTATGTAAACATATCATGTGCATAATGCTGTATGCTAGTCTTCTAAAATAACAATGCCAGAAGTAAGTAAGCAATGATACTGCACTTGTGTTAGTTTCTAGCCAAATTATCGAAGTAGCTAATCACTAAACAACCATTGAACCTGAAACATAATTGTCTTTCATTTAAAATCTCTACCATTAATTGGTTTGCTGCAGTGTAATAACCAGGTGAATATTGCATTTGCTACTATTTATGTTTAATTTTACTATGGTCATTTAAAGTATTATGATTTCCACAAGTAAACTTTTCTTTCTTTATTATCATTATAGTAAATATAAAATGCTCAGTTACAGAGTTAGAATTTTAGTTTCATGCCTGTTACAGTATCTATGGTAAAAGAATGTCATATTGAAAGACTGACATCTACGGCCCATTCAATGTGGCTGAGCAGCCAAATAAAAACAAGAAATAGTATTTATTGGTAATACTTGCAATTTTGATACAAGTTAGTAACACTAAATGTTGATGGTTATATCACTTTCTACTTTTGGTAGATACAGTTGCCTTATTTTCATCTTTGTCATGTAAAAGAAACTTTCTACTTGGCTTGTTAGTTAAGAAAGGGTTTTTGAAAATTGCTTTTTTTTAATGCTTATGAAACCAATTTATGCAATGCTTTCCTTTTTATGCTTAATAACAAGTCTAAAGATTAACATTCCTTAAGCCTAGTAAGTCTTTAAAAAAAGCCTCGACTCACATACTATAATTATTGCTCGTCATAAGATAGTTGGTTATTTAAGATTTCCTTAGCCATACTTATTTTTTTTATTGCAAGGGCTATTATATCAATTCAAAATTTAAATATAAATTAACATAAAAGTAAAGGATTTATCACTAATAAATCAAAACAGTACAAACCATATAAATTGATTTTTTCCAAGGGGTTATGATTAATGAATCAATATCCTATAATACTCTTCAACTTTCTCAACTAATACAAACATCACAAGATATTCTTTTCTTGGTAAAGATAATAAGTCATGTGAAAGAAACTTTCTACTTGGCTTGTTAGTTAACATAGGATTTTTGAAAATTGCTTTTTTACTGCTTGAAAAGTTGACTTTTACTCCATTGTATGTGTGGTATGGTATATATTTTTGATGAATGAATCATTCTTGATTAGCACTTGTCAAAATTATTTCCAAAATATGTCAATTCTTTTCTAATTGCACAATATAACAGTTTTTTCCTAATTGCATAATATAACAGTTTTTTCCTAATTGCATATGACACTTCTTTTCCAATTGCAAAACATAACATTTTTTTTTCTAATTGTACAATATGACAGTTCTATTCTCGCCTTTTATGTCATGTGACACATATACTATCTCTGTCTAGAGAAATACGGTCTGGAAAAAAATGTAGAAGAAATTGGTTCTCACCTTCTTGGAGACTTTTTCCGCTTGACACAATATTTACATATGATGAAGACAGTCACCACAATGAAGAGCCCACCTACAACTCCTGCAGTTAACACAATGACTGTTATCTGCGGAGCCACACTGGAATTAGGTCTTTCCGGTGTTACCTAAAACAAAAGAGAAAAAGTAAAAATATAAATCAATATATTGAAAATGTAACTCTGTTCACAAAGGGGGGAAATGAATTTGAGGAACTAGATAAAGTAAAAGGGATTTTGACAAAATCCACAGCAAATCAAAAAAGGATTCTGTCATCTTTTACAAAACTCTGGAAGAGATAAAAATAATTTTGCTTTGTTCTGTTCAGACGAAAGAGATTTTTTCGATTATAGACAAGGCATCTGTATAATATATTAACAGACTATAATTGCAGATCACTAGGTTTCCCATGATCCTTCATTATGTTATAAAGCCTTTAGAAAAAAATCAAAAGCTACAGATATATACCTATTTTATATATTGATTCTGTCAGAACTGGTTTAACTGTTTACAAAGGATTTTTTAAATATTGACAAATTTGAAATGAAATAATTAACAATGTAATTTTATATTGGAACTTTGGTCTGTTTTTATTTTTAATCTTTAAACTTTACAAGATTTTGTCTTGAAAATTTCTGTCTGGCTAGAGGTATAATGTATAATTTATCTTGCCCAAAGCTGACCCAGAACTGTGCAGTACAGTCATTTATTCCCTTGAATTGGTTTCAGAAAATTTGATCCCAAGATTAACTTCTGAAGTATATTTCTTTTTTTAATCATTTTTACCGTAAGCAAGGTGATAATGCCACTAAGATGCAGGCTTTTCTGGGAGTGGAAGAGAATGAGGAAACTTAATTGATGAGAAAGGACAATAAAAAAACAGGATCCAGGAAGACAGAAGATGGCAATTGATGTTGCATTTGCATTTAAATTTTTAAAACTTTTAGGTAGCCATTTCAACAGTAAAATGAGAGACCTATCTGCCAATCTATACTGCGCTTAAATTCATGCGATTGAGATACCAAGGAGGAGAGCTCATTAGAACAACTGCCATAAAAATATGGCACTATGGCAGTGGGAAAGTGACTGGCACCAAGATGCCAGATCAGGACCAATAACATGACAAACCCTTATTTGGATTTTGTTGAGAATCTTGAGATATATAACTGGAGTACCAGATCTGATATGGCAGCAATATCCAATGAATGGATAAATGGTAGATTTATAAATGTAAAGGATTAGATAAGATATAAAACTACTTTAAAAGCAAAGATATTTAAGGTGTTCATAGGATTAATTTGATAGGCAGAATTAAATTGGTAATTACCACTAAAAGAAAAAGGTTTTATTATGGCTTAAATTGAATTTATTATTTTGACAGATTAAAATTGCAAAAAAAAAAAACAAAAAAACTAAGTAGCCTCAGAATTGTAGTTTTGTGTAAAATACTGAACCAGAAGAGGTGATCTGATTCATAATTAATTTCACTTTTATTATGCTGAAAATCTTTAAAAATTGATTTTCCAATTGACTGAGGAAATTGTCAGAAAGCCGATAACCTACAGTCCTTACCAATATCATTGTATCTATTGGGCCAATGCAT